>LR990644.1:2084799-3284799 GCA_905147715.2 Xestia xanthographa | reverse complement strand
CACCAAGATTTGATGTCAAGAAGGTACTTTGCACTCGCAGGCACCAGTTCTCTAGTGAAAGATGCTATTAAATACGAAAAGCCAGATGAGATGTTGTTCGGAAGTGCTTGTGCTGAAAAAATAAAATTGGCTCAAACAATTCAGAGAACTGGAGCTCAGATAAAAGAAAAACAGAAAAACTTCAGAAGCCCGCTGCCGTCTCAACAAAAACCTCGCAGCGGGCAGTACCAGTACCGTCAGCCAGCAAAGCAGTACCCGAGACCAAACAAGAAGAGGAAGATACAGCAGAGGAAGCGGTCTCCACCACGCAAACAGCGTCACAATTAGAGGTACATGCAGGCAAAACTAGGTTTTTTAATTTGAACTGGACAAAAATTACTAATGATCCAACTATCTTGCAGTGGATTAATGGCTACAAAATACCTTTTGCTTCTGTTCCACCTCCAAATGAAGCCCATGCCCAAAATTGGTCAGCAAATGATAGGCTAGTAATTCAAGAAGAAATCAAGAAACTTTTGTCATTAGGTGCAATTTCTGAATGTTCATATACAAATAATCAATATGTATCCCCAATTTTTGTTGTACCTAAACCAAATGGGACATACAGGTTTATACTTAATTTAAAAGGCCTCAATAAGTATATAAACACCCAACATTTTAAATTAGAGGATTATAGAACAGCTTGCAAGCTAATTTCAAGAAATAGCTACATGACTAAAATTGATTTAAAAGATGCTTATTTCTCTATACCCATTTCTGACCATTCCAAGAAATATCTTAGATTTAACTTTGAAGGCAAATTATACCAATTCAATTGCTTACCCTTTGGATTATGCACTGCTCCATTAGTATTCACTAAAATTATGAAACCCATTGTTACATACTTAAGAGACAAAGATATAATAATGACACATTATTTAGATGACAGTTTATACATTAATAATTGCAAACATGCATGTGTTCAAAATGTTTCCTCAGCATGCAAATTATTTCAGAACTTAGGATTTGTTGTAAATTATGAAAAAAAGTATTTTAAATCCTAGTCAAGTATGTGATTATTTAGGTTTTACTCTAGATTCCAAGGATCTATCAATTTCTGTACCTAAAGAAAAACAAATTTCCATTCTTAAAAAATTGCACAGCTTCAAATTAAAAAGTGTTTGTAAAATCAGAGAATTTTCCCAACTCATAGGTTCCCTAACTTCAATATGTCCTGCTGTCCCTTACGGCTGGGTATACACAAAGCTGGTAGAAAGAGAAAAGTACTTAGCATTGCAAGATTCCAATGAAAGTTATGATGAAAAAATGTCTCTTATAAAAAATATTTATCCTGAGTTACAATGGTGGATAGAAAATATAAACAAGAAGAACTTAATTAAACAGTACACATTCCAACTGGAAATTCATACTGATGCATCTCGTACTGGCTGGGGTGCTGTCTGTGAAGGAAAAAGGGCTTCTGGGTCTTGGTCTTCCAGAGAGTTGGAGTTTCACATAAACTATTTGGAATTAAAGGCTGCTTTTCTAGGGCTTCAGTGCTTTGCGAAGGATCTTAAAAATTGTGAAATATTACTCAGAGTGGATAATACAACAGCTGTAGCTTATATTAATAAGATGGGGGGTGTTCAGTTTAAACATCTTAATGATATTACAAGAGAGCTATGGCAATATTGTGAGAAAAGAAACATTTGGATTTTCGCATCATATATTAATACTAAAGACAATTTCGAAGCAGATGCTGAGTCTAGGAAATTAAATATTGAATGGGAGTTATCTCTGACATGTTTTGATAAAATCAGAGAAACCTTAGGGGAGCCTGAAATTGATCTCTTCGCGTCTAGAATAAATAGTAAATGTGAAAGATTTGTTTCATGGAGGAGAGACCCAGAAGCCATAGCAGTTGATGCATTCACTTTGGACTGGAAACATTTTTTCTTTTATGCTTTCCCACCTTTTTCTCTAATCTTAAAATGTGTCAATAAAATAATAACGGATAGAGCTGTAGGCATTTTAGTCTTCCCCTATTGGCCTTCTCAGCCGTGGTTTCCGCTCATTGAACCACTTCTAGTCAAAGATTTACTTATTTTCCCACCTAACAAATTTCTTTTGACTCCCCCTTACAGAGAACCCCATCCCCTGTACAAGCAACTTACCCTGGCTGCAGGGCTGCTATCAGCGAAGCATTTGTAAGGCGTGGAACTCCGAACTCTGCTCTTGAGATAATGTTAAATTCCCTTTCAAACAACACAATCAAACAATACAACTGTTCTCTTAAGTCATGGTGGAAGTTCTGTAACACTCATAACATTGAACCTTATCAAGGATCTATACCTTATGTATTAAAATTTCTTAGTGAAAACTTTCATAAGGGAATGTCGTATGGTTCATTAAATACCACTAGATCTGCTCTCTCTATTTTAATGGGACCAAAAATTACTTTAGATGACAGATTAAAAAGGTTTTTTAAAGGGATATTCAGGCTGAAGCCTCCCAACCCGAAATATAGTGTCACTTGGGATCCGGGTATAGTTTTGGATTATTTAGCATCCAAATATCCAAATGAGAGTCTACCGTTAGATATTTTAACAAGAAAACTAGTAACAATTCTGGCATTAACATCAGGGCATAGAGTTCAGACACTATCACTATTAAAAATTAAAAATATTAAATTTTTAACCGACGGAGTACAAATAAAAGTACCTGATAATATTAAAACTTCAAGTAAAGGTTCACTTCAACCCTGTTTACATTTAAAATGCTATACTAGTAAACTTGAAATTTGCCCTGTACAGACAATGAGGTCTTATTTAAATGCTACTAAAAATATTAGAAAAGAAGTAGATAACCTAATAATTACATATAAAAAACCATACAATAGGGCCTCTTCTCAATCTCTAAGTAGATGGATCAAAATGACATTGAGTGAGGCAGGTTTAGATACTTCTCTATTTACGGCACACAGCACCAGGCATGCTTCTACTTCAGCGGCAAGTAGGGCTGGCCTTAGCATAGATCTCATTAGAAAGACGGCAGGATGGTCAGGGACATCCTCAACTTTCGCTAGGTTTTATAATCGACCAGTAACAGAAGACCCCCTAGCTTTCAGTAATGCGGTTTGCAATACTGTAAATAGAACCTAGTAGGTACCTAATATTATTTTTGTGAGTCATGTATTCATTCTTTAGGATACTTATATGTAATGTTTGTAATCCCAAATAATAATTATTTTTCTTTGATTAAGTACAACTGCCTTTCATTCACAACTTAACTTTAAACATCTACACTGTTAAACCGTCTCGGACAAGGAGGGAGTATAATTATGAGATTAAACGAACTTACCTGTAAGTGAAGTTCTATCTCAATTATACGAAGCTCCTTGTCCGAGACGGGACTCCCTCCCAATGTTAAGTATAAACCCTCCCTAGCATACCTTTGTTGTTCATGAAATGTGCTTTAAACGAAATGAAGTTGACAGGTTCGTCCGGAAATACGATGAGATTTTTGTTTTGATGGGAGCTTTAAATATTGTGGCGACGCCGGAGCATAAGTCGTAGACTACACTGTTAAACCGTCTCGGACAAGGAGCTTCGTATAATTGAGATAGAACTTCACTTACAGGTAAGTTCGTTTAATCTCATAATTAATATCACATTTTTTCAGTCATGTTAAGGTACTGTGTGATAGGAATAGGAACAGGAACGAGCAATCAATATGAATTGTTAACAATTCCTGACTCGATGTACATTTGCCTAATCTGAGGTTAGAACCCAGGGTCCTCTTTTTTCAACACATTGCACACTAACAAAAAACTAATCGAACCATTTCATAGTTTCTGAGCACGTTCAATACACTGTCATCAGATTGACCTCCGACGATACGAGAGGTCGCAGTTCTAAGGAGGTCTCCGAGCGAGGCTCAAACTCAATAATTAATTCGAGAATGCATCGCTAGGGCTGCTGCTGTTCGTCGGATATATGTTGAACGGTAACAAAAAAAAACCGGCCAAGTGCGAGTCAGACTCTCGCACGAAGGGTTCCGTACCATTATTTAAAAAAATTAGACAAAGCTGCAAAAAAATCACGTTTGTTGTATGGGAGCCCCCCCTTTTTTTTTTTTTTTTTTTTTTTTTTTTTCGGATGGGAAATCATCAAATAACTCCTCCCGCTCTGGGCGGAGCAGGAGGGAGTGTCAGACTTTTACTGACTAAAACCCATCCATGTTCCTTCATCGCCCTTTGTGTTCCGGGGCCACGGTATCTCTTTCGAATAGTCCCGCAACCCCGGCAGGCATCGGTCCTTACGGACCCCTTCCTTTTTGCTGACTCTCTTTGAGGCGCGCGTGGAACACGAACGCGCCGTCGACACGGCCTGTCGTCATGAGACGGACGGACGGCGAGCTAGCCCATAGCTCACCGTCCACAGGCCCGCGCCTACGGTAGCCCCCGACGCCCGGGGCGTCTCCCACGGCGGCCGGGACGTTGAGAGGTTCTCTCCCTCTCACGTTCCGCCACCTCCTTCTCTAGCATTACTGCTTCGCAGAAGGAGGTGACGGCGTCCCATTCCGTCTCGCTCCGGACCATGGCTTGCACCAGGGCCGGACGCGAGAGGTCGCCGCCGCCAATCGCCGCTTCGAGGACACGGCGGTGCTCCGCCCACGCGGGACACACCTCCACCGTGTGCTCCACCGTGTCCTCCGGTCGATCCTCGCAATGGAAACACCCGGGCGTTTCCTCCCGCCCGATTCGGTGCAGGAACCTCCCGAACACTCCGTGTCCGGTGAGGACCTGCGTCAGGCGGAAGGTGAGGACGCCGTGGCGTCTCTCAAGCCACTCCTCAAAGAGGGGACTTATCGCCACTATCGTGGCGTGCCCTGCGCGGGGTTGCGACAGTCGCTCTTTCCATGTCGCCATGAGATCCCGCCGGAAGTCTGTCCGCTGAGCGACAATTTGTCGCTGCAGCGGAGTTTCCCCCCGGCGTAGCGCCTCCGCGCGCCATTCATGCAGGCGCGCGAGGACTATCGCCTCCAGATCTCATGGCGGCAATCCGGCAAGGAGGCTGGCCGCCTCGCGGGCAATCATGCGGTAGCCCCGGGCCAGCCTTACGGCTACCACCTTTTGGAGCGCGTTCAGGTAGTGGGCGGCTCGTCGCCTCAATGAACGCGCCCACACCGGGGCACCGTAAAGGGCCATGGACCGCACGACTCCCGCGTAGAGCCTCCGGCAGGAGGCATTTGGCCCCCCCAGATTGGGCAGGAGCCGCCTGAAGGCAGCCCCAGTCCGCTCCAGTTTGGGGGCCAAACGTAGGAAATGCTCAACGAAGTTCCACCGGCTGTCAAGGACAAGTCCCAGGTACTTCAACGTCGACTCGACGCCGATGGATACCCCTCCTACCGTCAGTAGGGATCCCGTTGGTGGCGCATTCCGAGGCCCATGAAAGCACATGGCCTCGGACTTGTGCAGTGCCACCTCGAGACCCAGTTCCCGGATCCTCTCAACGACTATCGCAACCCCGCGTGTCATCGCTTCGGCCGCCGCCTCGTGCGACCTCCCTTGTGCCAGCACTAGCGTGTCGTCAGCGTAGCACACTACACTGACACCGCTAGGGAGGTCGGCGCGCAGCACCCAGTCGTAACCGATGTTCTACAAGGACGGCCCTAGGACCGATCCCTGCGGAACACCGCACGACATCTCTCGCCGGTTCCATTCTCCGCTGCGACCGGGGTAGATGACGGCTCTGTCTGTCAGATAGTCCCCGACTACTCGACGGAGGTAGGTCGGCACCCGGTGATACTGGAGTGCCTCCCTAATGCAGCTCCAAGGCATGGAGTTGAAGGCGTTGGCGATGTCGAGAGACACCGCCAAGACAACCCCACCCCTGGACACCGCATCCCTCGTCGTGAGGGCTCTCACGCGCATGACGGCGTCCACCGTAGAGCGCCCCTTGCGGAAACCAAACTGGTGTTCCGCAAGGTCCGGCCCAGTCCCCGCAAGGTGCTCGGCGAGGCGGTTTGCAATGACTCTTTCAAAGAGCTTGCCCACCTCGTCGAGCAGCACCACGGGCCGGTATGCGGACGGAGAGTCCGCAGGGCGCCCCGGCTTCCGAATGAGGACCAGCATTCCCGTCTTCCAACGAAGCGGGAACTGGCCTCTCTCCAAGCATGATGGGAGCCCCCCTTAAATATTGATTTAATTCTGTTTTTAGTATTTGTTGTTATAGCGGCAACAGAAATACATCATCTGTGAAAATTTCAACTGTCTAGCTATCACGGTTCATGAGATACAGCCTGGTGACAGACAGACGGACAGACGGACAGACGGACAGACAGCGAAATCTTAGTAATAGGGTTCCGTTTTTACCCTTTGGGTACGGAACCCTAAAAAATGATGATAAAAAGATTTTAATGGAAGATTTTCAGTAACTATACGTAGGTACTGTTCCATCGGAAAATACAGTCCAAGCTCCTGTCCGTACCATGGAACGTTTTTTTTAAATGTTTTCCTTATTAACTCATTTCGTAGTATTCGTCGTTCGTTGGACATTTTCAACGTAATATGACAGTGCTTTGGACTCAATTCCCTAGCTACTCTCTTCACCAGAGATCTGTTGTCCTTAGTTTCGCTCGCAGCCCTGAATTAAGCTGTATAATTAACTCGTGAACTCATACGAGGTGTTCGTTGCAAGTGATGTTGAAGGACTTCTGTACATACATGAACAGCCATAGATGTACGTTCAATTTATGATTATAAGGGCCTGCACAGATGACAGACTTTTTGTGCGGCTGTGGCACACTAAATGTCTGCATGACATACAAAAATTCCGTCGCGGATTTTACGCAGACTCAACGCACACGACGCACATCTTCGATCATTCTATTCGAGTGCAGATTGCATAAGAAAAGTGTGTGCCGTCTGCGTTAGCACGTGTTGAAGCAAACGTTTCATTTATTTTCGCGCACTTTTGTACGGCACGGCGCGGCTTGATTTGCCAGAATGACACGGAATTTTTGGCCGCCGAACTTTTTGCGCGTCTTAAGCGTTACTGGGTATAATTGCTTAGGTTCTATGTTCACGGACTAAAAATGCGTCACGGATAATCCGTCGTCTGCGCAGGCCTCAGAATATACAGTATAGTAGGAGATATACCATGTTATCGGCCTTTAGTTTCAGTTAAGGTATTCGTTGAACTAATTTCAACTTGAAATAAGTTCCATTTTATATGCTGCAGTTTTTATTTTCTCTGAAGGGAGGGTAGTTACCTATACTCTTTTAAACCACTTCACCGTTACCTTTAAATTGTATAAAATCGTAAAATTGGTGTCGGCTAACAAAAAGGACAAAATGTTCTTTTGTTATGTCAGTATTTTACATCGAATTATACAGGCTAATGCAACATAACTCTTAGTACTAACAATTCTATTGATTATAAAAGTCAAACTACCAGCTAATAGTAATCTCAGTGTAGTGAATATTGATTACAACATAAACCTGGTTATTAGGGCATTCAATTAGTTAATTAGGTCACCACGGGCTATGCATTATTCAGTGCACGCTTTATAGAGTAGTTTTAGTGGATTACTTTTTATGTGGGTTTTCGCTAACGTGATTTGCCGTTGTTATTTTGCTTAAAACTTCTTAATTTCTGATCGGACTGCCTCGTTGGTGTAGTGGTCGCAAGCAAGACTACTGCGCATGAGGTCCTGGGTTTGATTCCCAGGTCGGGCAAAATGTTATTGGGTTTTTCAATTAGGAATTTCTTTGTAGCAGTTATGGAGTGTGGATTTGTGCCCGGTTGGTGTCAATAGGCTCGCTCCCTATTACATGGGTTTAAACATAACTGGCGAAATGTGGGTGTACTGTTAGGTACACCTCTGCTTAACCCTTTAGTGATTACAAGTGTGATAATGTTACTTCTTAATTTCTCAAAATCAAAATCAAAGCATTTATTTCAAGTAGGCCAATTACAGGCACTTTTGAACTGTCGAAACAAAGATGAAAATTAAATGTAGCTACAGTCCCAGTCACAAGACATAAAAACTGTGAAAGTACTGTAGTTGCCCATTCCCTAGCGTAGATCTCTATGGAGAAGAACGATAATAAGTAATAAGAACTTCAAAGCTGTCAAAGCTGGCTATAAATATAAGGTTGATTTAAAGTCATCCATCGAAGTCCGTGAAGGTAAAATTCGTGAGTACAGTCACACACAGCCACATACCTACACAACTGTTCTTATTTACCGGTAAGCAGCTTCGCTTCGCGTCAAACTGTCGAGTGTAATATCCGACTTCCGAGACTGGTACAGTGGAGATGCAGATCTGCGATAGTGCCAATAGTGCCAATGGTCCCAGACGTCTGCTATCTCGCTGATAGCAGACGTCTGGGACCATTGGCACAGTGATTGTGGTACTCGTAATATGTATAAAGGTGAATATAATGATATTCTTCCCCATGATAACCAGAAAAATATATGATATTCTTCAGGATCTAAGCTAGTACGATAGAGTAAACGGCAACACTGGCTCTTGAACAGTAAAGACGTTTATTAAGTGCACTGGGAAAAAAAAATACAAACCTCAGTTATAAGGACTTGAAATTGCGTGGAAAGTGATGGACCTGATTAACACGGACCAAATAAGTGTGATCTCCTATTAAACTCAGTGTTCTGTGCTAAAATTTAAAGAAAAACACAGTGGTAAATCCCAGTAAACATAACCTATAATTGTCATAGACTATACCTTTATCTGTCATCACATAGACCCCTGATCAAGCTACCAACATAATAACCAAGTGTTGCAAGATAATAAATAAATGACTAGTGTGATCCTAACTGAACTGACTATTGAATGAATGAGTACCTAGTGAAGCAACCAAATAATTATTTAGTTGTCAACAAATTGAATGAATACCATCTAGTAACACTGATGTACTAATTGCTACTTAATTCATCTACTCGACGGAAGAGGGCACTAATTGGAAATACGACGTACACCATCTAGCGGAACAGTAGTTAAGGTAACCAATCAATTTAATAATCACGCAAGTTAACACAAGAGGGCGCTGACTGTACACTGCTATCATGGAAAACATGAATGATAATATTACATTTAGGAGAAGTATTACTAATTTAAATGCCTCGAAAACAAGTTTTGAAGATAATCATTCTTTCTTATCCACCGACTCTCAGGCCCTGAGAAGAAGCTTACCCGACTTATCTACATGGAATTGCCAAGAAATTACTGATTTACAGGAAACTGTGAGAGATTTAAAGGAAAAGCTAGAGAGTGCGCACAACGAAATAGAAAACTTAATATTAGAAAAACTGGAATTAGATAAAAGACTGCAAACTCTAGAAACCAAAATTAATAGTTTAACTAAAATATGTTCACCAAAAATTAGTACTCCAAAGCGAAAATCTAGAAACATAAACGAACCAAAGATTTTAACCAACCAACTGCAACATGAACCTGGAATGGTAAGGAAACCTAGCAACACACTACATGCCGAGACTCAAACATCCAACTTAACCATTGGTACTGCTACACTAAATATGGAAGAACAGCCAAAACTCAAGAAGATAAACGTGGAAGGTTTCCAAACTACAATGCAACATAATAAGAAAAAAACTATTACAACTGATATTTCATATCTTAGAAGCAAAAATAACTATCCGAAGAGGAAAATACATATCATTGGAACCCAGAAAATTGCGGGTTTAACTACACGCCTACTTGACTTGAGATCTACTAGCTCATATGAAAGGTACTGCATAGAAGGAATGATAAAATACTATGCAATCTCTAAGCAACTATTAAACACGGAGCTGACATGTAAGCCTTGTGATAAAATTATTATTTGTGTAGGAGAAAATGACTACAACCCTACTACTCTGTTAAATGAATTATATATGTTTATAAAAAAGTATAATAGCTCTCCAATTATCGTGTTAAGTGTGTTGGAAAATAAATATTTAAATGAAAAGTTACTGAATAATAATCTAGAACTAATATGTAATAATAATGAAAATTGCTACTTCTTGCGGACTGATAGCAATACTTGTCATAAACTGAACGTTCTGATTGACACAATTGATTATAAAAATAAATATCTAAACTTCAACAAAAACCTAACTGCTCAGTCGAAATGCTCCGATTTGTTCACATATCCTACTACAAACCGAGACACAAAGCTTACCTACCAATCAACAAGATCATATAACTGTAACAGCACCTTTTTTCGCAGATACTAGTAATACTTTACCTACAACAAAAACCCTCAGTGATCAACCATTAAAAAACCTGTATGAAAATGAGTTAAGAAAGGTTAAAGACGTAAATTCCACTGACGAAACTAAGGGCTACTTATTAAATGTTCTTCATCAAAATATTGCAGGCATAAGAAGTAAAAAAGAACTTTTAGAAATTGCGATCGACTCGTTTCAAAATGAGGGGTTAATTATTGATGTGATATGCTTAACGGAGACTTTTATTAAAGCGGGTGAGGAGAGTAGCGTTACCATAGATGGTTACAAATTAGGGGACTGGTACTCAAGGAAAAATAAAAAGTGAGGCGGTGTTTGTATATTCTGCCTAAATCACATTGAGTACAAAATACTAACACAATTAAAAAAATATGCGTCTGAAAATGAGTTTGAGTGTTGTGGAATTGAACTCTTACAATATAACATTATAATAATAGCCCTATATCGTACGCCAAGCTCAAACCCCTTTGTCTTCCTACGTAATCTGGAAGTAATGTGCAACCTTCGAAATAAATCAAAAAAAAAATAGTGATAGCAAAAAATAGTGATATTTTGATAGAAAAAATAGTGATATTTTGAGCATAAAAATCGATAGAAATAAAAAAAGCATAGACGAATTAACTAGAATTGTAAATAATTTCGGCTTAACGCTACATATAAAACAACCAATAAGAAGAAATTCATGTCTCGACCAAATAATAAGTAACTGTAAGGATGCAATATGTGAGGTTATACCACTGGGACTGTCCGATCACGAAACAGCTCAGATGATATCCATACAATTAGACAATAAAGTTCCAGCTCTACGTTTTCGCACAATTTATAAGCGTGATTTTAGCGCCGAAAATAAAGAAAAGTTCTTTAGTTGTCTGTCAAGTTTAAAATGGACAGAAACTTTTTATAATCAGGACGCTAATAGTGCGTTTAATCATTTTCACGATACACTTGTCCTGTTCTTTGATTTGTGCTTCCCTAAAATCAAGATCAAAATCAACCTAGTGAAAAAATATACGAAATGGATTTCCAAAGGTATTAAAAATCAACTAAAACCAAGAGGAACTTACGTTTTAAATACTACTCCTCATCTGACAAAGACAGCAAATTAAAATACTTAAATTATAATAAATTACTCAAAAAATGTATACAAAAAGCACAAAAAATCCATAATACAAATTACTTAACTAGGGCTAAAAATAAATGTAAGGCCTCATGGGACTTTCTGCGAAGCAGTAATGCTAGAGAAGGAGGTGGCGGAACGTGAGAGGGATAGAACCTCTCAACGTCCCGGCCGCCGCGGGAGACGCCCCGGGTGTCGGGGGCCACCACCACGTGGCCCCCAGCCACCGTAGGCGCGGGCCTGTGGACGGTGGGCTATGGGCTAGCTCGCCGTCCGTCCGTCTCATGACGACAGGCCGTGTCGACGGCGCGTTCGTGTTCCACGTGCGCCTCAAAGAGAGTCAGCAAAAGGGAAGGGGTCCGTAGGGGCCGATGCCTGCCGGGGTTGCGGGACTGTTCGAAAGAGATACCGTGGCCCCGGAACACAAAGTGCGATGAAGGAACATGGATGGGTTTTAGTCAGTAAAAGTCTGACACTCCCTCCTGCTCCGCTCAGAGCGGGAGGAGTTATTTGATGATTTCCCATACGAAAAAAAAAAAAAAAAAAAAAGGCCTCATGGGACTTAATAAAATATAATTCCAATAATAATCAAATTCAGGAATCAAATATTAAGGAGATAGAAACTGAAACTGGACCACTAACAAACCCCACGGACATTGCCAATTATGTAAATGACTATTATATAAATTTGACGAAAAACGACTTTGACATTAATACTAACAATTATGACATTAATCCTATTAATTCTAGTATGTTTTTAATGCCCACTAATGATGGCGAAATACAAAAAGTAATAAAATCACTCAGGGATACAAATTCAACAGGTTATGATCAAATACCTACAAAAATAATAAAATACATAGGTCCTATTATTACTCCGGTCCTCGTACATCTAATAAACTTATCATTATTTACGGGAGTGTTTCCTGAGAAATTGAAAATGACAGTTATTAAACCAATACATAAAAAAGGTAATAAAAAACTTGTTGATAATTACAGACCGGTAGCCCTATTGCCTATTGTATCGAAAATTTACGAAAAGGTCATGCATTTGCGATTAATAAATGTTATCGATAAATTCCAGATTTTGAAACATAAACAGCATGGATTACAAAAAAAGAAATCGACAACCACAGCGGCATTTAACTTAATTAACCTAGTTACTAAAAATATTGACCAGAAAATCCCGACAACTGTTGTATTTTTTGACATGTCTAAAGCTTTTGACTTTGTATAGCACGAGCTACTACTAAAAAAATGTGATAAATATGGAATACGCGGTAAGGCAAATGAATGGCTAAAAAGTTACCTTACAAACAGATCGCAATTTGTAGAAATTACTGTTGATAAACCAAATCAAAACGGTGACCTGAAATTTAAATCCAAATTAGGTTACAATTGCACAGGCGTTCCACAGGGTAGTATTTTAGGCCCCCCAATTTTTCTTATATATATCAATGACCTAGCAGAAGTAACTGATCATTCCTGCATACTCTTTGCAGACGATGTTTCCGTAATTATCCCTAAAACTAAAGAAAACTATAATGAGGAAATAAATAGTACCGTAAGTAAAATAATAACTTGGATGGAAAAGAATAACCTAAGACCCAACCTAGATAAAACCAATTATATACAATTTCGTAACAAAAACTGGAATCAAATCGATTTAAATATCACGTATAAAGATAAACAAATACAACAATCGGATAGTATGACTTTTCTTGGGATAGTTCTAGATGAGAGGTGCTCCTGGATTGGTCATATTGATATGATATGTGGAAAACTCAGTAAGTTTGCTTATGTCCTATGGCGTTTATCTAACCTAACAGGTAGACAAGCCACATTGCAGGCTTATCATGCATATGTGGGTTCAATATTGCGTTATGGTATACTGGTATGGGGAAACTCGGCGCATCTCGAAAGAGCTTTCGTCGCACAAAAGAGATGTATACGTGCGATTTGTAATGTAGACCCATTAACATCCTGTAAACCATTATTTAGAAAACTTTAACTACTTACAATAACAGGCATTTATATTGAGGAAATATGTAAATTTACCAAATCTCACCCGGATATGTTTGAAAAACTGGGAGATAAATGTAAGTTCAAAACTAGATACCCTAATAGATTAATTATTCCTGGAACGAAAACTGAACTATATAGCCGGAGTTGCTATCCTATGTGTATTCAGATATATAACAAGATTCCTAACCAAATTAAAGAACTACCAATGGTCCGCTTTAGAAGGGCTTTACACCGATGGTTAATTGAGAATCCTTTCTATAATATAAAAGAATTCCTTCAGTTTAAGTTTAAATAATCTAATTGTAACAAAAATTTGCATGTCATTATTTTATGATTGAATATGTTAAGCTACTGTAATACCTTTGTAAGAACTTCTGTAACCATATTTAACAGCAAATAAATCTTTGACTTTGACTTTGACTTTGAAAGTTTGAAAACATGATACAACTAATTTTACACGATAGAAAAAAATCACGAACTTATCTCTAAAAAAATACATGCGATCATTCTGATTTATTTGGCAAATAATTCTACAAGCAACATATTAGCATCATAGTGTTTTGCTTTTTTAGTCCAATCAATAGATTTTTTGTAAATCGCAAAAAAACACACATTTCGCACTATTCGGCCCGAAGTGACTGACGTAACAACCACTTTGTAGTGGAAGCTGATTAGAACCTTATTCTAACAGTATTTTAAACGAAGTTTGAACCACCACAAATAGAGTTGCTAATTTAGCTCCTGTAATCGCCTTAAGGTGTTTTTGATAGACTACTTTCTTTCAATGCGGTTACTAATTTACTTGTGACATTATATCAGTGATTTGAAAATAACGAGCGCTTTGAAAGCTATTGCACTTTTCGAGGTCTTTGGTAAAACTAAGGAAAAGGTGTTCATATGATATTACTTTGTTCAAACATAATTATAAATTTACTACTATAACAAAATTGTTGTTCAAAGTTTATAGTAGAATTCTGCTAGAAGTTTATGCTAGGTACTGCATTTCTTTTAGGAATGTCAGGGTACTATCGGTGTGAAAATTTGCTGCAACTTGCTTGTTTGAAATAGTAGTTTGTAAATAATTTTTGCTATGTAAAAACAAACACAGTGTGGAAACCTTTATGGCAACATATAACAAGCAAGTGCTGTGGCAGCCCCGTGGAACCGGTTGCAACTTACGAGCCGAAGTACTTTCAAAACGGTGAAGGAAAACATTGTGAAGAAACCTGCATGTGACTTAGATCCGACAATTCGAAAAAAAATAACATTCACCTCAAGTGGGCCCACGTAGTACTTTGGGCCTCTTTACCCTTGGACTGTCCCGAACAAGTGTGTAGCGCCCATAGATATTATTAGCGTATACAGCGTCCTTTATACTTGAAGAATGTTTTTTTCAATCGATTGAACACCGCAGCAAATAAATTGAAACCAAGTTTAAAAAACTTCACCGTCTCAAGAAAACTTACACAATAATCCATTCATTTCTAGAATATTCTTGTACAAAGTATTTCTCGAAAGAGATCGCTTGGCCGGGTGCACCGCGGCACAAGTATAGCTAAACTTTGGTGTTGCGAGCGACCGTCTATAATTGTGTCAGAAGTGGAGCAGTTTATGTACCGGGGTATAGCAGGAACATTTTTAAGAGCACTGGACTGTTTTGTATGTTGTTGAATTTTGTTTGAAGTAATTTATGTAGGTAGGATACAAGCGAGAATTTGAATCATTCGAGATGCACTAGATACGGGTAGCGGATGAGTAGTCGTTAATGCGATGCTTAGGTGAGGTCTTTGTTCAGTTCCATGATGACGACACAGATTGTGGTGAGCTCTTAAGCTGAATCGATATCTAAACTCTATGCTGTACTCACGTTACGGACGCAGTAACAATAAAAGAGACATAATGCATTCGAGCCAAAGTTCGAGCCAGGCGCGGTTCAGCATTAATGCAGAACTCAGCTGAATTATAAAAGTAAAATAAAGTGCTTTGGCTGTCTCGGAAATAACTTCAAGAGTAGCGGATTTACCCTTAGGCCAAGAGTTTCATAGCCCTGATAGTAAGATGTATAGCGATTTGT
Organism: Xestia xanthographa; assembly: GCA_905147715.2. Classification (NCBI taxonomy): domain Eukaryota; kingdom Metazoa; phylum Arthropoda; class Insecta; order Lepidoptera; family Noctuidae; genus Xestia; species Xestia xanthographa. The sequence goes on along the minus strand of LR990644.1, from coordinate 3,269,330 downwards.
TGAAGAGTAAATGCTGTATTTTCTGTGCTTATTCTCTGTTACCTTATACTTCAAAGTTCTAAGAAGGTTATGCCCATATTTTTCCTCCTTCGAATTATATTTTATAGTATTTACCGCCGAGCCGCGATAAGCCCTTGTAATGCAACGCAGACAAAACGAAAACACCGTCTAATGCGATAATCGCCTTCTGCTGGGGCATCCTGTCGTATTTAACAGATGTAGGGCAATTCTTTACAAAGCGTCTTTGCACAGCTGGGTTGAGAAGTTTTAAAGTAATGTGTGTTGGTTCGATTGTTTAAAATGTGTTCTATTGGAAACTTTGTAAAGTGTTGCAATTGTATTGAAAAATTGTCAGTAAACTATAGTTTACTGACAATTTTAACACTTTATCATCCTTTCATTATAATGAAAGGATGATAAAGTTTAGCTAATTTTAGTGTTTTTTTTTACACTAGCGTGAGGATTGAAGACTATCCCTCAGAAATTTTCTACTGTAGTAAACAGTATCATAATATGGCATACCCCAGGTCACAGACAAATTGTCTGACTGACAGAAATCCGTGAAAAGGTAACCGACAGACAGACATGTTACTCCCGAATTTATAATATTTACTATTTACTTTCGATATCAACGTTTACATTTCGGAGCTACCCAAATTGTTTTGAACTGGACAAGAGCCATAAATTGTAAACTTTCATTAAATGTTTTGAATGATCGTTAAAATACATATTAAGCACCTTTTGTGAAAGGGTTGTATTATGTCCATGCCAGTAGACCCAAACAAACAGTTGGTTTCTAACAATTCTATTATCCATCAAAACATCAAAATCATCAATTATTCAGTTAGGTCAGTAAATCACACAATATTCCGACTCCATATCGGACTGAACAAACATCGGATCGACGTCCGACCGCGGCTCGGATATCTGACACGTGACGTCATAATCCGATCCGACATGTCCCGGGACAGATCATGTTTTCTCTGTGTACCCTTGTATGTACCGGCGTGTATTTCTAATAGCCGGGTGTTTATAGTTGAAGTGTAGTAAAATAAACATTTATGAGTGCCGTTAGGCAAAATTATGAGAATTCGCGTATTCTCATAAATATTATAGCAAAGCGTGACATACGTTTGAGCCACAAATTTAGTTTGGTAATAATTAGCATCAGGGAGACGAAAAAGGTTTTTTTGCGTTTTCCGAGTAGCGAGAAGCGTCTATAAATGTAAAACATTATTCATGTCAATTAGTCGACTTTAGAGTCTGAGATACAACCATTTGCGAACTTTTATCACTCGCTGTCAACGCAAATAAAATAACGAGCAAAAGCTACTACTGCTACGAAAGTGCTACGCAGCCGCTACGCCGGAGCAACGTAGCGCTACGAGGGCAAAGTCGGGGACAAGGCATTAAATCTTATCTGCACGATTTACGATTCCTTTCAATTCCATTTGCGACAATCAGTCATAAACTCGGGCCGTATTCCTAACAGATGTTCCTAACACCTCTATATTTCTTCTAGACCTAGTCGCGATTTTTTTTCTACCAATAAACGAGGGTATGTGCCTCCTAAATTTTATCGGCCTCAATTTTTTCGTCCAATAAAGGTTATTTATTTCGGCGATCGTTTTGTGGGCCCTCGATAAATAGCTTCAGACGAAAAATAGCGGAGTCGTCAATGCCAGGGATTGTCAACATTTGTCAACGTCTCTGCCGGTGCTAGGGCTGCCACAAAGTGGTATCTTGTGCGTTAAGAATGCATGAAAAAGGTTGAGAGCGTCTGCCGTAGTGATTGTAACCATTTGTCAAAGTCGTGTGCGACAACGTAATAGTGGATGGAACATTGGTTTTTATCTACAACAGTTTTTATATAATTCGCCAAAGTGGTTTTTTAGCGTCTAGTATATAGGGTGAAGTTTTCAAGTGGGCATGGATGGCTAAGTCCGGAAATATGAGGAATAGCAATAAAATACAGCCAGGAATCAAACCCATTGGTTTTGGAAAAAAAACACTGTATCATACACCATTCGTTAGTGTCGCTAATAAACATCAAAATCTTGAAAGTAATAATATACTCGTACAATTTATTGCTGTAAGATTGAAATAACAATGCAATTAGTCCACATCGTATCTTTCAGTAATTTTGGATCGAAATATCGTTTAAAACTATTTGTGAAAACTTGTAATTGGCCATAATTATTGTTGTTATTAACTAAATTATTGTGTCTGCCTAGCTGTAAGTTTTCCGAAAATAATAAATTAAAATAAAATAAAATAAACCAACCACACCAAATCAAATATGGTTTTAGCAATCGTTTACATTTTTGTTGAAACATCTCGTTTTGTCGAAGGTCGCGGCTACATTTTGTCACAACAATAATCCGAGGCTAATCCTGGGATTGTTAAAAATTAATTGGATACGTCGAGAATTATAGTACCTATCGATCCGTGGGTATAGCAGCGAAGCCTTATTTTAAGCCTTTATGGAATGGGCTACCTTTAATGTACGAGCTAATAATATTTAGGTTGTGATCTGCGAAATTCTCGGTTAAAGGTCACTCAAAAATGTTGAAAGGATTATTCGTCTATATTTTAAGAAATGACAACCAGTTTAAGTTGTAAATTAAATCGAAGAGGCTTAGACATTGTAAAATTCTTTCAACGACCGATAGCGACGCCGACGACGGAAAATTTATATTAGACTGACAAAAGCTACGAAAAAATTATTTCAATCCTGATAATAGTCGTTGTAGTAGAACGAAAACTTATCACTAATTGTCTGAACCATCAAAATCTCACGTTTGATAGTAATTTCATTCAATATTCATTTGAACGAAAGTGAAACCTATATACCCTATACCTTATTTACAAACCCAAATAAACGTTTAACAAGCCCTGGACAAAGTGTCGATTACTGACGGGTTGTGACCCGACATTTTGTCGACACCGAGACCTCACCTACTAAGCCCACTCTACGTCGTCACGATGTGATAGGGTTGTACAGTCATAGGCACTAATATACCGTGTAGCAACTTTTATAAGTGACTTTTACCTACTGCATTGATTGCAATTTAATGTAGTAACTAACATAGTAAATTAGAAGCCGTACTATTATGAAAAAAGTCTTATTATAAAGCCGTTTGTTATGAGCCTAAAATTTCCACGCTTACATTTATAAGTGCTGGTTACAGTACCTAACCCACTCGTCACGCTCTCCCTTCACGAATCCTATACGGCTGTTGACTCGACCCTCTCGGGTTACTGTCAATAGTCAGATGTTGGGCACTATGGAAGTAGAAAAAGACATTGTATTTGCTGATATTTGATATAGTTACGACCTTCAAGGATCACTATTGAGGGCAAATATTGAGGGAAATTACGAAGACAGGGCCGGTTTTACATTGTTTGACTAGGCACTGTATCCGTAGTAATATCATATGCGAAAACCACTTTGTTTGTCGGGCGACCTGTCTGTATGAAACAAAAGGTACGGTTCATCCCACTGCTGGGCAAAGGCCCCCATGATTTCCATTTATTTGAGCCAGAACCAATACGGACCACCAGTTATTAGTTTTGTTGACCTGGTCCCGCTATCTTCTACGCTGACTGCCGCGACACCCTCTGATTGAGTCAGGGATGTAAAGCGGGTAGTTTGGACATCAGCTCAATCATAGTGAAAGTAAAACTTTCCATCACCGCTTTGCCATGTAAAACCACATTAGCCAGCAAATAAACTAGCTAATAAAATCGATGCTCGACTATTGTTATCAGCAAGCTCATTATTTAGCCTGAACAGTTGAACACCGGGCCCTGAGCCGCGCCTCTACACGATAAGGCAAACGAAGAGGAATGGCTCCGGCTGGTTCTAGCGAGTAGCGCGTCACGTCGGGGTTGATTGTAAGTGAACTTGATTAGGGTACTATGTATTATAAGGTTGCGTTTACAGAGAACCGGGAAGATGTCAGGCACAATCTTTATGGATAGACCATGATACCTAAAACAGGATCATAACATCGGCCCCATCTAGTTTAAAAAAATGACGTTTAAAAGTGTTTGTAAAAACCTACTTGCAAAATAAACATCATTTATCATTAACCAAACGAGCTGACCTCACTTGCCTGCTCGCATTGATACAAATTTACCAAAAACTAAGAGTAGTTGGGTTTTGGGTTAGAAGAGCACCAACAATAACTGTGTAATGTTTGAAAATCATGTTAAACTTTTGTTTCGTTTAGAGTAAAGGAGAGTAATGTGTTAGGTGTTGGGGAGACCTCTTGTGAGTGGGTTTTAAGTTATATAATTATCTAGAACTCTCCTTGTGGAGCCTAACACCTAACCTCACACTCTGCCACTCTTGTGACATAAGAAAAGAAAACTGCGGGTTTTAATCTCTCATCTTTTATCGCACCGCTCCCCGCTAGGCTAGGCTCCTATATCATGACCATTAGGCCACAGTTGTGAAGTTAGTGTTATTGAGGTCTGTTTTTTTTTGACGAAAGATAGAATTTGATACTCATCTTCTCCTACTCTTCTTTCTTTCTTCTATGTGTCGCTCCGCTGCCCAATAAGCTAGGCTCCTACACCCGCGCCCTTAGGCCACAGTTGTGGGTAAATAAGTAAAGTTACTGTTATTTCGTTTGCGTTGCTCTGACGAGGAGGGGGTGCATCAGCTGTGCCGCGGTAATAAGATGAGTTGACTGACGGAGATGTTTCGGGGCTGAGTCTGTATTAAGGGTGCTGGAAGTTTATTTTACCATCTTGTGCATCTTGTTTTTATGTTCCTAAAGATTTTAAAAGTTACTATGATATCATTTCTTGTAATGTTTTTCAATCGCGAATATATACCGTATTAAAAAGTGTAACCTAGGAAATCAAAATGAAGACAAATAATAAAAATTAAACTTGAAAGAAGCAAGCGATACGAAAAAACTTGTGAAACCGACCAAATGCGAGTCGGACTCGCACGTGAAGGGTTCCGTACCATCATAGTAGGGATCTATTATCGATATACTAGAATCCCCTCTAATTTTTTATTTTATTATTAGTTGTTTTAGCGGCAACAGTAATACATCGTCTGTGAAAATTTCAACTGTCTAGCTATCAGGGTTCATGAGATACAGCCTGGTGACAGACAGACAGACAAACGGACAGTGGAGTCTTAGTAATAGGTTCCTGTTTTTACCCTCTGGTTACGGAACCCTAAAAGTTAAAATTTGGTTTTTAAAACTAGTAGCTATTAATACATCACTAGTTTTTATAATTTCAACTGTCTAGCTATCAGGGTTCATGAGATACAGCCTGGTAACAGACAGACAGACAAACGGACAGTGGAGTCTTAGTAATTAGGGTCCTGTTTTTACCCTTTGGGTACGGAACCCTAAAAGTTAAAATTTGGTTTTTAAAACTAGTAGCTATTAATACATCACTAGTTTTTATAATTTCAACTGTCTAGCTATCAGGGTTCATGAGATACAGCCTAGTGACAGACAGACAGACAAACGGACAGTGGAGTCTTAGTAATAGGGTCCGGTTTTTACCCTTTGGGTACGGAAACCACTAAAAGTTGAAATTTGGTTTTTAAAACTAGTAGCTATTAATACATCACTAGTTTATAAACAGGTACAACACATCACGTCACAATATAATATTAACGACGACTTTATTTCCTAGCAGTAAGGACAGTTTCCGCAGCTCGAGTGCTCCTATTCAAGTACGGTTACTGTACTTATAGCCGTTCAGAAAGTCGTTAAGACAAGTTAGCTGAGGCGTCAAGTGATGAATCGTTCATCAATATTCTGAATGTATAATTACATTGATTACTTGAAAACGATCAATCCATCTGAAGTACGGAAAAGTTTTGTAACAATCTTTGCGGTAACTTCCTTCGTGAGAGAGATTGTTTTACTGATAAATGGAGTTTCAGTTTGCTGTTTTTGTGGTAAACTCTTTTATTCATAATAAGTAAGTTTATATATGTTATTTTAAGCTCTTTTTCGATAAATATCTGCAATTGGTTGGTAGAAAATATATAAATCTATACATATAACAAAACAGTAGCGAAAGAAAAACTGTACATTGAGAATTTTCGAGAAAAAATAAGTGGCTTTTGTTAGAAAAACGTAACTGATGACAAAAAGTGACTTTTTAGAATTTTTGTCTGTTTGTCTGTGTGTATGGTACGGCTTCACGCCAAAACTACTGGATAGATTGAATTTAAATTCAGCAAAAATGTTCTTTGTAAGCCAAGGAAGGCTTTAGGCACCATATTATCACGCCGTATGTTATGGGAGGTAAGCAATATTGATTTTAAAAGATTTTTGTTCGTAATTGAATGCACAAAATAATTGAAAGCACAAAATGACATGTTATAAGCTATATTATATGACAGAGACGAAGTTGCGCGGGTCACCTAGTAAATACCTAATAATAATAATATTTCATTTCGTTCAGGTAACAAAAGACTCATATCATGTACAGGGTGTAAAAGACCTCATTACGAAGCCGTCAACCATTCGTCAAGCATTCTGTACATCAAACTAAGTAACTTTACGCTAAAATTATTGCTGGAAAACGACTTTTTTTTTGGGGTGAAAAATCATGTTTGGTGGCAGAACTCAATGTAACGCACTCAAAACATTGTGCTGATGGATGGATGGAATAGTACGGGGGTCATGGAGGTCTTTAAAGTAAAATATTGCATTTAAAACTTGTATTTTAAAAAAAAATACACAATGTTGGAACTTTGACCCCCAATATGTCCGTAACTAGAAGGTTCCTAGGTATGGTGTAGAACAAGAAATGATTGCAATGACGAGGAGAACAAGTGCCTTTCGGCTTCGTTAAGAGGTGTCTCACAGACTAAAACAAAAAAACTGTCAGTCAAATCAGTGAAAGACGGAACGCTTTGGCAAGTTTAATTGCATTGTAAAGAATAACAGTAACTACAAAATTACCCAAGAACAACGCGATGACCTACGTAGTAGCTTTTAAAAAATATTTTACTTCTCTTCTTCTTTATCGTGCCTAACCCGGTGTCAGAGTTTGTGCTGTAGTAACTATTAGTACTAAACCTCAATTAATCTGACTCACATTTTGATTTAATAGTTTGATGTTGCTATTGGTTACCTAAGTCAATGTATACTAACTATTCATAAAGTTGTAAGCTAGCAAATCCCGATTCTGTAATATCATTCCGGGACCACAAAGCTAGTCGAAGCACTATTTATGTAGTGACCCTAATAAATCTACGATCTGAAATTATTATTATTGTGTAACCACCTCTATTCGGTTTCAGGGCTATTTTGAATTGATTAGGAACTCGTGGTTAATAAATTGATGGTAGCATTGTCTTCTTGGCATAATATGTAGATCTTCGATATTATTATCATTATTTCAAATTTCTCCTGTTTGCATCGGTAAACGTGAAGTGTTAAGACATCGGTCTAAACCTAAAGAGTGCTTTTTGATTTTGTCAATACATTGTTCTATTCTGGAATCAAGAACACTAAATTAATTCAAAATCTGCACAGGGAAACCAGCCAACCTTCTCGTAGAGTTACCAATCAACTACAGACAGAGGGCTTCCATACTACCTTGCGTTTGCGGATTTGCTCGCCTTTCAGTCTACTACTCTCTAGAACTTTATATCAGTGGAGATATTATATTCAGGAGCCGTAGAACCGATGTCTGTTCCCTACGAGAGGTAAGTTTTGTTCGTAAAAAGTTCGTGATCAAGTACGGAGTAACGAATTATAGGTACACTTACCAAACATAAACCAGTTTTAAGACCGCTTATATCAATCGCTACAACATCCGACCAATCACACCGCTTAACGGCACATTTTACAGTTGAACAACCAATCGAGTGCTGGCTCTTCGCCAACGACTTCAAGCGGTAATGTATGTTATTTGTGCAAAGGAAATCCGATACATTGCATTGCCGGTTTTGTTCGATATTTAGGCTAGAGTCTTTGGGAGTTAAATGTTCGTCCCGTTTTAGGAGTCAGATAAGCTTCAAAGTAATTTTATTTGATTCTTTTTTAGCTTCTTCCTACGATGACACTAACATACTGTCTGAAATCAAGCATAAAACTATACAAATAGTACGTACGCATTCTTCTTCTTAACGTGTCGATGGCAATCTAAATTGTGTCGCGCCAGAACTGAGCTACGATTGTGGCGCCTTTTTTTTTCGGATGGGAAATCATCAAATGACTCCTCCCGGTCTGGGTGGAGCAGGAGGGAGAGTGTCAGACTTTTACTGACTAAAACCCATCCATGTTCCTTCATCGCCCTTTGTGTTCCGGGGCCACGGTATCTCTTTCGAACAGTCCTGCAACCCCGGCAGGCATTGGCCCTTGCAGACCCCTTCCTATTGCTGACTCTCTTTGAGGCGCGCGGGAACACGAACGCGCCGTCGACACGGCCTGTCGTCATGAGACGGGCGGACGGCGAGCTACCCCACCGTCCACAGGCCCGCGCCTGCGGACGCCCGGGGTGTCTCCCGTGGCGGCCGGGACGCTGAGAGGTTCTCTCCGTCTCCCGACGATTGTGGCGCCTTCAGTAGCAGTAATGAACCAACAACAGGACACGCAAGACAATAAACCTATGCATTTACTTAAATAAAAAGCCTTCAAACACTGCACCGATTATACTTAAGCTAACCACTTAAATAAAACCTTACCCACGATCAAATAATCCACATCATCTTAAAAATCGTAACATCGTCTAACAAGCCCCCCCCCCCCGCACCCCGCTCATCCATTGTGCACATCCCTCCAGTTCCCGCCGCTCCTCGCGACAAGTATTTCTACTTACACCCACTTGCCGACGCCACAACACTTTCGTCTTCGCGAGTTTTTGACTTCGAATTACAGAATTGTTGGGAGATAGGATGAGGGCGGATATGTACTTACAAAGTCATGCCACGCGATGTCAGTTAAGCATAGTCATTTGGCTCATTTTATTATCTCGTAAGAACCCCCGGTCACGATCTCTAGCGAAGGGACAAGCGAGCACGTCTCTGCACCCCTAGCCAAGTTGACAATCTACAATCGTTAACGCTAGTAGAAAACTAATCAAATGTATGGATCAACACAAATGAACAGAAAATTCGTAGACAAGTTTACATCGTTCAAAATGATAGAATAGAATGTTATCGTTTCTACAATGTTGATCGCTAAACTCTTTAGTAGGAACGCTCACCATAGACTAAAGTGTAGGTTTTTTCTACAGACATTAGAGAACGAGCGATCGACTCAGTCGTGTCAACTTGGCTACCAATTTAGCGCTTTCTACAATCGCTTACGCCAAAGCGTTTACGATAGTAGAAAGAGAATCGATACGAAACGTTTGTAACTTGGCTAGGGGTGCTGGTTTCCTTCAGAAAGGAACCGTACATTGCGGTAACTTGTGGCATGTTCTTAACAGCTTCTTTAGTTTATTTTTATTCAGTCAATTTCGCAAAAAGTGTGTCCCTTGTGAACCATCACAAGGGACACACTTCTTGCGAAGTTGACTGATGGACCTAATGATATAACCTCTCACCAAACCAAAAGGTTATAACTCCATGAAGTAAGGTCGCTGACAACTTTTTCTTGGGATTATTCCACCTTATTCACCTTACTTAGTTGATGGTACATGGTAACATGACGAATAAAATGTAAATGACACAAAGCATACAAAAAAATATTATTATTTGACCCCAAATAACAGTATTTTTTGTATGCCTTTTGTGTGCCCCAACCATTCTCATTCGTATAAAATTCTCATTTGTATCTCAGCCAAGCCGTGGGTGCAACCAGAATTTCGTGTAATATTTCTCGTCGCTTGCTAACTATACATAAAGCTTCTCATTTCCATAGTGTCCACCACAATGCAGCCAACGTAATAACAACCTAGTTTGCACTTACGTATGCCTATGTTAGTATTATGTTTGTAGTACGATCAACCAGAAGTTTGAAACCCTTGCAGTACTAAAACTATCCTTATTGCTGCGACTGAGAGGCGCTTTGATACTCAAACAATAACCGCGCATTGTTCTGTTTGCTATTGCTTTTGCCAACCAAGGGTGTGGAGGATTGAATCTCACTTGCACCCCATAAAATACCAAGAGAACCTAGACCAAATGGTATTCTATCAGCGATACGATGTTAGCAAGTTAAAAAATAATGTAGTTTGATAGATGCTTGTCGGTAGCTAATTTTGAACCCTGTTGAGAAATACAAAAGGCTTTGAAAGCGATCCACTATTGTCTAAGCTCTAGACTCTGGGCTTTTAGATCTATCTTCGTTTTCGAGTTTTGTGAACTTTAAAAAAAGGCGTAGTTACTAAGCATAATTATAATCAATATTACGGTGCACTAAAAATTATTGCAATTCTTTTCAAACTCAAACTCAAAGCATTTATTTCAATTAGACCATTACGGCACTTTTGAATGTCAAAAATACAAAAAAAAAACAAAGCTACAGTCCCAGTCACAAGACATAATAACTTGAGAAAGTACTGTAGTTGCCCATTCCCTAGCGTAGATCTCGATGGAGAAGAACGGGCAAGAAACTCCATGGACACTCTTTTAAATCAAAATATTGTTACAAAATCTTGGTTACATCATTCATGTTGAGATTATACATATATGTGAGAACGATGTAGAAAAAATTAAATAATATAAATTTATAACTTTAGTCAAAAAAACATTGTAAAACCTGCGCGAATATTTCGACGGCTGTCAATGTTAGAGGCCTTAAGACCAATGAGCTAAATAAATATTACCAACCTCAGAAAAGCTTAACTTTACTGGGAATATTTGTCAAACGTGGTAACAATCAGGAGGTTGACTATACTTGCGGTTGACCATAATACCACGTAAGTATAATGTACCTAGTACATACGTATACATAAGCCCGTCTGGCTAAGATTACAAGCTGGCCGGCTCTCAATTTGCGCAGGAAATGGCCATCTGCTGAGAAATAGCCCCGCACTTGGTAATTTGTTACCAGATGTGGTACAAGGTATGAGCTTGGGGCAATATGCGACAATGTACGGTCCAGTCAAGAGACCAGAATATGGAAAGAAACGCAGTTGTTTGTAAACATCTCAGATTGCGAACAAATTGGAAAATTCATTCTTCAGAAAACAACTGATGTTTGAACAATTTGTTATTGTCTGAACGCGATCAATAATGTATCTTAACCTTTTTGTAAGATCATAATCCTACTTCTTACTAATATTATTAATACAAATTAATGTTTACGAGGATGTCTGGATGTTTGTAACTCTTTTCATCCCGGTAGTACGATGTGATTCGGTCCGGGACAATCACCAAGCTCCACGCAGGCGAAGCCGCGGGCATCATTTAGTGTACCATATTTCATGTAAATAAAGAACCGTAAATCTTAACTACGACCAAAACCTGACAGTGGTGTCGATTCTGTTGTCTACAAACTAAACTTAATTTAGGCTATTGCTATCTTTTACTAAAAGGCAGTGCGATAAAAGGACGGCTATAGCTATGAACTAAGTTAGAGATGTCAAACTAGTTTATGCCTTGCGCTTCACCGTGTTTTTAGTCGACATGTTTTTACGTGCACCCTTCATTTGTATGGAAATATTAGTTCCAACTAAATTTGACAGCTCTAAATTACGTCCGTCTCTTTCTCATTATATTAGAGAGAAAAAGATAGCAATAGCCTAAATTAAGTTTAGTTTGTGCATAACAGAATCGGCACCATTGTCATACGAGTATTTGCTCTCTAGTTACACTGACAGCTCTGATATGCTAATTCTTTTTAATTCTATTGGAACTCTGATCTTAAACATTCAAACGTACAATCTACCATACTTCGGTGGTATCACTTTCACCTTGAGCTGGTCTAGGGTGGTAAGGAGTTCCAATAGAATAAGATTGATCTAATTTACTACTTATCAGAAATAACATCGCCAAGCGCCTCTGACTTGTGCTATAACCTTTGAATTCGTTCGAGCGTTAATAATAAATAAAGTATCAAGTTATTGGGAGCCTCCGTCCAAGGTATTACTTACTTTACTGGTAAAGTAAATAGTTATTCAGTAAAGCAGTGGTGGTAAAGGTAGTCTTGGTCTACCTTAATATTATATTTACGCTTAAAAAATGTAAAAGCTAAAATAGGTCGAATGTTAGGCATTATAAATCCACCCGACAACAGCACTGAAAACTGCTTGAGCCAAAAACAATTTGTCTGACATAGAATCGAATTTACAACCCCTATACGTTTGGAGAGCAGCGGTGGCCCAGTGGTGGCCCAGTGGTGGCTGCCCTGACTTACAAACAGTACCTAAGTCGTGGGTTCGAACCCAAACAGGCGCATTACTTTGTGTAATTTATTTCATCACCGCTGCTCTCAAAACGATGTAGGAAAACATCGTGAGGAAACCGGCATGTCCTAGAACCAAAAAATTCGAAGACATGTGACATCTATCAATCCGCACTGGGCCTGCGTGGTAGATTATAGCCCATTCCCTCTTATAGAGAGGAGGCCTGTGTCCCAGCAGTGGGAACATTAATAGGCTGATGATGTCTCCATGGACACTTTTTGGCTCAAACGTTGATACGTTTGAGCCAAAAAGTGTCCATGGAGTTTTTCCCCATTTCTCTCCAGAGATCTACGTTTTGGAACGGACAACTATAACTTTAACATTCTGACTAACTGTACGACTGCTTAACTATTCAATGCGATTGTAAATGGTTTAATTGAATTAAAAGCTTTAAGTTTAAGTTACTCCTACGAATATAGTCCCAATGTTTTTACAATCCCTGTATTCAGATATAAATTGAACCTGCAGTTTTGATGACAGAATAATAATGCCCCTATTACACTTAAAGTACTTACGGGATAATAACCGTGATTTCCTTTATTTATGAGCTCCCGATATTTCAACGCTATTGCAAGCATCATGATCGCGGGAATACGAATGTAGTGGAAAACCGTGAAAGTCTTAAACAATGCCTCTACTGTCGAATCAAAGTAAGTACCTACATATCATTCAAATCCATGAGAACAATTCCATTATCCCAGATAATAAGTTGAATGAGTTCACTGAGCTCGAGCTGTGAGTTAACATTTATATTATGTACAATTTGTATTCAATTGTGTCCATTGTGCTCATTGTGCTGTATTGGGCTACGTGATTTTGAGTGTAACTTTAGAGTTTGCATATTAAATTCCAGTATCGTATATTTTTTTATAATTATAAAAATTTAATTAGTGCGTTCGGGGGTCACGGTCACCCATTCACGGATTGGCCTTGGCATGTGTAACTTAACTTTAAAGTTAAGTCCACGAGCTCGTCCATATTCAACATCGCACATTTGTGTAATAACTGTAAAGCCTAGTTCTATGATAACTATAACATTTTCTTCAGGTTTTCATTATTTAACTTCGAGTGAAGTCTGCCTCGAGCATAACTTTGAGCAAAAGTTAAGACTCTGTGTTGTACATATTTTGATGCTTGACCTTTACACACAATGCTTGCTGGGCGAGATTTTTTATGACTGTAGTGATAAATCGTAGAAAAGCTTTAAAAAGACTGGAGTATTTTTTTCTTTTTCTTTTTGTTGAAAAAAGAACGTGCGAAACGAAAGTTACGACTCTTTTATTAGAAAAGTACTTATTACGTTAATCTTATAAGTTTTTTGTAGCGGAATTTTAGTTTATTTGTTTGATGTCATGATTTATTTATTTTATTATAGGTAGCTTCACAGTCTGCTGACAGTACAATAAAATATTATTTCAAACATTACGCCAATTACGAAGTACACAAATAAATATAAGATAACCGAAAGTGACTCGAATTAATTAACGTATTTTAACTAAAGACCCCTTTTTGTATAATTTGTAATTTTTCAAATGAAATCTATGAACATCCATGGTAAAAAAAAAATCAGCCTTTATACAAATATTACTACCCATCTGTTCCTAAAAATATGACTGGTAACGTTCGCAAAAATATTATGATTTTTATGATCTCTTCTAATCCGAGGGCCAATAAAAACTTAATTAATTTACTTTGCTTCGGCACTTTAATTGAGTTTACCGACAATTTGAGAGCCCTTGATAGGTTCCGCGTTCTAATTATATTTTACACTTTCATTATACTGTTACGAGCTGGGTATGGGATAAATTAATTACTACCGATGAAACAACTGAATAACTTTAATAATCACAAAACACTTCAAACTCAATCACAAGTACACTACTGATCACTATTCGCTAGATATCGCACTCACAAGTTCACTTTGATTCGTCCCGTACTGTAGCCAAAATGATACTGCCCGCTCCCACAAACACGTCGACTATTTATACGACGACCGAACGTTTGAGAAAGATCCATAAGTTCCCAGAATCTTCTAGGCAATTCATACTAGGTCATTGTCCTCCGAGAAACTTCCACAACTTTTGTACAAAGGAAAGAAATAGGCACTTTATGCCCTGGGCGTACGGTCGAAATTACAATGACAACTTCCTGATGTATTGTATAGGTAGTTTGCGAATTTGTACCTACATCATTCGATACATACCTACTACTACCTACCTACTTAGTTGTAGGTACCTACTATTAGAAGCTACTTATATTGTAGGTATGGGTACGACGTAACACTGCCCCCTCCTTAGACATGCTCGTCCCGAGCATCATTAGGCCCGTAGTATCGCGCCAATCGGTCTACATGGACAATCTTAGGCGCACCTCGTGGACCCTTCTGTATTCGGTAGGTGACATCGTTGATCCTAGTCACGACTCGGTATGGTCCATCCCAGTTTGCTTGTAATTTCGGAGACTTCCCTTTGCTCCGTACTGGGTTATGCAACCACACCAGTGAACTCTCGTTGAAACCCCTACTATTTGCCTTCCGGTCATAACGGGTCTTCATCTTCTCAGACATCTGTTGGCCGGATTGTCTAATATGCTCATAAACATCATTCAACTTGTTACGCAAGTCATTTGCGTAATCTGTTACACTGCGTGGAGCATCAGGGGGAGTTCCAGTGATTAAATCTGCAGGCAACCGTAATTCCCTTCCAAAGTTCGCGAAGGCTGGCGTCACAGTCGTACTTTCGTGGACGGCGCTACGGTAGGACAGAAGAAATGGCTGTATGTGCTTGTCCCAATCCCTTTGTCTGCTTTCCACGACTTTTGCCAGATATCTTTCCAACGTTTGGTTAAATCGTTCCACCATTCCATCAGATTGTGGGTGGTAAGAGGTGGTTCTGGTTTTGTGGGTACCCATCAATCGACAAGTCTCTTGAAATACTTGTGATTCAAAATTCCTTCCTTGATCGCTGTGTATTTCTAAGGGTACTCCAAAACGACAGAAGACTTCCTGAACTAATTTATCTGCGACCGTTGTAGCTTCTTGATTAGGAATGGCAAAGACTTCTGGCCACTTTGTGAAGTAATCCATGACCACCAGGAAGTACTTGTTCCCGCTCTCACTTTCTGGAAATGGTCCCGCAACGTCTAGAGCTATCCGTTCCCAAGGGGCTCCAACGTTGTACACTTTTAATGCACCTCTGCTGCGAGTGTGAGGTCCTTTCACGGCCGCACAACTGGTACATTTGCGACACCAGTCCTCCACATCATCTCGACAGTGGATCCAGTAAAAGCGTTCTCGAATTTTTAGTAAAGTCCTTTTTACCCCCATATGTCCTCCCGAACATCCATCATGGTACAGCCGTAAAATATCCGGTACCTTAGCTTTAGGGACAACCATTTGTAGATGACAGCTGTCCCCTCGAGCGTTTTCCCATTTACGGCACAAGACTCCATCCTGGATCACCAAGCTGTTCCATTGCGCCCAATAACTCTTCGTGATGGAACTCATCGCAGCCACATCACTCCACTTGGGTTTAAGAGCACCAGCTTTGATCCACTCGAAGATCGGTTTGATATCCGAGTCATTTTGCTGAGCCTGCTGTATGGTTACCTTCCATTCATCGCTAAGATCCGTTCTTAGAATCCTCACAGGCACCACTTCCTTAGACTCCTGTCTGGAACTGTGCTTCCAATCTTCAGGCAAAGGTCTTCTTGACAGTTCTTCTGTTTTGCTGTCGTTTCTCCACTGTTGCTGGGTAGTCATTCCAGCCGCTTTTCTCTGCAGAGATTGGTCTTCTCCTGGTGTGCTTCGTTTTTTACAGTTTGACCGAAGGTGACCCCTTTCTCCACAATTGTAATACTTAGGGCTGTACCTTTGCGAATGCTGGCGTACAGGTGATGCCACAACTTGCTTTGGGCAGCTTGACCGATCATGATCCCTTTCTCTACCAGTGTAGCAGCTAGAGCTATACCCTCTCTTACAGTCGCGTACAGGTGTTGCCACAACCTCCCTGACATGGTGTGTTCGATGGTCTTGCCTCGCTGCCTCTACTTCCAAGGCATGGGCCAACGCCTCTTTCAGGGTCTCATGATGCCCAAGTCGTACAGCGGCTCTAACTTCCAAGTCGCGTATTCCGTCGACAAACGCCTGTATCAGATTTCCAGTGATGAGTGCAGGGGCAGACCGGTATGCTTTCCGAACCAGCTTTTCAACTTCCAGGGCCCACTGCTGTAGGTTCTCGGCACTACGCTGGACACGATCCTTCAACTTAGCACGAAATACGTGCTCCAGGTGCGCGTCGCCGTATCTGGACTAACGCCTCCAGCAGCTGTTCGTAGGTCACATCCTTGCCAAGCGCTTCAAGAATGTTGAGGGCCTGGTCTCGGAGGCCCAAAGTGAGCGCGGTCATGGCTTGAGATTTTGTCCATCCATTCGCCTTCATAACGGCCTCAAATTGAATTTTATACGCCGACCACGAAGATGTTCCATCGAATGGAGGCACCTTAAAGCCCCGCGCTGAAGGTGTAGGAACTACTGAAGCCACAGTCACATCTCCAGTCTTCAGTTCTCCCAAAGCCTTCTTCATCCCAGCGATCTGCACTTCGGCCTCTGAGATGCGATTCTCGTGCTGGTGAACCTGATCCTTCATTACCTTCAGCTCTTTGCCGAAAGTTGAATGAAGATCCTTTATGAGGATCATCTGTTCTTCTTGACGACGAGCCTGTTCCTCCTTATCTCGTTGCAACTGCTCTTCCAACCGGCGAGCCTGCTCCTCTTGACGGCAAGCCTGCTCCTCCTTATCTCGTTGCAAATTCTCTTCCAGCCGGCGAGCCTGCTCCTCTTGACGGCGAGCCTGCTCCTCCTTATCTCGTTGCAACTGCTCTTCCAACCGGCGAGCCTGCTCCTCTTGACGGCAAGCCTGCTCCTCCTTATCTCGTTGCAAATGCTCTTCCAGCCGGCGAGCCTGCTCCTCTTGACGGTGAGCCTGCTCCTCTTGACGGCGAGCCTGCTCCTCCTTATCTCGTTGTAACTGCTCTTGTAACTGGCGAGCCTGATCCTCTTGACGGCGAGCCTGCTCCTGCAGCAGCGCCATTAAAGCTGACAAGTCTGGCGCTACTGATGCTGGAGAAACTCCGGATGGACCAGTGACTGGCACTGACGTAGGCTGGACTCCACCCGGTGTCTGCGTCGGAGAGTCTCCAAACCGCCTTTGGTCCATGTCCTGCTGTCGCTGACTCCTGGTACGGATACCGTCCGTGTTGTCCTTTGGTAGAACTGGCATAATTTATCCCACTTCTGACACCAAATTGTTACGAGCTGGGTATGGGATAAATTAATTACTACCGATGAAACAACTGAATAACTTTAATAATCACAAAACACTTCAAACTCAATCACAAGTACACTACTGATCACTATTCGCTAGATATCGCACTCACAAGTTCACTTTGATTCGTCCCGTACTGTAGCCAAAATGATACTGCCCGCTCCCACAAACACGTCGACTATTTATACGACGACCGAACGTTTGAGAAAGATCCATAAGTTCCCAGAATCTTCTAGGCAATTCATACTAGGTCATTGTCCTCCGAGAAACTTCCACAACTTTTGTACAAAGGAAAGAAATAGGTACTTTATGCCCTGGGCGTACGGTCGAAATTACAATGACAACTTCCTGATGTATTGTATAGGTAGTTTGCGAATTTGTACCTACATCATTCGATACATACCTACTACTACCTACCTACTTAGTTGTAGGTACCTACTATTAGAAGCTACTTATATTGTAGGTATGGGTACGACGTAACAATACTGAGAAATTTTGGTTTTAAGTTTGTCTATATTAATTTTATAAGGATGCCAGACAATTCAGTAAAAACTCTTCTCCTTTAAGTAGAATTTCACTAGAAAATCATTTGAGTCTCTGTTCTCATCGATTTTTGTAAGGTAATTACGTTTGTACAGTATCTGTCAGATCTTAGACAGACCCATATCACTGTAAGGTCTCGGACACAACATTTCTATGTCTAGAATGATGTACTAGGTACGTGGTATCCATCTGTACGTCGGTGTCTCTTCTACCTGCTTATTACATCATTCTTAACATAGAAATGTTTTATCGGTAATAAATAAAAACAGCTGTTACCTACAAAAGTTCAATATTTAGACGGTTAAAATGTATAGAACATATAATTGTAACAGCAGATTTTTTAGAGAAATGTTGATGGCGATATGTACGTTGAATTGATGACTAAATTAAATAAATATAATTATTTGACATGATATTCAAAAGAAGACTTTTGCCTAAATAATGATAAAGACGCCTGCTTTATAGTATTCTCCTTTGAAAGTAAAAGCTAACCTGTAATCATAATATATCTTAATTGTCCTTCCGTAAAACGAAAGTGATATAATGTAAAACCTTTTGTCTCGAATTTGTTTCCAAAGCAATTCTTTTAACAATAGACCACAAAAGTAAATACCTAAACCAAAGCGATAAGCGTTAGCAGTATAGCCACAAGGGGCACATACCACAACAAACAAACCAACTAACAAACTACCGAGCGATTTATTTGTGTTACTTAACCGCGCCGTCTGTCTCTGTGTGCTCCCTTAATGATAGCTACACACTCAAGCAACACGCGTCTTGTAACAGCGACTGGTGGGGAAAACAAATGAAATCAGTTGTTTGGTCGTACCTACGTGAAACAAACAAGTAGCACACTTTCATATTGCTTGATACAAGTCGCATCGCGTGATGTCGTGAACGGGGCTTGAACAAAAGTGACATAGTGTATCGCTTTTCCTGTTTGATTTGTCAACGTAATATCCTTACCAACAGTAAACCAAAACAATAAAATAAACAAATACGAAAAACGTTTATACACTAGCCACAGACGGCAGACCACAAAAAAACAAACCAGCTAACAAACTACCGAGCGATTTATTTGTGTTAAACCGCGCAGTCTCTCTCTCTGTGCAATTCCTTACCGCTTGGTCACAAACTACACGCTAAGCGACACGACGCGTCTTTCAACACCAACTGCGAAAACAAATGATAGAATTAGCTTAGAGCATGCCACGACGCACCGCGACGTGACGGTACTCATACGGAGGCAACACTCGCATGTCACTTGCCTCGCGTCGCGTCTTGTCTTGAGTCGCTAATCTCATCATCTGAGGTCGTGAACGGAGCGTTAAACTTTAGAGAACAAAAGTAATGTAATGTAACACTTCTCATGTTTCATTTGAAGACCAAAGGAATTCACTTCCCAACTAAGATCAAAAAACAAACACGAAACACCACACCGAACACCAGCTGCAAAGTAATAGACTTCAACAAACAAACCAGCGAAACAAAATACAAAGCGATTTATTTGATTGAGCAAACCGCGTCGCTTGTCTCTGTGTGCGCTTTCTTAACGCGCCTTCCTCGCAGCGTTTACTTAGGCGCTGTTGGTTTATGCCATGGTCACAGTGATACACTTTGCGACTCGAGCGAAATTCTGGGTGTTTTATTTACAGTAGAAATGCTTTAGACTTTAAGGATATTTTATTTTCGAGAAATTATCTTCTACAAAACGTGGGAAAATCAATTTCTTGTATCGTGGATTCGTGGTATTACTTGGTCACCATCTCCCTGTCTTTGTCCCACACTACTAGACTAGGCCTAAGAGCAACAAGTCTTCTTATATTCTCCCTGTCAACCGTCACGCATCATTTTCTTTCATGTCATTTATTATGTTATCATTTTTAAGTTAAGTTAAGACAGGTTAATTACGGCCTACGATAGTTACAAAA
Source organism: Xestia xanthographa (assembly GCA_905147715.2). Lineage (NCBI taxonomy): Eukaryota > Metazoa > Arthropoda > Insecta > Lepidoptera > Noctuidae > Xestia > Xestia xanthographa. The sequence continues at coordinate 3,249,181 of LR990644.1, read as the reverse complement.
CATTATTGGATTTAAGATTTAAGTAAGGCTCCACTCAAGCCATTAACATCAAGAGAATTTATCGCAAATATTATAAACTTCATCTTTGCGTGTGCATCAGTCGATGAATTGTTTGGTTTGGCCATTAATTTGGTTCATATTATAATTACAATAGTGGTTATGTTCTTGTTTCACCTAGCCGCATTTCCCCTGTGTACCAACTTCAGCAACCCACGCACAAAATAGATGATGTGATGAAAAATGCACACGATGGCCTATAAACCTTGCTTGCTAGTTCCCTGGTAATTTATTTAGAAATGATACAATACACTTGTAATGACACAATACACTTGTAATGGATCAGACAATACATTTATTCCAGTCAGGTCACCCTAACTCAAAAACCTAAAAACTTTATGCCCCAGAATAAAATATCAAATAAAAGTTTCTCTTTGTGAGCTATAAATACAAAGTGTAATTGAAATAACTGAACATCTCTTGGAGGTCATTGTACTCACCATTATGAATCAGTTTTGCGACGAGAACAAGATTGAAATCGCGATAAAATTCTACTGTTCTATTTCCTATATTTTGTCCAGATAATGCGAAGACAATCTAAAGTTCTTATGATGTTTTCAATTTATATAAATTACACCTTGTATTTGTGAAAGCTCATAATTATTTAGGGCCGTCTAACAGAAAATCCCTCAATACTCAATCGTTACTTAAAACCGAGAGCAGCGGTGGCCCAGTGGTGGCGGCCCCGACTTACAAACAGGTTCGAACCCAGACAGGCGCATTACTTTGTGTAATTTATTTCATCACCACTGCTCTCAAAACGGTGAAGGAAAACATCGTGAGGAAACCAGCATGTCCTAGAACCAAAAAATTCAAAGGAATGTGACATCTACCAATCCGCACGTGGTGGATTATAGCCCACTCCCTCTCATAGAGAGGAGGCCTGTGTCCCAGCAGTGGGAACATTAATAGGCTGATGATGATGATGATGACTTAAAACTGGATTCAAGTCATTTGATTGGTTGAAATTAGTTTTAAATAATGCTTGAGTCGGGACATAGTCTTACGATCAGACTTGTAAAAAATCATCGAAAACACGGTCAACAGTAGTTTTACTTATGATTCTCTAACATAAACATTGATGATGAAGCGGTAACAGCGTACGGTGACTGGTGTTATAGACCGTGAGTCTCGAACATAAATATCGATGATGAAGCGGCAATAACGTACGGTGACTAGTGTTATAGACCGTGAGTCTCGAACATAAATATCGATGATGAAGCGGCAATAGCGTACGGTGACTAGTGTTATAGACCGTGAGTCTCGAACATAAATATCGATGGTGAAGCGGCAATAGCGTACGGTGACTAGTGTTATAGACCGTGAGTCTCGAACATAAATATCGATGATGAAGCGGCAATAGCGTACGGTGACTAGTGTTATAGACCGTGAGTCTCGAACATAAATATCGACGATGAAGCGGCAATAGCGTACGGTGACTAGTGTTAGAGACCGTGAGCCTCGAACATAAATATCGATGATGAAGCGGCAATAGCGTACGGTGACTAGTGTTATAGACCGTGAGTCTCGAACATAAAATCGATGATGAAGCGGCAATAGCGTACGGTGACTGGTGTGATAGACCGTGAGTCTCGAACATAAATATCGATGATGAAGCGGCAATAGCGTACGGTGACTAGTGTTATAGACCGTGAGTCTCGAACATAAATAAATAAATAAATAAATAAATAAATATCGCTGGACATTACACACAGCGCCATCTAGTGCCACACTAAGCAACGAGGCTTGTGTCGTGGATACCAGATAGTTGATATACTACATAGATACTTTTTGTTTGTAAATACATACTTATTATACATATAAACATCCATGACTAGGAAACAAATGTCCATGCTCATCACACAAACATTTGCTCCTACCGGGATTCGAACCCGGGACCCTAAGAACGTAAGTTAGCCTCGCTACCGCTGCGCCAATCGGGTCGTCATAATATAATAATATCGATCGTCGTAATATCGATGATGAAGTGGCAAGTGGCATGTTTCTAGCCATATCGTACTTCAGACAGTCCCTTCATCGTTTCTTTGGTCTTTCTCTACGCTTATACTATTGCACTGTATTCATTAATATACTACTTGACCTAAATAGTGAAATAATTATTTTTAGGTTTTATTTTTAAGTCCTTGTATTAAAACCATCATGTCATACCTATAACATTAAATGAAAAGCAGTGGCCTTAAATCCCGCCTCTTTAACGTCCTACATAAAACGCGTATATGTGCCGACCTGACAAAGAACGGTAGAGTTTATGACGGCACTCACGTCACGATAACGACTCTACGAATCGGTTGTCGTTAAGAACGTTACGCTATTAAGCCTGTTGTTAGGGCTGTGAGCCTGTGATATTAAAGAGATTTAACAGGTACTCAATATTTTGTGTAACAATTAATTATTCTACAACATCAGACTTACACGTTGAATCGTTATTTTGTTGTAGCTCTGAAATATATTTCTATGTATTGGGAGAAGTGGCGGATAAGTTCGAAAACTGTAAGATCTGTCCAATATAAAAAAAAAGATTAGATTATCTAAATCATTCTGAACAATTTCTGTATGCAACTAATTGCACCCTTCCGGACTTGAATGAGGCAAACGATAGATCTGTTTAGATTAGATTCGAGAAGAAGAAGTAATATAGCACGCTTGTTCGCTTTAGGACAGATTCGCATAACGACAGATTTGCTTTATAGCAGATTCGCATTACGGCAGAAATTGTACAGCCGTGCATTGAAATGATCAGGCATATAAAACTCTTTTTGTCAGACTTCCCATACATTGATGACATATTATTCACCATGACAAAACAATATCTTTCAGTAAGGGTGAAATATGACACTGTGGACAAAATAGCGTTAAGAAACCGAAAGTTTTTGTAAAATGTCACGGCGAAAGTGTAACAAATTAAAGTGCTGAACAGTCACCGCTGTAAACGGTACACTATTTATCTCCGGTTAGTGCGACCGATCCCGCTTATCTATCCATTACTTCAGTTAAACTAATTGTTGCCACAAACTACTTCAGTACTATTGTACTGAATGTATGGCCAGCTAAATGGTTGTAAGGAATCAGTTTCTTATCTAACCTAACCTTTTATGCAGACACTGAGAACTGCACCCCTAGCCAAGTTGACAACCTACAATCGTTAACGCTAGTAGAAAACTATTCAAATGAATGGGAATGACATCATCTCAACGTTAAATCACGTGATCAACACAAACGAATAGAAAATTCGTAGACAAGTTTACATCGTTCAAAATGATAGAATAGAATGTTATCGTTTCTACAATGTTGGTCGCTAAACTCTTTGGTAGGAACGCTCACCATAACTAAAGTGTAGGTTTTTTTCTACAGACATTAGAGAACGAGCGATCGACTCAGTCGTGTCAACTTGGCTACCAATTTAGCGCTTTCTACAATCGCTTTGCCGAGGCGTTTACGATTGAAGAAAGAGAATCGACACGAAACGTTTGTAACTTGGCAAGGGGTGCTGTTGTTACAGAAAAGTCACTTAACGACTTGTGACTTATGTCTCTCATTAATTTAAAACTTATTTAGACTCACAATGTGAGCAGCGGTGGCCGAGTGGTACCAGTCGCGACTTGATAACCATCCCAGGCATTTGACAAATACCGCACTACCGCGCTGCCGCGCGTTTTATTTTGGCATGTTTTAACAAATAAAATTATCTTTATCTTTGACATTTTTGTCATAACCACTGATCTCAAAACGGTGAAAGAAAAGAAAACATCAGAGCTGGTATCCTTGCAATGTTTTCTTTACATCTTCTACAACATAAAAATCGAAGACATGAGATATCCACAAACACGCATTGGTATGGTGGCTTATGGTCTATCCCTTTCACATAAAGGAGGCCTATTTCCCAGCAGTGGGGCCATTGGGCACTAATAATTCTACTCTTATTAAGACGCAACATCAATGGGCATTATCCACCGTTCAAAATTCAATTTCTCCATAGTCTCCAAACATTCGGCGCCAAAGTTGCACATGACGTCATAACGTGGTTGCTCACTTAATTGACTTAGGGACTTCTGCTGGTAACTCGCTTACGAGTAGCGGGGCGCGAGTATAAGTAATTGTGTTAGCAGAGTAACTTATTCATGAGTGAGGTAAATACGATGAGACGTTCGAGAGGACCTGAGTCAGTTTTGTTTAAGGGGGTACATAGGAGGGCTGCTTATGTGAAAGTATTCAGACAAATAAGAGAGAGAGAGAAAGAGAAGTGTTACTGGGGAGTATGTTCCGCAATTTTACTTTTGCAGCTAAAACAAAAAGCTGCAAAAGGTTCACAAAAATTAGGAACAGACGTATTTTTATTAAGAGGTTTTTCACGAACCAAGCTGGTTCCAAAATCAATGGAAGGGAAATGTTATTTTGTAAACACACTTTGTCTAGAGTCCAAACAATTTGCTTCTCAAATATGTTAGTTTAGATGATTATGGTCTATTTGGTATTTATGGTCTTTATGGTGGTGTATTCTAAACCATAATCATCTGCCTAGCCTCTTCCAAACGATGGCTACGAATCTAACCATGCAGGCTAGTATCAAAACTTACATAGGGCGTCAGTCTATTTGACCTCCACCACCGAGTAACTTCTTCAGAAGACTTTCGGGCTTCTGATCACCAAGATTTTTCAGACCCCAAGACAGTAAATATTCGAATGTTTTGAGCACTAAAACCATGTCTCATCCTACAAAACCTTCTCGTCCATTATTCTCTCCACATTGCTCTAACTCGAGCTCTTGTACAAACAGTCCCACAAAGAGACAGACGTGTGTAAAGTAATGCCGACACTTGAGAGCGCCGGCACACTGACACCACAAAATAAAACAGAAGGCTAACTTCATACATTGGGTTAAAACTAGTCAGCTCGCCATTAATTACTGGGCAAAGATTTCCCCCATATTCATTCAGTCCTTACTGAGGTTAAGGTTCTAAGTTTTTTTCTGCCTGCTAATGCGTATTTGCGCGTTTGATTGGCTGTCGGCAGGTTTCTGAATGATCCTTGGCGCCGAGCGAGCCACGAGTGTGATAACAGGCATGTCTGATGACCTGTGTATCCGAGTGCGTCATGCGAGACGTGTATTCACGAACCCCCAGCTAGGCCGCGTTGAACGTGGGTGAACTTAGAGCAGATCCACCCCGAGTACTACTTTACTGTGCAGGGTCCAGTCTGGTTGCACCTTGTTCTAATATGACATCCGAAAGTTTAAAAAACTTGTTGGAATTGCAAGGTTATTGATATTCTCTTATTTTGTAACCAGGGCACATAAGTAAATTATGTACTTCCATAGTTTTAACAGCTTCACATTGATTTTCTTATTATGTAGTTTCGTATTTCCAAAAAAAAAGATTATTACCGAAGCGTATCTCAAACAAATATCGGTCGGGAGTGCACTAACTCTCTCTGTGAGTTAACCGTGTGTATGCATGTGTGCGGACGTTTTACAATGTTGTATGAAGCTGGCCTTTTGCTCTTTTCTATTATGTGGTGACACGGCGACACTCAGGGACAAGGAATGTCGTGTTAGGAAGATGAGGTTTAAGTGAATGAGAGCGGGAAGTGGTGCACAATTACATTGAATTATATTGGATTTGGTGGTTCATTTTATGTAATAGGTACCCGTTAATAGAGAGCTGTCTCTCTGGAATCAATTTCGGATGAACAATTTCTGCTTATTTTACAAGCCTCATTAAGACGCCATGTATCGTCGTCTCAGTTGTGAAACCTTTTCTAGCTATATTATGTATCATTCATCTCATTGGGCACAACTATCAATGGATGCTGTAGCACATATATTGAATTTAGATTTATGTCGCGTTGATGCCGGTTTTCTGTAGGTATATTATATATCTATATATATCAGGGTGGAATTGAGTAATTTCGTTTAACATAGCGTCCGTAACCTGATCTGTGGCGCATTGATGAGAGGGTCTCATAAGTACAAAACGTGTCTAGATGTTTTCAGATTGAACACTTATCCAAAAATTGACCGTATCTCAAGTTCGTTAATTCGCGTAAATGTAATTTTACTACGAATTTAGTTGATAAAACCGAGTTCAATGCAATGTAATTTATTTAACCTTTAACCTAGGGCAATAATAACGCTCCTAAGACGTTACAGTGTCATTCCCCCCTCCATCTCCCAGGGTACAGAGTTCGATTCCCATCTCGCATTAATATCAATCGTTTGACAGTCTTAGATGCATCCAATTCATTTGAGTACTATTTTATAGCAAGCTAATAAATAATTTTATTGAAACTGCTCTACAATAAATAATTTATAGATACTTTGAGTAAATGTTTAGATGAAAACTCGATTAAAAACATGAACACGAATTTTTCGACGCCCTGTAACCCTTTTTGATACTTGTAAATATTTTTATTTCTATTATAGAGTTAGTATGTAAATAATGTAAATATTACTGAAAATATACAGGAATGTACACGTAGTTAAATAAGATATAGCAACATTTAAAAGATCTGTATATTAATTAGGTATATATGTACCCTTTGACGACCCGAATGGCGCAACGGTGGTGAGGCTGCCTTAGGTTCTTAGGGTCCCGGGTTCGAATCCTGGTTGCAGCAAATGTTTGTGTGATGAACATTGATATTTGTTTCCGAGTCATGGATGTTTATATGTATAATAAGCATATATTTAAAAAAAGTATATATGTAGTCTATCAAACTGTCTGGTGTCCATGACACAAGCCTCGTTGCTTAGTGTGGCACTAGATGGTGCTGTGTGTTATTGTCCAGCAATATTTATTTATTTATTATTTACTTTTATTTTCCCTGGAATAACTATCACACTGATCTTATTTCTTTAATCTTCTACTAAAACTCATAAAAATATAAATGTATGATGTGAAAGAGCATGTAAACATATTCACAATATACAGTAAAATCTTAGTAGGTATATATATGATTCAAAAACCAGTTAATAAAATATTGATATATCCGTAACTCTTTTCCACCACATACCTCTCAAAGAGTTCTCATTTCCTGCCTGAGCTAACTAAGCTCATCTCGAAGGGGTAAGCAGACCCCTCCACAACTCATTACTTGTAAATGACTAGAACTTTTCTCATTTCAGGTGAGTACATAACACGAGTGCCTCACAGACGCATCATTTATGTAGCAGCCCTGAATACATAGCCAAGTAAGTGGGTACGGTCAACAGCAGAAGTCCTAGTACCGGCGCGCGGAGTAAACGCATTGTAGTTAAATTGTTTGTAACAAGCACAATCTGTATCATCCATAGAAAATAATGAATTCTTAAAATTATGAAGATTATATTATCAATCGAGTATTTTAAAATCTACGTATTTACGTTACGTTAACACCGCTCGCTCGTGCTAGGTGATATCAGCTGTAATACTTGCGAGTCTTGGACTACGGAAGTCGGTGCTACAGCTACAAAATAGTAGCACTTTCAATCGTAATTTTTGTAAAGTTGATTTATAGAATTTACAATTTATTTATTTCAGGATAAATTTAAATGAAATAACAAATTAAATAACGGGTGTAAAAAGACGCTTAACGAAGTCGACAGTCATTTGTTTTCCGAGTGATTGCGATTTTCTTTTTGTAGTGTTACTGGTTGTATTTCCTGTTTAACTACACGAAGAAATACACACACACTCACACAGTCTCTTTCCAGACATTGTATTAGTCAGATCATGTAAGGATTTGTTATGGTCTTTTCAAAAAAGAACCACACAGATTCGAGTCAAGCAACTCCATAAAGTCACATTGTAATCATGAACGTGTTGTTGACTGTATGTGAAGTTTTGAAAAATCATGTCTTAATTTTTACTAGATTTTGAGATAGGTTTCATCTTCCGTATTTTAGGTAAGTGGGTGAGACTTCCGATATGCTTATAATATCTAGTTTTAATTTTTTTTATACCCAGCTATCTAAATCAACAAGAGTTTTTTCAATAGCTCTTGAAAAAACTTCACTCTCATCAATGACATCCCATTTATCTACTAGTTCAGGATAATACAAAAAGAAACAAATAAAACAATACAATACATCTTTCTTTAATGTTTGATGAATGGGTTCCTTCTATCTGGCAGAATCTTGATGCTCCGAAATTTATTTGGCATAACACACTTGGCATAATCTTCTTTTAACGAATATTTGTAGGGCATAAAAATGATTTAATATAGTTATTGCTTGGCCGAATGTTTGTATTTCCGAATTTACAGTGGCATACTTATAAGATGACAGAATTTTATTTGGCATAATTACCTTTGGCAATGTTCAAATTTCGCACCATTTCACTTGGCATATTACGAAGATGGCAGAATTTCATTTGGAATAATTTTATTTGGCATTATTGCCATTTCTATAAAATTGCATTTTTAACCAAACATTTAAATATTGTCTTAAAAAGTCAATATGATGGGCTACAAAATTTAGTGACAGAAACGAATCGCTCCAAAACCGACTTTACGTAGTCTTGTCTGCCCTACCCCTAGAGTGTAATTTAAAATCGCGTAGGCGCGGAGGGGCGAGGCGGCCCGCGAGTTGAGGAGCAGGTTGTTGTAACACTCGCCGCCGCTGCTGAGGCTGGCCGGCGAAGCCGGCCAGCAAGCCGAAGCTGCGGTGGTGAGCGTTAAACACATCTGCGACGATAAGCTCGCGTGGGACCGCCGGAGCCCCGCAGCGCCGGAGCCGTGACAGAAACCATGCCTGCTGCATGTTGCATGCTGCATGCTTGCTTGCATGCTACATGCTTGCTGCATGAATGGTGTATGCTGGTTTGCATATTGTATGCTGGTTTGCATGTTTGCATATTGTATGCTGGTTTGCATGTTTGCATACTGCATGCTTGTTTGCATACTGCATGCTTTCTGCATGCAAGATGTATGCTTGTTTGCATGTTTGCCTCCTGCTTACAGGAAAATAAAAACTACATGTTCACAATCAACTGTTTTAATGAATTTTCTGTGATGTGGATGTGATAGATGAGTATTTCCATTGTTATGCATAAGAAATGTATGCCAAAAGATTATTCTAACTGTAAACTTTCTGAGATATGACAGTTCTGCTTTTAGTGACTATCGATATAAAATTTATGCCTTAAGATGATTCTGGCTGTGAACTTTCTGCGCTTAGATGGTTCTACTTTTAATTTTTATGCATATGAAATGTATGCCTAAAGATGATTCCAACTTACAAAATTATGAGTTTTGAATGTATGATAAATGAGTGCCTGCCAAATGATTTTCTGCGAAATGAAGTTTATGCTATCCGCTGTTATGCAAAGTAATATTATGACATAAAAAGTTCTGCTATAAAGGGTGGACCCTTGATGAATAGCCTAAAGCAAACATTTCTCGAAATCTCGTGAAAAACGCACTTAATTTGAAACCATTCGAGGGTAGATACATAATAAATGGCAATTGTTTCAGAAGTAAAACGTTTCATTCTCTCACGTAGGAGCCTGTTACCACAGAATAGAGAATGATACAGAAGGTCAGCTCCATACAACGAGCGAACATACACGTAAAGCGAGTGCAAGTGAGCTCGTGATCATCATTTGTTTGAGAGCACCCTACGTACGCGTATATGTGAGCGAACGCCTGTTTTCACTCAATGCATGGGGCTGACCTTCTGTACTAACATTCTGGTGTCACTTTAGAAATACTTTCGTCATTTGACATCAAGGTTTTCGCGGGTTTAGTGTTAAGCTTGACCCGTAAGAGAACTTTTTTAACGTACAGGAAAAAAGATAGTGAAATGCTGAAATGGCCGTCCTAAAAAGCGCCATTAAAAGATAAGATACGAGCCTTTCCATTTGGTTTACCTAACTAAAATAGTCGGTACGCTTTTTGACAGTCATCGAGGAAGCCATCTTTCAAAGGTTTAAGTTACCTGACTTACGTCATAAAACGAAGTGTTTTTTTTTTTTAGAATTTATACAGGCTGTAAAAGACCTCATCACGACGACGCCGTCAACCAAGCATTCTGTACATCAAACTAAGTAACTTTACGCAAAAATTATTGCTGGGAAACGACTTTTTTTGGGGGTGAAAAATCATGTTTAGTGGTAGAACTCAATATAACACACTCAAAACATTGTGCTGATGGATGGATTGAATATAGTACGGGGGTCGTGGAGGTGTTTAAAGTAAAATTCATACGTTAAAAAATTGTATTTATTGTATTTTTTGTAGGGAAAACATTTGTGAGAGACTGGTACCCGAAATAGGTATACAATACCCGTAACACAGGTATTGTATACCTATTTCGGGCACCAGTCTCTCACAAATGTTTTCCCTGTGTATTAGATTTAATAATTATTGTTCACTGTAACGTTTGTGATGAGGAAATAAACACATTATTATTATATTTAAAAAAAACTTGTGAAAAAGTTGGAACTTTGACCCCCAATATCTCCGTAACTATAAGTTTCCTAGGTATGGTGTAGAACAAAAAAATTATCGCAATAACGAGGAAAATAAGTGTCAAACACCTTTTAACGAAAACGCAAACACCATACCTGGGAACCTTCTAGTCACGGAGATATAGGGGATCAAACTATGCCCTACGTCTTTAGTGACAAAATCAGTAAACAATCATCTGCTTCGAAACAACGACTACCCAATGACTGAATCAACAACTCAGGTCAAATATACCAAGCCCTTAACTCCCCACAAACTGTATTTGGATTACACCGCCTGAAACCGGATCAAACCCCTTTGCGCCGGAACTAAGCGGTTGATGCCAGTTTAACCGAGCTAATACTGGGTGTTCGCCAATTACACTTTAGGTTCAACTCAATTTTGTTAAGTGCGCTGGTTATTAATTTGGTTCTAGTGGGACCTATCATACATACTAGTATGTAGTATGGCTAGAATTTTAGTGTAGACTAGCTGTTGCCCGCGACCTCCGTCCGATTGAAATTATTATAAAAATATTTATTAGTTCCTTAAATGAACCAAAACTTTACAACTTAACTTAACTTTAAAAGCTTTTGTTGACAATTTTTTTGCATTGAAGACGAATTCTTTGTCTTATCCCTTCGTCTGTGAAGCCCGACTGAATCGGTCTGACGCCATTGTTTAACTATTGTGTCTACTTCGCTAACAGGTGAAGGTAAGGAACTTCAGTTTCTCCTTATAACATCAGCAGCTATCTGCCAGTTAAAGTCCCATCAAAATCTATTTTCCCGTTTTGGAGACTAGCCGGAATTAACAGACAGAGTGACAATAATTTATCATAAATTATGTGCCGTATAAGTATACTTTCTTATGCATTCAGTTAAAATAAAATAAATAAAATTCATTTAATTCAGATAACATAATCCATACAGTGAAATTGAAATTAGTATTAAAATATTAAAATAAAATAAAATAAATTATCACAAATATAAAAAAAACAAAAATAAATTACCATCAATATTAAAATCGAGATAAAATTTACAATTCATACACAATAAAAATAAGATAAATAAAACATCAAAAAAAGCTGTTAGTTTGAAATTACAAGCAGACACAGAATTTATTCGCAAATTCAAAACACCAGAAGAGACTTAGAAAATAAGATGTTCACGCCACACCTACAGAAACTAGCATTTAATATTTCACTTTATGTGATAAAGTTTAATTTGCCTTACGTAAGCTTCTAACTCCATAATTCGATTTAGGACAACAACTTCACTAGCTAGGTACATAAATAAATCAGTGCTAGACACTAAACCTCTCTCGTTTCAGTTAAAATTTTAAAACCACTCTTGTTTTACGAGTGTAACATAAATCCGCCATTTTTATTGTTGGCGCGGTCATAACTGGTTGTATCCACTTGGATCCGGTTTAAATCGCAGCGCGTTACTGATAACCGGTGTGAAGCGGTTTCAAACTGTTACGATGACAGATAAAAATTATGGATATTTGTTTGGATTATTTCAGTTTGAAAATTGTGGATTATTTTATTTGTCGTCGAAAGGAATAACTTTCATACATTTTATGAGTATTTTTGTTCCTAGGTTACACGGTGTTGAATTCTGTGGTTTTATTTGAATTGGTGCGACACAGCGATAATAAATTGGTTTCGCTCCACATAATATTGTCAGAGTAATTTAGCGGTTCCTATTTATTTAATTTTTGTCTTTTGTTTATAAACTGACACTAAAACAAAAACATTCAAAATATTGCTTTTGTTTTGTTTCTAGTAATATTATTAATGAATTATCAAGTTGTGACAAGTCTCAGGCAGTCACAGAGTTATTTCAGGTATCTGTGATACTAAAAACTATGTAGTTCTGGATAAAACCTAACATATTTAGAAATTACATAATTATTCCTCAACTGATTCGTATCTCACAACTCAGCACTCTTTCCTACTAGGTATGTCTGAAAAGTAGCTAACACTAAATTATTTCTCATAATTGCGTGCAATTAACCCTGCGCACGCGAGCACATGCCTCGTGCCCACAGAAGCAGTAGCAATTACAGGGTTGAGTGGCAACTAATGGCAGCGCCACACTGGCACATCGCTACACCAATTTATGAACTCATATTTGTCACAGGGAAGGGTTAAAATGTGACACCGACGCGGTGAGAGTGGGTGGGATTTTGCATTTGAAAAGTATGTAAAAAATGAAAGAATATGTGAATGTTTATCGTAGAGGAAAAAAATAACCTTTTGCTGAAGCGTACCGGATAAACAAGGTTGATGGTCAGGTCAGCTCAGGTCAGCAGGTGTGTAGTCAGTGTTTTTAAAATGCTTTTCTTACTCTTACTGTTCGACTGCTGAATCCCACTGCAGGAAAAAGGCCAAAGATTTAAAAAAAAAAAAAAAACTTTCAAAAAGCATGACAAGTTTAAAATTCTGCAAAAAAAAAAATATATATATTATATGAGTACGAGTTAGCAATGTTCATAATTGTTCATGCACACAACTCTGTAAAATAACCGTATTGTACAAACTCCATTGTTTCAAACTTTGCTCTATACCGCATGTTTCACAATAGCCCTCATGCATTAAATCCATATTTATGAGTTACGCTACGGTGTGACAGACGGCCCGCCTGAGAATCCAACCAATCGCAACGCAGGAACAGTGCACCTAACTATAATACACCTGCTGACACCAGGTATACCGTGACGAATGTGCTGACGTTGTTATGAACAAGAGAACGGTACGCTGTGGTATTTTTAAAGCACTATACTGGAGTGTTCCTGGCTTACTTTTTGTAAAAATAATATTTGCCAGATATGGTTTATACTTTATAGTACAATTTTTGGTTACAAACTGTGGGGTCGACTTTCAAAGTAAATTTTAAGGGTTAAAATCATTCGTTTCAGATAGCAATAAAATAACAAAAGCAATAAAATTCAAAGCATTATTACGAAGTGTTTATTCATATATCAAGTTAAGTAGAAGTTACTGCATATTGGAATTTATCCAAAGCGAGGGGTACTATTATATTGTACAGATTTTAAAACTAGCGTAGATAATAATATGTAGGTGAAAAGGTACAAACAGAGAATTACTACAATTTGGTTTATTACTACACTCAGTACCTACTTAATAATGAAGGGTATGAGAACAATCATCAATCATTTTTAGTGAGTGTAAAATATGATCTCTTATTCAAACGTGTTTACAACGCAAACATGATATCATGGTATGACAGGAAAATCTGTAAAGTATTTAAAATTTGGAAATTAAATGCTAATTACTGGAAAATGTGGAGACAAGTAATATTTATTGTTCGCGACGAACGTCACCAATCCAGCACATAGAGTGTTGATTATAGTTAAAAAATAGTGTAGAGTCAGTGTATGGGCAATATAGTGAGAATAACAAAGTGCCATCAATGAATCTAGAATAGTTAGATAGTAATTTTCAGTCGCGCTAGACACATATGGGCTCGCAAGTGGAGTTTTATAGTATAATTTAACGCTTTGGCGAGGTCCAGGGAGCCTAGGTTGCGACCTAGGCCTGGATATAGTATTTTTTTATAACTTAGCTTATAGTTGAACCACTTAGACGAGAGTATGACGGTCTAGCGCGGCCATATTGGACAAAAACTGGAAAAAATTGTCTTACAGATTTTCAGTTGAAGGATCGCTACAGGCTGAAAGATACAGACACAAAAAAATAAGTAACAGCTTTAGATGGGCTATATACTCGTCTAGTATATGGCAATTATATACTTACAGTCACAGCAACAGTTTTCGTGTAATTCAGCCTGTAAGACCCTTCATCCAAACACTTTTGGAAAAGTTGTCTGGTTTTTTGGAAATAATTTCCACGTTTTAATAAAGATTTTCGTTGTTTTTATGTCTGTACATAAATAACGTTATGTGGAATTGTGGCGATGTATATAATGTGTTTAAACATAAGCTCAAAATTGTAATTTGCAGAAAGATTGTACATTTCCATAATCAAATTTTCATTAAAGTTTTCCGAAATCAGAAAGCGAAATCAGGGTTCTCGTTACAGTAAAGTTCTGGAGTACCTTAGTAAACTCGACTTTTCTTAGAATCGTAGTCATCAGTACGGCAATTAAATATGTATAAGTAAACAGTGAAAAAGTAGTGCGCGAATTAATCCTGAAATCGCTTCCTGTACAGTTATGAAAGTTAAATAAGTGTCTTATTTTCCCAGTAACCCCTATCCTCCCTCGTTAGGTCAACGCCCTGAGATAGCGAAGAATGATCAGCTACAGCTACAGTTAATTAGGTGTAGGACGTCAGCGCCGTCTGGCGGCGAAGTATAGTACAAGCGTGCGCCCGGTAGTAATAGGGTATAGGCAGAGCACCAGGTACACGTATCCACGCCATCAGCGGATACCGCCCGTCCGGCACATTTATCTTAGGGTCTAGGATCTCAGCAATGTGTCGTTAGTTAATTAATAGACAAGTTCATCTTATTCGTTAATCAGATTTAAACATGATTTCAGGGACACGAAACTTTTAAAGGCTAAAGACCCATTTCGCGAGAGCAGCGGTGGCCCAGTGGTGGCGGCCCCGACTTACGTACAGTAAGTCCCCCGACTTACTGTACGTAAGTCGATCCCAGGTCGATCGAACCCAGACAGGCGCATTACTTTGTGTTATTTATTTCATGACCACTGCTCTCAAAACGGCGAAGGAAAACATCGTGAGGAAACCGGCACGTCCTAGAACCAAAAAATTCGAAGACATGTGACATCTACCAATCCGCACTGGGCCCGCGTGGTGGATTTATAGCCCATTCCCTCTCATAGAGAGGAGGCCTGTGTCCCAGCAGTGGCAACATTAATAGGCTGATGATGATGACCCATTTCGAAGGTCTATAATGTTTGTGAAATAACAAAAAGTGTCTAGAAGCTTTTTGTAACTTTATGCTCAGTTAGCGCTACTTTATCCGAAAAAAATAAATAAATGGTAGGCACTTAAGATACCAATTATACATTTGCAGCCAAATGGAAGAAGTTCTGGTCAGTTCGTTGATGGAATGTTGTGAGATGAGTCTATGAGTGTAGTGTTGTTCTATACTTTATTATAGTAGGTAGGTAGTTCAATGCTCCTTTTTCATCTTTGCGTATCAAGAATTTCTCAGGAGCATGCGTGATGGCCATAAACTCATCCCCATATAACCCTGTTGGGGATGTGTAATAACACGAGACCAAAACGAAAACGAAATGTGTGTATACTTTACATACACCTCATTTATCTTCAAATATTAAATCAAAATATTTTATTTCACATAGCCCTAGATGGGCACTGGTCGTTTACATGGAGAAGAACTGGCAAGAAACTCCATGGTTAAAGCGCCTACACACGGCCCTAAAATCAGAGGCAATATCGGGGAAGTGGTGGGGAGCGCCTTAGATCGGTCCCTTGATCGCCTCGTGAGTAGGCAAATCGTAATCACTATTATTATTATTAACCCTAAATTAGAAATTGGTTCGGCGAGCTTACGATTTAGGGCCGATTATCGTCTAGGGAGCGTTGTCCGTGCGTGTGTAGCGAAATCGGAACCGATTTCACCGGAGTGCGCGTGCGACTGTAGAGACAACAGGACGTGTTTTTGTAAATCAATTTTTATTTCGTGCTGAAATATGGCGAAGGAGAAGGAACGAGAGGCCTGGACCAAAACTATTGATCTTTTCAAGGTTTATTGATTTTTTGTATTTAAGGGATAAAAAACCAAGAGTATTTTAACTGCGACATGAGGCAGGAGGCCTATAAAATGCTATTACAAGTGTACAAGGAAGAGGTCAAGACACTATGAATGGCCGACTTAAGTTTTTGTTTGAATGGTGTCACCAAATTGAGGAGCTCTTCAAGACATTTAATACCCATCCCTAAAAAGTTTTTCAAATCAGCTGGTTCTAAATTTCTCATCACGTTCATGTGACTTAATTCATGGCGTTTCATCAACCACCTTTTAACCCAGGTCTTCCTCTTTTGTTTTGGTCGCACCGTAGCAAGTACCAGAGCGATGCCTAGTATTTGATTTTTGAGAGTGTAGGCGGCATCTTGGATCGACGAGCACTTTGCTGCACGGTGGGTTACGTACTAACTGGCAGGGACGTGTGTAGAGTAGTGGCTGATTTCATCCCCACCATCACTTTCCCGATATTGCCTCTGATTTTAGGGCCGTGTGTAGGCGCTTTTACTCTTTTCAAATCATTAGGTAGGTATTACAATATTATTTTGTTACAGCATTAGTATTTAAGTATGGGGGGACAGCGTAGGCCCGACAATAGGTCGTTGCTTACTATGCAAAAAGCGTAAAACAGAAAAATATTTAACAAACGTTAACAAGCATCTGGGGATCTACAAACCCTACAATGTTCACTCATTTTCAAATAAAATTAAAAAAAAAAAGAATCTATACAAAGGTAAGAAAATTTTGTATATAAAAAAAAACAAGTGACACAGTAGATGTAATAAAATCTGAAAGTAAAAAAGCTAAAACTCGTAAATGACAAAAGTCACGGCAACTCCTTTTTATGTATTCCGCCTTGGATTTTGTAGGTACTGATAAACGAGACTCATCTGGTCCAGTTGCGTCCTAGACAACGTCATTGCGTTTGTTAGTCACGTCGATACCCTGTACTAACATGTTACCTGCCATTGACACAGTATTAAGTTATTCAGTAAATCAATTAGGCGTTAGGTATTACCAACTAAATCTTTTTTTGTGTTGCACTTCACACATCGTTGTCGACTTCGCTCACAGAATAAGCAAGCTAAAGTGGACGTAGAATGTGTTCGCGAATCTGCAAACGTAAGGTTGGACGCCCTCAGGTTGCCGAGAATCAAGAAAGTGCCGTGCAATTGAAGAGGCCCATTTCCAGGCGATGGTGATGCTGACTACACCCATAAAACGTTAACTACTTGTCTCGATGCAACAGCCTCGACTTACTCACGTATAACCTGTTACCTGAACCATGCTTGAAACTCGTGTAAATGCATGTATATAATACTAGCGAACGTCACGCGGTTGCACCCGCGTAGTTCCTGCTCCCGTGGGAGAACGGGGATAAAATATAGCCTATGTTACTCAAGGTGAATGTAGCTTTAATGGTGAAAGAATTTTTAAGATCAGCGCAGTAGTTTTTGAGTTTATTCATTACAAACATACTCAAATACACAATAATACAAAAATACAAATCTTTCCTCTTTATAATATTAGTGTAGATGAAGCCATTCCGACCATATTTTGTTCCTAGTTGAAATACTGATAAATAGTAATGTGCACTATGCCATTGCTGACCAGCATGATCTTATTACTGCACAGGTAGTGGCCGAGGTACGAACATCAATAATTCTCATAATGGTGGCGCGTAGGATCCTCGGACACGCGAGTTGGTTCACAAAGAGGTTTTTCCTGTACCTATGATGATCGAACTTCTGAGTAGATGTTTGGGTTAGCAATAAACGTGGTTATTTCTTTTGTTTGTTGGTTTATGACTATGGCGTGCGTGTGTGTCTTCTACAAGGGAACCTGGAAAAGTTATCTTTCTTCAGATACAGATGATAAGAATTTTAAATTAGCGAAATCAAGTCCGAACGTCATTCGATTTTTGTTATATTATGAACAGCACACTCATGTTCATTCAGTTATCACATTATTTGTCATAGGTCTGTTGTTCGCGTAGTAGGTTTAAAAAAACCGGCCAAGTGCGAGTCGAACTCGCGCACGAAGGGTTCCGTACCATTATTATCAAAAAAGGGCAAAAAAATCACGTTTGTTGTATGGGAGCCCCCCTTAAATATTAATTTTATTCTGTTTTTAGTATTTGTTGTTATAGCGGCAACAGAAATACATCATCTGTGAAAATT
The DNA here is from genome assembly GCA_905147715.2 of Xestia xanthographa. NCBI lineage: Eukaryota > Metazoa > Arthropoda > Insecta > Lepidoptera > Noctuidae > Xestia > Xestia xanthographa. The sequence goes on along the minus strand of LR990644.1, from coordinate 3,230,779 downwards.
TCAACTGTCTAGCTGTCACGGTTCATGATATACAGCCTGGTGACGAACGGCGGACAGACGGACAGACAGCGAAGTCTTAGTAATAGGGTTCCGTTTTTACCCTTTGGGTACGGAACCCTAAAAACAACGTATCAGTTTTAAATAATGCTTTTTATATGCACACAAGTTCGAACCACTTCTTCCCCACTGCTCAACCAGATTGCAACCGACTCCCTATAATTATAAAACAAGACTCTTACTTGTAATTCTCAGAATATAAAATAATTACAGGTCGGTAGTACACAGGTAGTAAAGATGATACAATCGTGACACGAACCAAGCAAAGAAAAACCCAGTTTCTTTGATGCGCTACCACTAAGTCCTGGTTTTATTTTATACCCTGAGGTTTAATCTCGGCTGAAGGCAAAGGTTTTCTGCTACTTTTTTTAGCTTTTAGGTTGATTTATAATATCTTTGTTTTTGCTAGGTCTGTAAATTTAGAATTAGGGAAACTCTCAGCTGGCTACTGTGATTATCTCGCTGCTTATCCATGTCTTTTTATCTTTCTTATAAGATGGTTTTTCCCTTGGTTTAAAATGCACAACTTTAATAACGTTAGCCAAAGTGTGAATACAATTTAAATTTTAAGGCGCTACCGAGCAAACGATACGTAATTCCAAAATAATTGCATTCGCTTGATCCCTTACTGCATCGTTATTACTTATCCTTCAGTTATGCAATTAATATGTAAGATATTTAAGGATTCACTCAATACATCATACGCTTTAGGAACACGATTACTTTTAGTTTCCTCGATAGAAAAAAAATCCAAAGTAATCTCTGAAAAACAAAATAAACCCTAAGTACGGCGTAAATACTTCACGGAAGATCATCAGATTTTGAATAATAACAAAACTACATCTTTTCTATAACGTATACGTTTTACATTTTCAAAATGTGTCTTTGTTTGAATATTATGAAGGAAATACCTAAATTAGCGTGCGTGCCGCCCGTTCTAACCAGAGCCGCCACGCTTCCCCCCTATCCGCTTTAGTCCTGCTTCGGCTGTTGGACGGGGAGCTTGTGTCGCTTGTTGATTTTTGCGGCGCGCCATAGAAATATAATTTATTAAATTTCGACTTTCGGACCGCGATCGTAACAACAACAACGTGACGACTGTACTATTTTTGCAATACATACATTGCTCTTTGACCACTACGTAAGTTTGTCGCTAAGTCACTGGACAAGCAATGTAAAAATCACAAAACGATACTTCATTAAGCGGATACTTCGCGTAGTACAGCCGCTTCTTCTTGCGACTAGTTAGGGATGTGCGTGTGGAGATCCACTGACGTAGGCTGTCGACAATATCGACTGACGAATGAAATATTGCTATTATAGTCGATTTTTTAATTTGTCAACCCGGTTTTTTTGTTTGTTTAACCCGGTTGGAATATCGATTTGTAATAATGTATTTACGTATTTTGATTATTTTACAGCATAGTAGAGAAACGAAAGTAAGTTAATTAAATTTGAGGTTAAATCGGTGGAGTGTTTTTGGCTTTGAATTATCGTATATTATGCCTTATCCTCGTGCTACTAACTACTGTTTCAATAGGCCATGACAGCCTAAACCAGCGGTCGGCAACCTTTTGGCAGGCAAGGGCCACAAGGTGGCAAAATAAACTAAAGGCGGGCCGCACTTGTGATATTAACTCTAGAAGCCCAATATACCTACGTATCATATCCCATAGAAAAAATGAAAAGCGCTTGTTGAGGTTGCACTTGTCGCGGGCTCCTCGAACTCACTGTTGCGCGTGCCCAAAAAGCACGCTGTCTCACCTGGCATCGGGCCCGACAGAATGAGCTCAGTGAGATGCAAGATAATTAATAGTAAAAGGTGCCTAAAAAATACGAAAAGAACTTTGGAAAATCGAGTTTTATGAAAAAAACCAGCGCATGAATCAAGTACAAATCAAATTAAATAAATAAATAAATAAATATTGCTGGACATTACACACAGCGCCATCTAGTGCCACACTAAGCAACGAGGCTTGTGTCGTGGACACCAGATAGTTGATATACTACATATATACTTTTTTGTTTGTAAATACATACTTATTATACATATAAACATCCACGACTCGGAAACAAATGTCCATGCTCATCACACAAACATTTGCTCCGACCGGGATTCGAACCCGGGACCCTAAGAACGTAAGGCAGCCTCACTACCGCTGCGCCAATCGGGTCGTCAAATTGTTTGAATTCTTCGATAATTGTGCTTTGTCAGTACCGACTTGTTTTGGAAATTTGACACATCTTTTATTACTAATTTACGCCCAAAGTTGCGTTAAAATTGGCAATAAAAAGTAAAACGAACCTTTGGTAGCTCGTAACTCTTTAAGGCGAATGCTTCAGGGTAGCCCGCGAAATTCAAATTTTCCTACGTTTTTTGCAATTTGCAGGCCAGTGCTAGGTTGTATGTTGATTAAAATATTATTCGCGGTTGTAAGACGTATGTAGTTACAGAATTATATTCATCAAAATCATCAATACAACCCTCCAAGTTCATAAAGGTGCAATAATGATTTTGACCTTGGAAAAGTAATTTTTCCACCTTTATGAACTTTGAGGGTTGTATTGATGATTTTGATGAATATAATTCTGTAACTACACTACGTCTACGTCTAACTACGTCTTACAGTCGCAAACAAACAATTTTAATCAACATACAACCTAGCACTGGCCTGCGAATTGCAAAAAACGTAAGAAAAATTAAAATTTCGCGGGCTACCCTGGAGCATCAGCCTTAATGGCTTTTTATTTTACTATTCTGTTTCCTGTTGTGTTGTGTGTGTAATATTATTATTGAGACAAAACGATATCATGTATAACTTTGGAGTTTGTATGTACAGTGTCCAACAGTGGAGTAATTCCCTCCCGAAATTTCTATGGAAAAAATATCGACTACCTTAAGGCTGGATTCACACTATACGGTCGATTGTGGTTTGTTCATGCATTTATTTTATTTTGATAATTATAACTTATTTACAAAACTTTTACGGGCCGCAAGTGAGACGGCCGCGGGTTGCCGACCGCTGGCTTAAACCAACGTAACCGGATATTTATTGTTTTAATTTACTTATTAATATATTTTTTAGCTACATATTGTTTATTTTTATTATAATATTATATTCCGGACATTATTTTTTATTTAATTATTTTCAGGACCCCAAAAAAATAATTGTACAATAATAAATGGAAGATTCGATATCTTTCCGATTTAGTCAATCACTAGCGTACAGTGCTTTTGCGGGTGTGCCTTACGCACACATACGTGGAGCACATAGAATACCTAAAATCTATTAGCGCCAGAAGCTCGGCCCGCTCTTTTTTTTGTTTATACCTAATGGTTAAGTTTCGTGTTTCGTTGTTTATGTACAGTCAAAGGTCAAAATTCCACTTCCACCGCAATGTACATTATCGTTTGCGCTATACGGGCTGCGGCGCCTATACACACATACGCATATTTATCCGTGTGAGTGATGTTCCAACGCTAACAAATTAACATGTCGTGTAGCATCGCTACGAGTAATAATATAAATGTGGTCAATGTTAGACAAAGATGACAATATCAGTAACTTCTTTGTATCACCGTCTGATTATTTTTTTCATAGTAATGCAAAATTTTGACAAGTTTGCGTAAGTTAACATTAGCTAGATCGGTAACGAGGCTAGTGTGATCGGGATAGATGTGAGTTCGAATCCAAGATGGACCGGTTTTTTATGTTTTATTTAATTATGTTTAATAATTTATTTTTTTAAGTTATTTTGAACAAATAGATATTATAATAAATATATTATAAAGGTAATTTATTATTACAATAATGATAATAAATGAAACAAACAAGTAATATTATTATTTTTTTTTATAAAAGAAGTCCTTTACACTTACTTATGTTATTATTGTAGTATAGAATGTTAAAAAACATATTTAAGGTTACATAATATAGATATTATGAAAATTCTGACATCATTGAAACAAAGTGAACTTATCACTTTGTTTCAAATCTACCCTCATATTTTTAACCGACTTCAAAAAAGGCGGAGGTTATATGTTCGTGTGTATGTATTTTTTTTTATGTATGTTACCTGATTTCTCTCCCATTTGTGGACCGATTTTCAAAATTCTTTTTTTATTTGAAAAAGTATACTCCTGAGGTGGTCCCATTTTAATTTGGTGAAGATCTGATGCTGATCTTCGGAGATATACAATAGAACTCTTAAAAAAGGGACGGCAAATCTGTTGTGATAGCTCCAATCGGTTGGATGTTCATTGTTTATACAATATCATGACGGAACATCACGCCTGTATGCTCTGAGGGGGTACGCAGAAGTGTACAATTTACCTGATTTCTCTCCCATTTGTGGACCGATTCTCAAAATTCTTTTTTCATTTGATAGAGTACACTCCTGAGGTGGTCCCATTTTAATTTGGTGAAGATCTGATGCTGACCTTCGGAGATATACAGTGGAACTCTTCAAAAAGAGACGGCAAATCTGTTATGATAGCTCCAATCGGTTGGATGTTCATTGTTTATACAATATCATGACGGAACATCACGCCTGTATGCTCTGAGGGGGTACGCAGAAGTGTACAATTTACCTGATTTCTCTCCCATTTGTGGTCCGATTTTCAAAATTCTTTTTTCATTTGATAGAGTACACTCCTGAGGTGGTCCCATTTTAATTTGGTGAAGATCTGATGCTGACCTTCGGAGATATACAATGGAACTCTTCAAAAAGAGACGGCAAATTCGTTTGTGATAGCTCCAATCGGTTGGATGTTCATTGTTTATACAATATCATGACGGAACATCACGCCTGTATGCTCTGAGGGGGTACACAGAAGTGTACAATTTACCTGATTTCTCTCCCATTTGTGGACCGATTCTCAAAATTCGTTTTTCATTTGATAGAGTACACTCCTGAGGTGGTCCCATTTTAATTTGGTGAAGATCTGATGCTGACCTTCGGAGATATACAGTGGAACTCTTCAAAAAGAGACGGCAAATCTGTTATGATAGCTCCAATCGGTTGGATGTTCATTGTTTATACAATATCATGACGGAACATCACGCCTGTATGCTCTGAGGGGGTACGCAGAAGTGTACAATTTACCTGATTTCTCTCCCATTTGTGGACCGATTTTTTCTTTCTTTTTTCTTTTTTCTTTTTTTATTTGAAAAAGTATACTCCTGAGGTGGTCCCATTTTAATTTGGTGAAGATCTGATGCTGATCTTCGGAGATATACAATAGAACTCTTAAAAAAGGGACGGCAAATCTGTTGTGATAGCTCCAATCGGATGGATGTTCATTGTTTAAACAACATCATGACGTAACATTACACCTGTTTGCTCTGAGGGGTACATATATGTGTACAGTACACCCAGATTTCGACAGTTATGGCATGTTATGTTCCATTTATTGGGGATAAGCCTATTACCATGACATGTAGTGTTAACCATGTACAATGAATGCATAGCAAATATTTGTAAGTATAGGATATTACAACTCATTCATCATTTCAGCTGAAAGACGTCCACTGCTGGACATAGGCCTCCCCCAAGTGTCGCCACATTGACCGGTCCCGTGCGACTCGCATCCAGCGGATTCCCGCAACCTTCACCAGGTCATCAGTCCACCTAGTGGGAGGCCTTCCAACGCAACGTCTTCCGGTTCGCGGTCGCCACTCCAGAACTTTTCGGCCCCATCGGCCATCCGTTCTGCGAGCAATGTGCCCTGCCCACTGCCACTTAAGTTTGGCAATTCTTCGGGCTACGTCGGTAACCTTGGTTCTCTTGCGGATGTCTTCATTTCTGATTCGATCGCGCAAGAAAACTCCGAGCATAGCCCTCTCCATTGCCCTTTGGGTGACTTTAAGCCTTCTGATGAGGCCCATTGTGAGCGACCACGTTTCGGTCCCGTATGTAATCACTGGCAACACACACTAGTCATAGACTTTCGTCTTGAGACACTGCGGTAAGTTGGACGAGAAGATACCGCGCAACTTCCCGAACGCTGCCCAGCCTAGTCGGATTCGATGATTGACTTCTTTCTCGAAGTTAGACCTACCTAACTGGACCGTTTGTCCTAGGTACACATAATCGTCTACAACTTCGAGTGTGGAGTCTCCGATCTTGATAGGAGTGGGTGTGACATGGGCATTCAACATGAACTTGGTTTTGTCCATGTTCATTTTAAGACCCACTCTTCCGGAAGCTCCACTGAGGTCATCGAGCATTGTACTGAGGTCCTCCATGGTCTCAGCCATGACCACTATATCGTCGGCAAACCGAAGGTGAGTGATGTACTCGCCATTGACGTTGATGCCTAGCCCTCTCCAGTCCAGAACCTTGAAGACATCCTCCAGTGCAGCGGTGAACAGTTTCGGAGAAATGACGTCTCCCTGTCTCACACCTCGCTGCAGGAGGATAGGTTCCGAGGCTTGGTCCTGAAGTCGGACTGACATGGTGGCATTTTTGTACAAACACTTCAACACCTCGATGTACCGATAGTCGATTTGGCACCGTTGGAGAGACTGCAGTACAGCCCAGGTCTCGATCGAATCGAAGGCTTTCTCGTAGTCCACAAACGCTAAACAGAGGGGCAGGTTATACTCTTCGGTCTTCTGTATAACTTGCCGCAGCGTATGTATGTGGTCCACGGTGCTAAAGCCTTTTCGGAAACCGGCTTGTTCGGGTGGCTGGAAATCGTCAAATCTGCGCGCGAGACGATTCGTGATGACTCTAGAAAACAACTTGTAGACATGGCTTAGAAGTGAGATGGGCCTATAATTCTTCAACCGGGCATTGTCACCCTTCTTGAAGAAGAGTACCACCACACCCCTGCACCATGCCTGTGGCGTTTTTCCCTCAAGTATGACGGAATTAAACAGCTTCTGAAGGGCCTTAAGTACCGGTTTTCCACCCGCCTTCAGGAGTTCGGCCGTAATTCCGTCATCACCCGGTGCCTTGTTGTTTTTGAGCTGCTTCAGAGCCATCCTAATCTCGTACAGGCTGACGTCCGGGATGTCTTCGGTATAGTGTCGGGTCAGTCTAGCTCTTGGGTCGTTTGCTAGATCTACGACGGGTTTACTGGTTGACGTGTACAACTGTCCATAGAAGCTCTCGATCTCCCTCAGAAGCTCCGGTTTGGCGGATAAGATCCTACCATCGTCGGTCTTCAGTTTCGTGAGCTGGCTCTGCCCAATAGCCAGATCTCTTGCAAATACCTTGGAGCCTTTATTCCGCTCAATCGCGTCTTTAATACGCTCGGTATTAAAGCGGCGGAGGTCGCTCTTCAAGGATTTAGAGATCCGTCTATTGAGCTGCCGGTATTTACACGCCTCGTCTGAAGACTGCAGGATCATCTCACGCCGCTCCTTCATGAGCTTGAGAGTGTGATCGGAGAGCCTCTTGTTCTGATCTGTACGACGCGCCTTGAAGAACTTAGACCCGGTCGTATGGACAGTTTCCACGAACCCATCGTTGTATTCGTCCACTGAGCTTCCTAGGCACTCGAAACGGTTCTGGAGTTCAAGCTGAAAGCTCTCGGGGTTTTGGATTTGGATCTGTGCTGGACGGAGCGTAGACTTCATCAGTCGATACCTTTCAAGCTTGATATTGATGTTCAATGTGCCTCTTACCATGCGGTGATCGCTCCCGGTTTTCACCGAATTGATCACCGAGACATCATTGAACATTTGCTTCTTGGTTGACATGATGAAGTCAATTGCATTTCTAGTTGCACCATCGGGGCTTTGCCAGGTCCACTTCCTGTGCTCACGCTTTTTGAAGAAGGAGTTCATCATATAGAGGCCCTCCTTCTCCATAAAACTAGCCAGTTGGTGACCCCGGCGATTCCGATGTCCAACTCCAAATTGCCCCACCTGCAGCTCATCCCCGTCTCGTTTGCCCAGTTTCGCGTTGAAGTCCCCCATGACAACGGTGAAGTAAGTTTTGGAACCATGCATGGCTTTAGAAATATCCTCATACATGGTCTCCACTTCGTCGTCGGGGTGTGCCGAGGTCGGGGCGTAGACCTGTATGACCTTCAGCGAATATCTTGAGGATATTCTGAGTATAAGGTACGCCACCCTGGTCGACACACTCTCGATCTTCACCACGTTGTTCACAAGGGACTTTAGGACGATAAACCCAACACCACCTTGGGATTGCCGGTCACCCTCACGGAAATAGAGCAGGTTGCCGGATTTCAGGATTATCGTGTCCTCCCCCTCTCTTCGGACTTCAGACAATCCCACAATACTCCATCGCAGCCTGCTCAATTCCTCTTCGAGTTCCGCTATCTTCTCGTCGGTCCGGAGTGTGCGTGCGTTATACGTTGCCAGGTCCAGTCGTTGGCATTACGCTTCCTCCAAGCGAACATCAACCACTGCGCCTGCGCTCAGGATCTGTTGCTCCAGAGCATGGCGCAGTGGTTGATCAACATTGCTGTGGTCGCTGAGCCGTATTTCGTCCTGCCCAGGGAAGATTGGGTGGCGGACCTTAGCGGCTCAGTGACCATAGTATCGTCGGCCGCCGCCGGTACCCCGACCCTTGAAAATGTCAGGAGGGGTCGGGGGTGCGTAGCAGCCCGGTTCGGGGAGATCGTAGTGGTGGGAGTCTACTTCTCCCCGAGCCGAACTCTCGCCGAGTTCCACAACTCTCTCGCAGAGTTGAGTGTTGTCGTCGGAAACCATTCCCTCCCTGTGGTCGTCCTCGGGGACTTCAATGCCAAGAATTTGGCTTGGGGTTCTCGTTGTACAGACGTGCGGGGAAGGATGGTGGAAGACTGGGCCCTGGAGAAGGGCCTGGTCGTCCTAAATCGGGGTTCTGTCCCCACGTGTGTGCGGATGCGGGGCGAGTCTGTGGTGGACATTTCGTTCGCTAGCCCCGCTCTGTCGCCACGTGTCATTGACTGGCGTGTCATGGAGGGGGTGGAGACCTATTCCGACCACCGGTACATCCGGTTCGACGTCTCCACCCAGACCCCAAGCGCGCCAGTCCAACAGGCCCCGAGTGGTCCGCGTTGGGCGCTGAAGCAGCTGGACCGGGAGCTCCTCCTGGAAGCCTCGATCGTGCAGGCCTGGGTGACATCACCGGACAGGCCTGCCGACGTTAACAATGAGGCAGGGTGGTTCCAGGAGGCCATGTCTGACATCTGTGACGTGGCAATGCCCCGTGTTCGGCCAAGAAGCGCCCGGCGTCAGGTGTACTGGTGGTCGCGTGAGCTGACATCTCTGCGCGAGGCGTGCGTGGCTGCACGACACCTGTACGCCAGGCATCGCAGGCTCCGCATCCGCCCACCGGATGCGGCAGCCATTGAGGCGGAGCTTTATGAGGGGTACAGAGCGGCGAAGACCGCCCTCCGCGAAGCGGTCCTGCGGGCCAGGGATCAGGCCCGCGAGGAGTTGCTGGGGACTCTCGACAGAGATCCGTGGGGGCGCCCTTACAAGTTGGTGCGGGACAAACTCCGCCCCTGGGCCCCCCCACTGACGCAGAGTCTCCGGCCTGAGCTCGTGGAGGACGTGGTGAGCACTCTGTTCCCTTCGCGAGGGGAACACCCACCCCCGCCTATGGCTCCGCCACCTGCGATGCTGGAAGCGGACCAACAGGACGACGACGACAACGCCCCGGAAGTGACTGGGGTAGACCTGAGAGTGGCGGTGCGCAGGCTCAGTGCCAAAAATACCGCCCCGGGACCCGACGGCTTGCCTGGCAAAGCCTGGGTCCTGGCCTCGGAGGCTCTCGGGCCCCGACTAGAGGGGCTCCTTAGCGCATGCTTGGAGAGAGGCCAGTTCCCGCTTCGTTGGAAGACGGGAAAGCTGGTCCTCATTCGGAAGCCGGGGCGCCCTGCGGACTCTCCGTCCGCATACCGGCCCGTGGTGTTGCTCGACGAGGTGGGCAAGCTCTTTGAGAGAGTAATTGCAAACCGCCTCGCCGAGCACCTTGCGGGGACTGGGCCGGACCTTGCGGAACACCAGTTCGGTTTCCGCAAGGGGCGCTCAACGGTGGATGCCATCATGCGCGTGAGAGCCCTCACGACGGGGGATGCGGTGTCCAGAGGTGGGGTTGTCTTGGCGGTGTCTCTCGACATCGCCAACGCCTTCAACTCCATGCCCTGGAGCTGCATTAGGGAGGCACTCCAGTATCACCGGGTGCCGACCTACCTCCGTCGAGTGGTCGGGGACTACCTGACGGACAGGGCAGTCATTCACCCTGGTCGCAGCGGAGAATGGAACCGGCGAGAGATGTCGTGCGGTGTTCCGCAGGGATCGGTCCTAGGGCCGTCCTTGTGGAACATCGGGTACGACTGGGTGCTGCGCGCCGACCTCCCTAGCGGTGTCAGCGTGGTTTGCTACGCAGACGACACGCTGGTGCTAGCACAGGGGGGGTCGCACGAGGCGGCGGCCGAAGTGATGACACGCGGGGTTGCGATAGTCGTTGAGAGGATCCGGCAATTGGGTCTCGAGGTGGCATTGCACAAGTCCGAGGCCATGTGCTTTCATGGGCCTCGGAATGCGCCACCTCCGGGATCCTCACTGACGGTAGGAGGGGTATCCATCGGCGTTGAGTCGACGTTGAAGTACTTGGGACTTGTCCTTGACAGCCGGTGGAACTTCGTAGAACATTTCCGACGTTTGGCCCCCAAACTGGAACGGACTGGGGCTGCCTTCAGGCGGCTCCTGCCCAATCTGGGGGGGCCGAACGGCTCCTGCCGGAGGCTCTACGCGGGAGTCGTGCGGTCAATGGCCCTTTACGGGGCCCCGGTGTGGGCGCGTTCATTGAGGCTGCGAGCCGCCCACTATTTGAACGCGCCCCAAAAGGTAGTAGCCGTAAGGCTGGCCCGGGGGTACCGTACGATCTCCCGCGAGGCGGCGAGCCTCCTTGCCGGATTGCCGCCATGGGATCTAGAGGCGATAGTCCTCGCGCGCCTATATGAATGGCGCGCGGAGGCGCTACGCCGGGGGGAAACTCCGCTGCCGCGACAAATTGTCGCTCAGCGGACAGACTTCCGGCGGGATCTCATGGCGACATGGAGAGAGCGACTGTCGCAACCCCGTGCAGGGCACGCCACGATAGTGGCGATAAGTCCCCTCTTTGAGGAGTGGCTTGAGAGACGCCACGGCGTCCTCACCTTCCGCCTGACGCAGGTCCTCACCGGACACGGAGTGTTCGGGAGGTTCCTGCACCGAATCGGGCGGGAGGAAACGCCCGGGTGCTTCCATTGTGAGGATCGACCGGAGGACACGTTGGAACACACGGTGGAGGTGTGCCCCGCGTGGGCGGAGCACCGCCGTGTCCTCGAAGCGGCGATCGGCGGCGGCGACCTCTCGCGTCCGGCCCTGGTGCAAGCCATGGTCCGGAGCGAGACGGAATGGGACGCCGTCACCTCCTTCTGCGAAGCAGTAATGCTAGAGAAGGAGGTGGCGGAACGTGAGAGGGAGCGAACCTCTCAACGTCCCGGCCGCCGCGGGAGACGCCCCGGGCGTCGGGGGCCACAACCACGTGGCCCCCGGCCACCGTAGGCGCGGGCCTGTGGACGGTGGGCTATGGGCTAGCTCGCCGTCCGTCCGTCTCATGACGACAGGCCGTGTCGACGGCGCGTTCGTGTTCCACGCGCGCCTCAAAGAGAGTCAGCAAAAAGGGAGGGGTCCGTAAGGACCGATGCCTGCCGGGGTTGCGGGACTATTCGAAAGAGATACCGTGGCCCCGGAACACAAAGGGCGATGAAGGAACATGGATGGGTTTTAGTCAGTAAAAGTCTGACACTCCCTCCTGCTCCGCCCAGAGCGGGAGGGGTTATTTGATGATTTCCCATCCGAAAAAAAAAAAAAAAAAAAAAAAAAAAAGGTCCAGTCGTTGGTATTGGCAGCCGGATCCCATCCGGGGATTCTTCGCACCCCTTGCCACGCCGTAACCTCGACCGCTGCCGTAGTTGAGGGTAGACGGGCTGCCGGGCACTAGGGGCCATTTTCTTAATGCGGTATTCATAATGGGGGGGTTTTGCCATAATCGCCACGCTTGGCAAGCGGGTTGGCGATCGCAGTACAGTTCTTCCAAAAGGCACAGAGAGCGCTGCTGCCCATTCTCTGGTAATCCCTTAGTCGCCTCTTACGACACCCACGGGAAGATATGGGATGGTGCTATTCTTTACGTCCGACACCATACGGAACCTATATTACCTTATATTACAACTAAAAAATAAAACCGACTTAAAAAAAAACAACAAACAAAAAAAACACAAAAAGAAAAGGACAAAAAAATACACTAAAAGAAAAACAAAAAAAAAACACTAAAACAAAACCACAAAAAAGTGAAAAATAACTTTAGCTTCAGAAGCCGGTGAGAAAAACACCAAATCAATCAAAGGTCAAGTTTCAGAAGTCGGTGACAAAAACACTAAATCAATTAAACAAGGTCACCGACTTCTGAAGCTTGACCTTTGATTGATTTGGTGTTTTTCTCACCGGCTTCTGAAGCTAAAGTTATTTTTCACTTTTTTGTGGTTTTGTTTTAGTGTTTTTTTTTTTGTTTTTCTTTTAGTGTATTTTTTTGTCCTTTTCTTTTTGTGTTTTTTTTGTTTGTTGTTTTTTTTGAAGTCGGTTTTATTTTTGGCAAAAAAGTTTTAATAACGACGCTAAGATTGAAAATTATTGTAAAACGAAAGAATATTCGTTTAGTTGTGGAATATATTTTAACATTATATTTTGTTTACAACTCGGCATTTATATTTCACATGTAATACTTAAAAAATGTTTTTCATGTTTGATGTGAGACTCGAACCCGAACACTCGCCATGCGAGGCGCAGTGCTAACCAATTTGGCCACCGTATCACTTACACAATTCATTGAAATTTGTAATAACAATCTTAAGCGGGCAACAAGTTGCTAATGTGTAAGTGTTGTCAAACGTTCTTATAGAAGAAGGTCATAAGTACAACTAATATTGCTTTGCCATTGTGTTGCGAGATTGTCAGTCGACTTCTGTCTGTTATTACATTTACATAATGATCTACAGTAATACTCGTATGTATTAATGATTTCTGTTTCTGAAAGACCTATAGAATAATCGGTTTTCCCGTAAGAATAAATAATGTATAGCTTTCCATGCAAACAATAAAATATTCTTATAAATAAAACATTTAAACCATCACAAAAAATTATTTTAATAGCAAACTGCAATAATTACATGAACAAATAAAATAACACAATAAATCAAACATAAAATGGGCAGAGGAGCAATGTAGATAGTTCTACGACAGCCGAAAAAAAGGAGCGAGTCCACGCGAGTTCCTCCTTTTAAAGGCGTGGCTGCACTGGAGGGGAGCGTCAGGTGTTGTCATCTAACACGGCCTCTCCTGATATGGCAGCGTCCTCGCCGCCTTCGTCAGCTCTCGGTGATGGACCAGCACCATCGTCCTCATCATTGAATGGTAGATCTTCATCGCAACCTATAACCACAGAGCACAAACGTTAAGACCACATACAAAGTTATTACACAAGATAGCAAAACAGTTGTAATATTCAAATAAAAATGAAATTTAAGTACCGAACAACACAAACACTTTGCAAGACAACCAAGCAGTCGTATACAACGACTTTTCATGTCACAAGTAGGATTTACTCAGGTCATATTCCCACACCAATTACCATGCGCGCATCAGGATTTACATTGGTTACAGCAGGTCAACTATGAGACCTACTTCAGGATTTACACTCGGTCTATAGTCAGCATGGGCCCCACCGACATCAACCTCGATACCTTCACCATGAACTGCACTCTCAATAGTACAGTCCACAGTATGTGCCTACTCAAAACCATGTGCACTAAGGATTTACATGAGTCTCCGGCACCCAACAACAAAACAATTGCAACCAGTGATTGTTTGGTACATACAGTCTACAAGTTTAAGCAAAAGCTGGGTGCATACAACAAACAAAACCAATGAAAGTTCTCAACTAACTTTCAAAGAAACCGGCGCATGTATCAGGCGTCCATTCGCCACGCCTCTCTAGCCGACCAGCAATCGCATTGCTCTCACATCCATCAAATGGATCTGCCATGTGCATCACCCAGTGACTACACACTACGGTCTTCCCAGACCCCGACCTCCGCCAGAGCTAAACACGCATCGCGCCACACGGACCACGACTACGTAATAACTACTGGTACGGTCAAACACTACTAAAACCGAAAGGGTACTAAAACAGTGGTACACAACGTATGCAACGCACACACTACGCATGTAACGCACACACTACGCAAGCTACGCACGGACTACGTATGCAACGCACACACTACGCAAGCTACGCATGGACTACGCATGTATCTCATACACTACGCATCCACTACGTACGCACTACGTATGCACTACGTCTACACTACGCATCCACTACGCACGCACTACTATGCACTACGTTCACACTACGTATGCACATCATTAAAGCTCCCCCGCCTTACAGGTGCCACACAGGCTTACAAGTGGCATCTTTCTTAGCCTACCCTGTGCCCTGTAGGCACCCTTATAATTCAAAGCTTTTAGTTTCAGAATTAGCACTCTGCTTCAGTCATAACAAAATGAAAACGACTCACCAAAGTACTTTCATATTCCGGCTTGACGATGAAAAGGTAGACTCGCTTCTCCACCAGTACTTATAATACAAAAGATCGTTACGTTTTACGTAGCGACTTGAATCTAACTCACCGTTATTTAACTTTTCTAGTAGTGAAGTGACAAAGTTTTTTCGTCACCCGCCTGAGCTATCTGCGCCCAATTAAGAGGTTTCTGAACAGCATTTATGACGTTAACCGGATTTCGACTCAAATAATCTACACGAGACTTTAAACAACCCTTTCGAGTTAAAGCAGCCATGCAAGCAGTCTTAATGGCGTAATTAGAAACATACCGCCGAAAATAACCAGCCAGATCCAGAAATTGGCGAACCTACTTAACGGTATTCGGTCTCGGCGACATAATCAAGGCTTTTATTTTATGTTGGCTCGGTCTAGCCTGACCCTGACTGATGATTCTACCCAAGTATTCTATCTCACTAATTAGAAAACTACACTTCTTTAAGTCTATAGAAAATAAGGTAAGGTAGGTAGCTAATAAAATAAGGTTCTCACCGATTGTATCGGATAGCAATTATACGTCATCGACGTATACGAGTACCTTACCTGTTTCAATAAAATATTTCAAAGGTCTACTGATGATTCTCTGATAAATAATGTGAGCATTGGCAAGACCATAAGGCATTTTACAGTATTCGTAATGCCCTTCAGGGGTGATAAAAGCAGTTTTGTGTATGGAATCCTCACTGACTCAACTGGTGAAAGCCGGAGACCATATCAAGTGCACTAAACCATTTAGCTTTACCAAGCATGTCTACATGATCATTGATCAACGGAAGTGGGTGTCTAACTTTAACTGTAATTTGATTTAGGACTCTATAATCAACTACCATCCTATCTGAACCGTCTTTCTTTTTCCCGAGCAGGATCGGGCTAGCGTATTCTGATTCCAATTCACGGATTATGCGTTTCTCTAAAAACACTTTAACTATCGCACGAACGCGTATTTTCTCGTCATAGGACAGTTTGTATGGTCGATAATAAATAAATCGGAGTATCACTAGTCAATTGAATCTGCATTTCACTATCCTGAACTGTGGTGGTGGCAGTACCTACCAGATAAAAAGTAATCAGAAATTTGTTTAACACTTTTAACAACTGTTCCCTATCTTGCCCAGTAACATGCGTTGTTACATTTTCGAAGACCAATGATGGACCTACCTGCGTAATATTATTCACGAAATCACTATGAACGATACATTGCGTATCACCGGTACGAATGTACGCAACACCTTTCCTATTTAAGACGTCAGTACCAATAAGAACGGGCACGTTTAGATGGTTTTTATCGACAACATAAAAATCAACTTCTAACGTAATGTTATTTAGTTGTATTGGTAACGTAATCATTGATGTTGCTACTACCTCCATTCCACCTAAATCTCGTAATAATTGACAAGCTGGTTTTATTCGACACGAAAAATGCTTAATTAGGTCGGATTTTATTAAAGAAACCGCTGAACCGCTGTCAATGAGTACGTCGACGGGTACATTTGAAATAACGGCCGTAGTAACATCAGAGTTTTTACCTTCACCCTCATTTTCGCGACAAAAATTAACAGAACTATTATTTCGAGCACGTTCCTTAGCGAAACAGTGACTTTCCGTATGACCTACTTTTTTGCAAAAACCGCACTTATCTGGACGAGTTTTTATTGAAGAGCTATTCGTATTATTTTCAGAATTATTGCTTGTTGAATCTGATTTGACGTTTGGGACAGGTTTCGCGTTTATGACCTACTTCGCTACACTGATAACAACGTACCTTAGAAATATCGTAAGATTTACGTTTAAACTGGCTATTACCGTTACGATTGGAATTTGAAGCACTATAAGCACTGGGTTTCCTATTAGGATTAGGCACACTACATTTTACGAAGCTCGACAAGTAATCCACTATGCTTTCGGGAGTTAATTTAGCGTTCCTTGCAGATGCACGAACCTGCGGGTCGGTAATACCGCGGATAATAATTGCTGTTAATAACTCGCTGCTTAATCTTTTAACGATACGTAATTTCAATAAGGATTTACGCGCATATTCAGCATAGGTAGAATATTTGTCAGATACGGTACACATGACATTATACAGAATGTTCGCGATATCGACAGACCGTGGGCATAATGATTTTAATTCTAATTTAAAATTAGACCATGTACGCGTGGTGCTAGTCCACTCACTGAGCCAGGTACGGGCTTCCCCCATAAGGCAACGACCTACGCGAGCAAGGCATTCACTATCCTCCCAACGATTAAGCGATCGGGCTTTATCAATTTCATCGCACCACGTGTCGACATCATGAACACTTAGATTAAAATCAGAGACAAAATATTGGTTTGATCTCACCGGGAAAGACATCATGGCGTCGAGAAATCGTTCGGCTACGCTTTTGGCGTCGCTCTCTGTCGGCAACGGTGTCGCAGCAAACTCTGGGGTGATAGACGCTGGGGCTGCGTAGGCAGGTGTTGTGGCGGGCTCCTCTTCTGGCGGCGGCGTGCTCAGCATGGCCAGAGGGTGGCGCGACCCCGGGCTCGCCACCAAAACGGGTTGCGACGCGTTGCCACGTGTCCGTTCCTCCAGATCTTGAAGCCTGCTCAAAATCTGGTTTAAACCACTAGGAGGCGAGGGAGTACGTACATGACGTCTCCCTTTCCTCTTGCTATCGGAAAGCATTGCGTCTCTGCCCAACTTAACTACTGATATAGTTATGTAGAACACGTTAAACAAAGCTATTTCAAATTTATAGAATCAGAGATGGTATTCTAGCGGATTAGGCCTTCATATCCCACTTCTGATCTTATAAATAAAACATTTAAACCATCACAAAAAATTATTTTAATAGCAAACTGCAATAATTACATGAACAAATAAAATAACACAATAAATCAAACATAAAATGGGCAGAGGAGCAATGTAGATAGTTCTACGACAGCCGAAAAAAAGGAGCGAGTCCACGCGAGTTCCTCCTTTTAAAGGCGTGGCTGCACTGGAGGGGAGCGTCAGGTATTGTCATCTAACAATATATAATTACTGGGTGAATACTGAATCACTGATTTCATAACATCACGCCTGTATTTCTCGGAAGGTATAGGCAGGGTTGTACAATACTAAACCCACCATTTTGGCACAAATCTACATAATAACAGTATTCGAACCCAGGAATTCTCAACCACTAGATCAACGAAGGCCGGTGCAGCGGTGGCCCAGCGGTGGTGGCCCCGACTTACGAACCGTAACTCGTGGGTTTGAACTCAGGCAGGCGCATTACTTTGTGTAATTTATTTCATCACCACTGCTCTCAAAACGGTGAAGGAAAACATCGTGTGGAAACCGGCATGTCCTAAAACAAAAATTCGAAGACATGTGACATCTACCAATCCGCACTGGGCCCACGTGGTGGATTATAGCCCATTCCCTCTCATAGAGAGGAGGCCTGTGTCTCAGCAGTGGGAACATTAATAGGCTGATGATGATGATGATGCGATCAACCAAGCACTTCTATTCAACGGGAGATTATTAACAATTTAGTTTACTCATGATAACTGACAGCCTTAATTCACTCATCAAACAAAGAGGATTGTTCTCCAAGAAACTGTCTCAAACTACGTAAACTACGTCTAAAAAAATTTGATCATGTTAAGCCACTCGCACCCATACAACGGGTCCAACAAATAGTGCCCTGGAGCTGTAGCGCGCAGTAATGGGTGCTATACTTCTGGGCCGCGGTATATTAGGCAGGGATTTAGTGCCGGCATTTGTCACCGCTTGCTGGAAAACGGTTGTATTCTCAGTGTTTGTTGGGGGAAAATGTTGTTGGCCTAGTGGTCGGAAAAGTTCAGGGAAAGTGTTATCATTGGTGTTTTCCACCAGAATTTTTTCAGTCTGTGTATGGATATGTGCCCGGTTTATGGCAATAGGCTCGACCCCTATAACATAGGAATGAAGTACTGTAGTCCCCCCTGAGAGAATCTTCCTCAAAAACTGAACCATACCCATTCTTTATTCACACTTTAAGGCCTGATTTTATGTGAAACAAAATCCATCAAAACCATTTTCTTAAACTGCTTAAACTTTTGCTTCTTTGTATCGCTGGAACGACATACTTCAAAGGGTTTTGGCCCAATTCTTCATCACTGCTATGGCGTCATCGGTGGTAGCGCAGATTTCACTTGAACGTGCTTTAAACTGCATGATCCGGACTGTCATCTTGGTGTAGTGATTGTGACCAAGACTACTGAGCATGAAGTCCTAGTCGGGCTAAAAAGGAGCCCGGGGTTTGTGTTTGTGCCCAGCTATAGGCAATTTAGCACCTAAAGCCTAGTGGTGTGACCGTCGCACTGCCATGTCATAGGTCTCGAGGTCGAACCCAAGGCACGCATATCTGATTTACCGGATTCATGTGCGTCGCAGAACGGATGGCCGATGGGGCCGAAAAGTTCGGAGTGGCGACCGCGAACCGGAAGACGGTGCGTTGGAATGGAAGGCCTCCCACTAGGTGGAACGGTGACCTGGTGAAGGTTGCGGGAATCCGCTGGATGCGAGTCGCACTGGACCGGACAATGTGGTGACACTTGGGGGGGGGGGGGGGGGTTATGTCCAGCAGTGGACGTCTTTCGACTGAAAAAATGATGAATGATGATGATGATTATGTGCTTATTGTATAATTATCACTTGCTTCGGTGATGGAAAACAGCGTGATGAAACCAGCAAGTCACCCATAGGGCCGCCCAATATATACTCTGACAAACTAACCACACAATAAAGAAAGAAGAATACGCAATGGATTCGCCCGCCCCCTTTTATGTTGCTAAGAAATTTTCGTCTGGTTTTGAAAACAAAAATAACATGTTAAATTTCGCTGTGTTTTTGATGCCATTCGATAACGCGTACCTATAAACATATTTTTTACAAAAGTGATTATGAAGTTTTATAATAACCTCCTTTTTTGAAGTCGGTTAAAAGACAACTACTTGTTGCGTCCTTATTTTTACATTGGGTTTAAAATAAAACATACCCAAACAAACAGGGTGAACATTACATGAAGGAAAATTTAGAAGTCTATAAACATTTACCAAATTAAAAGTAAATACAAAGAAAGCAACATTTTTTTCTCGACGCCCACTTTTTGTGTCTTGGTTCAAATGTGAGTGAAAGGTCACACTTTCAATATACTTAATATGTCTAAGGTAAATAATATCTTCAATTCTCAATTGTATTATTTGAGCAACTTTCTTAGAATTGTAAATAATTATACACTCGTATGTTTAAGTAAAAAACCGGCCAAGTGCGAGTCGGACTCGCGCACGAAGGGTTCCGTACCATTATCTATACATTAGACAAAACGGCAAAAAAATCACGTTTGTTGTATGGGAGCCCCCCTTAAATATTAATTTTATTCTGTTTTTAGTATTGGTTGTTATCAATTCAATTCAATTCCTTTATTTCAATCAACAGTTAGATCACATAATATCAGTATATTAAATAAAAATTATTAGAAAAATAAATAAAAATAAAACAAAACACAACACACTTATTATACTTAAACATTAAATTGACAGTCAACAAATTATAATCAATAAATTAGAAATAATCATAAATGTCAAAATAATAACTCATATTATATAAAAAAAAAAAAAAAATAATTATCATATAGCGGCAACAGAACATAATCTGTGAAAATTTCAACTGTCTAGCTGTCACGGTTCATGAGATACAGCCTGGTGACAGACAGACGGACAGACGGACAGACGAGAGAGTCTTAGTATAGTTCGGTTCAAACTTAATGGCGGCTCGGAAGTTAGCTGCAAGTGACGGTCTGCGCATTATACAGACAAAACGATGCGTCATCTGCTCCCCGTTGATGCCTAAAATTGTTGTCTGCGCAGATTTACATTAGATGTTCCAAATCACCATAAAGTTTAAAGCGTTATTCCTGCGCAGACAGTCACTCGCAGCTAACTTCCGAGCCGCCATTAAGTTTGAACCGAAGTTTAATAGGGTTCCGTTTTTACCCTTTGGGTACGGAACCAAAACCTATCATCTTTCAGCTTCAAAAATGTAATGCTTGACAAAAGTTCACGCTGTTTTAACGTTTTAAAACGTGTAAAAGATTCGCCATATCCACCGGACACATGCACCACTAGAACAACAAATTCAGAGCTTGACAAAAGCCAGCTTCCATTTTTTTACCCTTTTAAAGGAACACGGACTAAAATGCCGCCGCCCGCTGACTCCCATGCATACGTCACGTGCTGCGCGCTATAAAGGCCCGATAACTCACTCAGCGCCATCTGCCGGGAACTCCAGCACTTAATTGTAACTGCCGAGGATGTTCCACGTAGTGTTTATGGGTGGTGTAAACAAAATCGGGATGACACCTTGTGTTTTTGTATACAGTGATTTTACAATTATCTTACCTGTGGTAGCTGCAACCTAAAAGCAACCTTATTGTAACGAGAATAAGGTCAGTTTGTGAAATTACCAGTGATGGCTAGGGCAAAGGTACAGTCAATATAAGAGTTATGTATGCAGGCTAGCAATCTTTTTACTCCTATTATAAATGCGAAAGGGTTATATCAATCTTCAAATTTTTTTTTTCATATGACCGCTATGGAGGTCCACAGCACGGCGCTGGCCTTCAGTGGTCGACCGAGAAAAAACGTACGGAAGCCAAAACACCAATAAATATTTGGACTACAAAAAGAAAATAAATAAACAGGTCAGAACACCCAGAAATAATGTGTCGGATAGATTCTCCCGAACGGTGGCAAGCCCGACATATGTCAACCGTGCCATCCTTCACAATGTATTTCCGGTAGTTATTCGTCAAATAT
This sequence comes from Xestia xanthographa, assembly GCA_905147715.2. Taxonomy (NCBI): domain Eukaryota; kingdom Metazoa; phylum Arthropoda; class Insecta; order Lepidoptera; family Noctuidae; genus Xestia; species Xestia xanthographa. Next base: position 3,209,265 of record LR990644.1, on the reverse strand, counting down.
TTTTATTAATAATTATTACAACATGAGCCAATTCTATTAAGCACTTTCAGGATTGGTTTATAGTAAAATTTGTTCATTATTATAAGTTCGATAACCCCTATTCGGATATTGCTTGAACAAATAACCTCCTCATTTTTTAGCATTCGGTTAAAATGAACTTTTTATATCTTGAACTATTCAAGAAAAACAAAAACATAATCCCATGCATTTATTAACTTGAATTTACACTCCAATTCTCACCAGAATCGTCAGCTGCCAGCTCCAACGGAACTGGTGGTCCTGATAAATCAGGCGAAGATTCAGGAGTCCCAGTCCTCAGGTAGTCCGTTGTCGTCGTCGTTGGTGGTTCGGTGGAGGTAATTGGTTCCACTTCTGTTATAACCTCATCTTCTGGAAGAATCTCGTTGCTCCGCGTGATTGGGTCTAGGAGTGTGGTTGTCTGACCCAGCTTGTAGGTCAACAGGTAGTCTGCGATTCTGGGCTTGACGGTTGTGGTCGTGCGCGCCTTACCTTGATAGTGCCTTGGCATCTAAACATTGGAAGAGACGTATTTACTGAGCTTGTGAGGGCTAGGATTTATCGTTGTTATTTGGGTAGAGGAGAACCAACAGCTCTAACAGAAGAATAAAGTAACGCAGCGCTAAGTACGGGTTCTCACATGTAAGAACGGAAAATTCATGGAAATCTTATTAAGGTTTTTTTTACCATCTTAATAATAATATTTAGAACTTCTGTGGGTAAATAATGTTGTATAACTAAAATTCCTGCACCTTCCAGGATTTAAACGAAGCCAATGACAGAGCTCTGCAAGTGGCTACATACTGGTCGGGTATTATTTGAGTTATCGACACGCAAAGAAGAAGAAGACTAAAATTAAGCTTTCTTGGGTAATATTTGTCGGTACGATATTTTTAACAGTGCGTCTTATAAAAATTGAAGAGGCATTACAAATAGTACAACATAAAAATTCAACACGCACAATAAAATCATGAATTCAGCTATGGTCGGAGTTTCCTTGCGCGATCGAATCAGAAATGAAGACATCCGCAAGAGAACCAAGGTTATCGTCGTAGCCCGAAGAATTGCCAAACTTAAGTGGCAGTGGGCAGGGCACATTGCTCGCAGAACGGATGGCCGATGGAGCCGAAAAGTTCTGGAGTGGCGACCGCGAACCGGAAGACGTTGCATTGGAAGACCTCCCACTAGGTGGACCGATGACCTGGTGAAGGTTGCGGGAATCCGCTGGATACGAGTCGCACGGGACCGGTCAATGTGGCGACACTTGGGGGAGGCCTATGTCCAGCAGTGGACGTCTTTCGGCTAAAATGATGATGATGATGAATGAAGCAAGTAGCAATACATGGAAGCAGTGATAGCCTAGTGGTGCGACCGTCGGACTACCAAGTCACAGGTCTCTCTCTACAGTCACCTCTGATTTTTCGGATTCATGTGCGTATTGTATAATTAAAACTTGCTTCGGTGAAGGAAACATCGTGAGGAAACCAACATGCCTGAGAAATATTTCTCGACGGCATGTAAATCCAAGTCAGAGTTCCATGCGGCATAACAACTCTGACGCCAGACTAGGCACTAACTATACGATAAAGACAGCACATGATTCAAAACAAGCCCTCAGTGTAGTAATTTTTCGTTGATTATTACAACAAATCATCTGGTTGCTGCTTGTTTTATATCCCTTATACCTCGAAAACATATTGCTACGTACAGTCTCGTTGATGACTTCTATCCAATCAGCGAAGTAGCCAATCTTCGTGAACACAGTTGGAGCATCCGCGAAGCCGCAGATCGTCGGGCCGAAAGAGATGATCCCCACAAGTCGCCCGGACAGGACCGCTGGACCACCCGCGTCGTGCTTTAAAATACAATGATTCTAGAGTGTAAACGGGAAATTACCTGCTGAGCACACTGATGTGCTACGTCAGTCTGCCGTGTGATAGCCGTTTCATATTTGACTGTAAATGGTATAATAGTCAGTTTTGTTATCAATCAAATTCCTTGACACTACTTTTAGTGCCTATTTATGACAAAAGCATTAGACAGTCAGCACGGTACCGTAGTAAGTAGTGAAGTCAATGTTGGATTGACTACATTTTTATTAATCGACTGCCATGTAAACCGAAGAGCTCGTGGCTAAATAATAACAGCCGCTCGGGTCGATCGTTAGGTTTAGCCGCGCTTGCCTAGGTTGGTCTGTGGATGGGTGACCACCCATTACATACCGAGTTTCCACCGTGCCTCGGAAAGCACATTAAGCTGTTGTTCCTGGCTGTCATTTGTAGATCTTTGACAGTCGTTAGGTAGTCAGAGGCCCAAAAAGTCTAACCACCAGTCTTACCAAGGGGTATCGTATTACCCGGTACTAACTGGGTTGTGGAGGTCAGATAGGCAGTCGCTCCATGTAAAATACTGGTATTCAGCTGCATCCGGTAAAACTGGAAGCCGACCCCAACATAGTTGGGAAAAGGCAGATGATGACTGCCATGTAAACTGAATAGAAACTAACAGGCGTCACTGTAATCACTGTGATGATCGAATAAGGGATGATCATATGGCCATCAACCGGACACAAAACCAGACTTTGTGACTACTATTGAAATTCCTGATGCAAAAACACAATCATACTTTGCCCGAAATAGCAATCGAACCAGCGGACCTTAAGCTCAGCGTCGCGCTTGGCTGCTAAAGTAGATTTATATGAATCATGATTTCCACCTGTCCGTACTTACATCACAAGCCCCCTCACCAGTCGTAAGAGTGCCTGCACAGAACATGGTGTCTTCCAGAAATTTCCTGCAATGAACACGTTCAAATTATTGTATTACATGGGTATGTTCTCTTCACCAACATATTTAGCTTTGACCAGTCTATACTGCTCGAGATAGGTTTTTCTGAAGCGGATTGAAGTGAATTGGTTTGATACCCCGCATCCGCGCATTGGGTCGCTTGCTGACTAAGACCGAAGAATGGCCATAACGCGCAGATAGGAACGTTTGAAAACTACGCGCGCTAACTCGCTCATGCCCGTCGCGCTAGCCGCTTGCCTTAGTCACTACACTATGGACATAAACGGCGCGGCGGTTTCATGTTCGATAATTCGCACTAGGCTCGCACTGTGGTGGGCGCGGGCTCATACTTCGTTTCGTCTCTTTCGGTGCTGACGATGATTTCGGTAACGAGGCCTCGCCCGGCTCACTCGCTCGCTCGCTAACTGGCGGTGGCCTGCACTTAACGATGCCATTTAACACAATCCTCGGTTATTCTCAGCTTTAACAGATTGTCATTATTAAATTTTTGGTAGTACTACAAATTACAGTGAAATGAGAAGTGCCATAAATAGAGACGTATGCTGGTTTATTTATTTAAACTTCATGTACAAGAGTGGTACATAGGCGGACTTAATGCCACAAGGCATTCTCTACCAGCAGCTGCAGCTGGTTTTCACTAATGCTAGATTTTAGACGGTGCCAAGAGGTGGATATTCAACGGAGTGCTTTATTTGTTTTTTTTTTTTCATCTACTCGTAGATATATAACAATACTGTCCCGCTGCTGGACAAAAAGGTTTTAACTGATTTTTTTCTAAACTTTTTTTTTTAAGCGGCCACTTATTTTTCTTGGTAGTTGTATTATTGATCGAAGGTAGTTGTACTGTATTGTATGCTTTGTGCTTTTCTTTAAAGAATTTTGTTAGGTACTTACTCGCCATACACTTCTTTACAGAATGCGTTTGGATACACCGGTAGGATCTTCTTCTGCAAGAATATCGGCTCGAATGACATCTTCTGAGATATCTGTAACAATATTAATGGGAAGCTATTAAAAATACGTGATGATTTACTGGACTGTATACAGTCTACTGCACATCAGCGTTGTAACAAATTGACCTTAAATCTATACTAGAGTAATATTATAAAGCTTAAGAGTTTGTGTGTTTGTTTGTTTGAACGCGCTAATTTACGGCACTGCTGGATGGAATTAAAAAAAAAAATGTTTGTTTGGATAATCCATATATCCCTTCGTCTGTGAAGCCCGACCGAATCAGTCTGACGCCATTGTTTAATTATTGTGTCTACTTCGCTAACAGATGAAAGTCGAGGAAGGTTATAGGCTATAATAACGTCTTGCTAGGACCAATAGAAGCGGAACATAAATGAAAAATGTTGCAAAAACATTGAAAAATGTTGCAAAGTGTATTCCTTTTGTGAGCCTTTTGTCTCTTATGTGACTCAGACGAAGTTGCGTGGGACAGCTAGTGTTTGATAATTTCATCGAAGTGTTTTTGCAGCTCAAGAGTGACTACTGCCGTGTCATTGAGTGTACCTTTACTAATGTTATGTACAATGTGCTCGGGCGTCAATGCACAGTCAGGGTGTACAGGGTGTACACATAAGCAGTTACAATGCATTAAAGACCCCGCAGCGAAGTTATTCGTAAATTAACAATTTGAGCGTTGATATGTCTGCAAAGTGTCACCAACTTTTTTATAATACATGGACCCTTTAAACCAAAAGAGTAAGAATATTTATAAAAGTGCAAGGAAATAAAGAAACCTTCATTAGTCTGTTTTGTTAAAAAGCATACGAGTACGTAATCCACAAATTAATGCACTTATTAATTATTAAAGTACTATAGTTAAAAAAAAACCCTGGTCAGGTCAACTGTACCACGGTTCACAGAAAAAAAAATGGTCCAGCCATTGTAACACATATTTTTTTTTAAATGGTCTAGTCAATTGGACCTAGCCAACTGTACCACGGACAAGGAATGACCTAACTAAATAACCTACAAACTACCTTACAAAGATAATATTTTTAATCAACAGGCTTCACATTTTTTTTAACTCGGCAAAACGTTATAAGGCAAGCAACAAGTCGCTTTCCCTGCCTTTAGCCATTAACCTATATTCTTGATAGCTGCCGCAAAAATCTCAATTATTAGCCACGGTAACGGCAAGTTTACTGCTAATAATAACATCATCTCTGTCTATAACGTCGCCCATATCCTGCTTGATGGTCGCTTTGGCTATTATTTTGTTGAAATGGCTGCTTTTATTAAACTTTTTTTGTGGTAATATTGGTTGGCAGTATTTTCCATAAAACACTTGTGTGATTTATTTGCTAAGGCATAAGACGGTAGAGAACTACCGCCATCTGAAGTATCCATATCACGTTTGTGTTCTACGGAGTGTTAGGCAGAGGTATATCTATATAGATGGACCTTTTCATCGGTGTTGTTTTAGGTAATATGTAAAATTCGAGCCTCTGAACCACTTCTAAAAAAATCTTAATGGATAAGGTCAGTAAGACTACCTGCACTATCCTAGGGATCTAATTTAAACTCTCTAGCCCAATTCTCGACTTGCGTCAAAACAAACGCACGCAGTGTGACTCCGCAAGCCGCATCGCTTGCTCTAAGTCTAAGCAACTTCTTCCATCTATTAGCTTTGCTTTGCTTTCACAAGACGCATAAATATCTCTTGGGATGGCTAAGCAGTTAGATCTGCAAAACAGTCTACATCTATTGTTAAATCTAAAGACATACCTTGGTGACTCCCCACCCCAGCAGCAGCACTTCGGCAGTGGACGGCACAGCGTGTTCCTTGTAGTCTATCTGGAGGTACTTTATCAAGGTCTTGCGTTTGAGGAACAGGTGCCGTCGCAGGCGTACTACTGCCAAGTTGTTCTTCAGGGTCTTCGGATTGTAACTAGGATGGAAGTAGACCTAAACAAAAGTCATTGTCAATGTTGGCCATCAATGTCTTACTTACCAACAGGAAAATCTTGCAAAAGTAAAGGCTTAAATAGCAGTATTTTTTTTATTAATCTTGAAGCTTTGTTTGTTATCCTAAATATTTAGAATTAGGCCTTCAGGGTTCTGGCCGCTAAATGTTTTAATATCAGCTGATTAAAAGTTTTGTTAGTAAGAGTGTGGTAAGAGTCCGCGGGCTACTACTACTGCTTCTTGCTGTATCTCCTATTCAAGCTTTGTCTGTCCTATCAAATGGGATAAAGTTTTCTATTCACGAAATTATAACTTAGCACACACAATTACACCACAGACAATATTTTAATTGTAATTTGTAATTGTTTGTGCTAAGCTTCTGATACACGCAAAATGTCTAATCCAACCAAAAGTTTTTATTTTTAAAATTATGTGATGGTTTAGCTGAGCTCGTGACTAAATAAGTAATATGAGCCTGCCTAGGTTGGTCTGTGGATGGGTGACCACCCACTATATACCGTATTTCAAGCATGCCTCGGAAAGCACGTAAAGCCGTTTGTCCCGGCTGTCATTTCTTTCACTCTCAGATCTTTGACGGTCGTTACAGGTAGTCAGTGGCCAAAAAAGTCTGACAACCAGTCTTATCAAGGCGTATCGTATTACCCTGTACTAACTGGGTTGTGGAGGTCAGATAGGCAGTCGTTCCATGTTAAAAACAGGTATTCAGCTATCGGCAAGCTCAATTTATAGGTTGGTTATTTGCAAACTCTTTTTCAAAGAATGAATCGAAATGTCTATCTTAGATGGCTAGTCTGTTTATTTCTGTGTTAGCCACACTCACCTCAAGCACATCGATCCTCTCGCCTCCGATCCTGCTGTGGTTGCTGCCGATTCTCACTTGCAGTATCCGCGGGTTCTCGCGGAAGAAACGGTTGTTATGCAACCTGGGGAATGAAATATCAAAGTTAAGAGAGGAATTAAACATTTTCAATTGAATGTCTAGTTTATCAGTTGGACTTCTCCTTTCGTCTGTGCTGGTCACATGCTACGACGTCATCACATTTTTTTTACTCTAAATTTTCTTCAATCAACCGTCAGGTTATTTTTCTCTACGATATCCCTAATACACTCTGATATCTATCTTCTCTTCCTTAAAATCTTTTCTTCTTACATTGACTCCAAGTAATGAGACATCATAACATTCATTATCATCCTTCATACATTCCATCTCTTCTTGGGTCTTCCTCGCTCTAGGGTCTTCGACCTTGACACAATGAATTATTATAAATCTTTTGTTTTACCGCGGCACGTGACATTAACAAAGAACATTTGGAACATGTCCTCCAAGTGACGTTACTTTCCTCCTCCGTATAATGCGACCAGTCACCAGACAAACCAATGCGTGGATAACTAGGATTGACAAAATAAGACTCAAACAGACCAGAGTAGTAAGACACGATAAGGAGTACTACAGTAGAACTACAGTACTTTCACAGTTTTTATGTCTTGTGACTGGGACTGTAGCTACATTTAATTTTCATATTTGTTTCGACAATTGAAAAATGCCTGTAACTGGCCTACTTGAAATAAATGCTTTGATTTTGATTTTGATTTTGGAGACGGCCTATACTCAGCAGTTCACGAAAAAAAGCTGCTAAATGATGAAGATACTTACAACTGCAAACAAGAGGCCGAAGTGATGCACAGATCGGACCATATCAGCACCGCCCCACACCAGAACCTGCCCATCAGGTGGACAGAAGCCATAAAGGGATAGTACTGGATGGTGGTACGCTCGCCCTTGAAGATGCGGCGTCCGCTCATCTTGCTGTCATGGTAGTTCTTCATCTCTTCAAGTTCACCTTGAGGATCTGGGGTTGAATTATTAAAGTTGATCGGGATTCTGTTCTGCTCTGACACATGGCATTGCGTAATATAAACCAGATTAACGGGCGCTACACGCAAATATCTGGTTTCTCACATTCGATTCGGCATGTCCGTTTCGACCGCGCGGCCACGGCGTTTTTTTTTAAAAAAAACTATGCCAAGATTTTGTAAAAGTTTGTAAAACTTGATTCCCAAAACCATAAATTTGTCAAAGTTATGGTTAAAAGTTATAAGGGTTTGAACGTGGCCGCGCCATCGAAACGCGGAGAACCGCGCGGCCACGGAGATCTTAAAAACTAAGCGTTGTAGAGACCTGAAATTTAGGTAAATAACTGATTGAATTTGTAAAAAAATTGTAAAAATATACAAAAAATTCCTAGGTTTATATCTTAGGATCTGTAAGACTTAAAACCCCATGGCCGCGCCATCGAAACGGTGAATAACACGTTATCGCCGATATCTCGCTGAAAAAGCATCGTAGAGGTCTGAAGTTTTTTGTAAAACACAGATTTGAATTTGTCAAAACTGGTAAAAATACTTCAAAAAGGCCTAGGGTTATATTTTAGGAGCTGTAAGACTACAAACCCATGGCCGCGCCATCGAAACGGTGAAAAATACGTTATCGCCGATATCTCGCTGAAAAAGCATCGCAGAGGTCTGAAGTTTTTTGTAAAACACAGATTTGAATTTGTCAAAACTTGTAAAAATACACAAAAAAATCCTAGGTTTATATTTCAAGAGCTGAAGTACGGTATTGCTTAGAAATAAGTCGTGATTATTTATCGAAGAAAGTAAGTATTAGCTTGATTTTTTTTTTGTAAACAGAACCTAATTAAGTAGAACTAACGATACTAGGCAAAAAAGTTTTTTTTTTTTTATAATATAAACCCTGTAATAACGTTTTCAATGTTTCGATAGGGTGACCATGACTTATTGTTCACAGAAAACTTTCCACTTATTGTATTAGAAATTATTTCTCAAGGATCCTAAATTAAATAAAAATGAAGAGTCGTATGTTTATTTCCTATTAACATAATTATGTTTTTGTAAAATATTGATTGACATCGAGTAACATCTACCAATCCGCACTGGGCCAGCGTGGTGGATTATACGCCCATTCCCTCTCAGAGGAGGCCTGTGTCCCAGCAGTGGGAACATTAATAGGCTGGTGATGATGATAATGATCTTATCGTTACATTTTAATTTATTTTTTTTATTATAAAAAAATACTTAAATCACAGATTATTCAGTTAGGTGCTTTTATTTTATTTTTTACGGGTTCCTTTATCGATACTGAACTCACCCCTAAGCTATGGCACGCGACTACTTTAACACCCTGTTTGTATTATTACAGAAAGTGTCATTGCATAGTATTTCCAGAATGATTTGTAATGACGATGGTAAAACCGAAATGCACGCAAGTTCCGAACAACCTATGACAATACATAATCTAACATAATTATGGTCTATACTATACATAGATGATTCATCATCATCATCATCTGCTTAGCCTTTTCCCAACTATATTGGGGTCAGCTTCCAGTCTAACCGGATGCAGCTGAATACCTGTATTTTACATGGAGCGACTGCCTATCTGACCTCCACAACCCTAACTGGGTTGTGGAGGTCAGATAGGCAGTCAGAACAGAACCCAGTTCATACTGGGTAATACGATATCCCTTGGTAAGACTGGTTGTCAGACTTTTTGGGTCATGACTACCTGTAACGACTGTCAAAGATCTACAAATGACAGCCGGGACCAACGGCTTAACATGCTTTCCGAGGCACGGAGGAAACTCGGTATGTAATGGGTGGTCACCCATCCACAGACCAACCTAGGCAAGCACGGCTTAACCTAAAGATCGACCTGAGCGGCTGTTATTATTTAGCCACGGGCTTCTCACATAGATGATTAAGATATTTAAAAAAAAAACAGTAATTTTAAACACACCATACTTCACAGTCGTATTAAAAAAATATAATATTAAAAAAATTCTTAGTGTAAGTAAATAATCTGTGATTTGTGGTTTTGTCAGAAATATGTAAGTTAACAATCTGTGATTTATGTGATTTTTTTAAGAAATAAACATGTTTTTGTATCTTATCATTTTAATTTAATTTATAATCCTTGAAAAATAATTATAATGTAATAGGTTGAAGTTAAGCAATAAGTCATGGTCACCCTAACCAAACATTCAGAACGTTTTGAAGGTTATAAGCAATACCGTACTACAGCTCCTGAAATATAAACCTAGGATTTTTTTGTGTATTTTTACGAGTTTTGACAAATTCAAATCTAGGTTTTACAAAAAACTTCAGACCTCTACGATGCTTCTTCAGCGAGATATTGGCGATAACGTATTTTTCACCGTTTCGATGGCGCGGCCATGGGTTTGTAGTCTTACAGCTCCTAAAATATAACCCTAGGACTTTTTGAAGTATTTCACCAGTTTTTACAAATTCAAATCTGTGTTTTACAAAAAACTTCAGACCTCTACGATGCTTTTTCAGCGAGATATCGGCGATAACGTGTTATTCACCGTTTCAATGGCGCGGCCATGAGGTTTTAGTCTTACAGCTCCTAAAATATAAACCTAGGATTTTTTTGTATATTTTTACAAATTTTTTACAATTTCAATCTGTTATTTACCTAAATTTCAGGTGTCTGCAACGCTTAGTTTTAAAGATCTCCGTGGCCGCGCGGTTCTCCGCGTTTCGATGGCGCGGCCACGTTCAAACCCTTATAACTTTTTAACCATAACTTTGACAAATTTATGGTTTTGGGAATCAATTTTTACAAACTTTTACAAAAACTTGGCATAGTTTTTTTTTTAAAAAAAACACCGTGGCCGCGCGGTCGAAACGGACACGATTCGGCAGTATTCGTAGAAAAATATAGTCAACCTACAGAAATTTTACATTCGGCTTTCATTCAGCTTGTGCTGATCAGCGAACTGTTTGGCTTAATTTTAAGCGGCCCCATTAAAACTTTTAATTTCTTGTTTTTATCCTCATTTGTCTAAAATAAAACTTAATAAAACCTGTTTAGTTTTTTAGCATAAAACAGCCAGCGCCTGTACATCGTAAAGTAAATGTTTCGTAAACCAATAAAATATTGATATCAATAGTCACCGCGAGTGGCGATACCGAAACGTACACGAAAGTACAGCAACAATGTACGGTCAGTCTCGCTACCTAACTGTATGAATAGGAATAGGAACTGGTACTGCAAATAAAGAATTCTTCTACTTGCTTTATTGATGAAGTAGAAAATAATTTAAATATAATTTTATTTCAACGTACCCCAATAATTGCTTTCTTTAGCTTTCACATTATGCTGATCTTTGGGTGCTTCTGCTAATAGTTTATCAACTACATCATTCATCTTCTCATCATCGACATGCTTAGGAAGACTATCTTCCATCATCCTTCGAGCTGAATTCACCAATTTATTTCTTTTACCCTTCTCTGCTACAATCTTCATGATATCATCACGAGTCATCCTTTCCTTTAGCTTTATATACAGATTCTTCGTTTCATTATTAGTCAAGTACGTAAAATGATCATTTTCATTGAGTGCCTCGTAAAAGTTGGTTTCGTTCAGTTTGGTTTCTCTGGTCACATTGGCTAGAATGTCTGCTACGACGTTATTGTCCACTACATATCGGTCGACTTTGTCAAGATTATCTTTCAATTCCTTGAATCTCCCTTTGTTAAATTTAATGTCAGCTAGAGATAACAATCTTTTGGAGATTTCGTATACCGTTAGGTTATTTGCTTCGCCAAATTCATATTTCACGTCATTTGCCTCAACGATGACATTTGTACATAAAAGTAGTGTTAAATATAGAAAACACATCACATTGAAGTGCACTCGTTGTTCTGAACTTATCGCTTTTAGTGTTTTATCGTTATTCAATAAATTTATGGGCACTCACACTTTTATCACGTTCGTATTGGCTACTGTGAGTACCTAATCACATAAATGTCAATCATTCTTGTTTTATGCGGAAACGTCCATATGCACTCGCCTATTCGAGAGAGTAGATATTTGTTCATACACGATAAGTAGAACTCAAAAAAGTCACTTATACCAAATGTAGATACTAGTGCGTCGGTATACCATAATACACCACATAATCATATAATGGTGTCGATTCTGTTGTGCACAAACTAAACTTAATTTAGGCTATTGCTCTCTTTTTCTCTCTAATAAAACGAGAAAGAAACGGACGTAATTTAGAGCTGTCAAATTTAGTTGGAACTAATATTTCTATACAAATGAACGGTGCACGTAAAAACATGTCGACTAAAAACACGGTGAAGCGCAAGGCATAAACTAGTTTGACATCTCTAACTTAGTTCATAGCTATAGCCGTCCTTTTCTCGCTCTGCCTTTTAGTAAAATATAGCAATAGCCTAAATTAAGTTTAGTTTGTGCACAACAGAACGACACCATTGACCCTATATTGTTGTCGCTTCTGGCACACAGGCCTCGTTTTGTGACGGGCCGTAACACAGCACGCGGGATCAGCGACGGTTGTAGATGTCTTCAAAGTCTTAGTTTTGGGACACACCGGTTTGCTCACTATGTTTTCCTTCACCGTTTTGAGAGCAGTGGTGATAGGAGCAGCTGCACGACTGCTCTCCACCAATATAATAAAATATATTTTGATTATTTCAGACCGGAGTCCACAGGGTTAGTAACAATAACGCATAATGAGGAAAACTTCAAATCGATTTAAACTCCAAAATAACTTTAGCCCGTTCCAGTAACGTTGAACTTTATAACAAAGAACCTTTCTTATAAACTAAAAAAAACGAGAATTTAAAATCGTAGGGAGCTTCGAACTTAATTATTTAAGTAAAATCTTTAGAAAGCGTAAAATATTGAAGCTTTGAAGCTTCACTTATTACTTTTAGTTTAGTCAAGTTATTTGAAGGTGAAGCGATCTACATTTTTACACGTTATACGAGTTACAGACGTCACCCAAATTTGAACTAACTGTTAGAACATAGATAACAAAATTTTCTTATGATTTAAGTAGCACCTATGTAATGCTATCTGGTAACACTGCCAAGAATAAAATTCAGTCTATTACGGAAAGCAACGTGTTTTAATAGGTTATGGGCGTAAATCCATAATTTTCGGTTTTTATTACTGTGTTAAATTAGTATAAAACAGTCGAAAATTTTTGACTTCCCGTGGAAATATGGCGGTGAACTATGTTCAAAGTATTCCGAAACTCAAAGGACGAGAAAACTATGATGAATGGAGTTTTGCTGTCGAAAATCTATTGGTGCTTGACAACCTGGTGAACTACATAAAGTCGGATCCAGGCGCCAATTTCGAGCCGAAAGCATCAGATGACGCAAAAGCCAAGGCAAAGCTAGTTTTGACAATAGATCCAGGATTGTACGTGCACATTAAGGAAACAAAAACATCATTGGAGTTATGGAAAAAACTGAGAACCATATTCGATGACTCGGGTTTTTCTCGTAAAATAACCCTACTAAGACATTTAATCTCGCTACGACAAGAAAATTGTGATTCCATGACTTCATATGTTACGCAAGTGGTCGAGACGGCTCAGAGATTAAAAGGCACAGGATTTACAATCACCGAAGAGTGGATAGGATCATTGTTGTTGGCAGGTTTGCCAGAAAAATACGCTCCAATGATAATGGCCATCGAGCACTCAGGAATACAAATTACCACCGATACGATAAAATCAAAGTTGATTGATATGGATGTTTCAAAGAGTGATATGGATACCAGCGGCGCAGCTTTCGCTGCAAACTACAAAAAGAAGCAGAAATTTAAAAATGGCGGGACGTCTTCTATAACCTCAAAAGAATCAAAAGTGACAGATGACAAGACCATCACTTGTTACAAATGTAAGCAGACGGGTCATTTCCGAAACCAGTGTCCATTGTTGCAAAAAAACAAACAATCAAATGCTTTTAGTGTGGTGTTTTTAAACGGAGAATATAGTACAAACGAATGGTACGTAGATAGTGGCGCAAGCGCACATATGACGGCTAACAAACACTGGATAAAAAATGCAAATTTTACACCGCATTTGTCAGAGATAACCGTCGCGAATAATATGAAAGTGCCAGTATTGTGTTCAGGAGACGTACAGATATCAACGAATTGTAATTACGACATCATGGTTAAAGATGTGCTTTGCGTGCCAAGTTTAACAACAAACCTGTTGTCAGTGAATGAACTAATCAAAAACGGAAATAAGGTTGTTTTTGAAGAAAACCAATGCTACATTCACAACAATAAGAATGTGCTGGTGGCCACAGGTGTGTCCACAAATGGAGTGTACAAGCTAAATATTAAAGTAGCAGATTGTATGTTGGCAGCTCCAGCTGTAGTAAGCGCTGAGCTTTGGCACAGGCGGTTAGCACATATTAACTGCAATGATTTGAATAAAATGAAGAATGGCATTGTGGAAGGAATGTCTTACACAGATACCAGTGATATGACAAAGACTAAATGTGTGACCTGTTGCGAAGGTAAGCAGATGAGATTACCATTTAATCATGTTGGACAAACAAGCACAGAAACGCTACAGTTAATACATGTCGATGTATGTGGCCCCATGGAGACAAAGTCCATAGGTGGTGCTCAATATTTTGTCTTGTTCATTGACGATCACAGTCGTATGACCTTCATATATTTCCACAAGCATAAGAATGAAGTTTTCAAAATATTCAAGAACTTTAAAGCAATGGTTGAAAATCAGCAGAATAAAAAATATAAAAACATTGCGCACGGATAATGGTGGTGAATTTTGCAATGGTGAGATGGAGAACTACTTACAAAGAGAAGGAATTATCCACCAGAAGACAAATGCATATACACCGGAGCAAAATGGTGTATGTGAACGGGCAAATAGAACTATTGTGGAGAGAGCACGCTGCTTACTTTTTGATGCAAAACTAGAAAAGAAGTTCTGGGCTGAAGCGGCAAATACAGCAGCAAACTTAAAGAATAGATCAGTTACTTCAAGTTTAGGAAGTAAAACACCCTATGAAGTGTGGTTTCAAAAGAAACCAGATCTAAGTCATATACGTTTGTTTGGCAGCCCCGTTATGGTTCACATACCGAAAGAAAGAAGATTAAAATGGGACAAGAAGGCCCAAATGAACATTCTTGTAGGATTTTCAGAAACAGTGAAGGGATATCGTGTATATGATCCTATAAAAAATATTATAACTATAAAGAGAGACATAATAGTGATGGAAGAAAAAACAGTATCATCAGGAAACAATAAAGAAGACACAGCAGAATGGATACAGGATGATGTTGAAATTGAAGAGATAGAGTCTTTGGCTACAAATGGAGATGATAGAGATTCAGTGGGGGAGTCTTCAATGAATGAATCTCTCCATGAACTAGATTCAAATACATCTATATATACTGATCCAACTAGTGACAATGATGATGATACAACCGTCACAAACACAGATATTTCGAGCAGTGAGGTTCAAGCCATTCCAGACTTACAAGAACAAACTAAGAGAACACGAAGACCACCAGAACGTTTTGGACATGGTAACATAATTATGTATTTCCAATTGTAGTCCAGAAGTCGATCAAATAGATTTCTCAGAAGCACTGAATGGACCAGAAGCTGATCAGTGGAGACAGGCCATGCGAGAGGAGCTTCAGTCGTTTGAGGATAACAATGCGTGGGAAATTGTTGATAAACCAAAATGTGTGTTAAATAAAAAACTAGATGTGAATGATAAAGTGCGTTATCGTGCCAGACTTGTAGCTAAAGGTTTTACACAGCGACGTGGTGTTGATTATGAGAACACTTTTTCTCCAGTTGTAAAACATTCTACACTGAGAATGTTGTTTGCGCTGAGTGTACAGTGTAACATGGAAATTACACATCTAGATGTGACAACAGCTTTTTTAAATGGACATTTAAAAGAAAATATTTATATGTCAATTCCAGATGGTTTTGTAAATAAGCAAGGTGGAAAGGTCTTGAAACTAAAAAGAGCTATATATGGGCTAAAACAATCTTCTTTAGTCTGGTATGAAAAAGTGAAAGATTGTTTACTTAACTTTGGTTTTAAAATAAGTAAATTTGAACCATGCTTGTTTACATTTTTTTGTGAGAATGTAAAGATTATAGTAGCCATATATGTCGATGATTTTTTAATTTTTTCAAATAGTACTTCTGAGACTAAAAAATTAAAAAATGTGTTAAGTTCTGAATTCAAATTGAAAGATTTAGGTCCTGTTAGACGTTACTTAGGCATGCGAATTAGTGTAAACAGAGAATGTAATACTGTAACTGTAGATCAGCAGGAATATATAGAGCAATTATTGTTAAAGTTTGATATGTGTAATTGTAAACCTATAGATACTCCTATTGAAAGTAAGTTAAACATAGAAAAGGCTGAAAACTGTGCAGTAAACATTCCATATCAAAAGCTAATTGGAAACCTTATGTATTTGGCAGTTTTGACTAGACCAGACTTGTCATTTTTGCTTAGCTACCTCAGTCAATTCAATAATTGTTACAATGAAACTCATTTTAATTATGCTAAGCGAATACTAAGATATTTGCAAAAAACGAAACATTATTGTTTAACATATCATAAAGATAATGTAGAGCTGACTGGTTTTGTTGATGCAGACTGGGCTAGCGATATTCTAGATCGAAAGTCTTATACTGGGTTTTGCTTTGCAATGAATGGTTCTGTGATTTCTTGGCAAAGTAAAAAACAGAAGACTGTCTCTTTATCCAGCACTGAGGCAGAATATGTTGCTCTTTCAGAGGCATCTAGAGAGGCTGTTTACTTAAGAAATCGGATGTTTGAGCTAACTGGTAAAAAATGTGTAATTGAATTGAAATGTGATAATCAAAGTGCATTAAAATTGGCAAAAAGTCATCAGGCACATGCTAGATCAAAACATATTGATGTTCGTTTTCACTATGTTAGAGATGCAGTTAAAAATAAATTAATTAATATTGAATATGTCTCAACTCAGGAAATGCCAGCTGACTTGTTAACCAAAGAGGTCTTTTGGCAACTAAACATTATAAGTTCATGCATATGCTGGGAATTAAGGCTAAATAAAACATGTATTTTGTTTGTTTAGATTTTTTTTTCACATATATTTATATATAATATTTATAGATAACAAAATTTTCTTATGATTTAAGTAGCACCTATGTAATGCTATCTGGTAACACTGCCAAGAATAAAATTCAGTCTATTACGGAAAGCAACGTGTTTTAATACTAACACCCTCGGAACACTTCTGAACAGACTAAACCTTATCTGCTTCTGGGCTATTTAGAATGACTAACGACGGCCACAGTTGATTTGATGTATAGGTACTCATGTTTTTACAATAAATAAAATAATAAATTTTATATTCTATTCTGTTCTATTCTGTTCTATTCTATTCTATTCTATTCTATTCTATTCTATTCTATTCTATTCTATTCTATTCTATTCTATTCTATTCTATTCTATTCTATTCTATTCTATTCTATTCTATTCTATCCTATTCTATTCCAGTTATGGTTCATTAGAAGAACTAAGTGCGGAAAGATGTCCCGATAACATTAAACACGTTACAATAACGTAGTGGAATCCATTAATTAAGAAGGCCTTATACTTACTTCAGCCATCAGCCATCCTCACTCCCCGTCAACCCGACAATCTCCGTCTGATTGAACTACCCTTCATTGCCGTAAAAAAGAGCGAAACACGTAATATCCTCACACACAAACCAAGACTGGTACTCAGCAGAAATAACATTGGCTACTATCCCAAATTGGGAACTTATGCCGATAATAAGGCTGTCCCAACGTCGGCCCCGGCTCATCAATCAAGCTAGATAGCACCGAGAAATACCTAAACAGGGAATCGAATTACGACCCGCAGGAAATGGAGCCACTTCAGCTGGTCAGACAGGATGATTATTTTTATTTGGGGTAATGGTTGGACGGGAAATTACCCGTAAATGTTATTTTGTAGAGAACCATTTTCTTGTTGAACTGCTGCCTAAGATTGTGCTGTTAGAACGTTTACCCCGTTGTTCTAAAAGTGTTTAAATATTGATTCAAGATTCAAGATTCTTTATTTGCATGAAATATGGTATGGTACATGATGGTGTTAAGAATAAAAGGTTTCACATATTTCGCTGACTTCTTTCAGCATGCAAACTTAAAAACTAAAAATACTTAACACATTGTACCTACTCGTAGTTTAGGTACCTAGTTAAAAATTAAAAAAATATTTATGAAACATTAAATATTATCTTTGACAATAATAAAATTATTTTAGAATTAAAAATATTCGTGTGTAGAATAAAGTAATAAAATTAGAAAAGAAAAATAACAAAGGCAAAAGACTTGAGGGCTGTAAATTTTTTTTCGCAAATTTTTGATTTTTACTTCCTGGATCAAATTTTTTCAACCGGCCTACACGACTCGATAATAATATTGATCTCCGGACGATTGTCGATTGTTATTGACGAAAATTAGAGACGAGATTGACATGAGACTAAGGTGCGAGCTGAATTGACGCAGAATTATAGTTCTCCAATTTTATTTATTGTAATTTTGTCTTATTATATTGACAAACGAAAACTAATAAAACGTATTTGTTGTAGATCGAAGTTTTATATCATATTAATTTATTTGATAAAATTGAGTTTATTTGGAATATAATGGACGCTGAAAATGCAGATAAGATAAGATAAGTCTTTAAAGGTATTTATATTGAAATCACCGGCAATAACTATTTTTGTACTTGATCCATATTTTTTTACCGTTTCGCACATAAATTGATCAAGTTTATCCAAAAATATGTTAGGATCAGACTTAGGCGTTCTATAAAGACACACGATTAGTAATTTGTGCAATGGAATTTCAACGCCGCAGGCTTCAAATGATTTTTGGGTTGAGTACTTTTTAATGTGGGAAAGCTCGTTATAAACAATACCCTGTTTAGCGAGTATACAGGTCCCCCCTCTCTGTGTGTCTCTACTAAATGCAGCTGCTACGGTGTAGTTATTTAATTTTAAATATTTCTCATTTCCAGCACGCATAAAGGTTTCAGACAAACATAATATGTCTGGTTCTTTATTTATGTCTCGTAACTCCAGCAACGTTAGTTCTAAAATTTCCTTTTTTGAAAGAATACTAGCGATATTTTGGTGCAATATTTTAAAAGTTTTAGGTTCAGTTGTTACGATGTTGTTGTTCACGAAAAAGCTGTTTTATATAACTTTAAAATAGTATGGAATTGTACCTTTTTTTGTATGAGTAGAGTTTTCAATATCAGGACCATTTGTAGCAGGGCATTTCGTTTGATGACGTGCAAAATAATAAGGGATTGTACCTTTTGAAGCTATTACGACATGTTTGCGATCTGGTTTTTCAC
Organism: Xestia xanthographa; assembly: GCA_905147715.2. Classification (NCBI taxonomy): domain Eukaryota; kingdom Metazoa; phylum Arthropoda; class Insecta; order Lepidoptera; family Noctuidae; genus Xestia; species Xestia xanthographa. The sequence continues at coordinate 3,190,204 of LR990644.1, read as the reverse complement.
AGTTAGTTTGATTACGCAGTATTATTTCCTTTAATTCTTTAACATTTAAAAACTTATTTTCGTAATCGTAACAGTCAATAGCATAGTTTATAGATTTACATGCATTGTACAATTTGTATTCAGAATCAATATATTTACAACATTTGTATTCACTGCAAATATTACGTGTAGTTTGTTTCAGATCATTTATATTTATATACATATTCTTAAGTGGGCTTAAAACAATTATAAAATTATTACTGAATACGTCGAGGAGTTGGCGTAATTGCGCAGATAAGATTTTTGTATCATAGTCATTTTCACCCACACAAATTATAAGTTTGTCGCCACTTGATGCTGAAATATTTTGACAATTCTTAATGATGTCACAAGTAAGCGCGTGTGGTTTTGTTTCCGCCATCACAGTATATTTTATATAAGGTGTAGCCGCTCTCGACTTCATCAATGCAGAAGAAAGTCCAACACATTGTTGTGTGCCAAAGATAAATATCTTGTTAGTGCGTTCTTCTTTTAGTCCTTCAGTTGTTTTCTTTTCGTTAAATATTTTACCGCTCTCTTTTAAATCTAATAGCTTTTGTAGTTGTAGAATTTGATCCTTGAGGTATACTATATCGTTTCCAGCCTGTATCAACTGATCCTCCAAGTCGGCGATGTTTTTTTGTAGGCTTAGGATATTCCCGGTTAGGTGTTTTTTTGTATGTGTATCTGTTGTGTTATTTGTAGTTCTAGGCAAATATCTAGGCGGTGTAAAGAATGCCTGTATATCTGAATGTAATAAAGAGTACAACGCATTTGTTTTTTTTGCGCCTTCATTGCTGTAAAATACTTTTTGTGGGGACTGGCCTAAGAATCCTTTTAAAGTGATATTATCTTTTAGGAATTTTTCATTTTGTTTATATACATTTTAGATCAATATTGCTTTTGAATATCGTTTTTTTTGCGTCGATTCAATTTTTATTTCAATATTCTAATCAATCTACAACTTCCTTGAGGACTATATGACCAGTACATTTATATTTTTTTTAGATTTTTTCGTGTTACCAGTTTGATACAAATGGCAGGAGAAAACCTAATGTTTAACATTTGCTTGAAATTGGCTGTCGGAAAATTGCTATTTCTTGTAATATTAACTATTATAACAAAATTCTAATCAATCTACGAACTAAAACAAAGCCAGATTTATGATTCTTCATTGAAATATTATGCCATTATCTTTATATAACAAATATCGAGGACTTGGAAAAGTACGTATTTTTGGTCAAACGCCCAAAATATGCGAGCACGCTCTTAAAGGTAACATCAATAAAATAGGAATCTAAGCAACTTACCCATTAGGTACAAATGGGTTTATAAGTCAAAAACTCGTTTACTGTATAGAACACGTTATTACAGAGCCACTTCTTCAGTTTCCTTTTAAAATAATTTATTGGTAGTTCTCTTATTTGTTTCGGTATTTTATTGAAGATTTCGACCGACATGCTATAGCAATTGTTTTGGAAGAGAGTGCTTCTACATCTTGTTATAGCCAGTTTGGTTGGATTGATTGCGTTCATTGAGAGCATCCCAGTTTTGTCACATAAAAATATTATCGTTATTTTAAAAACAGTAATTAGGTATGTATTTAGTAGGTATTCCGTACCGGGAATCAAACCTACAACCCCGTCTGCTTTACAACTTAGTTTTTTATTGTGTTGCAATTTAAAAGTACAAACTTCACGCGGAAATAATATACGAGTAGCTACCAATCACATGTTAAGGCTGATAGAGCAAAGCAAACTGAAACTTCACGCTAGCTAAGTATTAATCAAATTGTTGCGGTTCATACTAAAATGAACAATAACGTATCTGATTCCTTTAAACGAGCAATTCTTGTACATAATTATGTAAGAAATAAAGAAAAAGCATTTATCACCCCGCACAGGACAATACACATAAAATTTAAAAAAAACGGTGAAATTATCAGTACACTAGCAAAAATTAAACAGAAAAATAAAAAGAAACGAAATTGGTCCTGTACGAGGCCCATAACTCAGTATGTGCTGTAACATTAAAAAAACGTCACAGCGCTGGTATTCTGATATTAGGCCCTAAAGTGAAAGTGATGCCACGGTCAGATACGGATAAGATTAAAAAAAAAAAAAGTGTATACGAATAAACAATACATTTATGTGAAGTATAATAAAATAAATACGAAGAAAATAAAAATTAAATGTAGCGTATACATCTACTGTATATTTATATAATCTGGAAACGACACCAACGATTTTCATGAAATTTAGTATGCAGGGAGTTTCGGGGGCGATAAATTGAACTAGCTAGGTTTCATTTTTAGAAAACGTTACCAAAAAGAAAACAGATCGGTCATCCAGGTACTAACAAATTAATAGGTTGATGACTGCCCCATTGATTTAGCGGTAGCAAGCGCGACTGCTGAGCATTAGGTCCTGGGTTCGATACCCAGGTCGGGCAAAATGTTGTTAAGTTTTACTATCAGGAATTTCTCAGTAGCAGCCACGCTGTCTGTATTTGTGCCCAGTTGATGGCAATAGGCTCGCGCCCTATAACATGGGACTAAAACATACCGGCGAAATGGGTACTATTAGGTACATCTCTACCTAACACTTTACGAATTACAGGCAAGATTTTATGTTAACTGAGTTAACTGTACTTAGCTTGAGGAATGTCAAACCTGGCTCTATATATCTCAGTTTTATTTCCCACTCAGTCAGTCACAAACAAATAGGTACTGAAAAGAAAATCCCTCATTGTAAACCCCAACCGAACCCGTACACCCCACTAGAACCACCGATCCCTCACTATAAATCATGAAGGATCTCCCACCATTCCGTCTTGCACTCCCAAGGGAAATCAACCCACGCCGTATCAGACTGAAAGGGACTTAGCTCTCGAACACACTTGGATCCTAGGATTGTATTCGATTTACTTAATTTCGTATTGGCTGTTTCTGCCAGTCTTCTTACTGGCTTCGCTTCTTATAATTATGGCTTATTGGATTTGTTAGAACTGTTCTCAGTAATCGACCTGGGAGTTCAATGTGGATACTGTGTGGCTTTTGTACAAAAGCTATTTTATAAATCTAGGTATTCTATCCTTTGAGAAAATCTCTGAAGTGACTTGAAGTTGTTGTCAATTGCAAACATTAATGACCCTGTTCTTTTGTGGTTGCTAAAGATTTTCTTGATAAGTGGAGCAAACAACTTAAACCGAATCGTCACCTACACTTTGACTATTGTTCTCAGAAATAGCGAAGTTCACAATTTGTTCAAAACTTCAGTACTTCAGCTTTCGTCTCTTAACGCCATCTAGTGGCCAGCAGTGTAACTAAATGTTGCCAGTGAATGAACTCGTTTTTGCACACGTTTTCAGATTTCTTTATACAGCGCCATCTAGTAGTGAATAGCAAAACCAACTGTTATTTATGTTCACCAAGTTTACTTTTAGTTTATACAACTGTCGGTAGATGGCACTGTTACGGTACTTCAGCAGCATAATTATTTTCCTTTTCAATTAGATAACCACTTGGTTATTTAATTGAAAAGGAAAATATGTTGCATCAATTACTACTTAGTAATTGATTAAACGCAGTCATATGTCTACGCCTTTTTTCCTATGGGGTAGGCAGAAAATAACACCACCTGTTAAGATCCTTACATACTTGTTACGCCTCGCCCACACAAAGGAACGCCTTTATTAAAATTTTAATTCTTGTCATCGTCATCATCATCATCATTTCAGCCGAAAGACGCTGCTGGACATAGGCCTCCTCCAAGTGCCGATAACCTGGTGAAGGTTGCGGGAATTCGTTGGATGCGAGTCGCACGGGACCGGTCAATGTGGCGATACTTGGGGGAGGTCTTACTTAATTCTTGTATTGTGACTTAAATATGGTCCATCTTGCCTGGTGGCGGATCTTTTATACAAGCTTGTTGGTCAGCCAGCCTGGGGACTTGCCGCGGTATTGTTAGCCCTCAGGCACGCCTTCTGTGGCGCTTACAAAACGGTTGCCCGCTTATTTAGATTCACATCGCTTTTTGTTCAATTTAGCTCGCCTTGATTTTAAAATTATAAAGATTATTATGCTTTAATGTTATTTGTTTTGTGTATTCCAGACAAATATTTTACTTGATCATGTAATTGGTATTATAAAGGAAAGAAAAGAAAGAAAGAAAATATATTTATTTGTCGCAGGGACATGACGTGCATACAAAAAGAAAACAAAGGCGCTTATTTGTTTAATCCATGTATCTAAGTTGGGAGGCATCTACTGACATATTAATTAAGCGAACTTAAAGACAAAAATGAAGAACCCAAGTGAAAGCCTACACAAGTAATTAAACAATTTCCATAAAACACAATTACAAAGTTACCAAAAATACTCCTTTATTTACAGTGCCTTAGAACCGAATTTCTGCGCATAAATTCCACAATTAAAGTCAAAAGACCAGTCTCCTTGGATCAGCGTCTCTCACGAGAGAGTTAGCTGAGCTACCAGAGCGCTCTAAATGAAATCGCCGGTAATTTGATTCCACCGTATAATTCAGTTGGGGCCCCTAAACGGACGGGGCGAGCTAGTAATTGATTCACGACGTTGCCGTCGGCTACGTGCTGTCACGTCTTGTAGTGAAGGTTAAATAAAGTGTTTTATGCAGGCAATAGATGGCATTGGTTCAACTTTTTGGTTTGTTAGAGGACTTTTTTGTGTGAACGTTTAAGGTACTGTTACGTGGCTTGATTATATTGGTGTCTTTTTGGCGTTTTTCTAATATTTGTATTGACACGCAAATAAATAGGTTTATAGATTTCTAATCTTCTTATAACTAAATTCATAAAAAAAATAACAAAATAAAAAAAACCTTAGAAACTCCAGCTTATAGAAATATTCCTTACCTGTGCGTGCCAAGAAAAAATCAATTTGCTAAACTCTGCAATAAATATCGTTGAAATGTGAGCTTAGAGATTAGATCTGCACGTAATACTTACTGTTACTTCATGGCCTCGGCGACGTGTTCATTACGGGGTGGCAATGAAACGGTTTGAGCGACACAACTTAGCCACACCGCCGACGCCGGCGGCTGTCTTAAGCCATTTCTTATTAAAACAACGTTTAATTTCAGTAATTTTGATCTCATCAGCCGCTATTATGGAGGCTTTGACAAACTTTCACTAAATGTCAAGTTTTTAAAACCATTTGCCTTCAAATTGTATATTTTTACGGTGAGCTTTTGATATTATTTTTGGCGGGGTGGCAGTGTTTCAAGAAGTTGTACTGTACACATTATTAAAGTCCGACTTAGTGTTCATTTTGCTGCTATCAGTTGAAATATATATGACTTGTGCTTATAGGTAGCTGATATAGTTCTTATGACAGTGCATACTGAAAGTTGTCATGAACATGGGTTGATCATCATCATCATCATCATCAGCCTATTAATGTTCCCACTGTTGGGACACAGGCCTCCTCTCTTAGAGAGGGAATGGGCTATAATCCACCACGCGGGCCCAGTGCGGATTGGTAGATGTCACATGTCTTCGAATTTTGTGGTTCTAGGACCTCACGGTTTTGAGAGCAGTGGTGATGAAATAAATTACACAAAGTAATGCGCCTGCCTGGGTTCGAACCCACGACTTACTGTTCGTAAGTCGCGGCCGCCACCACTGGGCCACCGCTGCTCTGACATGGGCTGATAGCTACGAACAAAGGTAAAACGAAATCAATTCTGTTCCTATGTTGTTTGCTTTCATGACTCAAATCCTCAGATACTTGGAAAGTTCGCAAACAGGGGAAAAGGGTTCACCGTTGTCCCTGTAGATGTTAAGGAGATTAAAGGGTAACATTAAAAGGATGGGCAGTTGCGTGCCGCGAATCACAAAAAAGAAAATTTTGTACCAACAAATCTGCCTGAGAATTTCCTTTTTGTCATGCAGTGGAAGATTTCCTGTGGGTAGGTGTTTCCGATCTGAAACTAGGTCAGTATGATGATAGCATTTATTCATTTACCAGTCGTATGCATTTAATAAATTACCAGGGTGGGATTTCCCATTGGCAATTCCTAAGGAGTCTCAGAGGTCATTCTAGAAAACGATGATAGGTGCTTGAAGACAAAAGTCTATGTTAGTTGTACGGTCGAACAAGCTATTGGTTTACAGTTTAACCACAAATTAAATTGTAAAATATAAACAAATAGCTTTTTGACCGTACATAGACTTTTGTCTTCATTCTTCAGTTCTACGTTTGTAAACATAAACTTTCTTATATGTAAGAAAGTTTATGTTTACAAACGTATTACCCCCTATTTAACCTTTTTAAGGGATAAAAAAAAAACACAAAAAAGTGAAAAATAACTTTAGCTTCAGAAGTCGGTGACCTTTGTTTGATTCATTTAGTTTTTTTTTGTCACCGACTTCTGAAACTAAAGTTATTTTTCACTTTTTTGTGTTTTTTGAAGTCGGTTTTATTTTTTTTGCAATTTTTTATTTTTATTTTTCCATTTTTAGTTGTAATATCCTATACAAATATTTGCTATGCATTTATTTTACATTGTTAACAATACATGTCATGGTAATAGGCTTATCCCCAATAAATGGAACTTAACATACCTAAACTGTCGAAATTTGGGTGTATTGTGTAAAAAAAAAATACCAATCGAATTGAGAACCTCCTTTTGGAAGTCGGTTAATTAACGAAAATCATTTGTTACTGCTACTTTTTTTTTATAGCAAATTATAAGCCTTCAAGGCTGAAGCCTCATTTTCTCCTTTCCGATCCTCTTTAACGTGATGGACAAATCATAGGCGTTGAGCTCGTCGCGCCATCTTCGCAATCCATCAGTTTTTTTACTTTTACCCAAATGAATATCTGCACTGCTAGTTTGTTTTAAAATAAACCTTGACAAATAGCGTGGCTTCATATTATTATTTTTTTATCTTTTCATAAGAACAGGTTCGAAATCAATACCTGGTAAAGTTATGTGTCTTGCTGGTGTCGGCCCAGCCTTTGGACAAAGTTACAGCAATACATTACGTTGGAGCTTTCTCATAAATAACAAGTCGCATATCCTTGAGTAAAAATTACTGCTGTTACGAAATAAATGACTACTTACCGAATATGTTACGCATTTACGTAAGAAAGCACTTTCTTTAAGTATACTGTTTTCAACTTCGGCTTTCCGAGTTTCATCTAAATTGGGGTAACGGACAGCGGAACACAAACTTTTCTAAGGATTCAATATAATAATAAACTTACTAACGTGGACTTTTTTGTGAATTATCAAAAAGTTAATAAGCTGTTCCAAACATCTTTAGTACATGATGTTTTTAACACCGTTTGTCACAGTTTGGAGTATGTTTATTGGTCTTCTTCTAATCTTTGCCTCTAGCTTTAGGTCATGGGATCTCCAGACACGGTCATTAAGCCGTCCAAAGTTCTCAGCGATATTGGCAATGTGCGATGGTATTGGTATCTCCGAAGCCAAGGTGTGTCATGCCTAATGTTGCTTCCATGAAAATAATAATTATCTATTCAGAGAACACAACCATAAAAAATATTCTACAAACATATAAAATAATCTGTACATGGCTAAAAATTGTGCGTGTCTTGCATTTAAACTACCATTCCCACAAAAATTCATGTAAAATTCATTTCTGTAGTAATGCGTATAATTCAAATGCTAGCAAGTGCCGTAACTCAGTGGAAAGTACCAAACTCTGTGTTATCTGCTGTTATGAAGCACGTAAAACAAAGGAATGGGCTGTAACCATCACTTTAGCGATATAACATCGCTGGAACGCTGCAAAATTCCGCTGTAAAGCGCTTCAAGTCAGCGGGCGTTAAAAAGTTTAATGAATCGCGTGGAATAGAATGTGGATGTTCAAATTGGATGCGCAATGTGCGAAATGAAGCTTTCATTGTTGAGACTGATGATTATTGTAATCCAGATTCGTGGGAACCAACTAGAAAACGTGTTAGTGCAAGTAGTTACTTTCTTAATAGCTTTTTGTGTTGTCAGAAGTCCAATTGAGGCACATTCGGTGTTGCACTATTACCAAATATACCCCTAGTTTACTTTTGTATTTACTTTACTTTTGAAAATGTTCTTTATAAAGGTCTGGTGTTTAGATGGCGTTCTGTAATTTATGCCTACCACCATGGCTAAACAAATAAATAAATTAACCTTTATTTTCAGACTACAGTCCATAACTTTGTTGGTATTTTAGTGTTAGTAACAATCGTGCTTATGTAATTAGGTTAGTATTGTTAGTGTTTACAACTTAAATATTTATTTAGTTAGACCTAAGACAGTCCCCACCCAGTGTCTCTGGAAGGGGCAGTCCGGTCTAGCAGCAATCATCTTCAAAAAAAAGCTAAAAAGCGTGAATTTAACGTGTGCCTCAACCAATATTGCTTTAAGGCGCTGTCAACACCAAAATCGCGCACACTTTCTATTTGATTGGGAGTAAACGAGACGTCACTATTACTGGGCGGCCATGTTTTAGAAGAAAACAATGAAAAAAAAAAAAAAAAAGTGTGGATTATTTGTGAAATATGACTCGTTAGCGGTTTAGATATGAATATGTTGACTTCATGTTTTTAATTGCAGACCCATAGGTCAAAAAAATAAAGAGATAGGACCGTTAATGATGATTTTAAGACCAAACTTTGCAATTATTTTCCATCGAGCCGATTTCGTCCAATTATGTATCGAGTCCGTCCAAGTTCTTTGAAATATGATGAATATTAACATTTTTTTTTTTTGATGTGCTAGAACAAACAGTTTTTCTTAAAAAACTGCTTAAATAACATCAATTTAAACAAATTAGGTGTTGTCAGCCCCTTAAAAAGATCAATTTTAAGTTCTTAACTCATACTCATACTTCCAACACAATATTCTAAGCAAATAAAACAGCAACATATTATTATATCCAGCCAGTAAGACAGACTCGGTATCAGTATGCACGCCCGAGTGCGCGCTGCACCGAGCACCGAGCTAAACGTTCGAGACAACAAGCGGTCCCGCAGGATGTGTGCAGTCTATGGAGTAGCACTTATCTACGCTGCTTGCTTTGTTTCTGGAGAGTTTTCAAGCTGTTTTGCTTAGGAACTACGGGTATTGTGTCTCTTCAACATAAACATTAGGATATCAGTTTAAACAAATGACATATTAACAACGTCAATATTATGAATAGTTTATTTTTCTCTCGATCATGGCTAAGAGAACATCCTCTCTCTTTTTTTTAAGAATATCTCAGTAGCAGCTCGAAGTTTGGATTCGTGCCCGGTTGATGGCAATAGGCTCGCCCCTTATTACACGTGTCTTAAACATCATTGACGAGATGTGGGAAAACATGTTAAGCTTCTACCTAACCCTTCCGAAAATACAGACGTGGTGTATAATGGGTAATGTTATATTCACATTGTCACCGGTTTTGACTGAGATGTTGGTAGTGATCATGTTATTTAGAGCACACACACACACACACATCAAAGAGTTTGTTAGTTATGAATAACTAACAAACTCTTTGCTGTGTGTGTCTGTAACATATCACTTACACATTTAAAACTCGCACCTTTCCTCAAGCAGGCATACTTAGGCTACTGGTGACTTGGTTAGGCCGAGATCACATTTTCCTCAGCATCGAAGTGTCTGAAAACTTGCCTATTAATTAATTAATTTATTTATCACACCAACAACACAATCACATACAATTCAAATCAAACAACATCTAATATTGGCATTTCAGTAATCATACAAATAACAAAAATGCATAACATTGAAGTATAAATATCAGAGACAAAGGAGAACAAAAATAAAAAGTGTGTCCAGTAGAACACTAAATATATCTAGAACACTACAAAACAAACCAATTTGAGCTACATAAACATGCATTTATCGCATTGTTTAATTACGGCACGTCTGTACGAAGCGAAACTCATGGAGAAAATATCAACAGGGTAATCTGTCTGTTTGGACCTTTCATTATATTGTCTTACCATACGTGTTAGGGGGCTATTAAATGTGGTATTTAATGTGGATTATTTACACATGAAGGATTTTTAAATCCGTTACTAAATGAAAAAGAAGTGTGTCTAGATATTATCGTACTTCTATATGTTTGTTTAACACCCTTAAAGCGCGCAACAGCCTATTCCCGGCAATGTGACTCATTCGATCACATCTCTCCCGCGGGATGAAGCTGATAGCGACACAGCACAGATGACAATCAAAAGGTTCAACGGTCTATGAGTATTTAGGAGTCAATAAAGACTAGGCGTTGGAAATAAGTGCTCATAAACAAAAATAGCCTATGTTGGCCTAAATTGACAAAACATGGCTTTTTGAGAAAACATAGATTGATCATTAAAATACTCTTTATTATGTACAATCACACCATACATACCTTTTGAAAGAAGACCGGAAGACGTTGTGTTGAAAGGCCTCCCACTAGGTGGACTGGTGACCTGGTGAAGGTTGCGGGGATCCGCTGGATACGAATCGCACGGGACTGGTCAATGTGGCGACACGCGCGGGGAGGCCTATGTCCAGCAGTGGACGTCTGTCGACTAAAATGATGATGATACCTTTTGACCCCTGATTACTTTATTGGAAAGAAATATATAGAATGCGCCGTGTGGTATCCGGCAGAGTAGAATAGAACCAACCCATTACACTCACGGGTGTCGTATAAGGCGACTAATGTCTGATGCAGAACACTTTGCGCCTCCGTAGACCAGAGAATGGGCAGCAGCGTGTTCTGTTAGTCTTTCATTACTCACTGCGATCGCCAATCCGCCTGCCAAGCGTGGAGATTACGGCAAATTCCTGCCATCATGGGAGAGGCTTATGTCCAGCAGTGGACGTTATGGGCTGTTGTAGTAGTGTAGTGTAGTATATGGAATGCAACCAAATTATGAAGAAATGCTTTTCGATAGTGTATAAAAATCACTCTAGGTCCCAACGATAAATTACCTTGATCGATCTATCAAAGTGAAGAGTGTTCTCCTGCTAAGTCCAGTAGTTGTTTGGAGTGTTTCTTCTGAGCCTACCTGAGTAACGGTGGAAGCCTAAAGCCGTCTACGAGATAGCAAGTGATTGACGAGATCGTTACAAGCTGACGCAAAAAGTGCGACGCAATTTGTACGAGAATTGTGCCATGATGGGGGATTACCGTCCTGTTTATTTTACCTAATACGAGACATTTTTTGTAGCTTTACTGGAGAGAAAATACGAAAAGCCCGTACAGAATGCAGTGGTTAAAAGATATGGAGCGTAGAATTTTAGAAAAAGTTTGAGTTGGTATTTCTCAATGTCTGGAATACCTACTTACTTGTGTGACATTCTTCAACATCTAGGTAGACACCTGGATTACCCGGAGGTCTACTACAAAACTCATTGCTTAAAATATAAAGAACTTGCACTTCCCCCGCGACTTCGTCCGCAAAAATTGTAATAACTCGGCTAATTTTCATGATATAAATATAATTTATAGCCTCTGTTACTTTCAGATAATTTAGCTTTCTAATGGTAAAAGAATTTTTGAGTTAAACAAACATAAAACAAGGTTCTCTATTGTATTACCTAACTTTTTTATTCATAATTTAAAGTGCCATAACTTTTTTTGTCCTAATCATCATTTGTCCGAATGATAACTTACCCGAACTTACTATCACATAATATAGCATGCCATAAAATTGAAATCCCTAAATACAATATGCTCTAAACCCGTTTGTCATAAATATTACAATCAATAATATACAAAAGACTTAAAACCGTTTTCAATAATAGTTATAAATCCTAAATTCAAAAAAATGTTCAATGTTTTGATCTTAATAATATTTTTAAAACAAACCGGTATGTTCCCATACGTTCCCAAAAGGGAACAGAACATTGTTATTTTAATTGTGTCTGTAATTACGGGTATTACTTAGCTTTTGCTATGCTATGAACATCTCTCAACACAACACATTTTTATACAATATTGCTCTTATGAAATTTGTTAGAATTAAAAAGTAGAACCATCATAATATCGCAGAAAGTTCACAGTTAGAATCTTCTTTTGGCATACATTTCATATCAGTAGTCACTAAAAGGCAGAAAATCAATCAATCAAACAAACATACACCAAACAAACATACACAATGCATGCAGCAAGCATGCAGCAAGCAATCACCAAGCATGCAGCAAGCATGCAACAAGCTTGCAGCAACCATGCAGAAAGCATGCAGCATGCAAGCACGCATACAGTATGCAAGTAAGCATGCAGCATGCAAGCGAGCCAGCATGCAGCATGCAAGTGAGCAAGCATGCAGCATGCATGGTTTCTGTCACGGCTCCGGCGCTGCGGGGCTCCGGCGGTCCCATGCGAGCTTATCGTCGCAGATGTGTTTAACGCTCACCACCGCAGCTTCGGCTTGCTGGCCGGCTTTGCCGGCCAGCCTCAGCAGCGGCGGCGAGTGTTACAACCACCTGCTCCTCAAGTCGCGGGCCGCCTCGCCCCTCCGCGCCTACGCGATTTTAAATTACACTCTCGGGGTAGGGCAGACAAGACTACGTGGGGTCGGATTTACAGCGATTCGTTTCTGTCACTAAAACCTAATTTTTAGCAAATGTTTTAGGACCACAAATTTAATTATTTTTATATGAACATTCGGAATAATACACATTATATAATAAAATACTTAGGACATTTGACTTTATGGCATGTAAAATTAGAAGATTCAATTATTATAGTATTCGATATTATGACAGAACAGTTTTAGAAATGAAGATAATTATGTAAAACAAAATTTCGGGATTTTGAACATTATGGTTACTGACGTTTATAGCAAACGTTTTATGGATAATGATTTTCGGACAAAATTTTTTAGGAGAATTAAGGGAGTACCATAAAACAAACATGCAAATGTTTTCTTTTTATTTATCGAAAACGAAATTTTGACACTTATCAGTTGAAATAATTAATGTTTTCCCACTTTCCAGCGTCGATAGCGCCAAAAGCGTATATTTTTCGCAACGAACCGCTCCCACCGCGCTAACGATTTGCGAATTTTTCGCAAAAATTCGCAATTCTATAAAAACACTTGTCGATCGCAAACTACAAGAGATATAGCTATATAAACTCTACATTGAATAGCTGAATAGATATGGAACCTATTTAACCAAAAATAAAGATAAATAATTATAATTTAATACCCTAAAAATTATGTAGAACTTGATTCACACCGATAAAAACGGACATTTCGCTAATAAATTATTAATTTGTGGTTAAACTATTAACTTTTTTACTATTTTTTAATGTTTAAAAATAAACTAGATTATATTACCTTTCCAATAAGACCTTAATCTAATTAATAGCTTATTAGAATCATATCAAAATAATTATATGAAACTAGGTACTCACTGTTTGTTTACATCTGGAACTAAAGTTGTCAGTCGCTGTTTGGACGAAAAAACACACAAAACTACTTGTTTTTTGGTGTAGATAGTTGAGCAATCTAATCACCTCACTAATTAAACACTAGTTTTCCCATTTCACACACGTTTTAATCACTAAATCACGTATTTCTTCACACTAAACAATCACTGTAGGTACATATAACTACTGCATTTTCACAGGCGAAATACTGCAATTTTGCGATTCGGAACCTAATTTGTGTTATCATAATACGATAGCACAACTTCTCACGAACATTTTAAGGTATAACACTGTTTTCCAATAACAAACACATAACTCGTAATTACTTGAAGTGTGACACTAACGCTAAAACGATGACGTAAAAAATGGCGCGCTCCGTTGACGTAAGTTTGTTACTTTCATTGTGACACTTGTTGACGGATGATAGCTATGGTTTTTGGTATAGAGTTGAGGAATATTGTAGAGATGAGAAGTAAAGCAGCCTATTCACGAATAAAGCCCGTTTTTTCGATTATTAAATGATTAATTGACGGGGTATTTTATAAATGTTAATGGGGAATTAAGGTACCCGGACGCGGTTGGGGGTACGCACCTCCTGGGTATGTAGGGTACCCGGACGCTGTTCGGTGGGTAATTTCAGAGATAGCGTCTTTTCAAATAAATGTCATTTATTACGTTGTGAATGGAACCATAGGATATTGTTAGCAAAGAAATATTTCCGGAATATATTTGTCCTCTAGTAAAAAAGGACCGCCATTTTTTTCGGGAAATTAAGTTGACAGAAATTAATGACATGTCCAGGTAGAAATCCGAGCGAATTATCATGACAAGTTTTGTGGAATAACGACCTTATTTTATGTGAAAGTCAGATGATACATTATAATTTATAAGGTGGTCTGGAATAGTAAAGTAATTATTAAAATGAAATATCCTGGAAAAAGATTTCAACAATTGTTTTTGGTTCTACCAACAATACCTATTAATGAATCTGCTGTGGTTTGTTGAACTATGTTTGCATATACCTAGGTAATTAGGTTTGCGTTTAATTAATATCACATCGGGCATAAATATGATAGATCGAGTTTTAAAAAGAGATCGCGTGTACGAGTAGGTATACGTACATAACTTGAATCTATTTTTATCGAGTTTTAAAAGGTCTTCTAGAGAATCGAGTTACAGTTTTTTCAAGTTTCAACAAGACTACGTGTCTACACAATAAGTTTATGTAACCTGGCATCCAGTCTAACCGGATACAGCTGAATAACAGTATTTCACATGGAGCGACTGCCTATCTGACCTCCACAATTAACGGCTGCCAAAGATCTACAAATGACATGCGTGAGCGCCCAATTTTATACTTAAATTCAATACTGATGCGGTCCTATAATCAATGACATCAGAATAGTTAGCGAGATTTTTTTCGCTTGGTAGAAACGGAGCCTTAAACGGTATGCAACGAGGTAAATTATAAAAACCAAAGAAAACATTAAATTAAGTTACCAGCTAAAACATTGAAATCTTAACACAAACACAAATGGCCTTCAGATGATCCCACCTATTTCCCTAGTTATCTTAGCTCACACATGACCTACACCCCGGAGGTGCGACATAATGACTGCAAACACAGCGGGGTGCGCGGGGTGCGGGGAGTGCGGGCAGAAAGACAGCCGCCATTGTGGCGGCGGTAATGACGTATTTCCGGCCCAACCGGAACTGCGCTGTGACTTGACGCTTTTACTTTCAGCACGCCACCTTGTGACACGTCGGGTAGGGTTAAATATAGCCTGATTATATGCGTGCTGTATTTTAATAAGTTGTTTGTTTCTGATTAAATACCTAGTTATATCTAATTATGAGAAGTTAGTTAAACTGGTATTTTTAATTACCGTGACCTCAAATGTTCGGGTCGGGGGTACTTATAATTTTGTTAAAAGTAGGTATTGTTTTAGATACGAGAAAATCAGAGCTAAGTTATTGAATCTCTCTGATTAATCGATCAGTTTTACATTGACTTATTTATTTATTTAGATAGTCCTAATTATTACTAGTAGATACCTACCTATTAATTAGACTCTGCCTACGCAAATTGTATCTCGATTTTTCCATCGAAAACTATGTGTCTGATTTAATTATTGTTTACGTTACTCCGCCTACTCAAGTCATTATCGTTACATATCGGTTATATATCAGTTTGTTTGTACACATGGTATGAATGAACGATTATTTTAGTATATTTTTGTGTGTTATTAAAGGTGTGCAAATAAATAGTTGCACATGGATCTTTTGGCGATGGCTTAAACCGGAACAAACTCCGCCATCACGTTTTTTATGCAATTTATGAAACACTTTCACAAATGTCCACCCTCAATGCCTACCTGTCAATGTCATTCAAACGCCAAAAGATCCTTGTACCTCTATACACACACGTTTGTTATGCAAAGAATAACAAGGTGGTAATAATATCTCGGTGCGTTCAAGGTAAATGCCACAATTTGTTTTGTTTTATAAAACACATATAAACGGGTATTTTCGAGAATTTTTACCTTTAATATTTGCCCGACGTTTCGACCGGATTGCACCAGCCGTGGTCGCGGGAAGACTGAAGTATTGGAGGTACCGCCACAGCAAAGCGAAAGTGTTTATTCAACTACCCTCACTTGATCTTCATAAATGTTAATTAGGGCCGGTTGTTTTGTTTTTCCTGTATTTTATTCGATGTGGCAATAATATTTTCTTTTGACGTATCTTATGAGGAAATTGTCTTGTTTTGTCTTATGAAATACACATTTCTATAACAGTTACCTAGGTTGTTACTTACCAGGTATAAGGTAGCACAGAATTCCCTAGCTACTTTTACAATTTAGATACATTATTGTTTTGAAAGAAGATGATGTTTCGACTGGATCAAAATAATACCTTTATACACAGGTATAACAAATAATAGAATAAAAAAAAATTGTTTGCTGAATTTTAGAATAAATAACAACAGCTAACAAGTTAAACAATAACAAAATTTGAGTCCTTTCAGAACCCGAGCTGATGAAAATTCCCAAAAGTTTGGTATCCCTGTCCGATGGCATCAGAAGAATGCCTGTCGAAGTTAAGAATTTTCGTTAATTTGTAATTCTTCAAGCGTCATAATTGGGTTATAAAAGGTCAAGCCACTGTATTGTGTACAACAACATAAAAATAAGTTAAAGTAAAATTAAAATGTTTGTTGCTTCTCCCTACACAACATAACCCCTCCCCCACACAGGATTACATCATACACTCACTCACATACCCTCCCTATACACTCACACTTAACCATTCCCCACACATCGTCTTAGTGACAAGCACATTCACTTTCTCACTTTTATTTATTTTATATCTTAATTTTGTATTTTTCATTTTGTATTTTTCTAATCTATATTTTTCTGTAATAATTGTAAAAAAAAACAAGTTTGTTAATTTTAATTTAAGTTATGGAAGAGTGGAGTTTCCTAACACAGGCTTTAGACACCTAAAAGGAAACTCCAAGTAGTTAGTAAGAAAAACTTGGCAAAAACATTTTTTTTTCTGGTTACGTAGTCGTCCAGATGAAATTGATTCAAAAACCTGAAAACAATTTGTCATGTCATAATTTTTGAATCATTTTATCAGGCCCAAGCTAAAATTTTACATAAATTCGACAGGAAAGACTTCTTTTTACCCGACTGCGCCAGAAGGAGGGTTATCTATAGATGTCAAATAATAAGATAGAACTTGCGACAGAACCAAATCTTATATTTGTCTATGAATGTTAGAGCCCGAACTCCGCGAGCTTTATATACATAAGCTAATAAACTTGCTTTATTATAATTTACCAAGATAACAACAATTCTCTTTATTTAGATAATTATCTTTCCACTTCTAAGCTTCTTCTTCAAAGTCGATGTCAAAAGGTATGAATATAAGAAGTTGAAGGAAAAAGTTGAGTGTGAAAATAAAACAGATTTAGAATTCACACAAAATTATCCACTTTTTAGGGTGCCGTAGTCAACTAGGAACCCTTATAGTTTCGCCATGTCTGTCCGTCCGTCCGTTTGTCCGTCCTCGCTTAATTTCTGTGACCGTTAGCACTAGAAAGCTGAAATTTGGTACCAATATGTATATCAATCACGCCAACAAAGTGGTAAAATAAAAATTGGAAAAATATGATTTATTAGGGTAGCCCCCCTATATGTAAAGTGGGAAGTGATTTTTTTTTAATTTCAACCCTAACGTGTGATATATTGTTGGAAAGGTATTTAAAAATGAATAGGGGTTTCTTAAAATCATTTTTTGATAATTTCTGAAATAATCGCTCCAAAAGTAAAAAACAATGTGTCCCTCTAACTTTTGAACCATACGTTTAGAAAATATGAAAAAAATCTGAAAAGTAGAACTTTATAAGGACTTTCTAGGAAAATTATTTTGAACTTGATGGAAACAACAGTTTTTGTACAAAAAAGAAAAAGTTGTACAAAATAATTTCTGGAGTAAGTTTGTAGTATATTCGTATATGCAAGCATTTTTACATAATGGATCTTTAATTAAACTCGGAACACTTATTGTGACGGACGGGAAACTACGGAACCCTACACTGAGCGTGGCCCGACACGCTCTTGGCCGGTTTTTTTTTATCATCGTTTAGGTGTGTAGCGTGTCATCATCTTGGAATTCTTGTGTTTCAATTATCCAGACTCTAATTATCTACTAATTTCCGCAATTTTTCTTTTCAATATATTTTTGTGATTCTTCTGATCGACACAGGAAATGCTTTCAAATTAATTCTAGCCATTTACACAGCCTAGTTAAAAATATCCAAACTTTGATATCCACTCCACGCTCTTTTGTTCAGCTCCTAAAATCACGGGATACTTAGGAAAAAAATGCGCAAGTTTATCTTTTTCGTACTTGAATAGAACGAGGGGAATCAATCGCCTGCGACCACCGTAATAGCCTGTTCTATGGGGTACGATATGGTGACGCGATGTAAAAAGCTTACAGAAGCTTAGGACCGATGGAAAGAACGGAGGAAGACTTTTACCTAGTTAGAAGCCAACAAGAAATATAGTTTTATTGTTATCTTCAGAAAACTCAACGTTCAATACAAATTTTCATACTTTTTTGCAATTAGCAGGTCAGTGTCAGGTTGTATGTTGATTAAAATATGTTTCGCGGCCGTAATTTGGCTTTACTGGGTTTTAATCATTAAAATCATCAATACAACCTTTTATGTTAATTTAATCCCATGTACTTTTTCATGAAGTCAGCCATGCATCTGTGCGAAGCCCGGCTGTGAGTCGCAGTGGATCGATCCTGCTTACATTTTCATATAAGGCAAACCTAAGTACATACGGCTTTGGGCTTGCTAGTAGCTTTGTCAAATACAGCCACGTCAGATACCGTATAGTAATGTCTATTTTTTAACATTATGCTGTGTGCAATCTAGTAGAAACTGATCCTTCTGCTCCCCATCTGTCCTGCGCCTCTCGTCCCACAATTTTCTTCTTCTTCCTCTTTAGATAAGAACGCAAGTGAAAACTGCCGCTTTTTATGAGTACCCCTATACATTCGTCTTGCGTTTCTTTACTAGGGATATCGTATCAAGGAAAATTGTGTACATTTATGAAGGCGTTTTGTAGAAACTGCTGTCCATGTAACTGAAGTTTTCAGGCATTTTTTATTTACATCTAAAAGAATACATTGTGTTTTCACTGACACTAAGCAGCACTTCAATTAATGCCTAATTGTTATGCAATATTGGATTTCCAACTCACAGTGCTGCGCCTAGCGTTGATGATTAAACAGAGAGCTCATAATCAGCCCGCTTAGCATGAACGCCGTAGACACGAAAGAGAAACGACAAATCTTTTGTTCATCTGTCATTGAATCGACAAAATGGCAGATGAACAAAAGATTTGTCGATTCTCTTTCGTGTCTACGGCGTTCATGCTAAGCGGGCAGGGATCCATTCGTTTTTATTGTGAGTGAAAACAGGTTTAAGTGCCTATTTAACTTAGTACCTATAGAAAACCTCTGCTGGTTCTGTGTAATTTATTGATCTTAGTTTTCCGTTTGTAAGTTATCAGGCCGACATGAAGTCAGTGCGACTAATTTTTCCATTTCAGACTAGCATTGTATAGCATCTTTCTCCTACCCTTATCATGTCTTCTTCTTCTTTTTTCTTTTATTACTCATTATTTCAGCAGTCACCTTCTTTCTAGTCCTTAGTTCCTTCTATGAAAGTAAAAAAATACAAAACTAGTAAGTGCCCAAAAAATACGCTGTATGTGTGTGTTGTTTCCGAAGTGCACTTCCACTGGACTGTCTATCCGAAAGTCCAATTTCATAATTGAATTCACGAAAATAAAACAAAGGAGAACTGCTGTCTGACCAGTTTCGACCGCACAGACAGTGTTGTAAGTCGTTAGTGCGCGGAATGGCAGCGGTGCATTAGTGTATTAAAAACTGACAACTACCAATTAGGTTTACAATCGCATGCGACGTGCTTTGTTTTTAGAGATTTTTGCAAATTGCTGCAAACAATGTTTTTGTTTTTTTTTAAGAAAATGTAACTTGTAGGACGATTAAAATTATTTCATCCATCAACCCATGTCGGAAAAAGGTTAAAAGTACAATTCTGATGGTAACAACAACCGCAGACTGCCGTGGCAAAGTAGACAAACCGCTAAGTGATACGCTTCTAAGTGGTCCTAGATAGTAACATTGCCACTTGTTGCCTTTTCATAGAGTTATGGATCAAGCAAACTGGTACAGACTAATAAAATTGTGAACGGATTCTGACAGATACTTCAGTATAATTTGTATGGTGGTTTCCGTGCCCGGAGCCTCCGCTGTCTGTCCGGACTGCTTGTTCGAACCTTCCCAACAGTACAAACCAGTGTTGTTCCTGTGGCCTGTCGTTGTGTTGTTGCTGTGGTCTGCCGTTATGTTGTTGCTGTGGTCTGCCGTTGTGTTGTTGCTGTGGTCTGTCGTTGTGTTGTTGCTGTGGTCTGTCGTTGTGTTGTTGCTGTGGTCTGTCGTTGTGTTGTTGCTGTGGTCTGTCGTTGTGTTATTGCTGTGGTCTGTCGTTGTGTTGTTGCTGTGGTCTGCCGTTGTGTTGTTGCTGTGGTCTGTCGTTGTGTTGTTGCTGTGGTCTGTCGTTGTGTTGAAACAGCCTTGTCTGTCTAGTTGTAGTAAGCACGTCTGCTGAGCAAGAGGTCCTGGGTTCCATTCCCGGGTCGAGCGAAGTGATATTGAGGTTTTCCATGAGGAATTTCTCAGTAGCAGCTACGGAGTTTGGATCTGTGCCCGGTTGATGGCAATAGGCTCGTTCTCTATTAAATAGACTTAAACATAACTGGCGAAGTGTGGGTGTACTATTAAGGTCTCCTCTGCCTAACCTTTCCAGAATTACAGACGTGAAGTTATGTAAGCTTTATGTTATGTTATGTAAGTTTTAAGTTATGTTATGTAAGTTTTAAGGAAACAACCCATCACTCAAGTAAATATTACCTACTGACGCAATTTAATTACATTTTTTTGCGTAGACAAAGTTTATTCTGTAAATAAAGATTGTTGATCTTTCAGAAGGTCGTAGGGTTGAAAGAAACAAAATTAATTTAGTTTACATTTTCTACAAGAAAATTCTTACTAACTCTTTAAGTTATAGGTCGTACGTGTACGTACTGAAACGTCAGAACTAATTTCAGAAGCGCGTTATGAGTTATTTGAAAGTAAGAGATAAAAATAGTTGACTTTTTACATGTTTTTGATTAGTTTGTTCTGAAATGAAATGTTTTTGCTGATTTTTGATGACTTATAATTTAATGAATTAACTGTCTAATCCTATTTTAATGTAATATGTAGAAGCTCGATAGGGGATCGATCAATCGAGTTAAGTTACGTTTGCCGAGGTCGGTTCGTGGATGGTCCACCATTACCATCTTTATACACACCAAGAACCTCCGTGCTTCGTTAAGGTTTGTGAACCTTAAATAGGCAGTTACTTGATTAAAATACTGGTACTCAGATGCATCAGGTCAGATTTAAGCCGACCTCAGCATAGTTGGAAAAGAGCTGCAAACCTGGCTGCTGGTGGAAGGCCCAGTCTCTCTCTTAGATAAGAGACTGTAGCCCAGCAGTGGGAACATAACTTAATAAAACAAATTATCACGCCAGTAATCCCCGAGGGATTAGGCAGAGGTGTACCTAATAGAATACCTATAGTCTCCGCCAGATAAGTAAGAATTAAAGGTCATTGCTATTTCCTTAATTTCTCTGCGTAGGACCCCGACAAAACATTATGAATCGTTTTTTATTACTAGAAAAAGTCAAGGATCACGATAAAGGTCGTTTCGGGACAAGTTTATGTCATTATTTCTGTTTTCGGAATTAGCTATTTGAATAAATGTGTGCGGGTTAATGACCTTTAATTCTTACTTATCTGGTGGAGACTATAGTACACCAGTTCGCCAGTTATGTTTAAATCCCATGTAATAGGGGCTAGCCTATTGCCATCAACCGGGCGTAAATCCAGACTCTGTGGCAGTGGAAACTTCACACAATATATCAACTTAAGCAGCTGTAACTAAATTCCATGTTAACTTTGATCATTCCACAACAAACACATAAAAACCTATTTACATACACTTACCTACTACAAACACTCATCTATTCTAATTAAGTAACTATATCTAATTAGTTCTCGCACTAACTTCATGTTTATTTCCGTAACACACGAGAACGGCTGTTCTTGTTTATTTCTGCTACACGCTGTTATTTTCGGTTATTTGCTCAACCAGTGAGGCGGAAGGAAAGGATAATTAACTTTCGTCGTCGGTTAGGAGTAAGAACCGTCGTCATTATAATTATCAGGTTTCTAATGAAGAAAGTAGCATTAAAGTTACTGCTGCAATAAGTAAATAAGTTTATTAATCAAAAGAAACTAAACAGTTGTATCTTACATAATAGGTGAGCCACATCGATTGTATCTTGTAGCTTGGAACTGCGAAAATTACAAATTTAAAATAGTTACATTGAATTGAGGATATTAAAATATAATAATAATGATAAACATTATCAGAATTTGAAATTAAAACATTAGAGGAGTTCTGAATGCGAAGTACCTAACAAAATTAAAATAAAACTACGTTAGATTTTATTGGGCTTGTGTTATGGTGTGTTTGTGAGTGTACGTGTGTCTTATGTGTGTGGGTGTGAGTGTGTACAAGAGGCTTAGAAATGAAATTAAAAACTAGATGGGGTTGGTGTTTCGTACCTGACTACTCTGAAAAGAAACAGCCGAAACAAATTCAGAGGTCATCATTAGTCATTAGTCTATTTTAAAGTCCAGACATAATCTTGCTCAATTCACATGAGGACCATGCATTAGTATCTGAGATGTTCTTTTGAAGAAAGAACCACACAGATTTGAGTAGACCTGTCCAGTCAGTGCAAGCATTTGTCAGTTATCGTGTAACTCGACTTATAACTCAAGAAGCTCAACGAAACGACGAACAATACCAAAGGAAGGACATTTGGGTAAGTCGCTTTATAGTACTCAAACTGCCAGACAGTCGTGGGGAAAAAAAATAAAATATGTGACCCACATGGTCCCCAGATTAACAATAATTAAATAAATTTTATAATAATTTACAAAATGAATGTCAATAAAAAAACCGGCCAAGTGCGAGTCGGACTCGCGCACGAAGGGTCCGTACCATTATTATCAAAAAAAGGGCAAAAAAATCACGTTTGTTGTATGGGAGCCGCCCTTAAATATTAATTTTATTCTGTTTTTAGTTTGTTATAGCGGCAACAGAAATACATCATCTGTGAAAATTTCAACTGTCTAGCTGTCACGGTTCATGAGATACAGCCTGGTGACAGACAGACGGACAGACGGACAGACGGACGGACAGACGGACAGACAGCGAAGTCTTAGTAATAGGGTTCCGTTTTTACCCTTTGGGTACGGAACCCTAAAAACATCATTAAATGTCACAATAATAATAATAAAAAAAGTAAAATACTTAACAAAATAAGTATGAAGAAGTATGAAGAATCAGGTGATGTCCTTACGTCAATTATAACAGCCTACGGGTCGATTTTCAAGGTAGAGCAACACTTGTAGATGACTTTACCGAGATGCCCGCCGTGCCTTGGAGAGAACGTTTAGCAGTTGATCTCGGTCATGTAGGTCTTTGACAGTCGTTACGGGTCATCAAAAGACAGAAGTCCGAAAACCAGTCTTACCGGACCCAGTAACTGGGTTTAGAGGTCCGATAGGCAGTCGCTATATATAAAATACTGGTATTCAGCTAAATCCGGTCAAGCAAATCACAATGGTGAAGCATCGAAGTTAAATAAAATAGAATCAAGGCGGTTCTTATTTTATTTCGCTTCGATTGGTTTAAGAATGAAAATAAGCCTTTTCTTTGTTAACGTACTTACAATAAAAAACTACTGGGCCTAACCATGTTAATTTTTTATGGGACCAAATGGCAACTATTCCGCATCAAACTAAAAAAGAATCACGTAAATCGGATCATAAATGGCAGAGTAATACATACATAAAAAAAAAAAAAGAAAAAAAAAAAAATACCAACCGAATTGAGAAACTCCTCCTTTTTGGAAGTCGGTTAAAAATTACGATCTGATTAAATTAAGGAGGGGTAAAGTGTCAGTATCATCATAATTGATTAACATAATTATAGTACAGGGTATTTCAGAAAATATGAAGTCATGGGTAGAAAGAAAAAGTTTTTAAAAGATATGATACCCTCAAATAAAATACAGCCCATTGAGATGGGCCAACGAAAATGTGTGAAAGAGACAAGTCAGATTTACGATTTCAAGTTTTTAAGAAATGATTATTTTTTGATCAAATTCTAAAGTTCATAGCTTTGGAATCGGTATCGAAATGAGAATTCCGTATTCATTGCTTTTAAATAGGTATTAAAATGTGAGCTATGAAAGATAATATCGAACAAAGGACTATAAAAGAGGGAGGCCTGCTCTTTTTAGGTCATTTTGAAACTCTGTTTATCATAGCGATATAATACTCTAAAGATACTTCACACACACTACCAGAGAAGAATTTGATATACAGACTTATAATTATGCAGAACTTCAATCAAAATTTACCAACAGATGCTCCCAACCAAAAGTCTCTTAGCAAAACTACAAGAAATTCCGTTGGATATTCAGTCAAAGGCATTCATTTGACCACCAATACCAAGCCTGCCATCTGTACCTGTGTTGTGAATTATTTTACCTCTAAATACAGGCTGTTGTGTTCCAGAAAGCCTTTTGTGCTCAGAGCAGTAACTCGTTTGATCTGTTCTGTTCTTCTTTCCTAGAAACTGTCACCAGCATTTACAGGGTTCACTGAAAAGCTTCTTTGTGTTCAAAGAGGCTTTAAAAGGAAGGAATTTTTATGATGTTTTAATATTTTAAATATATTTTTATGAAATGTGGTCTGCCACTGCATAGGTCCTGTATCTAAATATTGTTTCAATGCCTAGATGTCAGAGAAAGTAACGTTAACAGTAAGAAAGTAACATTTAATCTATCATGTGCTTCTGTATTTTGTTGGTAACTTGAAATTTTGCAAACACCAAAAGATTTTAAATCAAGATACATTGGTGATAGAATGCATCTTATTTTAAGTTGATGGAATCAATCAACTGATAGCAATCTTTTAACCTGAAATGGAGGTTTTTTACCCTGACCAATGATAGCGTTTTTATTTTGTTTCCATTTACAACAAAGGTATCAAACTCATAACATTTTGACATCGCGATGATTTTCAATACTAAAAAGTTTTAAGCATTTATCCAAAAGTGCTCCTACCTTAGTTTCTTTGAAAAACTGAACCTCTATCGTCATACGATAAACTATATAGATACTTTTATAATAGTTTCATCATCCAATATTTTATTCAAAAGCATTAGAGGATTTTTCAAAAGAAAAATAACACATTTTTAAGGAAGACTGAAAACGAAACGTAGCAAGAGTTTCATTTGTACGTGTCGCGTCGTATTGCTGCGGGCAACAACAACGTAACGACGTAACAACATATATTACAATATTATGTTGCATTTTAATGTAAAGAACATCTTGTGAAAGTTTGTTAGAGAAAGATGATTGTACCATGTATACCAAATTCGGTCACCAGTCAGAATTGCTGTCTTCCTGTTACAATGTAGAGATTAATGAATGAAGAAAATAAATGAATATATAAAATTTTACTCACAAAATAAACGCCCCCCACCCCTCCCATCATCGACGCTCAAACTGCAATCAGCATTTCTTAACTCCACACATCATCGTCATCATCATTTCAGCCGAAAGACGTCCACTGCTGGACATAGGCCTCCCCCAAGTGTCGCCACATTGACCGGTCCCGTGCGATTCGCATCCAACTCCACACATGGCCAAGATAAATGGAACAGCTGTTTATTTTTCTCTTCTTTTCTATTTCGGTTTCGTTCGATGTAGGTATTTACTCTCTGCTTTCAGTAAACAAGACACGAGACATTTCAATTTGGTTGCTAAATTTAGCCTCACAGGATTTGCCTGGTTGCGGCAATAACTCCATACCGTTCCACATGTTAGACCTTTCGCTAGCCAACACAGATTTTTGAAATAACGTTAAAACAAATTAGAAATATATGAAATCTCAAAATCTACTTAAATTATTAGAAAAAGTCCTTTCACACAATTTTCTCTGCGTCGCATAGCTCGCGGCAAACGGAGCAACATTACAAAAAACAACATTGTGCTCGTGTAATTTATTTGTTTAATTCGTTTAAGTTTAAATCGTTTTTGTTTTTTTATTGTCTTTTTAGGAGGTATTCCTCGAAGCGCTCCCGTTTTGAAACGCTCCCATCTAAGCGCTCCCGTTTTGTTCCTCTAAGCGCTCCTACGTTTAAAAATATTAACATTTATTTCCTCCAAGCGCTCCTTTTGGGAGCGCTTGGAGGAACAAAACGGGAGCGCTTAGATGGGAGCGTTTCAAAACGGGAGCGCTTCGAGGAATACCTCCTTTTTAGAGCTTTGTCTTTGTTTTAATATGGTTTCAGGGTACCTGTAGTATCTAATTTGCTGTATAAAAGGTACAAAAGTAAGTACCATGTGAGATTCAATGATAGGTTACATTTTAAAGACTGTATCTCTGTATTTGGTATTATTAAGTATTTATTTTAAGTAATTGGCCTATTTTAAATAAATGCTTTGGTTTTATTGGAAACCCGTATTCTATTCAATATGATAGTAATTTTGAATCATATATACCTACTCGTTTATTTCTCGTGAAAAATCAATGTATTTAACGTAATTTTCTACTCCAGCATTAGAGGCATTCTAATCAAACCCACTTACACCTTACCTATTCAGCCTGTAACGGTCCCACTGCTGGGACACAGGCCTCCATTCTATGAGAGGAAATGGGCTGTAATCTACCACGCGGCCCAATGCGGGTTGGTTGAAGAATTTTTGGTTACAATTATAAGACTAGTTGGATTGCACCTTATTAAAATTAAAATCGCGTTGCTAAAGTAATAGGCACGTATTCATTAAAAATATGCTATCTCTCATTCCAATTATTCGTCCTTCCTTTACACTATTCGCAGGGGTATAATTCTAGAGATGCCACCTTAAATACTTTTTAAAAGAGAATTTATTTGATCATAAATTGTTTGAATTACAAGTGCGTACTTAACCTGTGAGTCGCTTTTACATTGTGTCGTGCGCTCCATATTTTATGAGAATTTCAAATTTGGGGTTAAGGTTCTGTGGGAAATACGGAATCATTATTATTATACGTACTTATAGGGTGAAATTGATTTAACACACGGAACCATTGATTGACGCTGCAGTTATCTTTTAATGGGTTTTAATATCTAACTGTGATACATTATGTTATTGTACATGTATGTATAATACTCTAAAATTACAATTTACAATCATGTAAATATTGTTTGTATTTTTTGGCTTGTGGTGAGAAATAAACAATTTATTATTATATCTTTTATCAATTTTATCTCACAATTTTTCTAATTTTAATCGTAATTCATAATTCCTAATAAATTAATTCCTAGTAAATTAATAACAATCTCAATGTTCTCAACAAAACCACACAAGTGAATTGAATTGTATGATACGATTTTAAGATTGCATGCATTATTAATTCTTATTAATTCTTTTGTACTGCATGAAATAAAAGGCTTTTTTTTATTTTTTATTATTATTTATTTTATGTGTAATACTTAGTATTTGCACAATTATGCAGAAACGGAAGGAATTATTTACCTATATGAAATGAGCTTAGCCTTCGTGGTCACCTTTCAGTTTATCTTTCGAATGCTCTCTATTTTCATACATCGTGTATAGTTCTGCCAGTAAATTCAATATATATTTTAATCAGAAAGCATGTCAAAAATAAATCTACAGCACCCTCACCCTAACATACCACACAAGACTTGCCATATTTTTATACAATAGCAATGAATATGTAACATTATGAGAGCTGTCTGTTTTGCTTAACAAATTACCTTGTAAGGCAATAAGCTGAGTTTAAAATGTTAATATTATTTACTTTATTTGTTTCTCTCCAGTTAGTCGTGTTTATTTTATCCGAGAGCCAATTATATGGGACCGCCGGGATCACGCGCACTCGCGTTTGTGTTTACTGCAGTAGAGAAATTATGAAATAATAGTGCAGTATTGTTGAGTAACGGTAGTGGAGTTATCATTGTGTTATAGCGGAAAATTTAAGTTATCATTGATTGGTTGTTTTTTCTTTGAAATTAAAGTAATCTGCTTTGGTTTTTACGTTACATTGTATGCCAACTATAATTATTAACATACTTATACCTGAAGTTTGTTCGCGATCTTTGTTGCAGCCCAGGTAGGTATCTGGGTGCAACCAACATGTCTTGGTCCTAGAAATCTAGAAGTAAAGTCAGAGTCATTAATGAAATGAATTATTATTTATTTAATTTTATTTTGCTCACCAATAGTTGAATACATTGTTTATGAGATACGAGATACATCCAATAGACTATAGAGTTATCATCATCATCATCAGCCTATTAATGTTCCCACTGCTGGGACACAGGTCTCCTCTCTATGAGAGGGAATGGGCTGTAATCCACCACGCGGGCCCAGTGCGGATTGGTAGATGTCACATGTCTTCGATTTTTTGGGTTCTAGGACATGCCGGTTTCACCGTTTTGAAAGCAGCGGTGATGAAATGAATTACACAAAGTAATGCGTCTGCCTGGGTTCGAACCCACGACTTACTGTTCGTAAGTCGGGGCCGCCACTACTGGGTCACTGCAGCTCCATAGAGTCCTGCTCAATAGAGTTATAGACTAGTGTAATTTCTTATAGGTAAGCACATCATGCATTACTTATACTCGAATATTATAACAAAAAGGGAAGGAAAAACGGATAAATAAATAGTTTTACACGCTGAGAATATTTGTTTTTTGCTTGATACAGGAACGATATAGACTAAAAGCGAACAATTGAATCCTTTTGCAATCATGAGAGTAGGAATGAAAGCCTAGGTAAGTATACCTATCAATCAATATGTCAATACTTTTAACTACCTACATGTAATACAAATATATCATCCTACTATGAAAGTTTGTGAGGATGGATGGATGTTTGTTACTCTTTAACGCAAATTCATCATCTTACTGTGAAAGTTTGTTAGGATGGATGGATGTTTGTTACTCTTTAACGCAAATTCATCATCTTACTGTGAAAGTTTGTTAGGATGGATGGATGTTTGTTACTCTTTAACGCAAATTCATCATCTTACTGTGAAAGTTTGTTAGGATGGATGGATGTTTGTTACTCTTTAACGCAAATTCATCATCTTACTTTGAAAGTTTGTTAGGATGGGTGGATGTTTGTTACTCTGTAACGCAAATTCATTATCTTACTATGAAAGTTTGTTAGTATGGGTGGATGTTTTATTTATTTATTTAGGATCTCCAACAAAGGATGTACACAAACACATTAAATGAGTAATTGATGATAAAAGTATCTCGTAGGTGTACTCCTTCACTTATAGGAGACCACAGCATGCACAATAAAATATATAACTAAGTTAACAAAGATTTAGTAGCATTAAAAACAAAATCTAAATTAAAATCAAAATCAAACAACAAAAAGGAAAAAGTAAAATTAACAATATCATAGCAGCAATTGGGAAATTAAAATTAAAATCAAAATCAAACACATTAGGTAACAAAATTGGAAAAATAAAATAAAAAAATGAAATAAAATTAACAATGTCATGGCATGTATGGATGTTTGTTACTCTGTAACGCAAATTCATCATCTTACTATGAAAGTTTGTTAGGATGGATGGATTTTTGTTACTCTTTCACGCAAAACTACAGAACAGCACACACATAGTTTATTATCTGGATTATCTCATTTAAGATAGTTTTTATTTTGGTAGTACGATACCTTGAGAAAATTACCGAACGATCACGCGGGCGAAACCACGGTACAAAAAAATAATGATAAATTGAATTGGATAGAAAACCGACAAAGTGCTAACCAATCAGATCACAATAATACGAAGTACATGTATTGTATAGAAACACAATTTTGGGTTTTGATATAAGTGTTGAAAAATGTCACCAATGGGAAAATACTTCAAAATACTATTATAAACGAGCTCCCAAGCATTTTCAACATTCAATCATCACTGTGTTGCTAAATTTAAAAAAAAAAGTGATTGATTCATTAAGGCATGGCTTTGAAATATACATATTGACCAATTTTGTTAACTGATTGATAAATTGATACTAGCGAAGGGTGTCAAATAAACTAACGGTTCAATAAATTGACACATTGCCAGATTATTTTATGAAGTATTTGAACTAGAATTTGTGACCCAAATAAATGCTTCAACACATTGCGTTTTTGATCACTCTATAAAAAAACTTTTTTGCAAAAAATAAAACCGACTTCAAAAATACAAAAAAAAACACAAAAAGAAAAGGACAAAAAAATACACTAAAAGAAAAACAAAAAAAAAACACTAAAACAAAACCACAAAAAAGTGAAAAATGTGTGTTTTTTTTTTGTTTTTCTTTTAGTGTATTTTTTTGTCCTTTTCTTTTTGTGGTTTTTTTGTTTGTTGTTTTGTTTGAAGTCGGTTTTATTTTTGGCAAAAAAGTTTTATTTTATTTTTCCATTTTTAGTTGTAATATCCTATACTTACAAATATTTGCTATGCATTCATTGTACATGGTTAACAATACTAATAGGCTTATCCCCAATAAATGGAACATAACATGCCATAACTGTCGAAATCTGGGTGTACTGTACACATCTATGTACCCCTCAGAGCAAACAGGTGTAATGTTACGTCATGATGTTGTTTAAACAATGAACATCCAACCGATTGGAGCTATCACAACAGATTTGCCGTCTATTTTTGAAGAGTTCCATTGTAGGTATATCTCCGAAGATCAGCATCAGATCCAAGCCTCGTTGCTTAGTGTGGCACTAGATGGCGCTGTGTGTAATGTCCAGCAATATTTATTTATTTATTTAGATCTTCACCAAATTAAAATGGGACCACCTCAGGAGTATACTCTTTCAAGTAAAAAAAGAATTTTGAAAATCGGTCCACAAATGGGAGAGAAATCAGGTAAATTGTACACATCTGCGTACCACCTCAGAGCATACAGGCGTGATGTTACGTCATGATATTGTATAAACAATAAAAATCCAAGCGATTGGAGCTATCATAAAAGATTTGCCGTCTATTTTTGAAGAGTTCCATTGTATATCTCCGAAGATCAGCATCAGATCTTCACCAAATTAAAATGGGACCACCTCAGGAGTATACTTTTTCAAATAAAAAAAGAATTTTGAGAATCGGTCCACAAATGGGAGAGAAATCAGGTAAATTGTACACTTCTGCGTACCCCCTCAGAGCATACAGGCGTGATGTTCCGTCATGATATTGTATAAACAATGAACATCCAACCGATTGGAGCTATCACAACAGATTTGCCGTCTCTTTTTGAAGAGTTCCATTGTATATCTCCGAAGGTCAGCATCAGATCTTCACCAAATTAAAATGGGACCACCTCAAGAGTGTATTCTATCAAATGAAAAAAGAATTTTGAAAATCGGTCCACAAATGGGAGAGAAATCAGGTAACATACATAAAAAAAAAAATACATACACACGAACATATAACCTCCGCCTTTTTTGAAGTCGGTTAAAAATAAGCGAAAACCAAAATAACCTTATGCTTATCAGTGACTTTTGTTTGTTTGAGTCAGTTATTTTATGAAAAAAAAAAAAAAACAAACAAAAAAAGATCATCAAAATTGGCGAAGATATTGCTGAAAATTAACACAAAAAAAAGAAAAGACGAATTGAAAATCCTCGTTTTGGAAGTCGGTTTAATAAATTATCATCGGCCTAATCTTATCCCAACCACTTTGGACTCGGCTTCCAGTCTAACCGGAATGACTAATATTTTACTTTGAACGACTGCCTATTTGACCTCCAGATTCAATGGCTACTGGATAACACGATACCCCATGGCTAATTGTCAAACTTTCAGGGATCGAATCAACTGTGATAAAATCGAGTAATTAAAATCATTTTCACTTCTCATGCTCTGAAAGTGCTTGTTTGTGCAGGATATAGGCTGCACAAAATCGAATTTTGTGCACAAGGGCATTAATGTATCTACTCATAAATGTATCTATATTAAGGCAAAGAAAATGAGCCATACAGCCAAACGCAATAAGAAGTTCATAGATAGAATTTGTTATTTTATTATATTTACTTTAATTTATTTGCCTTATGTGTTTTTTAAGACATAAAAGACATAAAAAATTAAATTCAAGTACCTATTAAGAAATTTATTATAAAAAAATAAAAAAAATAGTAGGCTGTATAGTGTATAGGTCTGCAGCCCAAGTCTAATATCAGAGTGAATTTCTCAGACGAAAAATTTACGCGTCTAGGCTGAAATCGCAGTGCTGCTTTACAGATAATGCAACGATTTTTTTTCTCATAATTAAAGTGACATGAATCTAAATGAAGCCACCTATATTATATTTATAAGACTATTACTTTTTATGAAAAAAATCGGTAAATGGTGAATTATCAATTTCTGTGTCTTGTCCACAATCACTTTCATACACAGCATTTACCTCTCAGGAAGATAATCTCCAACATATATAGGAAAAAGTATTTTGATTGCGTTAAGTAATGATTGACCTACAAGACGTTAATTAGTTTTGAATGTTTAGACTCATAGTTAATGAGTACATGTCAACGGTAGGTTTGTCCAAGCGAAATTACTAATTTCTATGGTCATTTTGTTTCACCGTCCTGAGCTTCCACCAATGAGTTTAAACGAACAATAAACCCCTGCTCGGCAAGAGACAGTCGTGCTCTTTCGTGCAGTAAGAATGGTAGTGCACCATATCGCCAGGTCTTTCCGCCAAAAATGTAAGTACGTGATTTCAGTTTACTCGGAACGAAATTTTGCAATTTCGGTGATTAGGTTTTAAAAAGATTTTTGCAAGAAATAAAGGTATCACTTTAGTGCATGCTAAGTAGCCTTTGGTACACATTTAATATTATAGAAAATAATAGTCATAGCCTTGATAGTTTCTTGTAAAAATAAAAAAATAGCCACGTTTCCAATTTCTATGGGGCAATTTCTGTGGTTTCCGTGGCATCTCGTGGCCCACGGAAATTACACGACTCCACAGAAATTGTACCAATCAATTATTGTATTAATGTTAATGAAGATTTTTGAAAAGAATCACTACTTGTTATGCCGAAATTACTTTGACAGAACTAGGTCCTTAGCCCTTAGCCCCCGACATTAAAATAAAATTGTATTACTATTTCTTGAAAAAGTCACTCTATTGGATTAACTGAACTTTGAGGGTTGCATCCTCCAGAAGCTCCTCCTGGAAGCCTCGATCGTGCAAGCCTGGGTGACATCACCGGCCAGACCTGCCGACGTTGACAATGAGGCAGGGTGGTTCCAGGAGGCCATGTCAGACATCTGCGACGTGCGCATATGTCGAGTTCCCAGCATCTCCTCCAGCATCTCGCGGGCCAGGGACCTGGCCCGCGAGGAGAGGCTGGGGACTCTCGACAGAGATCCGTGGGGGCGCCTTTACAAGATGGTGCGGGATAAACTCCGCACCTGGGCCTCCCTACTGACGCAGAGTCTCCGGCCTGAGCTCGTGGAGGACATGGTGAGTACTCTGTTCCCTTCGCGAGGGGAACATCCCCCCCCCCCCCATCTATGGCTCCGCCGCCTGCGATGCTGGAAGCGGACCAACAGGACGACGATGAAAACGCTTCGGAAGTGACTGGGGTAGACCTGAGAGTGGCGGTACGTAGGCTAGTGTCAAAAATACCGCCCCGGGACCTAACGGCTTGCCTGGCAAAGCCTGGGTCCTGGCCTCGGAGGCTCTCGGGCACCGATTAGAGGGGCTCCTAAGCGCATGCATGGAGAGAGGCCAGTTCTCGCTTCGTTGGAAGACGGGCAAGCTGGTCCTCATTCGGAAGCCGGGGCGCCCTGCGGAATCTCCGCCCGCATACCAGCCCGTGGTGCTGCTCAGTGAGGTGGGAAAGCTCTTTGAAAGAGTAATTGCAAACCGCCTCGCCGAGCACCTTGCGGGGTCGAGGCCGGATCTTGTGGAACACCAGTTTGGTTTCCGCAAGGGGTGCTCTACGGTGGACGCCATCATGCGCGTGAGAGCCCTCGCGACAGGGTATGCGGTTTCCCAGGGTGGGGTTGTCTTGGTGGTGTCTCTCGACATTGCCAATGCCTTCAACACCATGCCCTGGAGCTGCATTAGGGAGGCACTCCGGTATCACCGGGTGCCGACCTACCTTCGTCGTGTGGTCGAGTCGACTTTGAAGTACCTAGGACTCGTCTTCGACAGCCAGTGGAACTTCGTGGAGCACTTCCGACGTTTGGCCCCCAAACTGGAACGGACCAGCGCTGCCTTAAGGCGGCTCCTGCCCAACCTGGGGGGGGGGGGGGCAAACGCCTCCTGCCGGAGGCTCTACGCGGGAGTCGTGCGGTCCGCAAGGACCGATGCCTGCCGGGGTTGCGGGACTGTTCGAAAGAGATACCGTGGCCCCGGAACACAAAGGGCGATGAAGGAACATGAATGGGTTTTAGTCAGTAAAAGAAAGTCCCTCCTGCTTCGCCCAGAGCGGGAGAAAACATAATCAGTTCCTTGATTTCTAATTTTGTAAGACTGATTTATCCAATAGTACACCACGTTGTATTTTTAGAAATGCTTATTAAAATGATGAAATCGTTTATTTGTGACACATGGGTTACATGCAGGTGTTCATTACATAATTACAACGTTAATATCGTCATTAATATATATATATATATTAACGTCGATATTCGTATTATATCAGTTTTTTCATTAAACCTTATCTTTCTTTACATGTTATTAAAAACAATGTATATATATAATAATTCACAATTTCGGTGCAAACGCAGAATTTCCGTGTCACCAATACAATTTCGGTGGCAATAATAAAATTTCTGTGGCTCGTCAATTTCGGTGGCCCAAATAACTCTCTAAGTAATTTAATTATAATATCCCCTTTCAGAAAATGTATATATAATGTGTATATGTTGCGCTTTGTTATTAAAGTTTTTCAAAAAACCTGAAAATGAAAATGTCCATGGAAATTAGGTAAAAAATCGAGTTGTTGAAATTGACTCATCAATGTCGTAAGATTTCAAAAAAAGAAAGCGGCGGGAAACAGCTCTTGTTTTTGCGTGTTTATTAATTTCTTCAATTTATACTACTGTTTTATTTCCTCGCAATCGAAGTGAAAAGCAGAGTTTATAACTCGTCCACAAAACCATTTTTATCCTCGACATTACTATCAGCCATGCTAGACATGCTAAAAATCTCGGATAAAAATGGTTCGTTTTGTGCACTTGTTGTAAAATCTACTATTAAACGGTTTGCCACGATATACGGAAGATACTAATAGGCATGCACGTTTCCTTTTAAAGGTTTTTGCTGTAAAGGTATGAACGTTCTCCTTTTAGACGAACATTCCTTTGGACAAGTACAATTGGTACACGGTAGTACCTACCGAGACAAAGACTTTGGCAATGGTGGGACGGAATTTTTTCCTTTCCATTTTGTATCAGACGGGTTTTCGTTCTCCATTTTCGGCGTTTTTCGTTTTCGTTACTTTACTTTATTGTGCTTGGAGGATAGTTGATTGTTTGACAATGATTATAGATTCACTATCTGTAGCGATTCTTAACCGAAGGCTTTCCCAGGGGTCTACTTGTGGCTACGGGACTGTTCGAAAGAGATACCGCGGCCCCAAAACACAAAGGGCGATAAAGGAACTTGGATGGGTTTTAGTCAGTAAAAGTCTGATACTCCCTCCTGCTCCGCCCGGAGCGGGAGGAGTCATTTGATGGTTACCCATCCGAAAAAAAAGGTGATGTAAAAAAATCCTATCCGAATGTTTATTTTGTGTACCTTTGACCGCGTAGGTATATCGAAAATTGTCCAATGGGAATTTGCTGCAGTCAGAAAAAAAATGTTTTGTGTCCTAACCCAGGTCACGGTCTACTTATGTGACCAATTTCATCCAAATCTGTTCACCCGTTAAGACGTGAAAAGGTAACAGACAAAACGACAGAGTTACTTACGCATTTAAAAATATTTGTATGAATTAGCACGACTGCAATATACGATTCGATAAGATTATTGAAAATTCCACTTCTTATTAACTTTGTCACGTTCTAAGTATCTAGCCAACTGGTTTTCCAACAAATTGCCCGACTGGTCAGTTAGAGATTGTTTGCACAGTATAATGTTGTCTTAGACAAAGGGTTGTTTCGGCAAATAAGGCGTAGATGAGGGGTAAATTGTTTCTGCGAACAGGGGGGGCAGTGAAAGAAATAAGAAAACGAAATAAATAAAACAAGAGGATCCCTTTAAGTTTGGTCTAGAAAATAAAGAAAAGGTTTGTGGGCCTATAAAATCAGTGCGGATAGGTATAAAATAAAAAGGATTGCCTGCTTGTAAATCTTGCGTAGAAAATATTTGAGTTCGGTAAGGCACACAATACTTTTAATTTAGTATCGAAGGTCACAGTTAGGTTAAGCTCTTGCTCAAGCCTCTAAATAAAAACTCTTTGCCTTTAGTAATTGCAGCTTATTCAATAGCAATGCCTCAATGTTCTCTACAAATAATAGGCTACCCTTGCTCTTAGGACATTCAAGATTGTCCCAGTAGTAGGGGAGCCCACGAGGCTAAATGGGGATTTACTCGAGCGTCGTAGAGACCTATTGGGATGCAAAGCTTAGATGATAAGAAGAAAAAAATGTTATATGATATATACCTTTACATCGGTGGGGGAAGCGGCTATAGATTTTTAAATATGTAAAAAAAAACTGTTGCATGGACATCCTCGAGCGCATCAGATATTGATAGCATCAATGCCCTACGTATTTTTAATAATGTACGTATGTTAATCTGATCGTTTGCATGATGCGGGTGGTTGTACTTAAGGGTTGAAAATGAAAAAAAAAAAAATTTAATCGAGCGCGTCTGATTTTCTAAGGGAGTGTTAAGTACACCAAAAAAAAGCTCTCATTCACTAATCTGACGATTTCGATGGGACGCAAACTCGCGGCCATTTTCATAATGTGCAAAAAAAAATCGCCATTTTGAAATACTCAAGCGCGTCAGATTAAGATATATATGGTTCATCTTTATGTTCTAAACGTACTGTCTCATAATCTGACGATTATCTAGAGGGACTCGCCTGATCTGACAAAAAAAAAATTAGAAAAACGGTTCACTTTAAAGGCCATCCCTGCAACTTCCCGCTAATTCCATTCCTGGGCGCTTGAAATTGTACTTATGACATTTTTGAGCTCAAAATATAATTTATGTGATATTTTGAGCTCGCTAAGTTCAAAGAAATAATATTTCTATACATTTGAGCTCTCCCAGCTCGAAAGTCTGATAGAAGTTTCATAGAACACTATTTTTGGAATTTTAAAAGGAAAGGAAGCGACAGTGATTAAATAATAATTAGTGTAAATGTAATAAAAGTATTAAGTGTAAATAATATTGTGTGTGTTTATAATAAAAATCTGCCGCTTTCAAAAGGTGAGGGACTGAAATTAAATTTTTAATTTATATAAAGTTATTTTTGTAGCTTTCTGTCTCCCAAGTGTTTTGATACTTATTTTTCTTCACAAGTGTACATGCGCTAAAGTTCGCAAAGCCTATGTTCAGACTCGCCAAGATACGTCGGCCGTATTGTATGCCACGAACGAGTCTTTATGATCAGCTGTGATGGCCTCATGGCAACAGAAACCAGAGTGGGGACGGAGTGAGAGAGTAATAGATAGAGAAAGAGTGAGAGAGGAATAGAACTCCGGAGAAGGAAATGTAGGCATCACGCAGCTGCACGCATTTAACTTTATCGACGAATTTTTGTTATTTCGGCTTGCGAAAATCGTCAGATTATATATTTTTCATTATTCTTGAATTATTTCCTTCAAAATAAAAAAAAAATTAGCTACGCTCGAGAATGTCGAGATGACGTTTTTTTTTTACAACTTAGTTGCCCTCCCCTTTTTTTACGTCACTCTCAAATTGTCAGATTAGTGGAATATACACTTTTTAGGATGTAATTAACTCACCCTACCTTAATCTGACGCGCTCGAGAATTTCTGATGGTCAATTTTTTTTTACTAATCTGATCCTGTATCCTTCACGGGCGGCCTTATATATGGGCCTCATGTTTTGTGGAGGTACATAACCGGGTACAAGGTATCCCCCTGTATATTAATCTGCCGCGCTTTAGTAAATCCCGAAATCCCCGCTTGGGCTCCCCTACTACAGTATTGTTACAAAAGTTTTGTTGCAGAATAGTTTTTAGACCATATTTAACATTGTTACGGGCAATCCAATTTACTGCCCTTTTCACACATTCGAAAAAAGCAAAACAAACGTCATAACGTTACGCCACTACGATTGATGACACGTCGTCGCCAAAAAACTACCCATTTGCAACCGACTAATGGACAGGCGAAGTGAAGCGCCGCCGTAAGCACTATGACGACACTGCCGTGATGTAACGCCATTGTGTTATTACGTCATTTGGAATTGAAACCAGATGGATAAGTTTAAAAGTCTTTATTTGTTTACTTTTTGTGAAGTGAGAAAGTTCTAGGGACGCAATAAGCTAATGGCTAAAGTATACAACTTTGGGGAGAAACAGTTAGTTCGTCTGCTATTGTAGTCGGATAAGTTTGGTCTTTTGTTTCTTATTTGAGCGGCTTATGTTATTCAGAGGATTTATGTTGTGATCTTATCAATGATTTTGAGACATACAGCGGGTAATATTACTTTTGAACTTAAGTGTAAACTTAACTGTTTATCACCAAGTTTTATTAGTAGTATTTTTAAACCGCCATTTCCTAATTACAATATTGGGAACTCTATAATAATAAAGGGCGTAAAAAACCTCTTAACGAAACCGAAAGACACTTGTTTTCCTCGTTATTGCAATAATTTTTTTGTTCTACACCATACCTTCTAGTTACGGAGATATTGGGGTCAAAGGTCCAACTTTTTAACAAGTTTTATTTAATACAAGTTTTTAATGTAAGATTTTCACTTTAAACACCTCCACGACCCCCATACTATTCAATCCATCCATCAGCACAATGTTTTGAGTGCATTGCATTACATTAATTTCTACCACAAAACATGATTTTTTTAACCCAAAAAAAAGTAGTTTCCCATTTTTGCGTAAAGTTACTTAGTTTGATGTACAGAATGTTTGGTTGACGGCTTCGTGATGAGGTTGTTTACATGCTGTATAACGATTATAGTGAGGACTTTACCTTGATTGTTCATGCTGTTATGGTGGCCTATTGGATTCAGTCTCAACCTACAAATTGTTGGTCATAGTACAACCCAGTCAAGAATGCTCTCTTTGCAATTTATTTAATCGCCATTTTACCCGAAACAGTGAGGAAAAACATCGTGAAGTAACCAAATTATATCCTGGAAAAAAACGAAGGCACAATGATATTCACCATAACAGATTGTCTTCGTGTGGAGGATAATGACCCACGTCCACGTCCTCTCAAACAGAAGAGGGATATTGCGAACTTATGACGTCACATATTTAAACAGGTTTATATTCTGGTGGACAATTTAATTGATGAATAACACACATACACACACACACTTACATACACACACATACACTTACATTTATCTGTTTCTAATATTTTAATTATTGTTGTTATTGAATTCACATTATTTTTTTAATTATTCAATCAGTTGACTAAAATTGACATAATTTTGTTTGTGTTTTGTATTTAATATGTCAATGGTCTATGACCTGAAATCATCATCTGCCTAGCCTTTTCCCAACTATTATGACCTGAAATAAATATTTATTTTTATTTTTTATTAATAAAGTCTTTGTGTTCACCCGACAGCGGAAACGTAAAACTGTGCGTGCTGATGTCATGTTTGCAACGTCATTATACGTGATCAGTATGTATTGATGAAGACTGTGTCATTTGATTTTTTTCTTCTGGCACAGGTATCTTTTTCTTAAAAGGGACCTCCTATGTGATTTACTGTAAAAGTTTTACAAGCTTTTGCAATAAATCTTTTTTTTATTATTAACTAACGACCCGCCCCGGCTTCGCATGGGTGCAACATAAATGAGTATAAACCTTCCTCTTTAGTCACTTTATCTATTGCTGAAATCTGCATGAAAATGCGTTGCGTATTTTAAAAGATCTAAGTGTACAAACAGCAGGAGTGAGTTCGTTTTAAAGATTTTCCTATAATCGAAAACCATCAAAACCACCCTTATTATTTAGGGGATAAAACTAAGAAGGGCTATACAGTTTCTGCTTGGGTCTAAAATAACGACTTAACAAATCTCAGGTTGGAGCCGATACCACTGGCCCACCGCACTGCTCGCTGTTTGGCATCTATCGTGCCGGAAAATTAATGTAAAGGCCAAGTTGACATAGTGATACTTACAAAACTCATTAAGGGTAGTGTTTACTTCCTAATGTGCACATGCTCGCATTAATATCTTCATTATCTCTTTAATTTACCTTAATGTTCGTGCAAGGATTACGGGGAGATACTTTAGTCGCCTTCCTGTGTAAATAAACAAAAGGAATATCTCTCTACGCCTTGAGATATAATTGTATTCGCAGCCGAGAATGTAAAGGGTGAAAACAGCCATGAATATTGTAATATATTTCTTGCTCGTTCTACTTCAAAGGGATTTACTTTTAACGACTGACTTCATATAGATAAAAGTAGCAGGTATTATTTATATAAATTAGCTTTATTTTTACCCGACTGCGCCAGAAGGAGGGTTTATTTTTCGAGAGTATGTATGTAA
Source organism: Xestia xanthographa (assembly GCA_905147715.2). Classification (NCBI taxonomy): domain Eukaryota; kingdom Metazoa; phylum Arthropoda; class Insecta; order Lepidoptera; family Noctuidae; genus Xestia; species Xestia xanthographa. Next base: position 3,149,272 of record LR990644.1, on the reverse strand, counting down.
GTATGTATGTAAGTATGTATGTAAGTATGTATGTAAGTATGTATGTAAGTATGTATGTAAGTATGTATGTATAATTGTTTGGCACGCTCTGTGGCCTGAACGGCTCGATGGATTTTAGCTTGAGAGGTGTCGTTAGATTCGTATTTACTGTGAGAGTGACACTGGGTATATCAAAATTAGAAAAACAAAATGGCGGATTTTTGGCACCAAATTCAAATGTTTGGCACGCTCTGCAGCCGGAACGGCTTGATAAAGGGCTCATCATGAGGGTTTAGAAATGGTATATCTAAGTAACTAAAAAGTAAAAAATAAAAAAATTAAAAATTAAAAAACACGACTGCGTAAAAATAACTGATAACTTTAAATAAAAACTGAAAAAAACAAGTTCAGGAAACAGGACATATTGACTGCAACAGTCGGGACCCATTAAATAATCTAGACTAAAATCATTACATCCAATAATATGGGTCCCGACTGTTGCAGTCAATATTATTATGTCCTGTTTCCTGAACTTGTTTTACTTCTTTCAGTTTTTATTTTAAATTATTAGTTATTTTTTACGCAGTCGGCTTTTTTTTTTTTTTATTTTATTTTTTTCGAGAGTATGTATGTATGTATAATTGTTTGGCACGCTCTGTGGCTTAAACGGCTCGATGGATTTTAGCTTTAGAGGTGTCGTTTAATTCGTATTTACTGTGAGAGTGACACTGGGAGTATCAAAAAAAAAAAAAAAAATGGCACTTCAAATGTTTGGCACGCTCTGCAGCCTGAAAGGCTTGATAAAGGGCACATCATGAAGATTTTGAAAATGGTATATCTAACCTAACTAAAAAGTGTAAAATAAAAAATAAAAATTGAAAAACCCGTCTGCGTAAAAAATAAGAAATAACCTTAAATAAAAACTGAAAAGAATAAAATAAGTTTAGGAGACAAGACTTAATGACTGCAACAGTCGGGACCCATTAAATAATCTAGACCAAAATCATTACATCCAATATGGATGTTTTGAACTTGTTTTATTCTTTTCAGTTTTTATTTAAAGTTATTTGTTATTTTTGAAATTTAATAAATGCTTTGAGTTTGAGTTAGACTTTCAGTTTGTTGTCCGCCTGTCTGTTCATCTTTCATCTTTCCTCAGGAACGTTTGGAAGTATCAAGCTGAAATTAATATCAAATCCTATAGGGTACTTTCTGTTGACCTAGAATCATGAAATTTGGTAAGATGAAATGTGTTACAGCACACGTAAATAATATGTAGTTTAATAACAAAATACCTAAAATTTTATACGGAACCCTCGGTGGTTCCACGCGCGCCTCAAATAGAGTCAGCAAAAGGAAGGGGTCCGCAAGGACCGATGCCTGCCGGGGCTGCGGGACTGTTCGAAAGAGATACCGTGGCCCCGGAACACAAAGGGCGATGAAGGAACATGGATGGGTTTTAGTCAGTAAAAGTCTGACAATCCCTCCTGCTCCGCCCAGAGCGAGAGGAGTCATTTGATAATTTCCCACCTCGGTGCGCGAGCCCAACTCGCCCTTGGCCGGTTTTTTGAAAATTGGGTATCTTAAAAGTTGTACCGTCATTTGACAATTGTTTGCCAATCCGCAATTTTTGCCAATGCTTGAAGCCACGACACTATAGTACAGTCCAATAACCCCTTCAGCAAGGACGCTATAATATATAGGCACTGCTTTCTTAGAAAACCTAAGCTTAAAGCTTCTACAAAAATGTGTTCATTCCTAAAGTGAAGATTTATGAACACGAAGTATTTTGGCTCCCGTTCGCTCGGCCGCCGCGCCGGCACTCGTCCTCAATACCCGCTTAATACCTTTTCAATATTAAACGCAGTCATTATCACCGGGGCGCGAATATCGTGAATTTATTAATAATTTATTAAAATGGCTTCTTCGTGTACGCCTTTTCGCTTTCTCACTGCTGGGTTATTCTCCTGGGGTATTACTGTGTGTGTGTTTTTTTTTCGGATGGGGAATCAAATGACTCCTCCCGCTCTGGGCGCAGCAGGAGGGAGAGTGTTAGACTTTTACTAACTAAAACCCATCCATGTTCCTTCATCGCCCTTTGTGTTCCGGGGCCACGGTATCTCTTTCGAACAGTCCCGCAACCCCGGCATTGTTTAGGCCCTAAGGTGTACTATCCCGCATTCATGAAAAAAGCATGGGTCTTGCGGTAACAATTATAGTATTAGTTTATTCTACATCTCTTTTTAATCCCGTTTTTATCTCTTCTCCTTTCGCAGGTATGCTGGAAGAGATTTCCTTAGTAATAAGCATCTTTATGTGCCTTTTTTTCTGTAATTACTGTGTATATAAATTGTTAAATAGAAAATCTGCAATATATGGACAATTTAAAGTGAAAATCTTTTCAAAAACAGCTTATCACCAACCAAATTCCAAAACTACTTTTTCCCTCGTAAATCAACCAAAACAGCCCAATTCGTAAGCCGTCAAAAAGCTAATAATTTCCTTTTTATTGCTATTCCACCATTACAGGAACCATCATATAACTCACTTTTACCGTATTTCGGGCCGCAACCAGGTAAATTGAAAAACTTAGTCGGCAAGCAAATCTGTTATAACTGTGCGGTAAAAATAAATGGATCATCATTCAGACGCATTTGTGTGTAGACCTACGTATAAATAAATGTAGGTAAAGCTTTTACGAAGCTCTGTTGTATAATTCGCTAAGCATTTTAGAGAGTGGCCAGAGAATATGCGGGTTGAGTATACTACTATTTCAGCCGAAAGACATCCACTGCTGGACATGGGCCTCCCCCGAAAGGGGGCTGAGTAAACAGCGGGGTTGAAAGCGTTTTTTTGCCATACTATTTCATTTGGTAGTCGTTCTCTTAGTGTCCGAGGTATGGTTGTTTCCTTACGGATGCTATTTAAATGGTTGACTGGTATTTTTCAGGTCTAAATTAAAAAGCACCTATAAATTAGCGCAGGCAATATTATTGAGTACGACAACGCAAACGACAAAAATAAATATATACCATCAACAATATAGCTTAATTATTCTTTTCTCAGTTTATCCGACTGCGAACGTCGAACACTGGTAGATAATTTAGTACACAGTCACAGTCCGATGTCCAGAGCCGCGTCTGAAGTTTTAACTGAAGAAGAAGAACTAACTACGGCAAAAAAATGCTTACTTGCCTACGAAGCAGCACAGCTTTTTAATAGAATAGTAGAGTAGAGTGCAGATATCTTACACTAGAGGGTGTAAGATATCTGCACTCTTTCAATGGGGTTATTCCCAAAGTACTCCATTTCCTTTGAACTACATAGCATTCAAAACTCAACTTGGTCAGTATATTATGGCGGATCGAGCACTTCTAGAAAAATGAAGGCATTGAATGCGTGCAGTCTAGTTTGTAACTGATGGCGACGAACTTTATGTAATTTTAAATTCTAGTATTGTTCTCCAGTGAATGACATTATTTTGTATTTATTGAGAATAAAGTTTATTTATACCTAACGTTGATTTAACGTTGTTTAATATTATTGGCTTTTCTTCTCAACAATTCATTGCGAAATTAAATCTTCCTACCTTGTGCCAGGTTACACCTCGAGAGCTTTATTATAACGAACCTAAATAAATCCAAAAATACAAAATAGAACCTCCCTTTGTTTCAAACATTCTTTTGTAAAGAATTCTCTGATTGTCAAAGAAACTATCACTTGTGTACGTGCTTCGTGCTGAAACAAAGATTGAAACTGCTTTCGAATTCCAGTCAGACTTGTGGCCAACTTTAGATAAAGCAAAGTAGACCACGAGCTCTTTAGTTTTCTTCATTTGCAGTAGGTTAGTATATCGAATGTTAACCAATTTTTCCACGATAATATAAAGTTAGGCTTGAATTCTCTAGAGAAGCAGATAGATGTATAATCTTTCACATTTCTGTTATACGAGCCATTGCCCAATGGGATGTTTAACCTTTGTGTTGCCTATCAGTGAATTTAACTAAGTAAAGTTTGTTGGGAAGATTACTATCTACTGAGGATGTCAAACTGGTAACAAAAACTAATGGCGTTAGCAATAAAGAATTGATGGAATGAAATAATCCAAACCATTCGCGATTCACATGGCCTGACTCCTAAAGGTCATGGCCTCGCGATGGTGTCTGCACAAATATCAATGGTGGAAACCCTGGTATTTAATTCCCACCGGCCACTGAGCTACTTATTGACAATACAAGCAGAAACAAATAGTGTTATTTTAAGGTACCATCTGCGATACTTCGCAGGTTATTCATTACGTCCATTCAAATTCAATCTGAAATATATAATGTCAGCAGTAGAACTTTTTTGGAAGACTTTTCCGAAGAACTTTTACCGGTACATGATGACGGTAATGGTTGCACTTCTTCTCTCTTAGACATGATCTATGTGACTAAGCTTCTTTTTCCGCATTCTTCTTTAAGAGTATCTTCGTAAGAGAGAGTCAGATCTTCAATAACCTCACTCTGTGTATGTGCAGGTACACTGCGCTAACTGGCTAATATCAGCATCACGTTATGTATGAGGTCGTATACGTATATAACGTGGTACAGTAGTAGCGTAAACTGCTCGCTCAGGTTTACACGTGGAGGCTTCTACAAAGTAAGTAGGCATGCCAAAAGAAATCTGTTATAATTCGCGCCACCCTTGACCTGCCAGCGGGAAACCAAGCGCTGTCACAGTGACCTCGGGGAGGCCGACTGAAGGCTGACGGATAATCTGACGTCATTCATGCCCCGTCCTTACTATCGACACGTGCTGATGACGTTTGAGGACGAAAATCAAATTATTTTCAGTAATTGGTTGGTTGGTTTTAATGACCAAATACTAAAAATAATTTAGCTAGGATCACTATCCGAGGTTCAATTTTAGGTCGGGAAAAATTTGTCATTAGGTTTTGCCGGTGAGGATTTTTCAGTACCAGCCTGGAGTCTGGGTTTTTAGTGGCAAAACAACAACAACAACAACAGCCCATAAGGTCCACTACTGGACATAAACCTCTCCCATGATGGGAGGAATTTGCCGTAATCTCCACGCTTGGCAAGCGGATTGGAGATCGCAGTGATGGAAGACTAACAGAAAACGCTGCTGCCCATTCTCTGGTCTACGGAGGCGCAAGGTGTTCTGCCTCAGACATTAGTCGCCTTATACGACACCCTTGAGTGTAATGGGTTGGTTCTATTCTACTCTGCCGGATACCACACGGCTAAAGTGGCAAAAGGCTCGCCCCTTTTACATAGGACATAAACATAACCGTCGTAATGTGCGATCAAAAGAAGGAAGAACGTCCGCCTCGTCATCTACCAAACTCACTTCAGAGTAACAAGTCCTGAGCAGGGTTGAATTAAATAACCGATCCTACCACCTATGGTTTACTATTTTGTCTCCAATTTCCACATAAAAATAAACATAGATAGGCAAAAAACTGTTGCAGAGATGAGCACAGACAAAATTTACCTTGTTACAGGGGTACCCAGATATTTCACGTAGTTTTTTCCGAAATACATCATAGCTTGTTTACATAATGCCAAATTCGGTCAATTTATCTGATACATTGAAAGCGATACGATTTCCCTCAGGACCCAGTTACCCCAACCACAGAATAGTCCAGAAGGTTAGCTCCATACAGTGTTACACCAAAAACACAAAAACAAAAAACAGGCACACACAAGAAACGTACGTGCGACGACTTCAAACAAATGCCGGTCGCAAGTGCACCTGCACTGGCTCTACGTGAAGTGTATCTATGCGTTTGCTCATTGTATGGAATTAACCTTCTGTATATATCCATATTGCTACTTACCTTCTACAAAATACAGAAATACTCGAGTTTGGTATCACAATAACCCACGGAGACGGTTCGTTGGTTTAACAGTATTCCAGTAAAGGATTCTTTTCGATACAGTCGTTGGTTCAGAGCCTCGGGTCAAGTGTCCTATGCCCCTAATAATACGAGAAAAGAGGTTACCTTTTATTTTGTTTCTTAAAATTTTCAAATGGAATGGAATAAAGGATTGAAAATAAAATAAACGATTCAATGTAGAATTTGTGTTCTTTTAGGAAGCAGTTTAATTTCTAGAATTTATTAACAATTACTGTAATGTTTTTTTTTTTGTTTTCAGGTAAGGATTTAAATTAAATAGCATTTTCTGCTAGTTGGGTGCCCCGTCTGCTGATATATTGAAGTAAGAAAACGTAGATATAATAAACGTAGAATAATGTGTGCCTAAAACATTTTAACATTTTAGGCACACATAATATAGTAATTGACGAGAAGTACATTTAATAGTAATTGTGTATTTATTTAGCTGTTTTATTGGTCTTACGTGTGATAAAAACACAAATAAAGTTTCAACACTACGAATTATTCACATAAAAAACACGGTTGTCTGATGAGTTAAAAGATTTCAAATATGTGTAGAGAGAGAGAAATAGAGTTTTCATCAGAACAGGTTTTTATGAAAATGTTTAACCGGTGAGACAGTTTATCTGTGCTTAATTAATGTGTTATCTTTCTTAAAATGTGTGAACAAAGAATTTCTCCACAACATTAAGCGATGTTGGCCCAAAATGAATTTTGGTCCTCAGGGACTACATTTTCTTGATGGACTTTAGATAACGCCTTTAATCTCACGAAGATTAGGTGACGATAGCACAGTTTTTAATCAAATTCTTCAAGTTTTTCTACAAAAGAAAATAGGTTTTCGATTTTCTTTCTTCATTAAAGTAATTTTCGTCTCGAATTTGGTGCTAAATTTAAAATATCATATATCTACGTTTATGAACCATTAAAGTAAATTGGGCGAGATATTTTACAGTTATCTTGGCTAATAAATTGGTTTTAGCAAATATAATACGTAGAAGGTATATATAGGAGAATTATATTACTATAGAGACTAATATGAAATTGGTCCTTATTGATAAATTCAAGTAATGTGAGAGACTGTCTCTTAAGTTTTATTATCGTAACGACCAATGTACGTGCTGCTAGGAACAAAAAGAACAATATTTCCGTTTAAAATTTGGATAAATTATTTTTCTACAATTTCAGTGTAAATTCTGGCTTACATAACATCACGCCTGTAATCCCCGAAGAGTTAGGCAGAAGTGCACCTAATAATACCAACATCCGCATTTCACCAGTTATGGTTTAGTCCCATATAAGAGGGGACGAGCCTATTGTTATCAACCGGACACAAATCCAAACTCAGTGACTGCTACTGAGAAATTCCCGACGGAAAAATCCAATAAAACTTTGCCCAACCTGGGAATCGAACCCAGGACCTCATGTTCAGCTGTCACGCTTCTGACCACTAGACCAACGAGGCTTTTTTATAATGAAAAGTGATCCCACACTTAGGCAAATGTTAGTCTTTTACTTACCAGTAAAAGACTAATGTCGTCCTCCCAGCGCGTGTACGGTCTACCGACGCGCCGCTTGCCCTGTGGACCGTCTCATTTAGTTACTTTAGATGTCCATCTCTTATCTTTAAGTCGTGCTACATGTCCAGCCCACTTGAATTTCAGTCTTTGAGCATATTTGAGCGCATCTACTGTTTTGGTTATGCTTCTTATCTTTGTATGACGGATTCTGTGGGTTTTTCTTATATTAAGCATGCTACGTTCCATTCCCCTCTGGCACGTTATTATTTTAATCTTGATGTTATTCGTAAATTTCCACGTCTGGCAAGCATATGTCATCATCATCATCATCATTTCAGCCGAAAGACGTCCACTGCTGGACATAGGCCTCCCCCAAGTGTCGCCACATTGAACGGTCACGTGCGACTCGCATCCAGCGGATTCCCGCAGCCTTCACCAGGTCATCGGTCCACCTAGTGGGAAGCCTTCCAACGCAACGTCTTCCGGTTCGCGGTCGCCACTCCAGAACTTTTCGGCCCCATCGGCCATCCGTTCTGCGAGCAATGTGCCCTGCCCACTGCCACTTAAGTTTGGCAATTCTTCGGGCTACGTCGGTAACCTTGGTTCTCTTGCGGATGTCTTCATTTCTGATTCGATCGCGCAAGGAAACTCCGAGCATAGCCCTCTTCATTGCCCTTTGGGTGACTTTAAGCCTTCTGATGAGGCCCATTGTAAGGGACCACGTTTCGGTCCCGTATGTAATCACTGGCAACACACACTGGTCATAGACTTTCGTGTCTTGAGACACTGCGGTAGGTTGGACGAGAAGATACCGCGCAACTTCCCGAACGCTGCCCAGCCGAGTCGGATTCGACGATTGACCTCTTTCTCGAAGTTAGACCTACCTAACTGGACCGTTTGTCCCAGGTACACATAATCGTCTACAACTTCGAGTGTAGAGTCTCCGATCTTGATAGGAGTGGGTGTGACATGGGCATTCAACATGACCTTGGTTTTGTCCATGTTCATTTTAAGACCCACTCTTCCGGAAGCTCTACTGAGGTCATCGAGCATTGTACTGAGGTCCTCCATGGTCTCAGCCATAACCACTATGTCGTCGGCAAACCGAAGATGAGTGATGTACTCGCCATTGACGTTGATGCCTAGCCCTCTCCAGTCCAGAACCTTGAAGACATCCTCCAGTGCAGCAGTAAACAGTTTCGGAGATATGACGTCTCCCTGTCTCACACCTCGCTGCAAGAGGATAGGTTCTGAGACTTGGTCTTGAAGTCGGACTGACATGGTGGCGTTTTTGTACAAACACTTCAACACCTCGATGTACCGATAGTCGATTTGGCACCGTTGGAGAGACTGCAGTACAGCCCAGGTCTCGATCGAATCGAAGGCTTTCTCGTAGTCCACAAACGCTAAACAGAGAGGCAGGTTATACTCTTCGGTCTTCTGTATAACTTGCCGCAGCGTATGTATGTGGTTTACGGTGCTATAGCCTTTTCGGAAACCGGCTTGTTCGGGTGGCTGGAAATCGTCAAACCTGCGCGCGAGACGCTTCGTGATGACTCTAGAAAACAACTTGTAGACATGGCTTAGAAGTGAGATGGGCCTATAATTCTTCAGCATATGTCAGACATGGCAAAATGCAAGTGTCCATCATTTTCTTTTTCATTTCTGTTGGCATGCTACTTTTCATTACTTCTCTGTAACTCCAGAACTTATTCCACGTAATTCGTGTTCTGTGTTCGTTGTGTGTGTTGTGTGGGAGGACGACATTAGAAAAGTCGCTGGACCGCACTGGATTTATGTCGCCAGAGACAGAGGCAAATGGAAATCCTTGGAGGAGGCCTTCACCTGAAAGGGGTATGGACCCCTTAATTATTATATATCTTTTTTTTTATATGCATGGGCATATAAAAAAAAAGATATATAATAATTTAATAAATAATAATAATAATAGTAACTTGAATATCCTAAAAATAATAATAATTTACCTATATTACGATATATTTGATTATTTTAATTTTTTCTATTTGATACATTTATATCTGAATTAATTGATTATTATTTATTCTTTTTCTATTTTTTCTTTTTTGTTATATTTCAAAGGATGATAATAATAATCAAGCATGAAATTTTAATTCATATTGTTAAATTATTTTGTAAATGCATGGAATAAAAGGCTTTTTTATTTTTTTTTAGTTAAATACTGAAAGTAATAATTCATTCTTGTGTTTAGAGAGTACCAATTACTGTAAAAATAGGTAGGTAAGCACAGAAACAGTTTAAAGGATTCCTAATCAAAGATAAATACACATTTCTGATTAGATGATAATGTCAGATGATAATGTCGGATTCCTAATCAAAGATAGGATACTGTTTTTTTAGACGTAACACCAAAACAAAAGTTGCTTATCCGTCCTCAGCACAATGTAACAATGTATATGTTAACGAGTACATTCTTAGTAATTTACCAATAAACAGCTAGCCGACGATCTTGAACAAGTACACAACAATTCTGCACGCATATCCTTCGAAGGACGCACCGCAACGGGCCGGATCCGGTGACCGTCGCGGATCCGCATGCGATCCTCCGCAGTTCACCGTTGTCGGGCAAACCCTCAGTATACAACCCGCCGGGGAACGGGCCGGACGCACCCCGCTACGTCTTCTCTCACTAACCTATCCTACCCCTAAAAAACTCATGTTCGTCTACCAATACCATCATCTTAAACTAGGCCTTAAAAAAAACAATAAAAAGTAAAACGAATCAATTATTACTAAAACTAAATCACGTAAAATCTACAGGTGGATTGTTATCTAACACTCGATTTTAAGCCTTTCCTCAAAGAAAATAGAGTTTCAATTTCCTCGCTCTCTTTGTCTTATCGTAATTCGTGTTTTGTCGTAAAATAAGTGATCTAAATAGTGTTTGTAATTCGAATTTTGTAATTTTAAAAATAAGTTGTTGTTGAATATTTAAAAATAAATCGAGTTCCAATTTTAATGTTTGAAGTTTTAATCGTAAATAAATAACGTTTTTTCGGGATAAATGATATCGTTGAAAAATAACAGTGTTGTTTAGAAAAAAAATATCAGTTTTTTTTTAATAACAGTGGCCTAATAACATTGTGTGCTGTGATAACAATGCGTTTCTTTGTGTTACGTGAAGATTATTAGTAGTGTCGGCTATTACAATAACATAAGGTATTTTCTTATCTCGGACTGTTGTCTTGGGGCGCCACTAACATAACATTGAGCTTTTGTGAAATTTTATTCAACTAGTTCTACTTATTTTTCATGAAGCATTTTCTTGGAGAAAAGAGTTGTTTTGATTTGTAAAGATCTGTTTGTTTTTGTTACACACGGTTTAATATTACCTGCAAAATTCAAAGAACCGAGCTTGAATATTCTTTTTATTTTGCTTTAAAGTAATCTGGTAATGAAAGAAAAACTGTGACACAATGTGTAAAAATATATTGCAAGAATAATAGTGCAAGAAAACCTGGATTTATTCTCTGTGTGATAATTACAGTTCTCTCTAAAGTTCATTATCCCGCGGCGCACAAACTGGTTTTAGAAATTGGTTTGGTGGGGCTCATGTGGTTTTTCAGTAATAACCCCCATCCATAATTGTAGTATGCCTATCTAAATAAACAAATTTTTTTTGGTGAAAATCAATAACTTGTTGACCGTGATGACAACAACTAAAATAATTTACCCTTTGGACCATTCTTCAAAGTGGGCTTCAGAACCTTTAACTTTTGACGTAGCGTCATCCCACAGTTGGGCAAAGGCCTCTCCCATGACTTACAGTTCTTCCAATTCAGAGTTAATGTGAATCATCAGTGATCCACATTAACTGGGTTGATAAAAAAAATCAGTTATCATAATTATAATAATGGTTAATATCAGTCATACCAGGGGAGATCATCCTAGGGGTATCGTATTACCCCGTACTAACTGGGTCGTGGAGGTCAGATAGACAGTCGCTCCATGTAAAATACTGCTGCATCAGGTAAGACTGGAAGCCGACGCCAAGATAACTGGGAAAACGCTAGGCAGATGATAATGATCATATACTAAAATTGCAACCCATTCAAAACAATTGTCTGACAAACAAATGTATCCATTTCTCTAAAAAAACAAACATAGAATTTAAAATGATCGTTTCACAAGAAAATAAACTTTCAAAATGATTACACAAAGAAATTAAATAAAACACCCACCCACACAGACACAATAAATAACTGAAACAGTTTCTAGTACAATAACTAATGATATAACATTCATTTGAATAAATGATTACCTACAATTTGTTTCCATACGAAGCTGCTGAATATAAACATAGCAGATTGGAGAACTTTTCCAATATTATCAGTTTATTTTTGCACACTTTTCAGGGGAGAATTAATAGCTGTATTCAGTAGACAAAGCGATATATTTTCAGGGTTTTTTCTTACATTCGCATGATTATTTCAAAACCAAGCTTTTATTTCAAAATACACATTTCTGAGTAGATGATAATATCAGAAGAGACTTGGGCAAACCTGTATTTTTGACTTATTTTAATGAGATAAGGTAAAACATTTCTAAATATAACCAAGTAAAGGACCTCTGAAGACAGAAATATAATATCAGGCCATTTCACCAATGTACTATCGAGGACACTCCCGGCTGACCACCACTAAGCTCATTTTTGCTTGCACTCGCAACATAAAAACGCTCTCTAGCCCCGTTGACTTTATGTAGAAAAAATGAATGAAAAGATACCGAATCGGCCGAGCGCACTGACGACGCACGCCAAACGAGGGTTATTGTTATTTTGCGCGCCAAAGTTGACGCTTTCAGCCTCTGCCTCGAATTTTGCGGGCAGCAGGGCGGCGGCGGCGGCGGCGCGGGAGCGGCAGGATCTTATGCGTAAAATCAAATGGATCGGTTCTCGAAAACAGCGGCGTGGCAGCGGCGCGGGGGTGGGCAACGAGCGGTGCACTGCAGTCAAGCGGTGACCGCCCACCGCCGGCCCGCTGCCCGCAAAATTCGAGGCAGAGGCCTAGGCCCAAACTTTAAGGGGGCGTGGCTCGGCGCCTCCGCATGATTTAAGCGAAAAAAATTTAAAATGGTCAGGCGGAAAAGACCCCCATAGTACGTAATATAGACATACTACATATGTTAACCAATCTCCTATTAAGTATAGGTAATGCTAGGATTACGACTCAAGGTGAGGGAAGCGTTCGATTAGCTATCCTATGCATGAATTTGTTCTATAAAACAGAATAACTTTACTGAATGCCTACAAGTTCGTTTTTATCATAATTCTCTTGTCTTCGTTTAGGGTCGGCGTAGGATTTATTCTTCTTCCTTACTTCTTTCTTTTTCTTTTACTCAGCTCAGTGGTCACCCCCTTTCTAGCTCATCATCTGCCACAGAGTTCATTCATCGTTTCTTTGGTCTTCTTCTCTCTTTCTCTTTCTTGGTCTTTCCAACGACAATTTTCTTATACCTAGGCTAGTTTTTATGTACGTAATAAATAAAAAACAGTAGTAAAGAATCTTGTTGGACCTCTAACTAACGACCCTCTTAAGTAAATGCAGGCGTCATGCTAATTAGATTCATTAAAATTATCGATAAAAAACTCAGACCGACGCCATGATTTCACTTTACAAAAGGACCCTCGATGGGTTTATAATCCTGGCAGATTCGTCACCAATGTGAAGGTAAACGTCGAGAAACATACCCATACTGGTTTCCCCACGGTGGGAAACGGAACCGGTATATCCTAACACCGAACATTCTAAGACATAACTGTGCCCTGTTTCGATCAGCCCGCACTAGGCCCTTGAGGTAGGTGACAACTTCTACGTCTCACACGGAGAAACAGTGTAAACATCAGCGGCTGGTTATGCTTGTGATAAAGTATCAAACCTAAAACTGAAGCATTTATTTCAATTAAGCCGTGCACTTCTGAACAGCCAAGAAGTCTGCCAGTCAAAAAAATAATATTAATTTCTCCAGTTCAAAATATAGATCTCTATGAAAAAGAATGAACAATCCATGGCTACTTTTTTAAATCAAAATATTGTTACAAAATATTTCAATATTACTTAACCTTCCCAAATCTGTCGATAAACATCCCTAAGGACAAACATATTTTCATCAACAATGCCTTTTAATAAATGCGAATCAAAGTTATTACATTACAAGCAAACTTACCGAAACCACCCCAAAACATACTCACATGTGATTAATTAAACCTCTCATTCTCAAGGGAAACTAATTATGGCTGCCCCAAAAATAGTGGCGATGTCATATAATATAATATAAGCTGACTACTTTGATAAATTAATTGAAAATATGGCAGGGATTGGTGGAACTACGAGTTAATGTCTACTACAAGTTTTATTGTGAACGTTTAGCAAGTCCAATATTTATAGATCTTCTAAACCTCAAAATATAATAACCATTTCGCGATTACTTTGAAATAGTCATAGAACATTTGGTGGTCACTTAGGGGAGGCCTATGTTCAACAGTGGACGTCTTTCGGCTTAAATGATGATGATGATGGTCATAGAGCACTGTTGTTTGAAGGAAAAACAGATAAATCTTTCTCATCGTGTTAATTAGAAGTGATAGCCTGGTGGTGTGACCGTCGGACTGCCAAGTCAAAGGTCTGAAGTCTGAACATCATTCATCATCATTCATCATTTCAGCCGAAAGACGTCCACTGCTGGTCATAGGCCTCCCCCAAGTGTCGCCACATTGACCGGTCCCGTGCGACTCGCAGCCAGCGGATTCCCGCAACCTTCACCAGGTCATCGGTCCACCTTGTGGGAGGCCTTCCAACGCAACGTCTTCCGGTTCGCGGTCGCCACTCCAGAACTTTTCGGCCCCATCGGCCATCCGTTCTGCGAGCAATGTGCCCTGCCCACTGCCACTTAAGTTTGGCAATTCTTTGGGCTACGTCGGTGACCTTGGTTCTCTTGCGGATGTCTTCATTTCTGATTCGATCGCGCAAGGAAACTCCAAGCATAGCCCTCTCCATTGCCCTTTGGGTGACTTTAAGCCTTCTTAGGAGGCCCATTGTGAGCGACCACGTTTCGGTCCCGTATGTAATCACTGGCGACACACACTGGTCATAGACTTTCGTCTTGAGACACTGCGGTAGGTTGGACGAGAAGATACCGCGCAATTTCCCGAACGCTGCCCAACCGAGTCGGATTCGACGATTGACCTCTTTCTCGAAGTTAGACCTACCTAACTGGACCATTTGTCCCAGGTACACATAATCCTCTACAAGTCCGAATGAAAGATAAATAATAAACGAAAATTAATTAATAATTAATTCATGCGCGTATTGTAATTATCACTTTCTTACGTGAAGGAAAATATCGTGAGGAAACCAGCATGCCTGAGAGATATTTCTCGACGGCAAGTAAAGCTAAGTCAGAGGCATAACTGTAGAAAATTGTATCTCAGTTACAATAATACCCAAACATCCAACAATACTGATAACAAGCCCTAGACAGAGGACGACCTTCACGAAATAACCCAAATAAACAAAAACAAGCATTCTAAGCTATAAATAAACAACCTGTACAATAAAACAACACAACAAATCATCCAATCAGTTTTCTCTCAATTTGGTATCACCAACCGCACGTTATTTACAAACGCGCTACAAAAACCACTCTTACTGTTAGAACATGTGAGCTGCTGTCAATGGCGTTGGCATGTGTCAGCTAACATGACAGGCAAATAATTTAATTATATGTTTTGCTAGTAATAATTTTATTTCATGTTAAACTATTGTTGAATATCGTGTCTTTTTAACTTACTCGTAATAGACAAAATAATGCTGGGGAGTTTGTTTAGCCATTTGTTTTGATTTACCACAATATTGTAAGTGTAGAGAGTAGTGTATTGTCTCTGCATCACCCTAAGGAAGACTCGTAGAAAATGCCCAAGGCATTAAGTCTGCCTTTGTACAGTTTTTTACTTGTGCATAAAGTTGTAATAAATAAATATTAGGATGTGGTGAAGGACTGTCTTATGCAATTTTTTGACGAAATAAGACTGCTGATAACCAACCTGGTTTAGATGTATGACTTAAAAAAAAATGTGTTACCATGTACGTGAAGTTGACTGTACCAAAAGACCAATATTTTTTCGGTCGCGGATCAGAGCCCGATGGTCGCGATAATTTGGTGTCGTCCGTCACGATTGAGATCTTGTTAGAGATAGAGGAATCTTTCCGCTTCAGAGGTAGCTACCAGGATTACTGCTCAAGATTGGCTTATTTGATGAGACTTTTGGAATTGGAATAAGTTCTTTTTTTTATTACTTAGATAAAATAACAAATAAAAGGATCGTAGAACTCCTTTTAGGTTGAAAACTTGTATTAAATGTTTTGACTGCACAGTAGTTTTAAAGATTTTTTGATTTTTTTGATAAATTGTTTTTATTCGGGACAACATAGGAACCATTTTTGTTAGTACACACATAAGATTTATACACTAGGATTTATTTATTACAAGGCTTCTCAACAATGAGTACACTGTTACATTATAATTTGTACAATTCAAACTAAAGTCTAAGCGCCTCATTACTAACAGAACATAGCATGCAACAGCATGCAGGATTAGTAACAAATTAAAGAAAAGCAGGTTAAAGGCCTGGGTTATTGAGATATATTGTACTTACGAGGCATTTCATGCGGACAATGATTCTGCATGAGATGCCTGGTCTTCCCAACTTGGTATTTCATTTTTAAAAAAAAGTATCCGTCACTGAAAGGTTTTAAAGTGTCCGCGATTTTTGTAAAAGTTCGACGTTTTGTCAGGACTTTTCAAATTTCCTACTCGCGCCGGCGCCGGACCAATTATACTTGTGTGTACAATCTCGTAATTATTATGTAGACACAAACATTTTTATTAAATTCTTTGTTAGCCTCAGACAAAAAATAACTTAAACTTGTCAAATATTATCGTCAATCCAACTTATATTTTGACCACCAAGCGTACAATATTTCTTCATTAACTTAGTTCACAGTCCCCATGTAGGTAGGTTGCTACAGTTCCATTCATACTGAATGAATGAGTGAACTGGGACAGTGAACGAGCCGGTCTATAACTTCAGTAACGTGAGCTGTTGTGAACGATGACAGCTCGACGTGTATGTTCTCATTACCAGCCGGAGTCGATACACACCCTTCAATGTGCTAACGGGTTTATTGTGGAATTTAATAGCTTTTTCAGGCATAATATGAGGGACGTGCATGAATTGATGACGAGCATATATGATTTAATTGAAAGTGATGGAGTCCAAAACCTCTTCATCGAATACATTTCACGTCAATTTCATGCTGTAATGTATTCTTTCCATTTTTTTACTTGATTTAATCAATGCAATCAAGTTTTGGGGGTGCTTATTTAAGACAAATTAATCTAAAAAGGCTTGCAAGATAATTTATGTGGATACCTTTAACGTGTACCGAGTGATTAACGACAATGACCTCTGTCTCTCTTCTCCATGTTAAGAGATTTAGTAGCATCCACTTGACAAACAACATGTAAAAGGATGGCAGCTAATCTAAAAATAACACCAATTCCTTAACGTTTAGTTGATTGCAAGCTTTGAGGACAAAGCATTCTATCTAAAAAAAAATGAATAATTTTTATTTGTCCCAAACAGTTACATGGATTATATAAATGAGACATCCCCTGTAGGTAATTGATAATACCTGTGTTGGGGGTATCTCGCTCTTTTCCTTTATATTAACAATATTGAAAATAATGCACAAGTTATAACAAAACGTGACTAAAATAAAATAAAAAATAAAAATATATATATCTTACATCATTAAAACCCGAAACCATTTTCCATAGCTTTGAAAACATTTTTTCTTTCGATTATTACGTAACGAGATACCGTAGCTTAAAAAGACCGAATAAAGCACAATTTACTGCTAAAACCCGCCATCTTTCACAAGCATAGCTTCATTATAGTCCCTAGATACCTAGTAGTCATATTTTATTCTAGATCCCAGAGGACCTAACTATGCCATAACGGTGTCCGGTGTCCTTTTGTAACGTAAGACCCTTTTGTTCTGAGCGCGGTTTATGCTCTGCTGGAAGAAATTATTGGGAATTTTATTTGATATCGTTGAGCTTGTAATCTTACGGTCTTTCTCTATGACTTACTTACGTATTACTTTGGGTTTAAGCGTGTGGTATCGGGCAGAGTAGAAACTCATTACACTCACGGGTGTCGTATAAGGCGACTAATGTCTGAGGCAGAATACCTTGCGCCTCCGTAGACCAGAGAATGGGCAGCAGCGTTTTCTGTTAGTCTTTCATCACTGCGATCTCCAATCCGCCTGCCAAGCGTGGAGAGTACGGCAAATTCCTCTCATCATGGGAGAGGCTTATGTCCAGCAGTGGACGTTATGGGCTGTTGTTGTTGTTGTTGTAACTGTTGGTTAATATGCCTACTTCCGTAGCTATCAGTGTTTCTATTAACAAATAATATTCTACCCGCATCACCTACTTTTACCTGTCACTTGATTCATAGAAAATCAATGAAAGCTTTTCTGTGACTTTTTCTTTGTAACCGGTCGGTAAGTAAAATGACAAACAGACAGAGATAGCAACGTACCGACACCGGCTAGTAAGTTGTTAAAAATGGCCGTTAGAGTGCATTGCGTAATCGTTGCGTTTGCAAATTTTGCATCGGTACAAAATCTTTCTTTTACCTTTTTTTTTTTTTTTCGGATGGGAAATCATCAAATAACCCCTCCCGCTCTGGGCGGAGCAGGAGGGAGTGTCAGTGTCAATCTTTCTTTTACCTTCAATTCTTCTTCTTTTCTTTTTTGCTTTTTTATCTTTTTTTTGCCACTTTCGACAAATACTCCTAATGTACTACTAAACTTTACTAATGTGGAAATAATTTAACTATCTCATTAGTCTTAATGTGAAAATTGACCTTAAAGTTTGGCGTGCTAGTAACATTCAAACTTTGAGAGTAAAGCTTTATGAGATTAACTATACTTAATAATACTTTATCTGCCCCAATTCTCTAACATTGATCAAAGATGACCATTTGATGAAGGCTCTTTAAATATATATAGACTTTATATGTAGTCGGCAGCACCCCTTGACACTGTAGTCGAAGGATTGGTTTCCATACCACAAGTTCACAGATTCATCCCGCTCAGCAATAAATACGGCAAACAGGTATATACACCTATAGTACAAAGACTTTAGGTGTTAGATTACAATACATAAACGCACCTATGATGTGGGAATTAATTACAAAGAAGAACAGCACCCCTAGCCAAGTTGACAATCTACAATCGTTAACGCTAGTAGAAAACTGTTCAAATGGATGGGAATGACATCATCTCAACTTTAAATCACGTGATCAACACAAAAATTCGTAGACAAGTTTACATCGTTCAAAATGATAGAATAGAATGTTATCATTTCTACAATGTTTACAATAGGACAATAATAATTATAATCCGGTATCGACACAAAAGACGAGTGCAGTCTTTTATTTCCTCAGTTAAACCACAGAGGTTTAACCACACTGGCAAGACCGTTAATTAGTGAGAACAATGGCTCATCCGATACAACTCCCGACGCCGGGGTAACTGTCTGAAGATAATGAATGAAAAGTTATTTATTTACACTTTTGTCCATAGAGCAGAGAGGCTGATCTTAATGGTGATGTTCGTCAGAATCTTCAGGTACGTTGTATGGGTAACCAACGTTTGTGTATGACCAGATACAATGAACGCGGACAAAGCGACAGGAGTTTATGTAAGAATCGTAGCAGGTGACTTTCTGCGACAAAACCTCATCAAAAACTTCAAAATTACTCTAAATAATAGCATCTTCCTTTTCGATGCCTCTTTCCTAACCGCTATTGTGTATACTGTCGACACAAAAACAATCGTCTCGTGTTCGCAAGCGTTGCTGTTAATTAAGGATGAGGCAAAATCATAATAATATTAGATTTATAATTGTGCTCGGTCGATGACAATACGTCTACACCCTGTAATTATTATAAACTAGCTGACGTCCCGCGGTTTCACCCGCGTAGTTCCCGTTCCCGTGGGAGTACGGGAATAAAATATAGCCTATAGCACTCACGAATAATGTAGCTTTCTACCAGTGAAACAATTTTTATAATTGGTTCATTACTTTCGGAGATTACCCCCTACATACAAACTTACAAACAAATGTTACCTCTTTATAATATTAGTATACATATAGATATAAACATCCATGAATTGGAAACAAATGTCCATGCTCATCACACAAACATTTGCTCCGACCGGGATTTGAACCCGGGACCCTAAGACCGTAAGGCAGCCTCACTACCACTGCGCCAATCGGGTTGTCAAATTATGAGACCTTAATATAACTGGTAAAATGTACCTATACTAGATACACCTCTGTTCTCATTATAGTACAGAGTCAAAAACTCAATTAAGCGTTTTAGGTGAAACTATGTAGTCGATAGCAATAGCCCTAGATATTCTATTACGAGAAAACCTAAATTACCAGTATTACTTTATGCTAATTTCCACGGTAATAGTTACCCGGCTATGGGAATTGTCTGTTGGTGACGCAAACTGTAAAAGTACTTCCAAATATAGCCGTTTTCAGGATTATTAAATTTGTTTATGGCTCTCGTTGCTAGGATTATTTTACTGCGTGTATCTGACTTAATTAAATTGCGTTCTTAAAATTGCTTTAATTAGTTTACAAAAAGTTCAATGAATTTTCAATAAACGGTTATAAGCCAAGGGTTGAAAATCCAACAGCATTATCTAGGAATTTATTTATTTGTTACTTATAATTAGTGTAAATAATTCTGGTACCGGCAGATAAAGTGATTTTGTAGATTTGTTTTTCAAATTTTGTCACAGAAACCTAAAAAGTATGCTTACTATTAAAAACTCTTTTAATCTAAAATGTCACTATTAGTTTGTAGCTTGTACCGACTCAAGTTGTGCTTTACTTTGAACACTATATTTCATTCTTACGTCCTGGGGCAGTTTTTGGCGGAAAGCAAATTGTGCTGTGTTTGAGATGTAGGGCGGCAGAGATTGAGTTCAGAAGAAGTTTCTTATTATGTGCTCTTAAAGATTTATGATATAAAAACTGCGTTTAGCATTTAGCATGTCTGCATTCTATTTTATATTTAAATCAAAATCAGTAAAATTATCCGAAAACTAAAACATAATCGATAAAGAAAGGACCACAAAAAATATGTTAAGCGTAACACATAGAAGACCACCAAATGTTAAATTCAAAGTAGGTTCCTATATAAGTGAGTCATAATAATACATTCATCCCACAACCCAAAGGAATCCCGGTTCAATCTAAAAGGTGACAAAAAGCAGTCTATATTTTCTTCACCACAGAGTGTTACAAAAATAGAGGCCTATTTTATTTGTCTACGGTAAAGTTCAACGTTAACATCCTGGTACGTTCTCTTTTATTTTCTTGTTTTATACAAAGAGTGTTTGAATGATTAGATCACCTGTTGCAAAAAACACTTTAGATTCGAACGGCTACTTAAAACATCTTCTAAAATACTGATCAGTTGACCAACATCTTGGATCATCATCAGCCTATTATTGTTGCCACTGCTGGGACACAGGCCCCCTCTCTATGAGAGGGAATGGGCTATAATCCACCACGCGGGCCCAGTGCGGATTGGTAGATGTCACATGCCTTCGAATTTTTTGCTTCTAGGACATGCCGGTGTCCTCACGATGTTTTCCTTCACCGTTTTGAGAGCAGTGGTGATGAAATAAATTACACAAAGTAATGCGCCTGTCTGGGTTCGAACCCACGACTTACTGTTTGTAAGTCGAGGCCGCCATCACTGGGTCACCGCTGCTCTTGGATAGGTATACTAAGATCATCTGCTTGTCCCAACCATGATAGACGGGGATGGTATCCAGTTTCAGCTGAATATCAGTAAGTTACATGAAGCGACTGCCCATCTGACCTCCACGACCCAGTTTGTTTTGACCTTGGCAAGACTGGTTGTCAGGCTCGGCATTAATACAAGAAAAAAAACACCTGTCTATCCCACACCAAATCTGTGCTTACCAAAATCGTCCCTTTAAACCTTCTCCTTACCCTTTACCCCGTTACCCTTTACCTTGTTACCCTGTAAAGACGTGCTTCAGGGAAATAATACCTCATGGCATCCTTCAGGGGATTCTTTCAACGAATATAAAGTAGGTTGCGTCCTGTTTCGTCATATTTGCGTCCCAATATTGGATTTTTAAAAGATTCCTTTTATTTACTAGCGAGATAGCCTCAGGGAGATGTTATGATGGAAATATAATAAACAATGTTGAGTTTTATGTCAATATAGGAAGACGTGTTTACTGTAAACTTATGACTGTATAGTATAATGACTGTATACTATAAAGGGTGTAAAACACCTCTTAACGAAAACGAAAGGCACTTATTCTCCTTGTCATTGCGACTATTTTTTTGTTCTACATCATACCTGGGGACCTTCTAATTACGAGATATTGGGGGTCAAAGTTCAACATTTTTGACAAGTTTTTTTTTTTTAATACAAGTTTTTAATGTAATATTAACTGTTGTCTGTCGTGTATTAAGTGTATTAACTATAAACACCTCCACGACCCCCGTACTATTCAATCCATCCATCAGCACAATGTTTTGAGTGCGTTACAATGCGTTCTACCACAAAACATGATTTTACACCCCAAAAAAAAAAAGTCGTTACCCAGCAATAATTTTTGCGTAAAGTTACTTAGTTTGATGTACAGAATGCTTGGTTAACGGCTTTGTGATGAGGTCTTTTACACCCTGTATGTACACGCTTGTAATCCCCGAAAGGTTAGGCAGAGGTGTACCTAATAGTACACCCGGACTTAAACGCAACTGGTTAAATGTCCAGTTGCGTTTAAGTCCCATGTAATAAGGGGGGTCCTATTACCATCAACTGGGTACGGATCCAGACTCCATGGTTGTTTCTGTGAAATTCCCGATGGAAAATCTCAAATATTTCATAATACTGCCCGACCTGGGAATCGAACCAAGGACCTCATGCTCATCAGTTGCGCTTGCGACCACTGGACCAACAAGGCAGAGTAATTAATAGTATAATCAGTTTATAACGTTTTGACTGCTAGGCTGCAGGCCTCCTCTCCACCACGCGGGTCCAGTGCGTGTTGGTGCTTAAAATTAAAGCATTTATTTCAAGTGAGCCAGTGGCACTTTTGAATTGTCTAAATAAAAACGAAAATTTAATGTAGCTATAGTCCCAGTCACAAGACATAAAAACTGTGAGGGTACTGTAGTTGCTCATTCCCTAGCGTAGATCTCTATGGAGAAGAACGGGCAAGAAACTACATGGACACTCTTTTAAATCAGAATATTGTTACAAAAATTATTTGCCCTTATCACATGTCTTGAATGTTCGGTTTGGACCATGCCAATATTTTCTTCACGATTTTTTCCCTAATTGTTTTGAGTTTTAAATGGCTAACCTAAAATTACCTTTACAGATACTTCCTGCCTACCTACTTGTGTCTGAAAAACATCAAACTCAACCACCTACATATTATTACAACGTCAGAACTGTTAGTGATGATAATGATTTATTTAAAATGCATATCAAATTGTAACATGACGTGATGATCGTGGCGTGCATTCTGACGGTTCCATGAAAAGGTTATCCATCACTTTCTGGACCTACCTAACTGGTTTTAATATTTAACTATGAAGTAGTGCTAAGTAGTATATTAAGACATGATCGTTGGTGGTTACTTTGCCTCAAAAAGACAAATCTAATTTTTTCCTTAAAATTTGCAGTAAATCGCTCAAAAAGAAATCCTGAATCAAACGTTATTTACACGTTTCATCATCATCATCAGCCTATAATGTTCCCACTGCTGGGATACAACCTCCTCTAAATGAGAGGGAATGGGCTATAATCCACTACGCGGGCCCAGTGCAGATTGGTAGATGTCACATGTCTTCGAATTTTTGGTTCTGGGACATGCCGGTTTCCTCACGATGTTTTCCTTTACCGTTTTTAGAGCAGTAGTGATGAAATAAATTACACAAAGTAATGCGCCTGTCTGGGTTCGCCACAACTGGGCCACCGCTGCTCTCATTTACACGTCTAGTTATCAAAAAAAGGAAAAATGCAATATATAATAATATTTTTTTATTAAAACCCTAAATTCGTATTTCTTCCTGTATCGTTGCTAGACCCGGATCAACTATCTGTAGGTCATATAAATATTTGTTACGTACGGGGATCCACCAACGGACCAACGACACGCAGCGCAGTAGCCAACTCATCCACTACGCCAACCGTGCCCTCATTAAAATATCATTTCTGTCTCTCACTCACTTCCCATTCATTTTCCAATCTGTCTATTCTTCCCAGCGATACGGATACCGTCAGGCATCAACGATATAGTGTAATTACATCATCATACCCGGGCGATATAGCTATATAATGGTTATGTCATCGTACCTGGATAATACCACGATATTGCCGACTTGCTACGGCTATTGTTTAGCGCCGGTATTAAAGTTTCAAGTAGCAGTTTCAGGAGCGAGTCATAAGTGATAAGCGGTGATCAAAATGTATTTAACGTCCTGGCGGGCTACAAAAATCATATTCGATCATTGAAAAAGATGACGTCAGTCAAAAGTCAGTATAACATTGAAATGAGATGTCAAAGAGCATAAGTTAATCTCGTTGGAAATTGCTGTAGAAAGACAGATCGTTTGGAAATCAATTACTTATCTGGACCATTTTTCCTCTAGGCGGAATAAATGCTTCCCACGTATAAATAAGACCGTATTCGAGTTCAATGATCCTTTGATCATCTCTACGCTGACATTGTTTAAAGGATTGTTGTGTACTCGAATAACGTTGCCAGGAGGACACTCTTGGTAAACATTGATAGCACAAAAAAATCTTAATGTTGGAACATGTCGCCATTGCGTCACAAAGATTGCGTCTAGAAAAATAAGTTAACAGAGCTTGTCAGACGGACTCAAGTGTCACTTTTAAAAATAGCTAAATAATTAGAATTATCAAAAACACATATTCAAACAATCATAACTCCAAACTTGTCGCACTTCAATCTCCCGTCAAAACTTTTCGCTTGTACTGTACACTTTGTTTCCATTCGTTTCTCGAACACAATCCGCTGTGATGCTCACAGCTTCACCGTCAGTACTTAGCGTTAAATCCTCTAGGCTCCGTTTAAAGTCTACCTTTTTAAATTGCTTTAAAACTCTGTACACTGGACCTTGACACGAGGTAGAGGTTACATCTTTTATAGAGGTTGGGGTTATGTTAGTAACTCTATACGATTATTCTGTTTTGTCCCTTCTACTGCTGCTGCGCAGAGAGATTCTAAAAAGTAAAGTCAAAGTAATCAGTTCAAAAATCAAGTCACCATTGTATTTGTAATGGCAGTTCGTACATAATACAACCGAACTCGTTAATAACGCGTTAGTAAATTGCATCATGTACGGGCTGCCATTATAGTGTTGTGAAAATCTGGCAACTTTATTTGCAATATGTTACTTTTAAGATAATAACCTTACCGTGGAGGAGCCCGCAGCTAAAAATTAATAGCCGCTCGGGTCGATGTTTAGGTTAACCCTAGATTGATCCGTGGATGGGTGAATATTACAAATTTATCGAATTTTCCCTAAACCTCGATAAACACGTTAAACTCTTGGTCCCGGCTGTCATTTGTAGATCTTTGACAGTCGTTTTGACAGTTGTCGTTTGACAGTCGATAGTCAGTGACCCGAAAGTCTTACCAGCCAATCTTCAATCCAATCCAAGGGGTTATCGTATTACCTAGTAATAACTGGGTTGTGAAGGTCAGATAGGCAGTCGCTTCATGTAGAATACTGGTATTCAGCTGCATCTGGTTAGACTGGAAGCCGACCCCAACATAGTTACCACAGCCGCTTTACCACCTTCAGAGAAAGATAACTTAGGTCAAGACTTTTACTGTTTCAAAATCTTTGGTCGACAGAAAAACTATTGAAATACCAACGTCCGACCTTTAGGTAATTTCCCAAATTAAGTTACATCCTCTTTCACTGGTGTACAAGAATGTAGGCTGTCAGAACTTTTGGGGTCTAGACGGTTGACCCCTGGTTCACGTTAGTATACATAAAGTATCTCTGACCATATAGTTTCAAAAACAAACTTAAACTTCTTGCTGTAATTATCTTAAAAGCTAGTAAATTTCACGCTTGGAAAGATTCTTAAATTCTTACCCCTTTACTAAAAGGGGTAAACCAAGGGCCAACACCAAGGGGCCCAAGGAGCTGTGCCAAGGGGTATCGTGTTAGTAAGTGACTGAGTTGTGGTATGGAGGTCAGGGGTAAAGAAACGGTCTTCAGCCGTCCGGTTAGACTGGGAGCCGACCCCAATATAGTTGGGAAAAGGCAAACATAATGAAATTGTATTCATCCAAAGTAAAGGTAATCTTTGACATTATTAGTCTAGAGACTTAGTCATTATAAAGAAACACTTCATAATTCATTAATAAAGTTAACAAGGTAAGATTTGAACACTGTTTAGTAAATTCTAATTGATTTGGATCAGTGTTTTCTAAAACAACCTAAATCAATTGTTAAACAACAAAATTGCCAACTTAATTAAACAAAATATTTCATCAATATAATCTTACCAAACAGGCAAGCTCACTCAACTCCTGATCAACAAGTCTGCCACATAAACCAAATGAAAACAATATTATTCAAAAGATACTGAACACAAACATAAACAAACGCCGATCGATCTCCTTTGATATAGATATTGAGTCAAGTTAGTCCACTTACGCACAGGCGCTTTTTAAACGCAACGTTTTCTTTACCGCGTATTGAATTTTCAATTTTTAACGATTAACCGAGTGTAGAAAATCAAGTGAGTGCGTTGAAAAAATCCCTGGTGTGTTTATCAATTCACCTGAAAGGTGTCTATTACTGGACATAGCTGGAAAGATTCCTGGGCCTTCCTTAAACAGGTCATCAGACCACGCGATAGTAGCAAGCCATCAAAGCAAGTATAGCATAGTATTCATAAAGTATCTCTGACCTTATAGTTTCAAAACCAAACTTAAACTTCTTGCTGTTATTATCTTACAAGCTAGTAAATCTCACGCTCGGAAAAGCTGTCCTGCCTACTATCACTTATGTTTGACAATTCATCTGGCTAGGGTGATTATCTTGGTTCTTCTGTGGAACTTTTTACTTGGCGCGTTGGTAAATATACAACGAGTACCGTTAAATACTCAAAACCTCAGACACCTAAAATGATTTTTAATTCAATTGACATAATTCTGAGAGAAAATAATCATTAAAAAAATGTAAAGGTTTTATGTGCTGTTTAAGTTTTACTGGAAATTCTGATCTTGCGTTTGCGACGACGCTGTCGAGGGAGGAGTCGATAGATATATTGGACTACTATTGTGTTTGTTTACCTATTTTGGCGGGTTCACGCACGTCATGGCTTATCTATTAATTAATAGACACGGCAACATTTTTAATGAAGATTTTTTAAAAATGTGATAGATTAATAAGTGGTTCAATTGATTCTGCTCGTTATTCTGATGAAACTATTTTCAAGTTTTGCGCATTTAACATTACACGTTGTATAGGCTTCAATACCTAGCGTTAAAAATTTATTGCGCGGCAAAAAAACGCCGCGGTAAAATGCGCTCGTGCGTACTTCAGACAGTTAAGTTAATCTTACAACATAATGGTATATTCAGGAGCTCTATTACACTTGCTATGAGCCTTATTTATCTCCGGAGAACCTCTTAATAGGAGGCTGTGAGGGAACGATTATGTGATGAGGTGCCAATATAGTTATAATGCTGCTCAATTTATTTGAAGGAACTTGTGGTGTGAGGCGATATCGGTGGGTTGACCTGAGACGATGGTTCTTTAGTGTATTGGTATTTATCGAGGGTCTATATTAATGGATTAAATGAAGATCAATCAAATAGTCGAGCTGTGGCTAAACTTTGAGTGGGAGAAATTTTAATGAGTGAGCCTAACATAATGACCTCTGAGTTTATTTCAGCTGTTTCTTTGCAGAATATCTAGTTTAAAATAAATTACGTTTTAAGTGTTTGTAAAAACCTATTTGCAAAATAAACACCATTCTTAAAAGACCCGGGCCCCATGCCTCTGAAAAGACAGTAAGCAATTGATTCTTACTCTTTTTTGTAGATCTTTAATTGTTATTATGGAGAGTTTGAAGCCCAAAAGCCTGTGAAGCAGTCTTTTCAAGGGGTATTGTATTACTCAGTAACTAGGTTAGCTGCATCCGGTAAAACTGAAAGTTATACTCACCTTAGCTCAACTAAGTTTAGACAAATAATATGGGGGTAGGAGGGTGTTTGTAGATGTCGTAAATATGGACTTTATGGTCTTGACTGACATTCTCATAAAACCCCTAAAAATTTGACAGACTCATGAAAATTTCTCCGGCAAAAGTGCACCATATAACATGGTGACGCCAAGTCGCATATTATTTGATTTAATTTCAATTCAAGTGATCTTTTACACTGTAAAGACTGTACTTTCCTGGCTTTACAGTATACAGCCTTATGTCCCACTACTATTTATTGAAAGTAAAATAATAAAATTATTACCGTATCAATTAATTATTTTATTACTCACTAGCGACCTTCCCCTTCTTTGCCTTGTCTTTTACGACTTCAAAGAATATCAAGATTTCTTTATGTGAGTTTAATATAGATGTATTATACATGTCGCATCCGGTCATGAGTACGGACGGGCGAATGGATCGAAAGCGCGCCAGTGGGGACATCACGCGACCTACTCCCCACCATAGCGGCTTTTACAGAGTCCTGATGTTGACACCTCGCGGCGAGGCAGACAGTCTGGGTCTGATCGCAGCGGAGTTAAGACGTCTTGAAACTGTATACGATTCATTGTGCCTAGTGTTAATGTGTGAAAGTGTAATGTCAAGTTATTTGTTAGACTCAGTGTATCTGTTTGAAAAGAGTAACCATGGAGTTTCTTGCCGGTTCTTCTCCATGGAAACTACCTACCCGAACCGTGCAATGCGAAATAAAATAGTGTTTCGCATCCAATGTGTTTTCATAGCACGAAACCCGTGTTCTGCCCACATAAGCTCGAGCCTAGCGAAATAAATCCTGGCAACTCCGACATACATATAAACCTACCGTTATAAATATTTGAATGATGGCAAAAACCGCAACAGAACAACGCGAAAACCGACTCTAAGTTATCACTACTTTATGCCCGCGGCTTCGCCCATGTAGAGTCCAATAATTGTACCACGGGTTCATACTACAGGGATAAAAGTAGCCCATGTGTTAATCCAGACTATAAACTATCTGTGTGCTGAATTTTATCCCAATCTGTTTGTAGTTTTTGGGTGAAAGTCCTCACAAACTTTCACATTTATAATATTAGTAAGAAAATACAAGTGCAATGGCCACATGACAAAACATTGAGATTTATATGCGACAACAGCTCCTGAATGGTGGAGCTGTTGTCGCATATAAACTATCCAATCATTCAAGCTGGAACTATAGTTGGTGCCAGTTAAGATGAGAATAGCGGTCATTGACCCACGTACTATCGGAGTCTTTTCCGCCTGACCATTTTAAATTTTTTTCGCTTAAATTATGCGGAGGCTCCGAGCCTTCCTAATAGGCCTAAACTTCAAGGGGGCGTCCTTGAAGTTTAGGCCTATTAGGAAAGCGTCAACTTTGGCGCGCAAAATAACAATAACTCTCGTTTGGCGTGCGTCGTCAATGCGCTCGGCCGATTCGGTATCTTTTCATTCATTTTTTCTACACAAAGTCAACGGGGCGGGGCTAGAGAGCGTTTTTATGTTGCGAGTGCAAGCCAAAATGAGCTTAGTGGTGGTCAGACGGGAGTGTCCTCGATAGTACATTTATTAAAATTCTTAACTTTGAAAACCAAAAATAAGCCTGTTTAACTCTTGAATCGACATCTAATGTGATCTTCAGCATTAATGAAAAACGATACATGGTTTATTTGTTTTGGTTCGTACGAAGAGATATTAGGAAAAGGGCAATGACCGCTATTCTCATCTTAACTGGGCACCAACTATAATCGTTGATTTTCGTTAAAATCTGTTGACTGGTTTCAGAGATTAGCTTGTACTGTGGTGGAGGTGACCAATGATTGTCATAATTATATTGAGATGGGTAGATTTAGAAGTTTAGAGAGAATAATCCACTTCGTAGCAGATCACCATTTATCTACGCCAGCGTAGCAAGCACCGTGTAGGCGCTGCTACGCCGTAGCAACCTCGTAGCCCTAATAAAAACCAGCTTTATTTAGTCGCATTTAGCTTGCGTCGTAGCGCAACTACTTCTGTATTCTCGTTGCAAGGCGCCCATTCACTGTACTACTTTATAAGGAACCCGACTGGCTGTCGATTTCAATCGAGTTTATTTTAATGCGACGACGACTGGTTAATGTTAGAGGAATTTTGTGAAATGGTTTACTTGAGACAGTTTTTAGAGTTTAGAACAGCAAAATCCTAGATTTGTCAAACATAAGTGCTTACACAAGTAAGCACTTATGTTTGACAAATCTAGGATTTTTTATTGCTTTTGAGGTAAAATAATACTATATATGTGTCGAGTTGAGAACCTCCTCTTTTTTTTAGTCGGTTAAAAAGTAAGTAGTGTGTGAAATAATACCTACATCCTTTTAATTTAGAAAGCTTTATTACGGAACTTAAAAATAATTCCAGAACTTCATAGGGAGTTTTACCCACCATAATATTTACTTCCTTAGAATTTAGGCAAATAAATTCTACACAGTTCGATATCTGGCGAATAAATACTGCCGATGGCTGGCCTGTATTAGACCGTTGGTATGTGCACATTGTCCAATGTATCGTCATCTCCTCAACCTTTTCCATATTGGTTTTCCAGTCTTATCGGATGCGTACCAGTATTTTATATGGAGCAACTGTCTATCTGACCTCCTCAACCATCATTCATAACCGGCGTGTGTGTATACTAAGCAACGGGAACTAAGCAAAAGCAGCACTTAAGAATATTTATGTGAACGACGAGCGCTCTTTTCATCATCATCATCATCATCAGCCTATTAATGTTCCCACTGCTGGGACACAGGCCTCCTCTCTAGGAGAGGGAATGGGCTATAATCCACCACGCGGGCCCAGTGCGGATTGGTAGATGTCACATGTCTTCGAATTTTTGGTTCTAGGACATGCCGGTTTCCTCACGATGTTTTCCTTCACCGTTTTGAGAGCAGTGGTGATGAAATAAATAACACAAAGTAATGCGCCTGCCTGGGTTCGAACCCACGACTTACTGTTCGTAAGTCGGGGCCGCCACCACTGGGCCACCGCTGCTCTTATGCGAGCGCACTTTTATGTTTGTATAATTATGTGTAAACTATTAAATACTCGTTCTAAGAACCATATCCAAGAACCTAAACAAACTACACACATATCGATGCGCAACAGTGTCGCAACTGTCGCCATATCGTGCTTCCCCGCCTGGCATTAGGAGCTCGCGTGACTGGCCGCAAATTGGTTTATGCAAATCTTACGGATGAGGCCTCAAACCGAGAGGGGGTTCCCCCTCCCCCTATTATCCCCTCCTCCTCCCCCCTCTTGCGTCGTTTATATTTCTATTGAGACACAGAATTGGGTCAGTCGGAAAGAGTGTATAGGTTTCTTTCTAGTTTGCATACTGATTGGGCTATGTTTTCGGCTATAAGGTTTTGGTGGGTTTGGAAATTAGGCCTTGGTTTTTAGGTCTGTGATATTTCGGGTAAGCTGTTGCTTGAATATCAATTAGCTTTGGAATTGCTTCGCCAGTCTTTTAAACTTTTCTACAAAGTAATTCGTGGCTAACAATATTTTAGTCAAAGAGAGTATAAGGAGACGAACAGGCAAGATCGTTCGTCTCCCTAGAGATCGACGTATTGGAATGGACAGCTAGCTTCAACATTTCGTTTTGACTGAGCGATTTCCTAATAATTCAAAAGTGCTCGCAGCTGGATAATAATAATTAGAAATAAATTATTTGTTTCAGTTAAGTTTTATAAGATAGCGGTCCAAACTTGAAAACAAAAACGCTATCATCCATTTGTTTAAGTTCAATATCGACGGATCGTAATAAATTATAATAATTTAATCAACTAACCATTTGTTTAAGTTAAATTAATAAAAACACAATTATAAGTTACCCAAAAATTTCGAACTCGGCGCGGAGTCACATGTAGGTCAACACCGTATTAACGTTATTGCTTTCATTACCAGATTCTTCTTTTTCCTTATTAAAGTTAATCCGATTGCAGACTCGTTACTATCCTCATTTTTGTTCTGTCTCTTAGCATTTATATGGCACAGGCTGGAAGGGAAACTGTACCATAAATTCAGCACATGATACTGGTATCCAGAATATGAATAGTTCGTCGATCATCCAGCATTTAGCTGGTTTATCGAGAATGGTCAGCTGAATAAAATTTATGGTAGCAAATAAAACATCATGTATAATCTCCCTTCCTGCCTGTAATAAAATCTCCAAAAAACTATACTTACAACATCCAGCGAAATTCAGCAAACCATCAAAATATAAAAAAGGCTTTTAAAAATTAACAAAATAAAATAGAAATTGTGCTGTGAACGAAATGACTTAAACAGTGCCTGAAGTAGCGAAAAGTGTCCATTTTGAAAGTAGTGGTATATCAGTAGTGTTGACAGTTGTGACGTCATTACGTCGATGTGTTAGAGATGAATACGGTACAAAGCACCGGCGGCGGCCATGGAGGGTCCATGAAGAAGGATCATAAGCATGAACAGGTCAGTGTTAGCCTTAATTTTTTTTTTTTTAGTCTATAAATAAACAGAGGTAACAACGTTCATGGGCGACGAAGTGGACAACTTCATAACCTTGGTTCTCTTGCGGATGTCTTCATTTGTTGCGTTGGAAGGCCTCCCACTAGGTGGACCGATGACCTGGTGAAGGTTGCGGGGATCCATTGGATACGAGTCACACGGGACCGGTTAATGTGGCTGCACTTGGGGGAGGCCAATGTCCAACAGTGGACGTCTTTTGATTGAAATGATGATGATGAATCGTCATATTGTGTATCGTGTAATTATGTAATCGTATATCGTGTGTATGTGATCATGATGGAATTATTGTATTGTACTAACTGTATTGAATTCAACAATTTATTCTGAATAGATTAACTTGAAAAAAAAAATAAAACAAAAACATCAGTGCTAGCAAAAAAAAAGTCTAGTCATAATATTGTTTCCAATTCATGTTACTTCCACTTATACGAATATCAGCTTAACAAAAGTACGTTTCGTGTTGACGTTGTTTACGCTGATTTCATAAAGACTGGTACAATTGAAAAAATAAATAAATTGATGCAAGTTGTAGCGCAAATTGAACCTTATGCTATGTTATTTTATTAAACTGGTTTTAACATAAACATGTACTCTGGCTCCAAATCATTTATTTATTTATTAAGGTTAGCCTACAATTGTTTACACATTACATTTCACTTAAATGTACACGATATACATTTATAAGTGCAACAATTATTTACAGGCTAACACCACATGCACTATTTTATTTAGATTACAATGATAAAACTAGTGTAAAACAAAATAGATCTAGAGACTTAACAAACAAATAATTATGTCTGGACTTTAAAAGAGACTACGACCTCTGAGTTTGTTTCGGCTGTTTCTTCTCAGAGTAGTCAGGTACGAAACACCGGCCCCATCTAGTTTTAAAAAATGACGTGTAAAAGTGTTTGTAAAAAACTACTTGCAAAATAAACATCATTTATCATTATCAAATCAAGATCAAATTAAATTAAATATATTGATATAAATAAAAACAAAATACCTAACAGATAAATAAATTAAATTAAACTAAGACTACATTTTTGGTCAATAAATTAATACATTATTTCAAATTTATCATTCTGAAGAATGTTTTACCTGCGCAAATTAAATTAACACTAAATATAGTGTTAATTTAACTTGCGCAGGTAAAAATTGTTAACAATAATTTGATAAAATACTGATGATGATTCTTCACAATGATAAATTTGAAATAATGTATTAATTTAAAACTAAAAATATGTAACATAATTGAATTGAATACTATTCCTCTTAAAGAAGGCACTATACACTCTCATAACACCAAACTTCCCTCAGGGAAAGACGCAGAAGTTTCTAGGAACTAATTTATGAAGCATTCGCCTGATCATACGATGCTGTTTCACTGAAACTCGGAGCATACTGCATACATTTATGAACGAATTTTTTACTTTCCCAAGGAGCTGCAATATACTCACGTGATATACTTAACTATCTACATTTTCACAATCCAACGTCGTCGTTGGCGTATTTGTGTTGATGACTAGTAATCAAGAATAAAACAAGGTATTGGAAATTCTCATGAGTAGGATAACTAACAAAACATTTTTTTCGTCTTTGAGTGGCTATTTGTGTAAAGATAAAGAAAGATAAACGTGTGTTGTGTACGTATTTCTGAGACCAGTTTTATTCCACCTGTGCTGATACGATATTGATTTTACAAAAATCCAATGATGCAGTTTTAGTTCTCATCAAAAAACTTTTTTGCAAAAAATAAAACCGACTTAAAAAAAACAAAAAGAAAAAAACAAAAAGTGTAAAATTACCTTAACTTCAGAAGCCGGTGACAAAAACACCAGAGCCTACAGGCGTGATCGTCATGATGTTATATAAACAATAAACATCCAAACGATTGCAGTAATCACGACAGATTTGCCGTCTATTTCGGAAGAGTTCCATTGTATATCTCCGAAGATCAGTATCAGATCTTCACCAAATTTAAATGGGACCACCTCAAGAGTATACTCTTTTTTTAAAGAAGAATTTTGAGAGTTGGTCCACAAATGGGGGAGAAATCAGGTAACATACATAAAAAAACATACACACGAACATATAACCCCTCCTTTTTTGAAGTCGGTTAAAAATCGGATTCGAGACTCCTTTGCGTATTTTTCGCTATTTCACAATATTATATAATTATATATTTTCGGTTAAGGCAATCCACGCCCACTTGAAAAATTCACGCTTTATTAGTGTCATGAACTTTATTAAACTGTTGAGACGAAGTAGGTATTGTGAAAGTGTTTTTAATCATGGAAATTAATGAAAATGGATGAGGGCAAATGGATTTCCATTCAATCGCAGAATTGTTGGTCTTCTCACAAGTTACATAAACAAATCTGACAGAGTGCCAGCAGTAATTAGCGTAAAGCTTGTAAATTGTCGACCAGTCTTAATTCAATTCTCGTTAGACACAATTATTAATCGTTGAATCTCAGAGAACGGCTTGTCATTACTTAAGTTGTCGCTTTTCATCTTTCAACTTTACTGTGTTATTATTTGTGTTCGTTTTTGTGTAATTGATGTTAAGTAAATATTTATGAATTATTTATGAAAAATTTGGTAACTTTACTTGTTTTTATTGTGAAACCGTTTTTTTAACTACTAGCTTTTGTTAGAAATTATTCCATGGTAATGCTGGAATAAAAGTATCCAAATCATTATATACGGAATAACAGAAACTTAAAAAACACAAAAGTTTTGAATGTTCTAAACTAAAACAAAGAGATCAGGAATTAAAACCACGTTTGTGAGATCGCAAGGAATGGAAATTCACTCATAACTCACAAAAATATTCAGCAACCAGAAATTAGAAAAAAAACCTGGCTACTAAGTGTTTCATTTATTGTAGAAATATACACTTGAGAAATTGCATGCATCGTGTTAAGCATTAATCCACTTAGACAAACATAGAAACCCTAAACGTGGGTGGACGGTGTGTATCTACAGTAAATATTCGTCAGTAGGTACGCCATACAGACTATGTTCTGATACTCTCTACAGTAATATCACTTCTTTTGTTAAGAATGCGAAGACCTACATAAAAACAAAAGCATAGAGAGTTTCCCTTTAAGGCTTTGTAACGACTTCCTTTTTATCGACAAATTATCCTAAAACCTTCGGATCTCACTCACAAAGTGACGGATACGAGTGACAACTCACTAACGACCCATCCATTCTTTTACTTTTTTTATTACTTAAAGCCTCCTTTTAAAAACAATACGGGACTGGCTTTTCAAAAGTTGTAAAATTATCGTCTTTTGTTTTCTATTTTCTTTCAAACCAGCAGTGTTCGGAGTTTGAAAATGTGCCAAGGAACATTTAAACACATGAAAATATTGTAAAAAAGAGAATATTTTGCGATTTGTTTGATTATTCATAAAGACAAGCAATGCATTGTACTTAGAAGATATCAAATACAATAAATCAAACGAATGCAAAATTGCCAATACATTGTATACATCTTTGATAGTAACCTGCCAGTGCCAAGCTTATGATTAACATTACTGATGATTGTCAATCGGCAATCAACAGATAAAAGAAAATGCCAAGCTCTTTGAGAAGGAAGCCCAGAAGGATTTATTTAACACGAAAATTAAATCATTGAGTAGATGGAGTGATGAGAGAACGCCCAAACTATATTTAAAAATATGAGACATGCACATAGCTGCTAACTGAAACTTTTCAAATATACCTAGTTTTAGCTTTCTCTCACCCCACCCTGCCCACCCATCTGTCAAGTTTTTGTGCGTAACATGCTTGCTGAAAACCTGTATGAGCTTCCTTTTCACCTGGATTGTCCATTCGTTGTTGATGTGATGTTTATTTTTTGCAAGTAGGTTTTTACAAACACTACACGTCATTTTTTTAAACTAGATGGGGCCGGTGTTTCGTACCTGACTACTATAAGAAGAAACAGCCGAAACAAACTCAGAGATCATAG
This sequence comes from Xestia xanthographa, assembly GCA_905147715.2. Lineage (NCBI taxonomy): Eukaryota > Metazoa > Arthropoda > Insecta > Lepidoptera > Noctuidae > Xestia > Xestia xanthographa. The sequence goes on along the minus strand of LR990644.1, from coordinate 3,112,907 downwards.
TCTTTTTTGATATCCAGACATAATCTTGCTCAATTCACAAGAGGACTATGCAGATTAGTGTCTGAGATGGTCTTTTGAAAAAAGAACCACACAGATTTAAGTGGACCTGTCCAGTCAGTGCAAGCATTTGTCAGTTAATGTGTAGCTCGACTTATAACTCAAGGAGCTCAACGAAACGACGAACAATACCAAAGAAAGGACATTTGGGTAGGTCGCTTATAGTACTCAAACTGCCAGACAGTCGTGGGGAAAAAAAATATGTGACCCACATGGTCCTCACATTCACAATAATTGAATAAAATTAATAATAATTTACAGAATGAATGCCAATAAAAAATATAATTAAATGTCACAATAAGAATAATAAAATACTGAACAAAGTATTTATGTCAAATCATTCAATGTAAAAGTGTATAAAAGAAAGGAATTAATTTCAACGTATTTCCAAACCTGCACTTCGAGAAGCCAGTGTATCTAAAATCAACCTTGCATCCGAGCTACGCCATGTTATGTCTCATAATAAAGGACGTCTTGTCTCTGGAGCCTGACATATTGCCTGTTCGTATAATTGGGGTGCTTTGAGGCAATTAACCGACCCAGTCACCTGTGTAGAATATTTGTTTCCGACCACATTAGGAATACAATGTGCAGGAACATTGATCTGTGAAGGTAATGTTCAAGTAACCATTAATTTCTTTTTTACGGTGCAAGCTTTTACGAAGCTAAAGATTACTCATAAGTTATAAAAATGAGTCCAAAACTTGAAAAATTGTCTTTAATTTATTTAAAATATGACTAAGAAAAAACCTACGAAAATATTTTGCAGATCTACAATTCTCTAACAATAAGTAACATTGCCAAAAGCAGATTATTCACCTTCAACCGTTCCTGTCAGAAATTTAAATAATATTGTTTATAATTCAAAATATAAGTAAAGAGTAGTGAATTATACGTTAAAGTGAACATAGATAGCTGCAATACCACATCAAATGTTATCCACGGAAAAAGTGTAAAGAATTCGGCGAAATACTTCAAAGACCCAGGACCAGTGAAAGTGCAAAACAAACAGTGTAAAAGTGCAATAAATATCAGACTGGTGATCAAACTAACTTTAAGAAACAAAGTGTACCTAAACCAGAGAAGAACGATACCAAAACTACAAAACAACGGTGAGGGAATACAAATTTTGACTAAAAGTAATAATTCAGTGACCGTTTTTTTTCCATCAAAATTTGAAAAAGTGACATCACCTTCCTACGGACAGCAGCGACACTAAAGATTCGGTAATTCCCTCTAGCGGCGAGTACAGTAACTAATAGACATTCAAGATATCGATGTGTCAAATTACTTCTACATTGTACCAAAAGAGGGAGCTTTTCTAAAATATCTACGACAGGACAAGAAAATAATTAATTTGCCTATTTAATTAAATAATAATATAAATTTCACAATGGAAGAAGAAAATGTAACAATTCGTCGACACAAAACTACTGCAAATAATTCACTGGATATTTCGTTCGAGTCAACAAATTCTGAAATGATTAGAAGATATAGTTTACCGGACTTGTCAACTGCATATGAAAGTGACATAGAAGATTTGAAAGGAAAAATAATCCAGCTTAAAAGCGAGTTAGACATTGCACACAAGGAAATAGAAAACCTTAACACAGAGAACATGACGCTAAAAATTGCTTTGAATAAAGAAAGGAACAAATCTAAAAGTTTACGAGAAATATGCTCAGAAACAAAAATTAAAGGAAACAACAGTAAAAAGAGTGAAAGCAAAAAAAAGAAAAGGATCTCAAGAAACCTAAATCAATCATATAAGGAGGCAATCAACAACAGTTGCATAGATCTTGGGCTCAATGAAACTACCGAAGCGATAATAATAGATGGCACCACTAGCAACATTTCAACACCACGTAGACTGCCGGATAAAGTTTGCAGTGACACTCCTACATACAAGCAACTGGAAGAGGAAAATAAGCAAATAGATGGCGTTACCAGTACCTTATTATTACCAACTTTATCGGTACGTCAGCAGCGCCAAATTTGTCTAATAAGTAGTGATAAAACAAATAAGGTATTAGCTATAGCACAGAGTACATTCCCCGATCATAATATTTGTCATTACTTGTCAACAAATTGTGGAATTATACAGTTGATAGATCATCTGGAACAAAAATTGTTAAACTACACAAAGAATGACTATTGTTTGATTTTTATAGGAGAGAAAGATTTTAGGAAAACTGACAACTACTTTAATTTAATCATAAGTTTAAGGAGTATATTAATGACATTAAAACACACTAACATTTTGCTCTGTTTACCGACCTACAAATTTGATGGATGTTGTTCTATGTTTAACTCCAGAATAGAAACATTTAGTAATTTATTATACCATGATATTTGTACTCACGACTATGCTATGATATTTGATTCGAATTTAAATCTGACATACGATGAGTCAATGTTTTATAAGCACCGTGGAGTTCTCAATAACTATGGCATGAAGAATATTTTTGACAATCTAAAGTGCTATCTTGACATTTCTAAAGACCCTTGCCCTATAAATATTGAGGATCAAAGTTCAGAAAACCGTACTAAGTTAAGAAAGGAACAGTTTTTTCGTTCCTAACAATGAAAGTAGTAAGATAAAACATATAAATAAAGTTGAAACTCCTAACCATAACATACGACTACTGCACCAAAATATTGCAGGGTTATTGAATAAACTTTCTATGATTGAAATATGTTTAACTGAGTTTAAGGACTGTCATAAAGAGGTAGACATATTATGTTTTTCAGAAACATTTATTAGTAATAATAATGAATTAAATATAAGTGTTAACGAATTCGTACTTGCAACTTCATACTCACGAAATACAGAAAAGAGGGGTGGGGTGTGTATTTTAATTAAACAGTTCTTAGAATACAAAATAATTAAATTATGTAAAGAAATGGCAGAAGATAAAATATTTGAGTGTTGTGGCATAGAAATACCACGTTATAACTGTATTATTGTATGTGTTTATAGGACACCCAATTCGAACATTGCAATATTTTTCAATAAACTCGAGTCTCTGTTGCATAAACTCGGTGACAGAAAAAGCAAAAATATTATACTGGTAGGAGATCTAAACATAAATACCCTTACGACTAACAAAAATGCCACTACACTAAAAGAAATACTTTTAAACTGCAACATGACTTTAAAGATTAATACTCCGACTCGACATACTACTTGCATAGACCACATCATCACTAACATACCAGACTCGTCAGGGGAAACATGCGAATTACATCTATCGGACCATAATACTGCTCAAATGTTGACATTCACATCAAAAATATCATCGCACAAGCATGCTCCATCGCATTGTTTCATGTACAAGAGGAAGTATAGTGAAGAGTACATAGGAAAATTTAGAGAATGTCTCTTGAGCCTGAATTGGCAAGATATTTATGATGAATTAGATCCTAATACGGCTTTTAATAATTTTCATGAAACCTTTTGTCTACTATATAAATTAAATTTCCCGATTCAAAAAATTAAAGTAAAATATCAAACACCTACTCTAAGATGGATAACTAAAGGTATTAAAAAATCTTGCCTCTCTAAAAGATATCTAAAATCAAAATATCATGAAAATAAATCTAAGGAAAATAAATCGGTTTATAATAAATACGCTAAAATATTAAAAAAATGTATTAACTTGGCCAGAAAGCAATCTTCTAGCAAATTTATTTTGAAAGCAAAAAACAAATGTCAAGCAACATGGAAATTAATTAAAGATAAACCTAAATGTACAAAGTCACAATATATAGAGGCCATTAAAATGAATGATGTTACGATAGTAAATCCTGAAGAAATAGCGGAAGCTTTTAATAATCACTTCATTGATGCTACAAATATAGACATAACCAAGCAGAAAAATAAAAACAAAATTACAAAAAGCACTAGCAATGTAAGTAATAGTTTATACCTCGAACCTTGCACGCCCAATGAAATCAATAAAATTATTGAATCACTAAATAATACCAACGCAGTGGGATATGATGAAATTTCCACCCACATAATAAAATCATGTGCCGATATATTGTCTCCTATAATAGCTCATCTAATTAATTTAAGTTTCTTTGAAGAAAAGTACCCTGACAAATTAAAATTCTCAGTCATAAAACCATTATATAAAAAAAATAATAAACATGATTTAAACAATTATCGTCCAGTGACCTTAATACCTATAATTTCAAAAATATACGAAAAAGCAATGTATAGCCGAATTGTCTCATTTATATCCAAATACAATATAATAAGTACAGAACAAAATGGTTTTCAAAGAGGAAAGTCAACCGCACTAGCTTGTTATCAACTAATAAAATCGATTACGGAGAATATAGATGAGAAGATTCCGGTCACTGCAATATTTTTTGACATGACCAAAGCATTTGACTTTGTAAATCATGACATACTATTAGAAAAGTGTGAGAGTTGCGGAATAAGGGGCAAGGCGTTAAATTGGCTAAAAGATTACTTAACGAATAGACAACAACGGGTTGAAATTTTAGGTGTTAATAAAGACAGAGAAGTGATAACTTATAAATCTCAATACAGGACCAATACGTATGGTGTGCCTCAAGGTAGTATTTTGGGGCCATTGCTTTTTCTTATTTACATAAATGATTTGCCAACGGTGACGAGAAATAAGTGCGTGTTGTTTGCAGACGACATCTCAATGATAATAAATAAAGATAATGAAAATGAACAATTTGAGGATAAAATTAACGCTGCAGTAGAAGCTGTAATAGAATGGCTTGAACAAAATAATTTATGTGTGAATGTTTCCAAAACAAAATATATTAATTTCTCTAATTACAAAATGACAAATGAAGCAATGGAAATTATTGGAGGTGATAATAAAATTGAAGAAGTTGACCATACGAAATTTTTAGGCATAGTAATTGATAAAAATTGTAATTGGAAAAAACATATTGAAAATGTATGTAATAGGCTAAACAGCTTTGCATTTGCACTAAGAAATCTTAGGAAAACTGTTGGACGTAAAGCCGCGCTGTTAGCTTATCATGGATATGTCTCATCTGTGCTAAGATACGGCTTAATTATATGGGGCAATTCCACTGACATCAATAAGGCATTTATTGTGCAGAAAAAATGTTTACGAGCAGTGTTTGGTGCAGACCCATTAGATTCGTGCAGACCTATTTTTAAAAAACATAAATTATTAACATTAGCTTGTACATACATACTGGAAATGGGAGTATTTGTAAAAAAACATCCTCACCTATTCAGTAGAGCCGATAGCCTCAATGTTTATAAAGTGGGCAAAATGTCAAGGGATCCAACAAAATTAGCAATGCCAAGATGTAGAACAGCGTACTGCCATAAAAACACGAGTCGAATGGCAATACAGATATTTAATAATATACCAAAAATTATTAGAGAACTGCGAACCAGCTTATTTCAAAAACATCTCAGAGCATGGCTTATAGAAAATTGTTTTTATAGTGTTAAGGAATTTATGAATTTTAGGACAAAGGGAAGAATTGCATGACATGTAAATTATATTTGACATTTTTATTTTAAGCTATTGACATATTTTGTAATTGAATTTCTTTAATTAGCATTTGTACGTTGTATTTAGAAAACTTGTAATTTAATTGTTTTTATTGACATTGTAATTTGATACTATAGACAATTCTTGATTTAGTAATTATTTTATTTTTGACATTGGAATTTAATTAATTTGTTAAATTAGAATCATTGAATGTTACAAAATTTGCATGCCGAATTTACATAGTTGGCGGAATATGAAGAACTATTGTTTATTTGTTATAAGATCTGTAAAATACCATATTTCAGGCAAATAAATAAATCTATCTATCTATCTATCAACCTTGGTAAATAAAGCACTACAATTTTTCACATAAATTTCATATCAAAAAGACTTTTACGATAAGTTACAAACTTAACAAGCGCTATCATAAACCAGAGCTCACCAAACACTAAACAAATATGGCGGTCATATGCAAAGCGCGCCAAAATTACGGCACTAGGGATGGGATTAACCGGGGTTGCGGGACAGTTCGAAAGAGATACCGCGGCCCCGGAACACAAAGGGCGATGAAGGAACATGGATGGGTTTTAGTCAGTAAAAGTCTGACACTCCCTCCTGCTCCGCCCAGAGCGGGAGGAGTTATTTGATGATTTCCCATCAGAAAAAAAAAAAAAAAAAAAGGGATGGGATTAAGATTAATATTAAAATTAATTACGGAAAATATTCAGCATAAGTATAAGGTTCCCACTACTGGGATAAAGGGCTCGTCTCTGAAAGAGTAAGTGGGCCGTAATCCACCAAGTGGTTCAACTGGCGGGTTGATGTCAAATATCTTCGAATTATCGGTTCTAGGACATGCCGGTTGCCTCATTATGCTAACCTTCACCATTTTGAGAGCAATCTTGATGAAACATTTAATACAAAGTTGATTTCCTGTCTCGGTTGGAACATACGACCTACAACGCATAAGTCAGGCCTGATACTGGCCCACTACAGCTCTAATGTGACATAGAGTACCACTAAGACTTAATTACCGATTACTAATGCAGATACCGACATAGCCAACACTAAATTTAGATTGGAATTAGTGCTGGCGATATGCTAATGTATTGCATTCTGGGATGTTATCAGAACGGGTTGGTTTGGCTTGAATTGGCTGCGAGTCAAAGGGAATGCTCGCAATGAGTCCGAGTTGACAAAGAGATGGTGGAATGGAAATATGTGACTGTATGTGTTCGCCATTGTTTCGATGTTGTGCTGTTTTTGTGGCCGAAACTTTTCGGTACGTGGGTTTTGAATAAAGAGAGATAGTTATTTTGAATTTAGATGGTTTGATGGCTCGTTAAAAGAATGTAACAGCCGTTTCGCACTAACATGGGCGGCACCTAAATGGTCTGTCTAACTAAAAACGCTACTGGATTTGAAGTTTGAAGTTAATTATTCTTTTTGTATTAAAAAACCCATAGCGATCTGATAACGATGACTTCATTTAGTGTTTTTCAAAATGGGCATTAGAATCAACTAAATTATTTTAAATTGTTTATTTTAATCCTAAATTACGAAAAAGTATACATTATTTATGTGAACACTTTCGAATTACATTCTCACCGTTTAAATAAATAGTAGCATCCTGAAACACGTATTACGTGCATTTTTTTCCCCGTTAAAAAACCCTTATTTGATTACTCTAGAGAACATGTCACTGAAACTTGCTACCGTCATCAAAATATTCCCCATTGGTATTCCGAACATGGTCAGAGTACTGCAATAATTTATTTCCTCGAATGATTCCAGGAAGCTATCTACAGCAATTTAAACTGCAAAATTTCAGTCATGTAGCTCGCATACGTCGGTCTGCATTTCAAGTATTTCAGCACTGAAACCGGTTATTTTCTTGGATTTTCAGAACGTGAGCTGTTTGGATAAGTGATACGTCATGTTTGCTATTTATTTTTATGTTAGTGAGATTATTTGCATGAGCTTTGCCATTTTTGATGTTGATTTATGTGCATTTTGTTTTGAGTTCAACACTTAGGGACAATAAACGCAATATATTTCGTGACTTTACAAATCGATACAACAGTAAACTAATTTAAGATAAATTGTACGATTGTTGTAGCACATCACTAGCGCATGTGAATATGTCGTAATACTTCAGAGTAAAGAAATACAGTAGGTCAATAAATTTTCGAGACTCTGCTCTGTGGTAAATTATTTTTCAATGTTTAGTAATAATTATGAACGATTACACTTCAAAATAAGACACTTTAAATATTATTAGAATTTATGTTAGTCACCGGTTGTTAATTTTGTTCATATTGTTTCGCCATCATCAGTCACTGTTTTGCCCTTGTCGTAATGTATTAGGGGTTGCCGCAGCTTCTTCTTTGATGAAGTCCATCCATCGTTTCTTTCTCTCTTAAACATTATTTTTTACCCACGACGGAACGGAGACGTTGTATGCGTTTGGGGTGAGAGGATGTTTGTTTGTTTGTGGGTTTATGTGTTTGTGTTTTTGTTTGTTTGTGCAAATACATGTTGCCATTTGTCTTCAAAACTACTAGTCCGATTTTGATGCGGTTTTCAGTCATGGGTTCGAGTTTGATTGGTGCATGTTATCAAATAGGTGTTACGGTGACAACTCACCAGGGGACGCTGCAGCAAACATTTTTTGTGCAAATATAAGTTGCCATTTTTCTCCAAAACTGCTAGTCTGATTTTGATGCAATTTTCAGTTATGGTTTGAGTTTCATTGGTGCATGTTTTTAGATAAATGTTACGGTGACAACTCACCAGGGGGCGCTGCAAAAACAATTTTTGTGCAAATCCATGTTGGCATTTTTCTCCAAAACTACTAGTTCGATTCTGATGCAGTTTTCAATGATGGGTTTGAGTTTTATTGTTGCATATTCTTAGATAGGTGTTACGGTGACAACTCACGAGTTGTCTTCTCACGAGGGAACTCCTTAACGGTAAATAGCACGGATACGAAAATTTGTAGACGCGTTCTATTTGTAAGATAAACATGATTTCTATCATGACCTGATCCTACAGCCAGGATTGTCTTCTCGCGAGGGAACTCCTCAACGGTAAATAGCACGAATACGAAGATTTGTAGACTCGTTCATATTTGATAGATAAACATGATTTCTATCATGACCTGATTCTACAGCCAGGATTGTCTTCTCGCGAGGGAGGGTACTCCTCAGTGGTAAATAGCACGAATACAAAGATTTGTAGACTCGTTCATATTTGATAGATAAACATGATTTTTATCATGACCTGATCCTACAGCCATGATTGTCTTCTCGCGAGGGAACTCCTCAGCAGTAAATAGCACGAATACGAAAATTTGTAGACGCGTTCATATTTTTGATAGATACACATGATTTCTATCATGACCTTATCCTACAGCCAGGATTGTCTTCTCAAGAGGGAACTCCTCAACGGTAACGATTACGACAAAATTAAAAATTTATAAAATTATTAATTAAAAAACCTTTTTAAAATATCTTATTAGATAATTTATAAAAATGCACTGAAAAGAAGAAAATAAACCTTTTAGTAAATGAAAACGAAAAGCTTTCATAGAAGCTTGTCCCGACTTGGGGTCGGCTTCCAGTCTAATCGGATGTAGCTGAATACCAGTATTTTTACCCATGACGGAACGGAGACGGTAGGTATATGCGTTTGGGGTGAGAGGATGTTTGTTTGTGCAAATTCATGTTTGTAATTTTTCTCCAAAACTACTAATCCGATTTTGATGCTCTCTAAAAAGTTTTATTGAAATTTATTTGGGTGTTTCTATGAACCTCTGAGCCTACATCAACATAATCATACAAAATGGATCTTCTGCTTCTATCTTTTCTACATCAATATCGCGTGCCTTTTCCAAAATAAATCAGAGTATTTTCATGTATTTGATTGGTCTGCCTGTGACTAGTGGATGGTGTGTAAACTGAGGTGACACATAGCCGTGTGTTTGTAGAATGTATTCTTCTTTACTTGCCACTTTATGCAAACAAATATGGCGGACTTAGATTTTTCAATTATGAAAAATCGATACATTATAAAAAAGCCTGAATAATATATTATGTGCATCTGACATTGTTAAGAATATTATAATTGGCCAAATAAGTAGGCTACTTTTAATCCTGGTATTAAACATTGTAGCTCCGAAAACAGATATAGATTTAACAGATAACACATGTCATGCAAATATTGCAATCCATATGAAACCAATCGTGCCATTTTTTGACTGCCTAATATAACGTCAAACGGTCAAAAGCGCTATTTAGTTACTATACAAACAAGTTACCATGCAAAATAGACTACGTTTTTGTACTTTTAATGTCTAGAATTAAGTTCTTGGTTGTAACGTTGTTGTTTTAAACGAATTAGCTGGCTGCGACAGTAGCCATATTAAGTTTAAAATGCTTAAGCCGGGCACGCGGAGTAGGTGCTCTTGTGTTATCTAAATATACCTATACATATCTCAGACGCAGTCACGGGCAAACATCAAGGCATTAATACGAACGAGTACAGGTTACACTGTAAGTTTGATTCATTGTTGAGAGATTAAATTACGTATAGATTCCGTAAAACCAGTAATGAAGTATTGCGTACCAGCTGCGGTCACTGGGTACTTAACATGCCAACTTGACTGAATTTCGTACTGTATGACCGTGTTTCTTTACCAAAAGCACAGAATAATAACTAGTATACAAAAAGACAAACTGTACAGAAGATTTGTGTTACGTTAATGTCGTATACCGCGGGAAATGTCGCTGGGAGCGGTTTTTATGTTCTTGTTAGTTTATTGGTAGGCGTTTAAGAGGTTCCGTTTATGCATGCTTGTCTATGTTGGCTTTTTACACAATTTATGAAGGTTAGTTATCCTTGAGAGCACAACTATTATGTTTAGTGAAGGTTTTTGTATAGTTGCTACTATGTATGTTGTAGGTTGTAATGTGTATGTCTTTTACATGGTTTTTTACTTACATTTTTGGATATTATTAACCTGAAAATTTAAGCATTCGTCCTCCCTAGGTAGCTTCATGGTCATTTCTTGGAGGCTTAGCAACGGCTTTGGCCTTTTTACCTTGTAATTCAAGTTATTTAAGTTTTTATCTCTATTAAATCTTTGTTTACTTTTGTGATGTCAGTTAGTGGCAACCCTAGTTTTATTTTTAATTATTGCTGGAGCTAGTTGTAGGTTGTATAGGTAAATCACATCGACCTCATTATATTTTCTTTTTTTTGTTCAAATTTTAAGATGTCAATTATCTGGAGTTGAGAGGAGCCTGGTGGTGGAATGGGCAGTCTACGTTTAGAGCTGAGAGCAGGAACACATCTGAGAAGCTCTATAAAAGTATATTTAAAGGGCAGTTACCCTTATGTTCTGTTTTAAGTCGGCCTCTCTCCGTGCCGCACCCTCACCTTGAACACCTGGAAACTCTGATGCTTGAGCTGCACAAGCCTGATTATGAAGATTTGATGCTCCTCAGCCCTCCTCCACGGTCGGAAGACAGATGCCCTCGGCCCTCCTCCTACGGCCTGAGGATTGACGTTCCTCGGCCCTCCTCCACCGTCTGAAGACGGATGCCCTCGGCCCTTCTCTACGGCCTGAGAGTTGATGGTTCCTCGGTCCTCCTCCACAGTCTGAAGACAGACGTTCTTCAGTTATTTATTCCATTCTGCGCTCATCTTCAGTACTTTCCGCCAGCTTCACTGGCATTAGTGATTAAGTAGCTCCAGCCTTTATTTTTTTTTTTTTTTAGGATAGGAAATCATCAAACAACCCCTCCCGCTCTAGGCGGAGCAGGAGGGAGTGTCAGACTTTTACCGACTAAAACCCATCCATGTTCCTTCATCGCCCTTTATGTTCCGGGGCCACGGTATCTCTTTCGAATAGTCCCGCAACCCCGGCAGGCATCGGTCCTTGCGGACCCCTTCCTTTTTGCTACTCTCTTTGAGGCGCGCGTGGAACACGAACGCGCCGTCGACACGGCCTGTCGTCATGAGACGGACGGACGGCGAGCTAGCCCATAGCTCACCGTCCACAGGCCCGCGCCTACGGTGGCCGGGGGCCACGTGGTGGTGGCCCCCGACGCCCGGGGCGTCTCCCGCGGCGGCCGGGACGTTGAGAGGTTCTCTCCCTCTCACGTTCCGCCACCTCCTTCTCTAGCATTACTGCTCCGCAGAAGGAGGTGACGGCGTCCCATTCCGTCTCGCTCCGGACCATGGCTTGCACCAGGGCCGGACGCGAGAGGTCGCCGCCGCCGATCGCCGCTTCGAGGACACGGCGGTGCTCCACCCACGCGGGGCACACCTCCACCGTGTGTTCCACCGTGTCCTCCGGTCGATCCTCACAATGGAAGCACCCGGGCGTTACCTCCCGCCCGATTCGGTGCAGGAACCTCCCGAACACTCCGTGTCCGGTGAGGACCTGCGTCAGGCGGAAGGTGAGGACGCCGTGGCGTCTCTCAAGCCACTCCTCAAAGAGGGGACTTATCGCCACTATTGTGGCGTGCCCTGCACGGGGTTGCGACAGTCGCTCTCTCCATGTTGCCATGAGATCCCGCCGGAAGTCTGTCCGCTGAGCGACAATTTGTCGCTGCAGCGGAGTTTCCCCCCGGCGTAGCGCCTCCGCGCGCCATTCATGCAGGCGCGCGAGGACTATTGCCTCCAGATCCCATGGCGGCAATCCGGCAAGGAGGCTCGCCGCCTCGCGGGCAATCGTGCGGTAGCCCCGGGCCAGCCTTACGGCTACTACCTTTTGGGGCGCGTTCAGGTAGTGGGCGGCACGCCGCCTCAAAGAACGCGCCCACACCGGGGCCCCGTCAAGGGCCATGGACCGCACGACTCCCGCGTAGAGCCTCCGGCAGGAGGCGTTCGGCCCCCCCAGGTTGGGCAGGAGCCGCCTGAAGGCAGCCCCAGTCCGTTCCAGTTTGGGGGCCAAACGTCGGAAGTGCTCCACGAAGTTCCACCGGCTGTCGAGGACGAGTCCTAGGTACTTCAAAGTCGACTCGACACCGATGGATACCCCTCCTACCGTGAGTAAGGATCCCGGAGGTGGCGCATTCCGAGGCCCATGAAAGCACATGGCCTCGGACTTGTGCAATGCCACCTCGAGACCCAGTTGCCGGATCCTCTCAACGACTGTCGCAACCCCGCGTGTCATCACTTCGGCCGCCGCCTCGTGCGACCTCCCCTGGGCCAGCACCAGCGTGTCGTCAGCGTAGCAAACTACGCTGACACCACTAGGGAGGTCGGCGCGCAGCACCCAGTCGTAACCGATGTTCCACAAGGACGGCCCTAGGACCGATCCCTGCGGAACACCGCACGACATCTCTCGCCGGTTCCATTCTCCGCTGCGACCGGGGTAGATGACGGCTCTGTCCGTCAGATAGTCCCCGACCACTCGACGGAGGTAGGTCGGCACCCGGTGATACCGGAGTGCCTCCCTAATGCAGCTCCAGGGCATGGAGTTGAAGGCGTTGGCGATGTCGAGAGACACCGCCAAGACAACCCCACCCCTGGAAACCGCATCCCCCGTCGTGAGGGCTCTCACGCGCATGATGGCGTCCACCGTAGAGCGCCCCTTGCGGAAACCAAACTGGTGTTCCGCAAGGTCCGGCCCAGTCCCCGCAAGGTGCTCGGCGAGGCGGTTCGCAATGACTCTTTCAAAGAGCTTGCCCACCTCGTCGAGCAGCACCACGGGCCGGTATGCGGACGGAGAGTCCGCAGGGCGCCCCGGCTTCCGGATGAGGACCAGCTTCCCCGTCTTCCAACGAAGCGGGAACCGGCCTCTCTCCAAGCATGCGCTTAGGAGCCCCTCCAGTTGGGGCCCGAGAGCCTCCGAGGCCAGGACCCAGGCTTTGCCAGGCAAGCCATCGGGTCCCGGGGCGGTATTTTTGGCACTGAGCCTGCGTACCGCCACTCTCAGGTCTACCCCAGTCACCTCCGGAGTGTCGTCGTCGTCGTCCTGATGATCCGCTTCCAGCACCGCAGGCGGCGGAGCCATAGGCGGGGGTGGGTGTTCCCCTCGCGAAGGGAACAGAGTGCTCACCACGTCCTCCACGAGCTCAGGCCGGAGACTCTGCGTCAGTGGGGGGGCCCAGGGGCGGAGTTTGTCCCGCACCAACTTGTAAGGGCGCCCCCACGGATCTCTGTCGAGAGTCCCCAGCATCTCCTCGCGGGCCAGATCCCTGGCCCGCAGGACAGCCTCGCGGAGAGCAGTCTTCGCCGCTCTGTACCCCTCATATAGCTCCGCCTCAATGGCTGCCGCATCCGGTGGGCGGATGCGGAGCCTGCGATGCCTGGCGTACAGGTGCCGTGCAGCGACGCACGCTTTGCGCAGAGACGTTAGCTCTCGCGACCACCAGTACACCTGACGCCGGGCGCTTCTTGGCCGAACGCGGGGCATTGCCACGTCGCAGATGTCGGACATGGCCTCCTGGAACCACCCTGCCTCATTGTTTACGTCGGCAGGCCTGTCCGGTGATGTCACCCAGGCCTGCACGATCGAGGCTTCCAGGAGGAGCTCCCGGTCCAGCTGCTTCAGCGCCCAACGCGGACCACTCGGGGCCTGTTGGACCGGCGCGCTTGAGGTCTGGGTGGAGACGTCGAACCGGATGTACCGGTGGTCGGAATAGGTCTCCACCCCCTCCATGACACGCCAGTCAACGACACGCGGCGACAGAGCGGGGCTAGCGAACGAAATGTCCACCACCGACTCGCCCCGCATCCGGACACACGTGGGGACAGAACCCCGATTTAGGACGACCAGGCCCTTCTCCAGGGCCAAGTCTTCCACCATCCTTCCCCGCACGTCTGTGCAACGAGAACCCCAAGCCAAGTTCTTGGCATTGAAGTCCCCGAGGACAAGCACGGGGAGGGAATGGTTTCCGACGACAACACTCAACTCTGCGAGAGAGTTGTGGAACTCGGCGAGAGTTCGGCTCGGGGAGAAGTATACTCCCACCACTACGATCTCCCCGAACCGGGCTGCTACGCACCCCCGACCCCTCCTGACACCTTCAAGGGTCGGGGTACCGGCGGCGGCCGACGACACTATGGTCACTGAGCCGCTAAGGTCCGCCACCCAGTCTTCCCTGGGGAGGACAAAGTACGGCTCAGCGACCACAGCAATGTTAATCAACCACTGCGCCATGCTCTGGAGCAACAGATCCTGAGCGCAGGCGCAGTGGTTGATGTTCGCTTGGAGGAAGCGTAATGGGGCCGTTATTGGCACTCCATTACCGCTTCCTCCCTAGCCCCCTGCGAGGGCCCCTCTGTGGCGGCGACAGTGGCAGCGACAACGGTGGCAGTTGCGGCTGCGGCGGTGGCGACGGTGGTGGTGGTGGCGGCGGAGGGCCTCCCCTTGCCTCTGGTGGCCTTGGTGGGTGCAGCGCAGGCCTTGCTTCCAGCCCGGTGGTCGGCTGGCTTGCCAGCCGCCGCACAGGCACCGCAGTGCGGCGTGGCGCAGGAAGCCGCGGATACGTGACCGGGCTGGCTGCAACGGAAGCAGGGTCCGCTGCGGTCAACCTCCGAGGCGCACTGTACTGACACGTGGTGTCCCACGTGGCAGCGATAGCACCTCAGAGGTCTGGGCTCTAGCAGCTTCACCTGCGCTGAGACCCAGCCCACCAGTAGCCTTCGGCCCTCCGTTATGGCTTTAGCCGCCGTCACCGGGCAGCATACCGTAACGGTATGCATACCCGTGGAGTCCGGGCGAATGGCGCCTGCCCTGACCTGATCGGCAGGGAACCCTCCGGACCTGGCGACGGCAGCCACCACCTCCTCCTCGGTAACCGAGTCGTCCAGACCCAGGATGCGCAGGTCTGCGCATCTGACGGGCCTGGACACTCGGGCCTCGTCCGCGTTTAGGGACGCTCTGAGCTTTTCAGCCAGAGCGTCGGCGGACGAGCCGCTGGTTTCGCCGGGGATCTCCAGCAATCGGGCCCCTGTCGCGGTGACTTTAAGCCGGAGGCCCCCGGTGATCCCAAGCTCACTGAGGTTCACCGCCTCTTTCGCCTTCGCCAGAAGGTCGCGGTAGGACACGCCCCTCTTTTCCGCGTCCGGCTGTAGTGTGATCACTACAGCCGCGGTCTTCGGGGCGCGAAGCCTAGCCGCGATCTTACGCGCCCTGTGCTGGCGCTGCCGCTCCACATTTCGGGCCTTTTTGGCCGCCTTCCTCCCCTTCTTCTTCTCTCCGACCACCTGCCATCCGGCTTCAGCCGCAGGTGTTGGGGGCTGGGGGGGCGGTGGTGGCGGCGGCAGCTGGCTTGCCGCAGGCACTGGCCCACTCGCCGCTGGCACTGGCGCCGCTGGCGCTGGAGCCGACACAGTCGCCGCCTGTGCAGCCGCCTTGCCCTTTCTCCTCATGGGCGCCTTCTTAGTTGGCGCCGGTTGCGCCGGAGCTGACTTTCCAGGGGGAGGGGGCGCCGCAGCCCTGCCGGAGGACTGGCTCGACGGCCCAGGTCCGGGTGTGGCAGCCGCAGCAGCCGCGTATGACACCGTACTCGGCATCGTGCTCGGGCCCGCGGCTGCCTTCTTTGCACCCAGGGCGGGGCGCAGAACAATTCCCTCCAGGACTGAGAACCGCGCCTGGAAGGAAGCCAGCTCCTGCCGAACCAGGTTCAGGACCTGGTTCTCCACCGGCACGGGCTCGGCTTGTCGCTGTTGCTGCTGCTGTTGGTGGCCCCCATTTGGAGGCGCAGCACGGCTACCAGCCTCGCGCAGATTGACCAGGTCTGCATGGAGCTTGGCGTTCTCCTTTTGGAGAACCTCCATGGCGGCCGTCAGGCGGGCCACCTCCTCCCGCAGTTTGGCCACATCTCCCTCTGACGAAGGAGGTGGTGGTGGAGGCCTCGCAAAGTTGGCCTCCGCTGCCGCCATGATGGAGGCGGAAGCGCCGGGTATGGCCTTGAGTTTGGATGAGGTCTTCATCTTATTGGCCACGCCCCTTATTGCGGCTTCCACCTCCTTAGCAAACCTGGCCTTACGCTCCGCCTCGGAGCCGCCAGTTGCACCCGCCTCGTCGCCAGACCCGGGAACAGTAGTGCCCGGGGGGCGCACCTCCTCGGCAGGTCTTGCCGACCTCACGGGGGCAGAGAGCCCCCTCCCCTTGCCCCGGATCCCCCCACGCTTGTTGGTGGGGATTTTTCGGGCCGAGGCCTCCTCATCTCCGGATGACGACCCCCGGTCGCCATCCCGCCTGGGCCGCTTGCGGAAGAACTTGCTGTTCTCCGCAGGCGTCCCAGCCCTCGCGCGACGGGAGCTCTCTGAGCCTCCCGCGCTCACCTCACTTGATGCTACGTCGGACTCCGACGCCGCATCCCTCCTCTCCTCCATCTTGCCGTTGCCGGCGGTGTTTGTTTTTTTATTAAAATCTTCCATATCTAATCCCACGAGAATGGGGGAAATAACATACAATCTAGGCAGAGACCCCTGTACCTAGAAGGGCAGATTTAAGCATTTGTTACTCGCCATGGGGGTCTGCAGGTACCCTGGCGAGGAGTGCACTAGCGACTGATTTGTTCGATGGAACACCCGTCAGCCATACATCCCCTCGCGGTGCGTCGCCACTTGGGATTCGGGGTAACTTTTTATAGAGGTTTTCTACCTCACGGTCCGGGCGGTTAAGCCAAGACCCTCGGTCCCCTATCGAAACCGCGAGACGTGATCCACAGCGCTTCGATAGCCAGATTACGAGATTGACGGTGACAGAGGAGGACGGATCCTTCTCTGTCTGCTCGGAGGCAGGGTGAGTGCACACCAAGCCCGCCCTCATTCCTCAGCTGTGCCCTCTGCTTTACAGAGGGTCACGCAGAGGAACGCACCGTTGGTCCTGAAAGGACCCTACCTTTGTCAGATTCATTAGCCGCGGCGGTCACATTCCCCGGGGGATAAAAGGAAACTCTCATTTCCTCTCATTCCCCAGAGAAGGATACCGCCGCGTCCAGGGTGCACCGGCCCAGCAGCTGCTC
The DNA here is from genome assembly GCA_905147715.2 of Xestia xanthographa. Lineage (NCBI taxonomy): Eukaryota > Metazoa > Arthropoda > Insecta > Lepidoptera > Noctuidae > Xestia > Xestia xanthographa. Next base: position 3,095,335 of record LR990644.1, on the reverse strand, counting down.
TTCCCTCCAGACGTATCGAGAGGGACCAGCAGCCGCCAGACACACGTGGAGGACTTCTGACATCGCACCCCGAAGTAGCTCCAGCCTTAGGTTAGGATTTTTGTTAATAAATTCTTATAACTCGTCCCCTTGACTATTTCTTTTAATAGTGCTCCCCTCCAGACTGAAAGTTAAGCAGGTGAGTGCTCAGAGTGACCTTACAGTTTTGTGGATCCTATCCAGGAAAATGTAACGTTACAAGGTAGGTACCTATTTATATTATGTTTTGTGAAACTTTTAGGGTATTTTGTTACCAAAAGACTTGGTCAGTTGCTTTTTGCAATTCAGAAAGAACTGGTTTTTTACTTCTTATGTTAGGTCCATAACATTTGTTTAACACCTAATTAACACATTAGTATTCTTTCGTTACCTAATAAATCCACGAAACCGCAAATTTTTCATAATGCCAAACGTATTTTGTTTTCTCGACCAAATAAAACGAGGGACCCCGAAAATGCGGTGACAAATTACTCGGTCTCGAGTTCAAGGTATGCGGCATTTTAACTCCCTTAGACCTTATTCGTTAACCCAAAGATACGTCTTCACAACGACGAAAAACGAATGTCTTAATTATAGAGATTAGTAAGTAACCAAATAACGTGGAGTACCTCAGCTCAGAAATGTAATTAAAAAAACCTTCTTTTCAGAACATAATAGAATTATACGAGAACTTTGAATCAATTCCAAGACCTTGGCCCTTGAACTAAGCTAGCAAACATGCATGCATACAACTGTTTTTTTTCATGTTGCTATTATTATAAAAATACAGCCGTGCTTTATTTCTTGCATGCATATAATATATACATTCAAGGTGGCAGGAAATATCATGAAAGAATTATTTAAGTAAGTTGTACAATAAACAGGTAAGCATCTGTAGTCGAACACAACGATGAGAATGCATAGAGGTCAGCGGACGCTAAGGTGTGTCAGCTTCGTTCACACGCGGCCATTTTTTGTCGTCCACTGTGTTTTGACGACTGATTAGTGCATGCCAGTGCGTGATGCGTTTTAAAGTGTACTGTAGGATACCCAAGTCTCAAAGCTAGGCAGTGCGTCGACTTTCCAGTGCACCATGAAAAGCGTATGAGTGAGGGATAACAATTAAAATAATCTTATACATTTTATAATGAAATGTGGAGGTTCATTTTTGTTGAATAAAAAAATTGACATTTGTAACACTTTCGATCGATATAGACGACACAGATTTTCCCAATTGGGCAGCAACAGCCCATAACGTCCACTGCTGGACATAAGCCTCTTCCATGATGGGAAGAATTTGCCGTAATCTCCACGCTTGGCAGGCGGATTGGAGATCGCAGTGATGAAAGACTAACAGAAAACGCTGCAGCCCATTCTCTGGTCTACGGAAGTGCAAGGTGTTCTGCCTCAGACATTAGTCGCCTTATACGACACCCGTGAGTGTAATGGGTTGGTTCTATTGTACTCTGGCGGATACCACACGGCTAATTGGACGATGCATAATATTTCTTGTAAATCTGGCGTCTGGCAATAGAATTATTTTAATAAGTGATGAAATTTAAGTAGTTAGGATTCGCATACTTTGAAAAGTCTCCTCTAGTCTCTAGCTCAGGTTTTTGAAGGACACTTTGTTGAACAGCTAAACTTTTCATTACATCATAAGATTTTATTGTATCGCTCGTTGTTTTATACTACGTAGCATTAGAATATTGATATTGCAGACAGTGATTACCGTAGCAGTTAACAGTTATAGTAACAATTTAACTATGTGTGTTGTGTGTGTAGTTAATGGAATTACGTGTTACTTGGCGGACATTACATTAAAACATTTTGTGAAAACTAGATCCAGGCTTGGATGCAGAATGCAGCGCTGCCTGTCCCCCCTCCACTGCCAGCACTGCACATACAATAGATGCAATAATCATAATGCAACATGTCGTCACTTACACACACAACGGGACATCCATAAGAGATGTTGACTCATGTCATGTCGTGGAGAAACCTTGTATGCGAAGATGTGAATGTGCGATAAGACTCAGTTTTCGCGAATGTGTGTTAAAAAATATAGTTTGCAAAACATTTAGCCTAACTTATAGATAACTGACGGCCTTCTAGAAATAATTTCAAAAATAATGGTAGGCTTTTTAAGCCACTTAAGTTCCAAAAAGTAGGCTCACCTTGTTACCGTAACACGAAACTATCAAGTTCCGCCATTACCGCAGCGCTCTATTACCCGTCTGCAGTTACACGTTACACCCCCGGGGGTACGCATCAGTTGTTACCTACCTTTATACACATTGAATATTCAGCTGTTTTGATATCATTCTTATCGGTCGACTGATGACGCTGTTGTTTGATAAACTTTGAAAATAACTGGTCGGTTTTCAGTGGAGTATTCCTTGTTTTGAGTATTTAATGTGTTTTTATTGAATATTCAGCTGTTTTGATATCATTCTTATCGGTCGACTGATGACGCTGTTGTTTGATAAACTTTGAAAATAACTGGTCGGTTTTCAGTGGAGAAATTCCTTGTTTTGAGTATTTTAGGTAAGTTTTTTTTTGTTGAAATTGGTTCGTAACATTTTATGTGAAGACTGCAGTAGTAATAGTAGTAAATAATAATATAAAATATAAATCATATAAATATTGCTGGACATTACACACAGCGCCATCTAGTGCCACACTAAGAAACGAAGCTTGTGTCGTGGACACCAGATAGTATACTTTTTTGTTTGTAAATACATACTTATTATACATATAAACATCCATGACTCGGAAACAAAATGTCCATGCTCATCACACAAACATTTGCTCCGACCAGGATTCGAACCCGGGACCCTAAGAACGTAAGGCAGTCTCACTACCGCTGCGCCAATCAGGTCGTCAGTAGTATACGCAGTAATATTGTATTTTAAGCAGACTATAGGCAATGATGTGATTAAATATAATAAGTGGTCTACATTTTGTGGAGCCAGGGTCAGGCACGAGTGTCTCTGTTTGATCAATGATAATCGAAATATGGCTACATGCCAAGTCATTTCAATATTTAAATCGTGTAATATGTGGGTTTCCCACGAGGAAAAAAGATATAGCAATGTCTTAAGATTATTATGTTTATTCCTTACTGACTACCATTACAGATAGATTGTTTAGTGGTCGCAAGTGGTTCTGCTGAGCAATGCCTGTGGGCCTAATGGTGTCCTGGGTTCAATTCGCAGGTCGTGTATAGTGTTATCGGGTTCTTCCGTCTGACATATCTCAATATGAGCCCGGAGTCTGAATTCAGCAATAGTTTTTTACATAAAACTACAAATACACATATCTGGCGAAATGTGAGTGTAAGTTAGTTTGTATGTAGGGGGTAATCTCCGGAAGTAATGAACCAATTTTAAAAATTGTTTCACTGGTAAAAAGCTACATTATTCGTGAGTGCTATAGGCTATATTTTGTTCTCGTACTCCCACGGGAACGGGAACTACGCGGGTGAAACCGCTGGACGTCAGCTAGTGTTATAATATACAGATACTCCTATGATATGCAAACCAATTAAATCTCCAATCTATACAGCCCACAGTAATATACATACGGGCCCAGATTGCACAATTAAACGCAAGTCAATTGCGCATGTATACCGCAGCCCGCAGTTTAATTGTTCGCATCGACTGCTCGAGATGGATCGCCACGATCTGCATGCACGTGACCGCACTGTGTCTATACCGCTAATGACCGCGTGAAAATACATGGAGAGGAAATTGCGGCGTGAACGTGGATTGTTAGCACTAAATGGTCTATGTTGAGGAATTCGTTAGAGTAATTTAAACGTTTATTAGAGGGTATGTCGTAATTTGAGATTGTATTTGATACATTATGTAAATGCATGTCATGAGCCGTGTGGTATCCAGCAGAGTAGAATAGAACCAACCCATTACACTTATGGGTGTCGTATAAGGCGACTAATGTCTGAGGCAGAACACCTTGCGCCTCCGTAGACCAGAGAATGGGCAGCAGCGTTTTCTGTTAGTCTTTCATCATTGCGATCTCCAATCCGCCTGCTAAGCGTGGAGATTACGGCAAATTCCTCCCATCATGGGAGAGGCTTATGTCCAGCAGTGGACGTTATGTGCTGTTGTTGTTGTTGTCGTCATGAGCTAAAATTATAGATGCTGTGTGCATGAAGCATTCGATTCAATATACCTAACTGATGCTCCTATACCAATAATGCAGCGACTGTTTACCATACATAATTTGACCTTAAAGTTGACAGACGCGTAGTCTCTTATGAATAAACCCCTCGAATCATACAAAATTGAATTTTCTTAGGTTTGTTAGGTACTGTATTATGTTTAAAATTAAATCTTTGAATTATATTGACACGCTGACTGTTTGGGATATATATCCCCACACTATTAAACAAGATAACAACTAGATATACTCATAAGAGTTAGTTAAATGTAGAGCGTGGCCTTATCCGAACAATATGCGGCTGTATAGAACGACCAAGTGTATCAACAACAACAACAGCGCTTAACGTCCACTGCTGGACATATGCCTCTCCCATGATGGGAGGAATTTGCTGTAATCTCCACACTTGGCAGGCTGATTGGAGATCGCAGTGATGTAAGACTAACAGAAAACGCTGCTGCCCATTCTCTAGTCTACGGAGGCACAAGGTGTTCTGCCTCAGACATTCGTCGCCTTGACACCCGTGAGTGTAATGGGTTGGTTCTATTCTATTCTGCCGGATATCACACGGCTTAGTTAGGCTTAGTTACCAAGTGTACCCCTCGATTATAATCTACTCTGCCAGGTCCGTATCGCAACATTATCTGAAAACGACCATGTTAAACAGCGTTCACGATCATAACGTATATCTCTATGTTTCCACATTAAGGCACACAATGACTAGGTCTTGGCTAACGCCCAATTGTCTGTTATTACCCTTATTTGAGCAGTTACGATTAATTGGGCTTAGAGGCAATGACAATAGTGTAGTCTAGCTTTAGGTCATAGATAATACGTCTGTAGAACCCAGGCTTTGTCTCGGTGAGCGTATTCAGTGGATTGTTATGATAATTGCATCATAACGTTGAATGTTTCAAAGATGGGGATGAGGGCAGATTTTCTCTATTGTTGTCTATTGTTTGTTAAAAACCGGCCAAGTGCGAGTCGGACTCGCGCACGAAGGGTTCCGTACCATTATTTAAAAAAATTAGACAAAACTGCAAAAAAATGTTTTTAGTATTTGTTGTTATAGCGGCAACAGAAATACATCATCTGTGAAAATTTCAACTGTCTAGCTGTCACGGTTCATGAGATACAGCCTGGTGACAGACAGACGGACAGACGGACAGACAGCGAAGTCTTAGTAATAGGGTTCCGTTTTTACCCTTTGGGTACGGAACCCTAAAAAGAGATCAGTTGAAGTAGAATGCGATTTAAGCGCTTTAGAAAGAGACAGGGATATGAGGAACAGTGACGAAGCTTAACAAAACCAAACTTTTATAATCCACGGTTTGCTACATATATACGGCTTCAGGGTAGTATATAGCACAATTGCTTTGAAATGATTTTGTGTTTTTACGATGACCTCCAACAGGTTTTTGATGCTGTAAGTCCATACCGTACAACTTTTACCATCTTCGCTCTTGTTATTATTTCTTTCTTTTTCTTTATGGTGTGGTTAGTGCCTAACCTGGTGTCAGAGTTTTTACGCCGCCAGAAGCCTCTGACTTGTCTTTACATGCCGTCGAGAAATGTCTCTCAGGCATGCTGGTTTCCTCACGATGTTTTCCTTCACCGAAGCAAGTGATAATTATACAATACGAACATAAATCCGAAAAATCAGACGTGCGTGTCTTGGGCCCAAATTTGGCAGTCACACACGTTCACAACATTAGGCTATCATTGCTTATTTTGTTAGAATATCACTGTGTCTAGAACCTTAAATCGCTACAAAATATAAGTCGCCCAAGACGAGAAGGAAAACTAACCGTACCGCACAATGTTCTTTCCCGTAAGTACTGCACTCGCCAATCAACAGATCAGTATCAGCTAAATTGCCACAATTTGCAATTACTCACGTCTCGCATTGTTTTAAACTTCCTTCCTGCAGAAGGTAAGCACTTAAGGAGTTTCGGCCTTACTCATACTGGGAATGTTATATAAGCTATAACTTCGGATAAACCCTATTGTTTAAAACATCTTACCTACATGCATGTAGACATGCAGAGACATGAGGAAAATGAACGAGGAAAGTTATGAGTATTACGTTTGTGAGACATACATAAACCGTAAGACTTTTGTAACTATGCTAACTTTCAGCTAGATCTAAACTCGAATTTAGAACCCGTCTCAATTCTCCCGCGTACGTTTCAAACTATCAACCATAGCTCACCAGTCCTGTAGTATTCTAAATTGCGTCGTCGGATCTATGCAACGACGTTTAATGGCCGCAATTTGCCGTCATCCACCTAAAGTTTGCCTGCTTCTGCTTAGTGACGCTCGAACTATATATATTTTGTTACTATACTAACTATATGTGGCAAACATGCTGTACCTAATAATGTTGTTCGTGTTACCATCTTGCATGCATGTATTTTCTTGTATGTATGACACATGTTTAGCAAATAAAATATTATCTTATCTTATCTATATATATTGTATTGTTGTGATCGGCAACAGGTCTAGCTTGATACAGTTGGATTTTCCATAGAGCGACTGCATAATATCTGACCTTCATAATCCAGTTTGATTTAACACGATACCCCCTGGAAAGTCTGATTGTTACGACTTACGTGAAAGGGAGCTCTCAGTATGAAATAGATTTTTGCTCATCTACAGACCGACCTCGACAAACGTAGCTTAACCTATACGTAGATCGATTTGTCTGTCCGTCTGTACTTAGCCACGAGACGCTCCAACTATTCTCCCACATAAACCACTACGGAAGCAAAGGTACACTGATTGATAGACCCAACATCTGCTGATAATGACCACAATTTGTTATCACTAGACTATTAATTGCTTTACGGTCATCTGTTATACGCCAGCCAGTGATAATGGCAAGTGATTAGGATAGGAACGTTCCCATTTGTCTACTACTACGCACTATGTAAGTCTACCGCTGGATACGATGCAGCTTTGGGCTACTTGTTTCATTATGGCCCACTTCCTCGTCATGAGCCAGGTCCCTGGCAGTGCAAACGTTTAGGCATATTAAATATGCTTCTACTGATATAGACAGTAATTTTGATTGTAAAGACACTACTCCGCAGGGACCCATGGTTAAGCTACGAATGTGTTATTAGCTTCGCTTGGCATCAAAATGTAAGCCGGATCGTAATTCTCTGTGATCCACCCAGGGACCCCACGGTTGCTTGACTGTGAAACGAATGAACTGCGCAGATACGTGACAAACATTTCCGCGAATATCCTACGGAACCAAAGGCATTGCACAAATGTTTACGAGCGATAAACAGGACAAGTCGAAAACATTTTTACTGTACTATGCCTCGCTATGTAATGATCATTAATGTTGTGGCACCGAGTTGCCGTGACTGGCATACCACTGTAAACCCACGATGATTTGTATGGTATGTTTATGTTTAATTTTAAATAGTTGTATTAATACACTGTGTATTTAATAACAAAAGATGAAAAAAACTGGTAACAAATACCGTATTCTCTGGAATTAATCGTTACAACTCCCAATATCCTGTTATAACTCGATACGGTACCAACAACAATTATTTACCGTGTCTCTTCAATATCGCTAACTGATTAATATATCCGCCTTGTACTAATTACTGACGTGTACGCCCTGCCATTACACCTCACTGTTAGTAATTGGTTTACCAGGCGTTTGTTACCATTAGTCACATTACTTGTACTTTTGTTAATCCCTCTTACTGAGCTAAATTAGCGTTTGGTTGTAGTATAGACCTAGGTTCATACACTGTACTAAATCATCTTCGGCTCAATGCAAGCTGTTCTTATAAACACATGCTTAGAAGTAGCTCATATTGATTTTATTGTTACTATTGGCCTGTATCATCCCACTGCTGGGCAAAGCCCCCAGGGCCTCCAAATCTTTCGAAACGGCGACTGTGGACCTCTGGTCATTAGTTCTGTCCAACTCGTCCCGCCATATACTGCGTGGTCTACCGTATCGTCTTCTGGCTGTTTCAGAGGTATTTTGATGTACCATTCATATAAGAGACGAAGGCAAATAAAGGGCTTGTATCTAGGTAACATCCACGTGGGTTTATTTATCAAGGTTATACTCCGTTTTTCGCGGTCGTTCGTAGATGGGTGATATTCATTGCTAAGATGTCAGTCTCAGGCCCCTTTCTCGATAGGGGAGAAGGCTTTCGCAACTATACCATGTTTATGTAAGTAAAAAAAAACTTTTTTTTATTGGAAACAATTTTTTTTTCTATAACAGTAGGAGATTCAGTCATAACGTTGAGATAAATGCAAGACATCGTGTTGGTCTAGGTTATATAATGTTACGAGAGGTCACCGATCCCAAGTAACACAGTACAATGGCAGAAAGACAAGTTAGTATTGGCTGCCGCTGCCGCAAGCTCCTTTGTACTTTACCTCGACTCCGGCGCAGGCCGCTCTGAAAGTAAAGAGAACAATTACATAAATAGGTTACTTTAACAGAAGTGTTCAATTCATTACTGCGTAAGGTATGAAGCGCCACGCGATTTGTGAAAGCACCGATTGCAGAAAAAACAAATGTATGAAACAGCATGCCACGAGTAATCTGGACCCGTGACGGCACTCACGTGAAAGAAATATGTGACACACACACGTCGGCGTCTGTCTTGTCGCAAGTCGCATCGTCAGCGGTCGACTACAGAGTTTAAGAGCTGTAAAGACTTATCCTTGTGCTAACTGACCGTTGCCGTGTTTATTTTGTTGCCTTTTGGTTTTTAACAAACGTGGTTATGAACGTCTTCCCAACGGTCTTCAGTTCTACGGATAACATGAACGACCTGTGACCCTTTAACTTACTTTCTGTGAGCTATGTCGACTCGAAATTTTCCTCTCTACTAAATCTCTTTGATGTTAAGTATGTTTGTATGTTGCAGCAATGTACATAACAATTTGTGATAAGCCCCTCATAAGTCGTAACTATCTCAAACTTGTATAAGTATACGTAACATAATTAAACAAACTTGGAAACTTCGAAACAAATTACTAAGTAGAGATGAAAGGTGTACCACGAATATACACATAATACACATGAAAATGACATCATCCTGTTTTCCCTGCAGGGTTGTAACCGAGGTTTTGTAACAACCACCTGAGTTATAAGAGTGTCCATGGAGTTTCTTGCTCATTTTTCTCCATACAGATCTACATCATGGAATGGGCATCTACAGTACTTTCACAGTCTTTATGACTTATGTCTGGGACTGTAGCTACATTTCATTGTTGTCTTTGTTTTGACAATTCAAAAGTGCCTGTAACTGGCCTACTTTAAATAAATGCTTTGATTTAGATTGTTGATTAGGCAGAGGTGTAACTATAGTACACCCACATAATTATTTTTTTCTGTAATTTCCCCAGATTGCGCGAGCTGTAAATCGAACTTAGGGCACGTCATATTCAGTAGTAGCAAAATACTACTACAACAGCCCATAACGTCCACTGCTGGACATAAGCCTCTCCCATGATGTGAGGAATTTTCCGTAATCTCCACGCTTGGCAGGCGGATTGGAGATCGCAGTGATGAAAGACTAACAGAAAACGCTGCTGCCCATTCTCTGGTCTACGGAGGCGCAAGGTGTTCAGCCTCAGACATTAGTCGCCTTATACGACTACGTAATGGGTTGGTTCTATTCTACTCTGCCGGATACCACACGGCAGCAAAATACACTTTTTTAAATTAGCTAGCATTTGCCTAAATAGTCTTATCGACCTCACATGCGCGACTACTGTAAGTGGGGTCTTAAGTTATCATCGGTACGTGTAACGTGTTACTGGGTTTTTATACCAATTAATTTTCAGTAGCAGTCATGGAAATCCGGTTACACGGTACCTACTTATCGCAAACCTGTTAAATGTGTGTTTCTTCATGTATGTGTTATATTAAAACTTACCGGCAGGAGTTGCCGTAGGTTCTCCCATCCTGGCCACACACGGGGTCGAAGACCGCGGGGCAGATGCAGCCGCCTTGAGCGCTGCCCATCATGGCTCCCATCAGCACCAGGAACAGGGTGAATACTAGGAGGACATAGAAAAGTGACGATTAAGAAACTTAGCTGCTGAAATATCTTAAACCTGTAATTTGCAGGCATGTACTACAAGCACACTTGGGCATTAAGTTTTTCATTTATGTTTGGAGACACTCATAAATTAATGCCTAAATAAAAAAGAGGTTGAAGGGACACCAACGCAGAAAAATGGTAACCACGTATTTAATACATAAAAAATATTAATCGGTAATTTAAAAAAAAAAACACCATTTTCCCATGGATGTAGGCAGAAATAATAGAAGGCTACTACGGTCCCTACATGCATCTTTTTTTTTTTTTTTTTAATAAAAAAAATATATATTTTAAATAAAATATTTGAAAACGGACTTACCCAAAGTTACCTTCATATTGTCCTCGCGAAGTCACAATTTGATCACGACTAATGACTAACTTGCGTTCAAGTGTCTTTTATACAAAGCTTGATAGATAAGGCACGTTCTGTTGGCGCCAACATTGGCCAAGCGATCACCCCGTAACGCTGGCCAAGAGACGCGTCAACATTTGCCGCCAATGTTTTTATGTAATTGTTGGTCATGTTCTTGAGGAAATTGGAATCGGATGGGTTGCAATTTATTTGTGAATTGTTATTCTTAACACGTTATGCAAATGCAGTGTGATTATTTGCGTGTATGAAACTCTAATATTTATAAAATTACCATAATAATCTTACATACAGCAGCGTTCCCTGCATAAAGTCTTATTTGTCTCGAAACTTAAAGCAATAAAAGTTAGAATTCTTTATTTTTTGATTTAAACATGTCAATTTTGAAATTGGACCTGAAAAAAATATGACGCGACGCCATTCGCTTGTGAAACACGATGATGTCATTTTATCTGGAAAATAATTCAAAATACTGTGTCCAATATGTTGTAACCAGTGATGATTGATTTAGTTATTGAGCGTTCTTGCTTGGTCTTTACACGTTCATTTTTAGGGTTCTGTACCTCATAAGAAAAAAACGGAACCCTTATAAGATCACTTTCTTGTCTGTCTGTCCGTCTGTCTGCCGTCTGTCACCAACAATTTTCTTTCTCAGGTCTTCCTATTAGGTGTATAAAAATCAACCCAACACAACATACAACAAAAATCAAATCATGAGTCATCACGATAAAAAGGTATGGCAAATTTAGATTTTCACGAAATTATTTTTCAGACTTTTCCTTTTACTTGTGCTGTTAAGACCTTGCTTTTAAAAATTGACAATTCTAGGTCAACTGAAAGTACCCTACAGGTTTTGGGTCGAAAACCTATAATATGGCAGTTCCCGTTGACCTAGAATCACGAAATTTGGCAAAAAGTCTTAACGTCAAAACGTCTTTCAGCACATGTAAAGGGAAAAGTCTGAAAAATAATATACTGAAAACCGTAAATATGTAGTTTAATAACATATAAAAGCGATTTTACTATTACAAACTTATTATTATTTCCTTTAAAAAGTTTGTACGGAACCCTCGGTGCGCGAATCCGACTCGCTCTTGGCCGGTTTTTTTTTCCTGGTACGTACCTATTATTTTTTTCTGTTGAATATTTTATTATGTCTTTTCAGTTGTTTTAACCGTATCTATTCCATTTTGCCTTAGGATTTGAATGGGGCCCAAACTAAGGTATAGGTATATTTAAGATACTTAATTACCAATAACATAGATATTTCGTGTGTGGTGCTCAATTCGAGCAAACATAAACTTTTTCTTTTGCCAGAAGTAACCATTATGTGAAAAAAAAACAACGTAGCACGCTCGCACGAATGCTATTGAACGTCGTTGAAGAAAAAACGCTGACGCTGAAAAAACGCTGACGCAGAGAAAACGCTGATAAATGCTACGGTTAAAGTGTTTCATGAAGTGGATATATTTTGAATTGTACCTGTAATGTTCATGAATTAAAAAAAAATTGTGTAACCATATTGAATTTTAATTAGTTCCGACGTTACCATATTGAATTTTAATTAGTAGCAGATTTTTTGCTTGGACCTTAGTTTTTTTCAGGTTTCTACTTTTGAAGTATAAAATACTATGTTCGTTAGGCGATTTCCCGCGATTCGATCTGTATATTAGTTTTGGAGGTGTTCGTAAACAGTAATACCAAAATTATATAAAATATTTATGTAAACAAAAATTCTCATTTTCAAATTACGTAATTATTATCACTACAAGTTTTCCGAATATTTTTATTTTGATCAAAGACATTCAAATATTTACGAGCGATAGACGGGACAAGACGAAGAAAATCGTAATCCAAAAACTTGTTCATCATCATCATCATTTCAGCCGAAAGACGTCCACTGCTGGACATAGGCCTCCCCCAAGTGTCACCACATTGACCGGTCCCGTGCGACTCGCATCCAGCGGATTCCTGCAACCTTCACCAGGTCATCGGTCCACCTGGTGGGAGGCCTTCCAACGCAACGTCTTCCGGTTCGCGGTCGCCACTCCAGAACTTTTCGGCCCCATCGGCCATCCGTTCTGCGAGCAATGTGCCCTGCCCACTGCCACTTAAGTTTGGCAATTCTTCGGGCTACGTCGGTAACGTTTGTTCTCTTGCGGATGTCTTCATTTCTGATTCGATCGCGCAAGGAAACTCCGAGCATAGCCCTCTCCATTGCCCTTTGGGTGACTTTAAGCTTTCTGATGAGGCCCATTGTGAGCGACCACGTTTCGGTCCCGTATGTAATCACTGGCAACACTGGTCATAGACTTTTGTCTTGAAAAAGACAAACTTGTTACTACTTAGTAATAAATCATTCTGTCTAGTGTCAAACCCCGCTTGTCAGGTAGCATTCGTGTGTCAAAATCAAAAATGTTCGGGATCAAAATTTTTGCATGACATTATTCCCAATGTCCGCTCTATAGGTACCTAATTCTTTTAAATCTCTTTGATTTTGATACTTGTCAGATCGATTTTTTATTAAGCCTTGGTTGCCAGGTAACAGGTAGCGCTGCATGGGTGCAATTTGCGGTAGCAAAATCGTGAACTAATATTAATTTTATTTCCGATTTTTCCCTCCCATACAAATAGGTTGTCTGAGGTTGTATTGGATAAAGATTATTTCCGTTTTGAAACTTGACATTAATATCAATTTTGGTCAATATGTTCCGCGGAACATGAGTCATAAATAAAAAGTGCGGGCAGGCTCACGTTTCGCTTATCAATGGCGGCGCGCGCGCATGCCAGATAGCCGCTCTAAACAAAGTAGTTTTTGTTGACTCGTTGGGAACGTGCGTAATCTCAAGTGGTGTTTTTGTTTAAGCTTATGAATGGCTATTTCGGGTAATGCTACGAGTTTGATGACATTTCGTGTCTAACTAATTATATTTATTGGTAAACATTAACTTTATATCTCAAATTAAAATAAATTGTCAAGATTTTCTTATTGTTGAGACTCTATCACGGAGTCCTATAGTTTCAAAGCCTCCTCAGATTCCACCTAGGACTTCCACTTCTTCAAATATCCCTTCTCCATTTAGATCTGAAGATATTCCACATCCGTTTCAAAAATATTTATTATCCAAATGGAAAATCGACTTCTCCGGAAGTACATGCGTACGCAAGTGTTTTGTTGATAACGATGAGCATAAATTACTTCCCGTGTATCAAATTCATAGATTCAAAAATATTAAAGATCTGATGGATACAGCTTTTCACTTTGAAAGTTACTTAGGTACCTCAAAATTCTAAGGCATTATCAACAGTTACATATCAGGTGCAACATTGTCCTAAATGCAATCAGATCGGTTACTCATACCGTGTCCAAATTTTCCGGGACTTATGTGTTTCAAGTGCCGTAGTCCTGGGGTTATGACTCGGGATTTACTAATTGTACACAAAAAATCTTGTAGTCTCTTGCACGCATCTCGTACAGTGTCACCGGTGATAGCTTCAGATACACCAGATAACAGGCCAATTATTGAGATATGGTTGGCAGACTGTTGGGTTAAAGCATTATTAGATTCAGGTGCTCAGATTTCCATAATTAACGACGATTTCATAAAAAAATTAGGGATAACGATTGACACAAATATTATCGTTAACGTTATTTCAGCTAACAATTCTCCCGTTGATATTCTGGGAACTGTTAGTTTACCAGTTCTATTTAATAATGCGACTTTTACGCATGAATTTTTAGTTGCACGATGTTGTACTTCTACAGTCATATTAGGAATCGATTTTAGGAAGAAGTTCGGCTTGATATCCTTTTTTTAGTCAAGCTTTTAATAAAAATATCGATGGTAATAATATATATTTATTTATTTAACACTTCAAGCACAAAGTACAGAGGCGGACTTAATAGTAATAATAAACATTTTATTAACAGGCAACTATAGGCCCATAGTCAAAATACACAAAATAACATTTATCAACAATAAACTAATACATATTTAAAACCTTGTTATCGATATAAATACCCTCATAATGTATTATCTAATAGTCAGGAACTAAGTCTTCAACTCACAATAAGGGGTTTGAAGATATTTCATCCGAAAGGGTTGCTTTAGCAAACACTACTTGGCTTTCTCATAGGATAAATACGGTTGGACAACCAGTCAGACAGAGAGATTTCCTACTTTCACCTAACAAATTAAAAATTCTAAACGAAGAGATTGATAAAATGTTAAAGATCGGAGGTATTCGTCTATCTCGTTCACCGTGGGCTAGTCCTGTAGTAATGGTAACCAAGAAAGATGGTTCTGTACGTTTTTGCGTTGATAGTAGATAAATAGCGTTACAATCCGTGATTCTTATCGGCTTCCTAGAATACAAGATATTCTTGACAATCTTCGCGGAGCAAGATAATAGGCTCGCTCGATTTTAGTAGTGCATTTTGGCAGATACCCCTGGCTAATGACGATAGTTGTCAGAAAACAACTTTTATTATTCCCCAGCGTGGTTTATTCGAATTTGTTAGAATGCCGTTTGCACTCACAAATGCTGCTTCGGAAATGCAACGTCTAATGGACATGATTGTAAATTTTGAATTTACTTCAACTAGCGATGACTGTGTCTTCGAATATGTTGATGATTTTCTCCAAAGACTTTCATAGTCCTCTCGCACTCCTCAGAAAAGTACGTAATCGTCTAAAGGAAGCTAGTTTATCCATTAATCATTTTGTAAGAGCGAATTAAAGTATTTGGGCTACATAGTGAATGAGAAAGGTCTTCAGACAGATCCTAGTAAACTAGAGGCTATTAGAGATTATCCGACACCCACTACCACCAAGTCTTTGCGTGGTTTCATAGGAATGTGATATTATATAATAGCTCCTCTTAAAGCCCTGATAGTTAAAAGGAAAGGTCGTGATCCGATCAATTGAGACGAATCTGCTGAATGTCACTCCCGTGATGGTTTGTCCTGTTTTTACCAAGCCTTTCTTTTTACAATGTGATGCTTCTTATTTATTACAGAACAGAGCCTAGACCAACAGATCTAGGCTCTGTTCTGTCACAGAAAATAAATAATGCAGAACATCCAGTTGCTTATTATTCCCGTCTATTTTTCCAAAGCGGAAAAATATAATATTATTTTTTATATAATTATTTTTTATTTTATTTATTTCTCCATCTTACGACTATCTTTACAGGGTTACCCAATGCGATAGTGTACACAATAACAATATTAAATTTTGTAACTAATCACAAACAATACATTTTTTGTGAACTCACTCAGAGAACAATATTGAATAAGTCAACGTCTATGAGGTTGAGAGTGCGGGGGCACGCGTCAGTGGCGCCTCCCCTAACAGATTGTTCCGCGCGCGTGGCACCGCCAGCAAGCATGGCTGCCGACGTCGCCCCACGTAGATACCTGTCCGGAACACACAAACCTAAAGTATGTTCCCTAAAATGTCCTAAAATTATAGTACTACGGAACGCAAACTTTTAGCTGTTCAGGATAAAAACTTAAATCAGTATTAATAAATAATAATAATGCCAATAAATTTTATTACAAACTTAACAGTAGGAGATTACTGACACAAGCCATCGTGTTGACCTAGTCTTAGTTCCAAGAGGTCACCGACCCCAAGTAACACAGTACAAGCAGAAAGACGTGTTACGACCGGATGCCGCAAGCTCCTTTGTATTTCTCCTGGACTCCGGCGCAGTACGCTTTGAAACGATTACATAAATAGGTGAGTCATTCGTCATCTGGCGACTGTGAAACTCGCGACTGGTCGCGAGATAAATAAAAAAAAAAAAAAAAAATTGGGAGGTTCCAATTATTGGAACCTTCCAATTTTTATTTATTTTGATGTCGTCAACTCGCACCACCTACGTAAAATACTTCAGATGTACAGTCAACTACATAAACTTCTAATAAAATGTATTGTGTAAATCTAATAATTCCTTTAAACAAGCAAGCTTGTAAAGAAAGAAAAGAGAAAAAAAAATTGTAATATTATAAATGTATTGTTTTGTTCATATACTTAATTTTTTTTGTATTTTTTTTTTTAAACATTTTTTTTGTAACATTTTTTTAATGTTTTTTTTATATAAAAAATAAAAAACTTATTAAAATAATATATGAATAAATATGCACTGTTTTAGACTTTCACGGTTTTTCACTACACTTAAAGTACTTACGGGATAAAAGAAAAAATTGAAAAAGAAAATGGCGTTCAATCATCGGTTCGTGTAAAAGGTTATTGGGTTTTACCAACTATGATTTTACAGTAACAGTCTCGGAAATCCGCAAACCTGGAAAATGTCTATTTGGTCATGTATTCTGACTTTTTATAGGGGTGTAGAGGTAGTTAACATAAACGTGAAAAATATGGGTGTGCCATGTACTGCTGACTTCATATGTAATTATGTCCAGATAATAAATAATCTTGCTGTGCGTGCAGATAGTTCAAATCTATGTTTCCAATTGATATTTTTTCCACTTAAACGAAACTATAAGTAAGTAAATATAATGTGGTTACAAAATCAAAATTACTCGTATTATTGAAAAAGTAAAAAAGCAACACCGCAGGGCAAACTAAACATTAAGTTTATTATAGTTACTTTTCTAAAACCATCCACCATATTTATCTCTTTATATGACCTACACTAAATCATGAACGCAGATATAAATAAAACTTACTGGCAGGGGCTGCCGTAGGTTGTCCTGTCCTGGCTACACACGGGGTCAAACATAGGGGTACAGAAGCAGCCCTGCCTAGGCGTGGCTGCTTCTGCACTGCTGTCCATCATGGCTCCCACCAGCACCAGGAACAGGGTGAATACTAGGGAGACATAGAAAGGTGAAAGGTGTTGGCTACTGAATTATATCTTAAACCTGTAATTTCGCGAAGGGTGTACGCAGGCGTGTACTACAAGCACACTTGGACATACAGTTTTTCATTCACACTCGGAGACATAAATTAAATGTTAGATGGTGTTAATTTTGCAAGTAGGATTTTACAAATAGTTTTTCACGTCATTTATAAAAAAACTAGTTTCGTAAAACTAAATACTCTGAGAAGAATCGGTTGAAACAAACTGTCTGGACTATGCAATGTCTGGACTTTGATACTATGACCTCTGGGTCATAGTATCAAAGTCCAGACATTGCTCAATTCACATGAGGACTATGCAGATTAGTGTCTGAGATGGTCTTTTGAAAAAGAACCCCACAGATATAGTGGACCTGTCCAGTCAGTGCAAGCATTTGTCAGTTATCGTGTAGCTCGACTTATAACTCAAGGAGCTCAATGAACAATACCTAAGAAAGGACATTTGGGTAGGTCGCTTATAATGCTCAAACTGCCAGACAGTCGTGGGGAAAAAATAAATAAAAATGTGACCCACATGGTCCTCACATTCACATTAATTGTATAAAATTATTAATAATAAAATTTACAAAATGAATGTTTAAATAAAATAGAGGGTGGATGGACACCGACGCCGCGACGCAGAAAAATGGTTATGACGGTACATACAAATTTTTCATCGTGTACGGTCTCATCGCCGTACATTTTTCTGCTTACTCGGTAACCTACTTTAAGGCAACGATGCGCGTCATAATTTGGCATAATAAAACTACATGACTAACGATTTTAAATATAGTGAACTTATAACTGGGTAGCTATCAACAACTAAGAGAAATAATCGCTTTCTACTATTATTACTGTAACATACTTTGACCTAAAATAAACTTAACACTTAGTGTATCTTAGTGGAACGCGTTTCTCTCAACTAAAACCTTCACGACAAATCGGTGTACGGAGTTAACTACTGCAGCCCGTACACATCGGTTATTAAAAAAAAACATCTGTTTACTATAAAAGTGCAATACCTGTAGATATTACGGTCAAAGTGTATTTAACCGACTTCCAAAAGGAGGAGGTTCTCAATTCGATTGTTTTTTTTTTTTTTTTAGTGTTTGTACACCGATTACGCTGACATTTATGATGCGATTTACGTGATTCTTCTTTAGTTTGAATTTAACATAGTTTGGCTTATTATTTTTCATTTTATGAACATTTTTACTTCAGTCGTGTGGTATAATTTCATGTATCTTCACCGATTTTGGGATACGTATCGAGCACTCGTAGCGTACAGACGTGCTCAGCAATATTTGATTAAAACTTTAATAATAGTGCAGGTATTACTATCGTAATGCATGAAGTAATTTTGTTTAGTGTATAGTTTTTCGAATAATGGACTCGAAATAGTGAAGTTTAATAAAACCAACAAAATGGAAAACAGCCCCTGTAATCCAAGGGGGCCAGTGCAACCCTCCGGCTCGCCGTCGCAGTCAGCTACTGCCGTTGTCATTGCTTCAACGCCCGAAATCCAAGGGTGGATGACCCAGATCCAGCAGTACTTGGATGAAGTTTGCTCTATTGCCATGGATGGCAAACTCAACACCGAGCAAAAAATGAAGATCGCAAACCTTTGCCGTAAAGTTGAATCAGGTACATCACAAATGGCGGTGTTATACCAATCGCTGAAACAAAAATCTATTCACGCGGATAAGATGATCGGTACCCTAAAACAACAGCGCGACCTGACGGATCATATCTCGGAGCTCAACCAGACGATACGGGATTCTAGTTCTTCGGGAAATACTTCTTTTGCCGATATGGTGAAAAAGGGATCGAACCATTTTGTCCGACCTAATCTCTTAAGCTCTGTAGCCATTTATCCCAATGACAAATTGAAAACTAGTAACGAAACTAAAGAACTGGTGCAAAAAATCATACGACCCGAGCAAATGAAGCTGCAAGTACGTGGTGTCCGGAAAACTAAAAATGGTGGCGTAATAATAAGTACCAAGACGAAACATGACGCCGATAAGCTGAAGAACGCTGTCCAGCTCTCTACATCTGGACTTACCGCCGACGAACCCCACAAGCGTAAACCCCGTATCGTGGTTATAGCAGTGCCCACTTCCTTGACTGAAAATGAGGTCTTCAAGTGCATTTTCGAACAAAATGTAGCCGACAAGTTACCAGAGATGTCCTTAGAATCCTTCTTGACCTTGGTAAAATTAAGCCACAAATCTGGCAATAGAGAGGCTGCGACCTGTAACTACGTTATTGAAGTTGCGGCCAATATACGAAAAATTGTAATTCCTCAATCAAGGATTTTTATAAATTGGTCATCATGTCCTGTCAGGGACTTCACGTTAGTTACGAGGTGTTACAAATGCCAGCAGTATGGTCATGCAGCCAAATCTTGCAGAGAACTATTTTCTGTATGTGGTCACTGCGGTGGCGTAGGTCATACGATGTCCGAATGTACGAAGAAATCTGACATTCCGAGATGCGCGGCTTGCTCCCGCTTTAAAAAGCCCTGTGACCACAAAACGGGAGACGCTGAATACCCAGCTAGAAAAATAGCGGAACATAGATATATTAACTCCGTCGATTATGAGGGCTGCGTCATACTTTAGGCTTTCCGTTTATTTTTCGCTGTCTAAGCAAATTGTCGCCCGCAACAAAAATGCCTTGACGATGTTTTTTTATTTTGCAATGTTTACCTTGTTTAATGCTGACAGTCTGAATAAGTATTAGCAAATAATTAAGTACTAAAATTGTTTTCTTACATTTTATCTACATGTGTGACCTTAATTAATTTTAAATTTTTGTTTGAATTATATTTTTTTTGTATACCATAATATATTAACTCATACTTACTAACTCGTAATTTCATGTTAAATATTGTTAAGAAATCTATTGTCCAAACAGTATTTATTAGAAAAATGCCGCCTGTGATACAGGTTTAACCTAGTACAGGCATCGTAGTTTGTTATACCAACATTATTTCTAAGATTTAAATTGTATTTTTTGTGCTAATTCTATTTTTGAATAAATATAAATAAATATAAAATAACCCGATACGGTACCAACAACAATTTTTTACCGTGTCTGTTCAATATCGCTAACTGATTAATATATTCGCCTTGTACTAATTACGGACGTGTACGCCCTGCCATTACACCGCACTGTTACTAATAACTAATTGGTTTACCAGGCGTTTGCTACCATTAGTCACGTTACTTGTACTTTTGTTAATCCCTCTTACTGAGCTAAATTAGCTTTTGGTTGTAGTTTATAGGTTTATGCACTGTACTGAATAAGCTTCGTCTTAAGGCAAGCTGTTATTGGATTATTTATAAAACACATGCTTAGATGTAGCTCAAATTGATGTTATTGTTACTGTTAACCCACTGCTGGGCAAAGGCCTTCCCCCATGACCTCCAAATCTTTCGAACTAGGGCCAATGTGGAGCACTGGTCATTAGTTCTGTGCAACTCGTCCCGCCATTTACTGCGAGGTCTACCGTATCGTCTTCTGGCTGTGTCAGGGGTATTTTGTTGTACAGGCCGTGTCGACGGCGCGTTCGTGTTCCACGCGCGCCTCAAAGAGAGTCAGCAAAAAGGAAGGGGTCCGTAAGGACCGATGCCTGCCGGGGTTGCGGGACAGTTCGAAAGAGATACCGCGGCCCCGGAACACAAAGGGCGATGAAGGAACATGGATGGGTTTTAGTCAGTAAAAGTCTGACACTCCCTCCTGCTCCGCCCAGAGCGGAAGGAGTTATTTGATGATTTCCCATCCGAAAAAAATAAAATAAAATAAAAAAGACAAAAAAGGGGTATTTTGTTGTACCATTCATATAAGGGACGAAGGGAAATAAAGGGCTAGTGTCTAAGTAACATCCACCTGGGTTTATTTATCAAGGTTATACTCCGTTTTCCGCGGTCGTTCGTAGATGGGTGATATTCATTGCTAAGATGTCAATCTTGGGCCCCTTTCTCGAAGGGGGCTCAGAAGGCCTTCGTAAGTATACCATATTTATGTAAGTAAAAAAAACAAGCCAGTATTATGGCAATTTTTATTTGAAACAATTTGTTTTTCTATAACAGTAGGAGATTCAGTCATAACGTTGAGATACATGCAAGACATTGTGTTGGTAAGTTACGAGAAGTCACCGACGCCAAGTAACACAGTGCAAGGGTAGAAAGACAAGTTATTATTGGATGACACCGGAGCAAGCTCCTTTGTACTTCACCTCGACTCCGGCGCAGGCCGCTCTGAAAGTAAAGAGAACGATTACTTATATAGGTTACTTTAACAGAAGTTTTCAATTAATTACTACGTAAGGCATGAAGCGCCACGCGGTTTGTGAAAGCACCGATTGCAGAAAACCCAAATGAAATGAAACAGCATGCCACGAGTAATCTGGACCCGCGACGGCACTCACGTGAAGGAAATATGTGACACACACACGTCGGCGTCTGTCTTGTCGCAAGTCGTATCATCAGCGGTCGACTACAGGTTTTAAGAGCTGTAAAGACTTATCCTTGTGCTAACTGACCGTTGTCGTGTTTATTTTGTTGCCTTTTGGTTTTTAACAAAAATGGTTATGAACGTCTTCCCAACGGACCTCGGTTCTACGGATAACATGAACGAACCACCTGTGGTTACTTTAACTTACTTTCTGTGAGCTATGTGGACTCGAAATTTTCCTCTCTACTAAATCTCTTTGGTGTTAGGTATGTTTGTATGTTGCAGCAATGTACATAACAATGTCTGATAAGCCCCTCATAAGCCGTAACTATCTCAAACTTGTCTGAGTATACGTAACATAATTAACACGAAACTTGGAAACTTCGAAACAAATTACTAAGTATAGAAAGAAAGAAAGAAAACGTATTTATTTGGCTTTAGCCGCAAGTACACACAATAAAATAAGCACACAATAAAAAATAAGAAACTTAAAACTACACAGTAAAAAAATAAAAAAAACTTAAAACTAAACCACTCCTTGCCCGTGGTACACAGAAAAATAAGAGAAATCACATTGTGTGTCTCACGGCTGTGCCAAATAGGCAAACTGCCGAGCAGCTAGTGCCCGACGCTGGTGTGACTGTTCTTAAATTGCCCTAGGCTGATAAAATTTTCGTTTTTCCTAATTCATGCTAATATTAGTATTTTGGTCAGTTTCCCCCGTAGGGGAAGAGGTCGCGACCCGCCATCCGCACGACCCTGTAGGCTTCGTCCCTGACTGGTCGGCCTCCCACTGACAAGAGGACTGATTCCCAATTTGGGGCTGCCCTGTCCCGTCCTTTGAGGCAAATGGACAGGGGTGGAATTCAAGGTGAAGTTAATATTGGGAATCCACAGTTAGACATAAATACATAAATGATAACAAATCTTAAAAGGCAAAACATCAATAAGGTATGAAGCTAATAAGACAAGAGGGCGCAAATATATGATATATGATGAAAGGTTGGTAGGGAAACGTTACGCTTGCGCTTAAGGATTTATTATTGATTAGTTCGTTACGTTACTTTATTTAATTCCAAACTAGATACCGCTTTACAAACGCAAACAAGCCCATGTCATTAACATGGAGTTGTTTTACAACGTTTGCCCGGCGTACGTGTAATGTTAGACCTATGTGCTTAGTCCTACTAAGGACTCTGCTATGAACGCTAACAACACACGTTTCCTAAGCACTATTTACATGTCTTTCACAATACTAAGGCAATGGGTTGTGAGGCCATTACCATTGAGGAAGACAAGTTTTCAGTATTTCTAATTACACGCGTACTCTCGTTGATAAACACCCTTACGGCTGCCTACCCCATTTACTATACATAACACAGTTTGCACAAGCGCACCGTAGACTTAGTCTGTAGCAGAACATATTGCAATTGTTATCGTTGGACGCCTGAAGTGGTAATTGTTTCGTCACTTCTCACTTCTTTAATCTTCCCCATGTTGAGTTTCCGTGTCTCGCTAAATTGTGACGATTCAGAATACGGCCTACAAGAACGGCCTGGGTTTGGTTTTAACGAGACACAGTTCCTAGCGCTCATTTGAACGGTAGCTACCAATTCAGTTTGTGATACTTTGTGATGCCCTAACCCAAACTCCCAGAAGTGTACGCCAAAGATCTCAACGCAATTTTCTGAGCTAGACTTTTACAGGAAGCAGTATTCATCAGCAGCGTTTGATTGATTTGTAACACAAGTACAAGCTGGTATTATTATACTCAATAATATAATTTATTTTAATAAATCAATAGATATTAAGGTGCTGTCTGCACCACCGAACAAAGTAGTTTGTTCTAATCAAAATGCGAATATTACGGTTCGACCGCCCATTTGTAGTGAGTCTGATATTAGTCAATATTCGTCATTGGTCAGGTGTCAGGCGGCTGTTGCCGTCGCCCTAAAATCAAACGCAGCTTCTGAATATTTGCTTAGGTATGGAATAAAGTGGACACATAATAACACATGAGATAATAATATACATTTTGATGACGTAAAGCGATCTTTCCGTCATGCTGAAATAAATGATTATTATCAGCCCTTCCGCGCTACCATCATACGGCATTTTAAGCTAGGATTTAATTATAGTAAAAAAAAAAAAAAAATACAAAAAAAATAGTTTATTGTGTTATTAGAAATTACATTACATGTTAATGTGTTTAACACTTGTGAGTAACACTTACCAAGTGTTTATTGAAGATGGTCAATCTATAGCTCACACATTACCAGTTTCGCCTCCGTCCGCCAACGCACGACTACCGTCTCTGCCGTCTCCCTCACGCCTCGTAGAACACACTTTGACTAGCCTTATTACCACTAATTATATTTAGCTTATAAATATTAACTGACGTGTGCATCTTGGTACCAAGATTACGCTAACTTCACGATCTTAATCTAGGACGTCCTAGTACTGTAACGACGCAAACTAAGTTAGACTAACCAGGGCTTTTAACCCAACTATATTCAACTTATTCAAACATCGCACTCTCGCGCCAACACACTTAAACTTAGACTCGTGGTATTTTACCACGTCCTCCTAACTTAACTCAAATATATATCGTCCGGACTCTCTCGCCATGTAAACTCTCTTCGCGACCTCTCCCAACTCGTCACCCCGCTCAGATTCCTTCGCTTCTTTTACGCAGAATGCGTTTATGACCCCTTTTTTGTGCCGACGTCTCGATTCTTTAAAATATCTCTAAACTCAAACTCAAACTCAAACTCAAAGCATTTATTTCAATTAGACCATTACGGCACTTTTGAAAGTCAAAATTACAAAAAAGAAAATCAAAGCTACAGTCCCAGTCACAAGGCATAATAACTTGAGAAAGTACTGTAGTTGCCCATTCCCTAGCGTAGATCTCTATGGAGAAGAATGGGCAAGAAACTCCATGGACACTCTTTTAAAATCAAAATATTGTTACAAAATCTTGGTTACATCATTAATTTTGAGATTATACATATATGTGAGAACGATGTAGAAAGACGTGCACACTAAGAGCATCCAGAGTGAAAGATTAGATTAAAAATGTATGAATAAAGTAATTAAAATGAACCTTGGCAGCTAAGAGATGACCAGTCCCAACTGACAGCGCCCGTTCACAGACATGACGCATGTACCGGCGCCATTCAACTCAACCATATTGAAGGGAACTAAATGACCCGACACACCCGCCACCATCAGCGAGACATTTAAGTGAGCATGACATTCTCTCAGTCACCAAGGCATATTCAAGTCAATGAAAGATAAATAAATGTAAATGGTGGCTGAACAGTACAAAGTACTCACACATGTGCTATGCAATTATATAATACTAAGAACTGGAATCTATACAATGCAAGTATATTTTTACAATCTTCTGCAGCTTCCACAATACATTAACATGGGAATCAATTCTTCATCTTCTTCTTTACGTGTCGATGGACTCAAATAATGCCCGACCAGTACAAACAATTAGTTTGCCCCCCCCACCTATGGTTGTGGAGCAGGACCAGCATTTAGCCAAGCATTTTTATCATCAATGTAATCCCCCAACTTATAATATGCTTGCCTACATAGTGTGCGTTTTATACAAGATTTAAATTTCGTCTCATTCAGTTGAAGAATGTGGGGAGGTATTTTATTGTAACATTTCAAACAGTACCCCATGAAAGATGAATCCACTTTAGCAAGCCTGAAACCTGGCTGAACTAGTTGGTCCCTATTTCTAGTGTTATAGTGGTGTCT
The DNA here is from genome assembly GCA_905147715.2 of Xestia xanthographa. Classification (NCBI taxonomy): domain Eukaryota; kingdom Metazoa; phylum Arthropoda; class Insecta; order Lepidoptera; family Noctuidae; genus Xestia; species Xestia xanthographa. Next base: position 3,069,560 of record LR990644.1, on the reverse strand, counting down.
GTCCCCTCTCTTACTGAATAAATGCCGATTTTTTCTAACGTACATGATGTTTTCATAGATGTATTGACAAGGTACTGTCATGATATTAATTTCCTTAAACAGTTCTCTTAGAGAATCGCGTCTACGTAATTCATAAATGGCTCTGATGGCTCTTTTCTGCAGAATAAATATAGACTCGATGTCTGCAGCCCGTCCCCATAGTAAAATACCGTATGACATAATACTATGAAAATAACTAAAATAGACCAGCCTCGCGGTATCAACATCAGTAAATTGACGGATTTTTCTAACAGCATATGCTGCTGAGCTTAGCCGTCCTGCAAGAGATGTTAGATGAGGACCCCATTGTAACCTTGAGTCGAGCGTGATTCCCAAGAAAACCGTTTTATCGACAAATTCTAGTTTCTCTTGATTCAATATTATGTCACAATCACTACTTTTGACATTTGGTAGAGCAAATCTAATGCATTTAGTTTTTTTCCCATTTAGTACTAAATTATTAGCGGTAAACCAATCGTGGACCTGCAGTAGGGCGTTATTTACGTCATCAAGATTAGTGGCACGTCTGTTTATTTTAAATATTAAAGAAGTATCGTCAGCAAACAACACCATATGCGGATGGTTGTTAAATAGATGGGGTAGGTCATTAATATATACTAAAAAGAGGAAGGGACCCAATATCGAACCTTGTGGTACACCCATTTTTACTTTTAAACCCATTGAGTTGACTCCATTTATTTGTACCTGCTGCTGTCTATCATTCAAATACGATTTTATTAAACTGAGCGCAAGTTTACCTAAACCGTAATGCTGAAGTTTCAAGATCAGGGTTTCGTGATTTACGCAATCAAATGCCTTCGAAAGGTCACAAAAGATTCCTATGGCATCTTGTGCCTCTTCCCACGCAGTAAATATGTGTTTTAATAAAGTGACACCGGCGTCAGTTGTACAACGTCCTTTGGTGAAACCATACTGTTGCTCGTGTAATATTTTATTAGTGTTAAAATGGTTAAGCATTTGATTGAGCATTATCTTTTCAAACACCTTGCTGAAAACCGGCAACACGGATACGGGCCTATAGTTATTGGTGTCTTTACTGTCCCCGGATTTAAAAAGCGGTATTACCTTACTGAATTTCATTAGATCCGGGAAGACCCCTTGATCCACGCACAAATTAAATATTGAGGCTAAATACGGCGCTACAGTCTCAATAATTGAGGTACAAGCTTTGATAGACATACCCCATAGATCTTCCGTTAATTTGATCTTAATTTGCTTAAAACCTTTTATGACTGTTATGGGGTTTATATGCTGAAATTTAAATTCATTTGGACAGGCTGAAACGTTCGCTTTCAATAAATCAATAGAGAGCAAGGGAGAGGAATTTAAGGTTTCTGTAGTTTTAAGTGGGATACTGGTAAAGAAATTTACAAATTCTTGAGCAACTTCATAGTTGGAGCTCACAAGGCCACGCGATGTCTCTAGTGTGAAGTCATTACCTTGTTTTTTATTTCTATTTGTTTCACTGTTGATGATTTTCCAAACCGTTTTTATTTTGTTGTCGGCTGATTTAATCTTGTTGCTAATGAATAAGGATTTGGCTACCTTGCAAGTGTTTTTAAAAATTTTCGAGTAAGTAGCAACATATTTATTAAAAGCTTCAGTGTTGATGTAAGGCTTAAGGCCGTACAGCTCAAACAATCGTTCCCTACTTTTCCGAATACCCTGTGTTGCCCAGTCACTGAAAATAAACTTTGGGCCAATAGTTTTAGATTTCTTTTTTAAAGTATTATTAAATTCAGTGTGCACTACCGAAAAGAATTCTTCATAAAATACATTTGCATTGTTTCTAATATGACCCGGTATACTTAACTTGCTAATTAAATTATTATTAAATTTGTCTAGATTGCTGGGTGTTATTTGTCTAGTTTGTATCTGAATTCTTTGTAATTGTCTATTGTATGCGAAAGTAACCGTCTGACCACTATGATCTGAAGGCAGGTAATTTACGATGGATTTATCTAAGTAATCGCAGCAACAAAAAACATTATCGATACATGTAGCAGTATTTGTCGTAATTCGAGTTGGTTCTGAAAACACATTTGACAAGTTAAATGATTTAAAGAGACTTAAGAATCTACTGCTATTCACATTATTCTCTATGATATTGACATTAAAGTCACCACAGATAATTATTGGTTTATTACCAGTTACAAGTTTTGCCAAAGCATCTTCCATTACTGACTCAAAGATAGAATAGTTCAGGTAATTAGGGGGTCTGTAAACGCACACTATTACATGCTTATCTAGCTCAACACAAGACAATTCAATGCTATGTTCAACCGATAGATCGACTCTAGCATTACGAGACTTAGATTTAATACAATTTTTTACTAGGATTAATGAACCCCCACGCATCTTAGATTTTCGGTTAAAGCAACTGCTCACCTTGTAATTCTCATAATTTATTTGCATTACTTCATAATCTTTCATCCAATGTTCAGTAAAACAGATAATATCAAACTTAGTTTTTTCTAAAAATAGTTCTATTTCTAGTTCTTTGGAAGAAAGTCCCTGAATATTCTGGTGAAACAATTTTAAGGAATTCTGCTCAGCCCCTTTTTTACAGTTATTTGATTGAGAGCTAGAAGATACCTCGAAGTTGACGAGATTAACTAAATTGTCACTCGCACCTTCTATTGTCTTATTGACTAGTTTAAATTTAAGCTAATACTATTTGTATAATTACTAATTTCCGTAGACCTATTTACAAAAAAACTGCGACATACCACATATGTCTGAGTTTATATTAAAAGCTAATAGCCGAGCTATTTGACGTCTAAAACTAATAGGCAAGTACGCATGGTTTCTGGTTGACTTCAATTTCTGAACGAAACTGTTAGTGTCGAAAAATGTCAACCTGTCACTATAATGACTAACTAGAAAATGCAAATGATTATTTATGCCATGGATATGATGGTTTTGCTTGTTAGACAATTTCTTAAAGTACGGGAAGGAGCACAGAATTACTCTCTTACAATTTAGTTTTAATAGTTGAGTGACATTGTCCGTGATATCATCAAGTTTAACGTTAGAACTGTTACCTACAAGTACAGTTATAATGGTATTAGGATCAAATTCCTTCCGAGTTATTGATGTTATTATCTGGTTGTAAGAAGCCTGAGGAGTACAATAATTTAGAGAAGAATGACTCAGATTGTTACTAATTAACTTGCCTAACCCTTTTCCTATACTATCTGAGAACAAAATGGAGCAGCAACTGTGTGTATTACAAGAAGGGGGAGAACTACTATCTATTTGACCTACCTGTGATGAACCTTGTACAATATCTGGTGAATTTTGAATGGAGATACAGTCCGGAACACTGCTCAGCCGGGTCGGGTTCTCCGTTACCTCGGGTAGGAGAGTGTCCGGGCTGGATTCACTTTGTGATGTACATTGAGTGTTGTTGAAGGTCATCGTGTCTACACAGTCTGCATTACTATTACAGCTATCAACTAATTCGTTTGCAGCAAGGATATGTTCCTTAATTTGTTTTTGAGAATTTACATACATAGAATAACATGACTGTAGTTGACGCTCTAAAACTTGAATTTCAGACTGTAAGTTTTGAGTGTCTATTTCATAAAACTTCTTACTATCCTCTAATTTAATTTGATAATTATTCAACTTTTTTATGAGGAAAACACGTTCTTTTATTAGTTGAATATTTTTGGAACTGTGTTTTTGTTGTTTTTTAAATTTCTTGCATTTTTTTATAATTCTATTTAGTTTTGCATATTTCTTTATTTTATTTTGGCTTACTTTATAACTACTACAATTATATTTCAGAATAGAATCTTCAGTAAGATCTATTGTTGTTAAGAAATGTGGGTTGCAATTTGAATTTAATAATTCATTATATAGGTGATCTGTTTCCCTAACCTGAGTACATTCTCTTTCTTTCTGAAACTCAATAATTTGTTTGTTGGCATGAAGCAGTTCAACTTCTAAGTCCCTAACCTTACATAAAGCCATTTCATAATGGTTACTGCAGTCGTTGAAACCATCTGTGACCACCCGCAGATTGTCCCGTTCCTCAACAACATCCATGTATTGTTGGTGCAGGTCCACTAGCTCCCGTTTCAGGCTTGTGTTTTTGTGAAAGACCTTCTCGATTTCAACCTCATGTTCCTCTCTATCCAATAACAGCTGTTGACATTTGCTGTTTGCTTCCTTAAGTTCATCAAGGGCCGTTCTCAACTTAGCCTGTAACTCCTGGGTAGTTGCCTTACGGGTCATCACAGGCATGGTTTCAGGGAATAGAACTGAAAGTAGAAATACAAAGAATGGTGAGAACTAATTGGATGGACAAAATTAGGAAAGCTAGAAATGAAAGAAGAAAATGAGAATAGACTGGAATGTGATTAATAAATTGGTAACTGTGGTAGGCTTATGAGTCTTACACAAAAAAACTTTAATAAGATTATTAAATTAAGTTAAACTTTAAATTGATTTCATGTCTTTAACTTTTTTATGAAGTGGGTAGGACTCTTGGTTTAAAATTATTGGACTTATTTGAATAATAATGCCAAAAATGATTAAAGAATAACCAACGTACTTTTTTGTTGTGTATTTAGTTAATTAAATATATAGATAGCAAGTACATTTACTTATTACAAACTACACAACTACATAACTAACAAGTGCTAACTGACACAGAACCTAACTTCAACTACAAAAGAGTGCCAGATTAGTCAGAATAATGAACTTAGTGCTACAGAGCTTTTAATTGGTTAATATGAGCTACTTATTAGACATTAAAAGGAAACAATTATACTCCCCAGATAGATCCGCAGGTACATCAGCTGTTCGTGTTATAGGTTACCGGTTGAGTTAGGAAACCAAACACTACGTGTTACAGTGTATTTTTCCGTGAAAACAATAATCTTGGGTATTAATACACTTAATAGACATTTAATTATAATAATACAAGTTTTTTACACTAAAATATTAATTAAATCTAATTTAAAATTACGGAGCTAAATTTTGACTAAAAGCACTTATTGCCGGGTAAATTACTGACACATGTGGCACTCGTACCCAAAGATGTTGTAAGAAATCGGAATTTGCCAGGATTTATTTGTTCGTAGTCTCTTACGAACTTACAAATTCTAAGAAGGACACGTTAAGTTTATTATCGCCGTCAGGCTCCAAACCATAAAATCTTTATGGATTTGTAAGTGGCAGATGTCGTGAGTTTGTTTTAAAATAAGAATCAAGACTAAGATATTTGCTGATTAACTAAGGGTACGTGACAAGTAGTCACATTTTTTCAACTGGACCTGCGACCTATAGATGAAAGGTGTACCACGAATATACACTCAATACACATGAAAATGACATCATCCTGCTTTCCCTGCAGGGTTGTAACTGAAGTTTTGTAACAACACCTGCAGAGTTAAAAGAGTGTCCATGGAGTTTCTTGCTCATTTTTCTCCACACAGATCTACGTCATGGAATGGGCATCTACAGTACTTTTACAGTCGTGCCTGTAAATGGCCTACTTTAAATAAATAGGTACTTTGATTAAGATTTTTGATTAAGCAGAGGTGTAGCTTTAGTACACCCACATAATTATTTTTTCAGTAATTTCCTCAGATTCTACTAAATAGGTGATAGATTAACACACTGCGTGAGCCGAAAATCGAACTTCAGGCCCGTCATATTCAGTAGTAGCAAAACACTTTTTGAAATTTGCTTGCATTTGCTTAAATGTTATCGTTCTCACATGCGCGACTTATGAAAGTGGGGTCCTAAGTAAAGTACGGAAATCTGGTTACGCGGTACCTACTTATCGCACACCGGTAAAAGGTGTGTTTCTTCATGTATTATGTTAAAACTTACAGGCAGGGGTTGCTGTAGTTTCTCCCATCCCGACCACACACGGGGTCGAAGACCAAGCGGCAGACGCAGCGTTGAGCGCTGCCCATCATGGCTCCCATCAGCACCAGGAACAGGGTGAATACTGAGGAGACAAAGAAAAGTGACGATTAAGAATCTTAAACCTGTAATTGTGACTTTAACCTGTACTACAAGCACACTTGGGCATTAAGTTTTTCATTTACATTTGGAGACACATAAATTACCTGCTTACTACTGCTTACTTACTGCCTAAATAAAAAAGAGGTTGAAGGGACACCAACGCAGAAAAATGGTAACTTAGTACATAAAAATTATTCATCGGTAAATAAAAAAAAAACACCATTTTTCCCAAGGATGTAGGCAGAAAAAATAAAAGGCTACTACGGTCCCTGCATACTTCTTTTTTTTTTGTTAATAAATAAAAAAAATAAAAAAATAAACATTTTAAATAAAATATTTGAAAACGGACTTACCCAGAGTCACCTTCATATTGTCCTCGCGAAGTCACAATTTGATCACGACTAATGACTAACTTGCGTTCAAGTGTCTTTTATACAAAGCTTGATAGATAAGGCACGTTCAGTTGTTGTGCAATGTTTTTATGTATGTTGGTCATGTTCTTGAGGAAATTGGAATCGGATGGGTTGCAATCTATTTGTGAATTGTTATTCTTAACACGTTATGCAAATGCAGTGAGATTATTTGCGTGTATGAAACTCTAATTCTAAAATTAAATAAATCTATTGATAAAATTACCATAATAATCTTACATACAGCAGCGTTCACTGCATAAAGTCTTATTTGTTTCGAAACTTAAAGGAATAAAACTTATATTTCTTTCTTTTTGGATTTAACCATGTCAGTTTTGAAATTGGAGGATATGAAAAAAATATGACGCGTGTGTGTCAAGGGGAACGCAATTCGCTTGTGAAACACGATGATGTCATTTTATCTGGAAAATAATTCAAAATCCTGTGTCCAATATTGTTGTTTGTAATGCAGAGTGGAGTGATAAACACAGTTGGAAAGAAGTGAAATATTTAATAAATATTATAGTAAAATTACACATGACGTTTTCGTAGGAAAAAATCGTTGCCGAGTGACAAACAGAACGAAGACCAGCTTTCACATTTGAATCTAAAGTATATTCTCTAGATGGCTAGCGTTACACTTCCAACACCCCCCATAACGTGGGCATCCTGATGGCTTCATGCCACACCAAGCTGACGAGTGAACGCGCGAAGCACGAGGTGTGCTTGACACAGCCCAGGGGCTTAGTGAACACATCTGCCAACTTCTCATCCGTAGGGATGTATACAATTTCTACGTTAAACCTATCTATCATATCTTTAACGTAATGAAATCCTATTTCTATATGCTTGCTCCGTCTGTGATGAGTGTGATTGATAGCAAGCTGTATAGCAGATTGATTGTCACAATACATTACTATTTTACAACTAGTCGTCATTAGCAATTCCTTAATTAAAGCTTGTAGGAACACCGCTTCTCTACTCGCATCGCTCAAGTTGAAATACTCCGCCTACCCCAAGATACCGAATTACCGCCGTATTTAAACACATACCCCGTGTACGACTTACGATCAGGATCTGCCGCCCAATCTGCGTCAGAATAACCCTCAAGAACGGGATCTACATTCGACTTCTTAAATACCAAAGCCTTTTGCTTAGTACCTTTAAGATATCGCAGTACACGCTTAGCTTGATTCAAATAGAATTCCGTGTACCAACTGTTAAATTTACATAAATATGACACGGCAAACGAAATGTCAGGTCGCGTAGTTACACATAAATACATAAGACTACCAATCAACTCTTGATACGGAAACTTCGTTACAACGTTATTTGCAGCATTATTAGAACTCTCAATTACCGAACTAACATTAGTTATCATGACAGACTTTACAGGTTTACAGTCTGTCATGCCAAAACGATCTAACATATTGTCAATCCGCTTTTCTTGACTAACTTTGATGGAAGTTGCATCACGTTCTACCTTTATACCTAACATGTTTCGTACCGGGCCTAAGTCTTTGAGTTTAAAAACATTTAACAAAGAACTTTTTAACGTCTCAGCCAGACGTTTGTCATTATAGAACACGAATAAATCGTCAACATACAGAGCGATAAAAACAATCGACTCACCTGATCTCTTAGTGAAGATACACTCCTCTTGTTTACACTGTCTTTATCCCAAAGAAATTAAGACATCTTTTACCTTTTGGTACCAGGATCGCGATGCTTGCTTCAATCCATAAACAGCCTTTCGTAATCTATCGACTTTGTTCTCATTCCCAGGGCATATGAAACCTTCCAGTTGTTGCATAAAGATCTCCTCTTGCAAATTTCCATTCAGGAATGCTGTCTGCACGTCTAAATGATCAATCTTAAGGTTTATTTCTACTGCCAGAGATAGCAACAATCGTAAGAACAATGACGAACGACCGGTGAAAAAGTTTCTTGGAAATCTTCACCATATCTTTGAGTATAGCCTTTAGCTACCAACCTTGCCTTATAACGTGTAATGTTCCCATCCGAGTCTCGTATAAGGGTAAAAATCCACTTATTTTTAACGATGTTCTTGTCAACCGGTTTATCAGTAAGCTCCCAAGCTTCATGTAAGACAAAAGAATCGATTTCCTCTTTCATGGCCTTCTGCCATAACTCTTTATCTTCACATTTCAAAGCTTCTTTGACAGTACGTGGCTCTATGGGCTCTGTCACATTACACACGTTAATTATGTTACAGGTTTTCTTAGGCATACGTGGACGTAGATTATATCGTGTACTAGTAGAGTCTGGAGCCAATTCAGGCAACGTTACCGAATCTTTACTAGCCTCGTGTTCACACTCCAACTCAACAGGATGATTTGGTGATTCTGCAGGAACTGTATCTTGCTCCGCCTCAAGTGGATGATCTGACGACTTAGGCAACAGCTACTCTGACTCCGTCTCAACCGACGTAGTCTCCAGCATCTCCCTCTCATCATCACCTCCTGTAAGATAAATAGGTTCAAACACACGTTTTGGCCCTATTTTAGAATTTCTCCCTGGAAACACAGATTTGTTGAACACCACATCACGTGATATAACGATCTTATTGTCATCGGGGTTGAACAAACGATATCCCTTGACGTTATCACAGTAACCTAAAAAAACTTTTTTACAAAAAATAAAACCGACTTCAAAAAAAAAAAAGTGAAAAATAACTTTAGCTTCAGAAGTCGGTGACTTTTGTTTGATTGATATTTTTTTTGTGGCTCCATGTAAAATACTGGTATTCAGCTGCATCCCGTAAAACTGGAAGCCGACCCCAACAAAGTTGGGAAAAGGCTAGGCAGATGATAATGTTTTTTGAAGTCGGTTTTATTTTTTGTAATTTTTTTTTTATTTTACCATTTTTAGTTGTTCCCAAACAAATATTTGCTATGAATTTATTTGACTGGTAAATATAGGCGTGAGCAGCGGTGGTCCAGTGTAATACTTTGTGTAATTTATTTCATCACCACTGCTCTCAAAACGGTGAAAGAAAACATCGTGAGGAAATCGGAATGTCCTAGAACCAAAAATTCTAAGACATGTGATATCTACCAATCCATGGGCCCGCGTGCTGGATTATAGCCCATTCTCTCTTATAGAGAGGAGGCCTGTGTCCCAGTAGTGGGAACATTAATAGGCTGATGATGAATAGGCGTATCCCCAATATATGGAACTTAACATACCTTTTTTTTTCGGATGGGAAATCATCAAATTACCCCTCCCGCTCTGGGCGGAGCGGAAGGGAGTGTCAGACTTTTACTGACTAAAACCCATCCATGTTCCTTCTTAGCCCTTTGTGTTCCAGGGTCGCAGTATCTCTTTAGAACAGTCCCTTTTGCTGACATCTCTTTGAGGCGCGCGCGGAACACGAATGAACTGTCGAGATCTGGGTGTATTGTACACATCTACCTACTCCCTCAGAGCATACAGGCGTGATGTTACGTCATGATGTTGTATAAACAATAAACATCCAAGCGATTGCAACATTCACGGCACTTTTGCCGTCTATTTTTGAAGAGTTCCAATGTATATCTCCGAAGATCAGCATTAGATGTTCACAAAATTTAAATGGGACCACACGGGAAGCACCAGCTTTCAAATAAAAAAAAGAATCATTAAAATCCGTTCACCCAGTCGGAAGTTCTGAGGTAACAAACACAAAAAAAAAAAATACATTCGAATTGAGAACCTCCTTTTTTTTGGAAGTCGGTTAAAAAGATTAGCCTTCTACTTTTGGGGTTTAACTTTTAACGTTTACAGTCATCTACATGAGCAAATACTTCGCAACCCACGTAACCAAAAACACGCAGATTTTTAAGACTCACTTTCTTACCACTCCACACTTCCTCTGGTAATCTCCCAGAAAATCTCGAGTTTGGCGATCTGTTGATCAGAAACGCCGCAGTGTTTACAGCCTCTGCCCACATCTTGTCTTCAAGATTTGCGTTATACAGTAGACATCTGACCTTGTCAAGTAAATAACGATTCAGTCGCTCCGCGGATCCATTCTGCTGACTAGAATATAGTACCGTCAGCTGATGTACAATACCTTTCTTTTTAAGAAAATCCGTCAACTCAGCATTAACGTACTCAAAGCCATTATCTGTTCTCATTACCTTGACTTTAGCACTACACTGATTCTCTACCAGTCTAATAAAATCTTTAGTGTACTTACACACTTCACTCTTCTTTGCAATGGGATAGACGAACATTTTCCTGGAGTAGTCTAGAAACGTGAAGACGTAGCGCTTGCCTCCGAGAGAAGTAGTCGACATCGGCCCCATGACGTCACTGTGAATGAGCGCCAGCCGCGCCTCGGTCACCTGTTTGTTACGATTGGTCGCAAAAGGAGGGCGGGATTGCTTACCCTTAAGACACACATCACAAACTTTCTTCTGAGTAGTAACCTAAAAGTCAATGTCATTAGCTACCTTCCTAAGTGATGCCAAGCTGTCAAAATTAATATGAGCTAAACGTTGATGCCATAACATCATATCCTTAGACGTATCTACGTAAACTCTCCCAACTTTCCTACCATGTAAAACTACTTTACCATTTTTAAGTATGTTACATCCATTTTTATCAAAAAATAAATTTAAATCCTTTTTCAGCAAGGGTAGACACAGATATTAAATTAACAGTAAGATCTGGTACAAGCATTACATCTTTTAAAGTAGCATCTATCGTATGTCCACAAGATTTAACCGTAGAATGTACTTCACCTTTCCCATTCACATCTAACTTCTTTCCGTTAGCAACACAAACCTCCTTAGTTGACGACTCATCAAGAGATTGAAACCATTCTTGGCGTCCTGACATAATCTGTCGCTCCAGAATCAATAATCCACGAACTGTCAGTGTTAAGTGCAGACAACACCATGGAAGTCGACGTCGGTCCATTACGGCCTATTGAGGACAATCCTTCTTGACATGTCCTTTAGAACGACACTTCCAACACCACAACTTGTTCGTACTTGACGAGGTACTAGCGTGTTTTGATGTACTTGAGGCATTTTTCTCCTCGCCTCGAGAGCTAGCCTTTTCATTACTACGATTTCGTGTAAATAAGCAGCCATCACCATTATCAGCCGTGCTCTCTTTCCATCGCTTATCTTGAAGTAGTTTTGTTTTAACCATATCTGTAGTTATGTCTATCCTAGAATGCTCCAGAGCCATTATCATTGGGTCATAATCTTGAGGCAACCCTTGGAGCATAATAGTAGCCAGAAATTCTTCATCAAGTGGTTTCTTCATGCTAATGAGTTGTTCAGCAAGTGACAAGATCTCATTGACATAAATCTCCATGCTATCGAACTGTTCAAGCTTAATCGAGCATAAAGTTCACAGACACGACAATCTCCTTTGCAACTCGGTGTCATCGTAAGCCTTCTGCAAGGCATCCCATACATCCTTCGCAGTTTTCGCCTGCACAATGTGAGAATAGCACGATTTTTCAACACTCAAACATAGCCTCGCTCGAGCTTTCTCCTCTCTACGAGCATTATATGTTAGTGTTCTCACCTGAGGTTATATATATTATATTATCCAGTAATACATTGCCACAAATCCTCGAATACTAGTATATTTTGCATTTGAAATGCCCAATCACGATAGTTGATGGTACCTTTTAGCTTTTCCATCGTAACTTTCGAATTAGTATGCTCATCCATATTTCGAGTAAAATAATAATATTTTCACAAAATATTTACACTTCACACATGTAGCACATAACCTGTTGTTTGTAATGCAGAGTGGAGTGATAAACACAGTTGGAAAGAAGTGAAATATTTAATAAATTTTGGGTGTTTAGTAAACTGGTCCCACACAGGTAGATCCCGCGGGATCAGTCGACCTAGTGAATTTTTGAATTGTATTATAAAATTACACATGACGTTTTCATAGGAAAAATCGTTGCCGAGTGACAAACAGAACGAACACCAGCTTTCACATTTGAATGGCATTTGAATCTAAAGTATATTCTCTAGATGGCCCAGCGTTACACTTCCAACAAATATGTTGTACCCAGTGATGATTTATACTGATTTAGTTATTGAGCGTTCTTGCTTGGTGTTTACACGTTCATTTTTAGGGTTCCGTACCTCAAAATAAAAAAACGGAACCCTAAAATATCACTTTCTTGTCCGTCTGTCTGTCCGTCTGTCACCATCAATTTTCTCAGGAACGGGTGGATCTAGCAAGTTGAAATTTATACCATATACTGAGGTACTATAATCCCTATTAGGTGTATAAAAATCAACTCAACACAACACACAACCACAATCAAATCTTGAGTCATCACGATAAAAAGATATGGCAAATTTAGATTTTCACGAAATAATTTTTCAGACTTTTCCCTTTACTTGTGCAGTAAGACCTTGCTTTTGAAAATTGACAATTCTAGGTCAACTGAAAGTACCCAACAGGTTTTGGGTCGAAAACCTATAATAGAATAGAAATTAAACTAGAATCACGAAATTTGGCAAAAAGTCTTAAGGTTGAACTGCGCAACATATTTTCCATACAAATTTCGGGGGGCTATTACTCCACTGTTTGACATGGTACACTAAAGTTAAACATGATATCGTTTTGTCTCATTATAAATTGTGTCTGTGCGGAAACAGAGTAGTAAAATGAAGCGTGGGAATATGGAACCCTAATAGGTTAAGCAAAACTCACCAACACTTTCAATAAAATTTAATTTGGGTCGTGGAATTACAAAAGCCCGTCATAGTATTTTCTGTCAATGGAGGTAGGCGCGTCAAGTACTGCCCTGGCTTGCGCGTAGCTGTATGGACGCTGGAGCCGAGGAGCAGGATGCAGGACCCGCAGGGTAGGTGGTAGCGGTGCCGGATGCCCGATGCCCGTAGAGGCGTCGCCGTCGTTGGATGCCGGATGCCGGTGGAACCGACTCGTTAGTTGCGAGTGTCGGCACCAGGTGACGCAGCAACGGCACACACGGGATAACCCCGGTGGAAGAAAATCCCGAACTTTGGTCCCTGGAATTTATGTCCAGTGGTAAGCATAGGGTTCTCTGCTTATCCTCTCCTGACGGTGACCACAGCAGCGTAAGCGTAAGCGTAGGGATGGGTACTATTGCGCTTAGGGCGTATGTGTGTGTGTAGCGGTCACCTTCAGAAGCGGAGTTTACAGAGAAAAAAAGAAAAGAGGAAACAAAGGTGTGAAGCACTTTTAAATTAATATTTACATACATGAACATTGATGTAGCAGTTAAGGTTTGAGTACGATAGTTGAAATAGTAGCTAAAATGATGTCTATGAAAAAGATGATGAAATAATTTTGCACATCATTGACCTTGACATGACATTTAGAAACAAGCACTGCGTGAATTTGTCAACACTTAGCCACTTACCCGATATGGGGAATTACACACTGAAGTTATGGTTCCTTTATAGAACTTTTTAAAAAGTAAAATTATTAAAAAAAGTTTTGGAAATTATCAGTAGTCCAATCAAAAGTCTAATTCGCGAGGCTGCGCATATGTCGTCTAATATGTGTGTAGACTGACCGCGCGTAAAATGACGACTCGCCTCTGCAGGTATGCGAGCGTGGTCGACGCTCGCGGCACGCGTTGAATGATGGAGTGGGAAAAAAACTGGTTTTAGGAACGCGAGCGAGTGAGACAAAAGTACAGGCGCGATCAGGTGATTTGGTCGGCTGGTAAACGATATTAAAATGACTTCTGTTTTATTTGTTTACGTTTTATCAATTATGAACTAACAACGTTACAAAAATAAAAAGCCATTCAAAAGTTACGAGCTACCAAAGATTCATTTTTATTGCCAATTTTAACGTAACTTTGGGCGTAAATTAGTAATAAAAGAAGTGTCAAATTTCCAAAACAAAGTCAGTACCGACACAGCACAATTATCGAAGAATTCAATAAATTTTATTTGATAATGATTTATGCAGTGGTTTTTTCATAAAATTCGATTTCCCAAAAGCCTTTTCATATTTTTTTACGCGCGCCTTTTACTATGAATGTTCCTGCATCTCACTGAATAATGTTTCCCCCGGTGCGGTGTGGGAGGGGGACACGCGATATTGACATGTCCTTCGTTTGATAGAAGAACAAGACCTATATTTCTGTCCTTTTCATTTCATGCATGACGTCAGTGACGTGTCATTTGTTTTTCGCTAAAGTTGAAGGGCCTGTGCAGCATTTTTATTGCACTCCTATAATGTGTGCGTTTCGATGGCGCGACCACGGCATTCTTTTTTTTAACCCGTATGCTCCCGGCCGTGCCTCCTGAGGCACAGTGCATTGTTATTTTAATTGTGTCTGTAATTGCAGGTATTGAAGTGTTAAACTATGGCAAGATTTTGAAAAAAAAAAATTAAAATTAAATTCATTAATTAATTAATTTCAATTTTAAATTTCACATTCAGAACATTTTGAAGGTGATAAGCGATACCACCGTACGTATGCTCCTGAAATATAAACCTAGGATTTTTTATATTTTTTTCACAAATTCAATCTGTTATTTACCTAAATTTCAGGTCTCTGCAACGCTTAGTTTTTAAGATTTCCGTGGCCGCGCGGCTCTCCGCGTTTCGATGGCGTGGCCACGTTCAAACCCTTATAACTTTTTAACCATAACTTTGACAAATTTAAGGTTTTGGGAAATTTGAACCACGTACATACATATTTTTACATTTTTACAAAATCATGGCATAGTTATTTAAAAAAAACGCCATGGTCGCGCCATCGAAACGCACACCCTATAATATGGTGTAGCGACCTACTTATTTAGAAACTTTATATATACATAAAACCTTCACGATATCATTTTTACTTTTTTTCTGATCTGTCACTTCTCTGTCTTGTGTTGACTAAATTTATATAGAATTATGAACATGTTTAATTTAATTTAGTTAGTATACAACAACCACTAAATTGGTGACTCCGACGTGATACGCCCTGAAAAGGAAATCCTAAACTTTATCAGGCCAAGGAAATCCACAGTACCACGATGACAATATAAAGCAGTCGTCTGCCGACCAACGTCCAGACTCTGCTGGCTTCACAGCCATTTATTTCTCTCGAGGGATTAGCAAACCTTCGTGACCCCAGGCCAACAATAACAAACAATATAGTTATACAATATTATTGTTGCCACTAATCTAGCGAATTGTGTAGTGACGATGACGTTATAAGTTGATAGTAAAAGTTTTAAAGAAAAAGTTTATTTTAATCTTTTTAGCGCATTTAAATAAAAGGTCAGACGAAAGTATTATATAACTTCGTTTTTGTTCGGAACGGTTCGGAACGCTGAGTGTGTGCGTACGAACTAGACGCGCGTGAAGACTAGCGTCTAACTGCTCATCACTGATACTATCTCTGTCGGGCACGATGCCAGGTGAGACAGCGTGCTTTTTGGCCACGCCCACCAATGAGTTCGAGCCCGTGTGATGTAACCTTAACGTCAAAACGTCTTACAGCACATGTAAAGGGAAAAGTCTGAAAACCGTAAATATGTAGTTTAATAACATATAAAAGCGATTTTACTATTACAAACTTATTATTTGCGGTTGGAGCAATAGCCGTTTCTAAGGATCGAACTATTAAATAAAACTCGTGTAGCGGCTACTATGAACGTACTAACGCTTTATTGACAAGCTAAGTTACTACATAACGGTAGGTGGCGCTGTGGACAAGGAAGTATTTTTATACAGCCATAGATTATAAATAACACCCCCACTTATAAAAATAATGACAACCCAAAAATACTTACACATTTCAAATAAAAAAGTTTTTCACAATAACTTACTTAAATTTATTTATGACAAGTTGACAACCCTATCTTATTCATAAATTTATAATGCTTTACATGACACAGGCTTTTTGTAAACATATCTGCTGGCATGTCAGCTGTTGGTAAATAATATATTTTTATCAACTTATTTGCTAAACACTCCCTAACAAAATGATGCCCAGCATAAATGTGTTTAGTCCTTCTGTGGAACAAAGGATTAGATGCTAACTTCTGTGAACTTTGGTTATCACTTAATAAAGTAACTGGTTTATTATCAACTTTATTATACTTAATTTCCGACAGTAAGTTTTTAAGGTAAATTGCCTCCTTAGATGCTTCGGAGAGAGCCATATACTCGGCCTCGGTGCTGGACAATGCAACAGTTTTTTGTTTTCTACATTCATAAGATATTGGACTTCCAGACATTGTAAAAATGAACCCAGTATATGACTTTCTATCTATTGCACAAGATGCCCAATCTGCATCAACATATCCTATTATATCACTCTGACCTTTTACATACTTTAATCCATAATGTTTAGTTTTATTTAAGTATTTTAGGACTCTTTTTAAATGTTTCCAATGTATCTGATTAAAGCAATTATTATATTGACTAAGAAAACTAATAACATACGCTATATCTGGTCTAGTTAACACACATAAATACATTCATGCTCCTAATAATTGCTGATAAGCATATTCTGGACAAATCATTTCAGCCTTTTCCAATTTTAAATTCTTTTCCATTGGAGTATCTGAACCTTTACAATTAGACATATTAAATCTTTTCAAAATGAGATCAATAAACTCTGTCTGATCTAAGGTAATACAATTTTTATTTACAGTCACATTCATACCAAGGCATTTCTTTATTTGACCTAAATCCTTTATGTTAAATTTAGTTTTTAATTCTGTTTTTAAATGATCACATGTATCTTTGCAGTTGTAAAACACAAAAAAAATCATCAACAAATAATGCAATATAAACCTTGGTGATTCCACTGCACTTCATAAATAAGCATGGTTCATACTGGGACTTGGTGTAACCTAATTCCAGTAAAAATAACTCAACCCTCTGATACCAAGCTCTAGCTGATTGCTTCAAACCATATATTGCTCTTTTGAGTTTTAGAACTTTATTTTGACTGTCTGGGAAATTGGAACATGGTGGTATTTCCATAAAAATAGACTCATCTAATAAACCAACCATTTAGAAATGCAGTTGGAACATCCAAGTGTGCAACATTTAAATTTTGATCTACACTCACAGCAAATAGTAATCTCAAAGTGGAGTACCTGAGCACTGGGGAGAAGGTTTCCTTAAAGTCTGTACCCTTTTTCTGACTGAATCCTTTTGCCACTATTCTGGCTCTATATCTCACTTCACTCTCACTATTGACTTTTTTTTTAAACACCCATTTGCACTTTACCACTGTTTTATTCACTGGTTTGTCCACCAATTCCCATGCATCCCTGTCACTGAATGACTGCAATTCTTCACTGATTGCATTCAGCCACTGCTCCTTTTCTGATCCATTCACAGCATCATTCAGAGATATTTCTTCTCCAGAGAATGTATCCACAACACACAAGCTAGCATAGCCAAAGTAATCTGGTTTTCGCCTGGTACGTTTCTCTGATATCTGAGTGCTTTCATGCTGCGCACTGATCTCTTTGTCATCAGATGTCAATGTCAATGATTCATGGAAGCTGTCATCTGAGTTACTCGAAACTTCTTCTGGAACATATGTCAAATCATGTTCATCAGTCTGTTCTTGATGGCTGGAATCACATTTTGACTTTTCTTCCCCACTGAATCCTGTATATCTTCACCTTTTTCTTGCACTATCACCTGTGATGTCATGTTTTCATTTTCTTGTTCCATTACTATGACATCTCTTGCAGTTGTCACTGTGCAGGTTAGGGGATTATATAGCCTGTAGCCTTTAATGTTGTCAGCATAACCAACAAGGAAGAACTTTTTTGCCTTTCTGTCCCATTTGAGATGTCTTTCTTTTGGTATATGTGTCATGACTAAGCTGCCAAAAACTCTGATGTGGCTCACATCTGGCTTTTTACCTATCCACAATTCAAATGGAGTTTTCTGACGAAGACCTGCAGCCGGAGGTCTGTTTTTAAGATATACTGCAGTATGTACTGCCTCTGCCCACAACCGTTTCTCAAATTTGGCATCATCTGGCTTTCTCTACTATGGACCGATTATATCGTTCACAAAGTCCATTTTGCTGAGGGGTATACGGATTTGTCTTCTGATGTATGATACCACACTGCTTTAAATAATTTTCCATAACAGCCGAACAAAATTCACCACCGTTGTCAGTTCTCAATGGCTTAATTTTTGTTGACTTCTGGTTTTCTACTAAGTTTTTGAAATGCTTAAAGTAGGTGAATGTCTCATCTTTAGTCTTGAGAAAGTATACAAAAGCCATTCGACTATAGTCGTCCACGAACAATAGAAAGTATCTTGCGTTACCAAGTGACTTTGTTTCATAGGGCCGCAAAGGTCTGCATGCACCAAATTCAAAACCTCCTCGCTTCTTGACAAACTGGTAGGAAAAGGTAATTTTGTTTGCTTTCCTTCACAACAAACTGTGCAATTACTTTTGTCAAATTCTGCCTTATTTTGGAAAGTCAGGCCCTCTACTGCACCATTTCTCATAGTGTTAAGATCATTGTTATTTATGTGACCAAAACGCCGGTGCCAGGTCCTACTGGTAGCCACTGCTAAGCCTGCTAGTAGCTCCTCTGACTTTACAATGTTTAATTTGTATACACCGTTCACTTGCTTGGCTTCTCCAATACCTCCTTCCTTTCTTTGATTGTAAATATGACATGCATTCTCCTTGAATACAACACTGTTGCCACTGGATATCATTTTACTTACAGAGAGAAGGTTTGTAGTGAGGTTATGTATACATAAAACGTTGTTAACTTTTATGTTATACTCTGAATCTCCAACACGTGTAGTTATCTGTAGATTTCCAGAACATAAAACCGGTACACTTTCCTTGTTTGCTACTACAATATCTCGAGTTTCTGTATTGTACGAAATATCTGTCAACAAACTTTTGTTTGACTCGGAAATCAAATGCGTGCTCGCGCCCGAGTCTACATACCAGTCTTTTTCACTAAATTCGCCAGTCAAGAACATTGCACTAAATGCATTTGTTTGTTTTTCACTTTGTGTATTAGGATTTTGACACTGATTTTTGTAGTGTCCTGTTCTTTTACATTGATAACATTTGATGTTTTTTACCGGCTTATTAGAATTTTCACTGTCATGGCCGACGCTATTTTTGCTTTTGCTCGTTTGGCGCGCATTCTGGTGACGAGTATTTTTTGCAATAAATGCGCTCTCAGACTTGGTGATTTCAACATCTGCACTCATATCCAATAATTTCGTTTTTAAAGCATCTGCACTAATCTTCATCCCGGAGTGTTCAATCGCCACAAGAGCGATCCAACCCATTCGTCGTTTATCTCGAAACCGGTACCTTTTAACTTTTGTGCTGTATCCACTAACTGTGTCACGTACGCAGTCATCGAGTCACAATTTTCCAGACGAATGGAGATTAAGTTTCTGAGTAGACTGATGCGGCGGGTGAAACCAGAGTCGTCAAATAACGCCTTCAACTTGGTCCACAAGCTATGCACTGTAGTTTCATCTTTTATATGAACATACAGTGATGGGTCAACCGTCATCACCATTTTAGCTTTAGCCTTCCTGTTGTCTTGCTCACTTAACGCCTCACTGTTTCGAATATCGATGCCCTCCAGAATCAGGAAATTTTCAACGGCGAATGCCCAATCGTCATAATTATACCTGCCCTTGAGTTTCGGGACGTTCAAGGAATAATTTGCCGACATTATAACTGTGCGAAAAACTAAACTTATACTTTTTTATTAGCGGGACTGGGCCCATAACCTATTAAATAAAACTCGTGTAGCGGCTACTATGAACGTACTAACGCTTTATTGACAAGCTAAGTTACTACATAACGGTAGGTGGCGCTGTGGACAAGGAAGTATTTTTATACAGCAAAGTTAAGTTTGTCCTTTAAAAAGTTCGTACGGAACCCTCGGTGCGCGAATCCGACTCGCTCTTGGCCGGTTTTTTTTTCCTGGTACGTACCTATTATTTTTTTCTGTTAAATATTTTATTATGTCTTTTCAGTTTTAACCGTATCTATTTCATTTTGCCTTAGGATTTGAATGGGGCCCGAACTAAGGTTTACGTATATTTAAGATACTTAATTACCAATAACATACATATTTCGTGTGTGGTGCTCAATTCGAGCAAACATAGCCTTATTCTTTTTCCAGAAGTAACCATGGTGTAAAAAAACAACGTAGCACGCTCGCACGAATGCAATTGAATGTTGTTGAAGAAAAAACGCTGACGCTGAAAAAACGCTGACGCAGATAAAACGCTGATAAATGCTACGGTGAAAGTGTTTTATGAAGTGGATATATTTTGAATTGTACCTCTAATGTCCATGAATTTTAAAAAAAAATGTGTATCCATATTGAATTTTAATTAGTTCCGACGTAACCTTATTGAATTTTAATTAATAGCAGATTTTTTGCTTGGATCTTAGTTTTTTTCAGGTTTCTACTTTTGAAGTATAAAATAGTATGTTCGTTAGGTGATTTCCCGCGATTCGATCTGTATATTAGTTTTGGAGGTGTTCGTACAAAATAATACCAAAATTAAATGAAATATTTCTGTAAAAAAAAATCTCATTTTCAAATTACGCAATTATTTATCACTACGAATTTTCCAAATATTTTTATTTTGATACTTGTCAGATCGGTTTTTTAGTAAGCCTTGGTTGCCAGGTAACAGGTAGCGCTGCATGGGTGCAATTTGCGATTTTGCCGGGGTTGCGGGACTGTTCGAAAGAAATACCATGGCCCCGGAACACAAAGGGCGATGAAGGAACATGGATGAGTTTTAATCAGTAAAAGTCTGACACACTGTGGTGGTACAATCCTATGTGGAGTGTAAGGCGTGTGATCGTCTATATATCGTCAAGTTCATAGAGTAGTTTTAGAATCAGCTAAGAGATACCATTGTCAACAGATAGTTAATTATTGCCTCATTAGTCTTTATGTCGTCTACATTTAGGTTTATCCTAGTACATAGCATGGTCGGACAAAGTATAGCCACCGGTTCTCTGACTGGGTTCACCTTAGGTCATAATTAACCTACCGTGTCTCTTGACCTTGATAGATTA
Source organism: Xestia xanthographa (assembly GCA_905147715.2). Taxonomy (NCBI): domain Eukaryota; kingdom Metazoa; phylum Arthropoda; class Insecta; order Lepidoptera; family Noctuidae; genus Xestia; species Xestia xanthographa. The sequence continues at coordinate 3,048,047 of LR990644.1, read as the reverse complement.
ACTCTACTAATTAAGAAAGAACAATAATTATATTAGATTACTTCAATTTAATACTGTTACGTCGTACCAATACCTACAATACAAGTAGCTTCTAATAGTAGGTACCTGCAACTAAGTAGGTAGGTAGTAGTAGGTATGTATCGAATGATGTAGGTACAAATTCGCAAACTACCTATAAAATACATCAGGAAGTTGTCATTGTGATTTCGACCGTACGCCCAGGGCATTAAGTACCTATTTCTTTCCTTTGTACAAAAGTTGTGGAAGTTTCTCGAAGGACAATGACCTAGTATGAATTGCCTAGAAGATTCTGGGAACTTATGGATCTTTCTCAAACGTTCGGTCGTCGTATAAATAGTCGACGTGTTTGTGGGAGCGGGCAGTATCATTTTGGCTACAGTACGGGACGAATCAAAGTGAACTAGTGAGTGCGATATCTAAGCGAATAGTGATCAGTAGTGTACTTGTGATTGAGTTTGAAGTGTTTTGTGATTATTAAAGTTATTCAGTTGTTTCATCGGTAGTAATTAATTTATCCCATACCCAGCTCGTAACAATTTGGTGTCAGAAGTGAGGGATAAATTATGCCAGTTCTATCTAAGGACAACACGGAAGGTATCCGTACCAGGAGTCAGCGACAGCAGGACATGGACCAAAGGCGGTTTGGAGATTCTCCGACACAGACACCGAGTGGTGTCCAGCCTACGTCAGTGCCAGTCGCTGGTCCATCTGGAGTTTCTCCAGCATCAGTAGCGCCAGACTTGTCAGCTTTAATGGCGCTGCTGCAGGAGCAGGCTCGCCGTCAAGAGGAGCAGGCTCGCCGTCAAGAGGATCAGACTCGCCAGTTACAAGAGCAGTTACAACGAGATAAGGAGGAGCAGGCTCGCCGTCAAGAGGAGCAGGCTCGCCGTCAAGAGGAGCAGGCTCGCCGGTTGGAAGAGCAGTTGCAACAAGAAAAGGAGGAGCAGGATCGCCGTCAAGACGAGCAGGCTCGCCGTCAAGAGAAGCAGGCTCGCCGGCTGGAAGAGCAGTTGCAACGAGATAAGGAGGAGCATGCTTGCCGTCAAGAAGAGCAGGCTCGCCGGTTGGAAGAGCAGTTGCAACGAGATAAGGAGGAGCAGGCTCGTCGTCAAGAAGAACAGATGATCCTCATAAAGGATCTTTATTCAACTTTCGGCAAAGAGCTGAAGGTAATGAAGAATCAGGTTCACCAGCACGAGAATCGCATCTCAGAGGCCGAAGTGCAGATCGCTGGGATGAAGAAGGCTTTGGGAGAACTGAAGACTGGAGATGTGACTGTGGCTTCAGTAGTTCCTGCACCTTCAGCGCGGGGCTTTAAGGTGCCTCCATTCGATGGAACATCTTCGTGGTCGGCGTATAAAATTCAATTTGAGGCCGTTATGAAAGCGAATGGATGGACAAAATCTCAAGCCATGACCGCGCTCACTTTGGGCCTTCGAGACCAGGCCCTCAACATTCTTGAAGCGCTTGGCAAGGATGTGACCTACGAACAGCTGCTGGAGGCGTTAGAGTCCAGATACGGCGACGCGCACCTGGAGCACGTATTTCGTGCTAAGTTGAAGGATCGTGTCCAGCGTAGTGCCGAGAACCTACAGCAGTGGGCCCTGGAAGTTGAAAAGCTGGTTCGGAAAGCATACCAGTCTGCCCCTGCACTGATCGATGGGAATCTGGTACAAGCGTTCGTTGATGGAATACGTGACTTAGAAGTTAGAGCCGCCGTGAGACTTGGGCATCATGAAACATTGAAGGACGCCTTATCCCATGCTTTAGAAGTAGAGGCAGTGAGGCAAGACCACCGAACGCACCGCGTTAGGGAGGTTGTAGCATCACCTGTACGCGAGCGCCCGCAAGGGTACAGTCCTAGGTGCTACACTTATGGAGAAAGGGGTCACCTTCGGTCAAGCTGTCCAAAGCGCAACACCCCGAGAGAAGATCAGCAAGGAAGGGTGGCTGAAGTGACTGCCCAGCCACAGCAGGGAAACGAGTAAATGCCAGGACTGGGGGGCGGGTGCTGGCTGGTATTGAAAGAGCCCCGAGAATCTTGATCTCGCAAGCACATGACGGGAACAGCCTGACCATCAGAGGCGAAGTCAACGGAACACCATGCAAACTGACGTTGGATACTGGAGCTTCTTACACGGTCGTTAACTCTCACCTAGCAAGTCGGTTTCTTGGGGACTACTTTGATAACCACGACCGTATACGATTACTAACAGCTACCGGTCAGCACATAACCGTCCGAGGCAAGAAGGAGGTGGAGTTAAAATTGGGTGACAGATTTTACAAGCACAATGTCATCGTGGCCGACATAGTGGACGATTGCATCTTGGGCTTGGATTTTATGCGGAAATATCGTTGTGAGATCGACGTTGATCAAGGAGTATTGAAATGTGGTTCAGAGGAAGTCTTCATGGAAGGTGCACCATCAGGGAAAGTGTACTGCTTGAAGGAGATTGTTCTTCCTCGCAGATCAGAAACGATTGTGCCAATTAGTTTACCACGGAATTCTGGACAAAAAGATCGAAGTGTTCTGATAGAAAGGGTGAACAATGACTTTCCATGGAAGATGGCACGTACTCTGGTCAAGGCCAAAAACGTCTCGGCAGTACGCATACTAAATCCAAGTGACAAGGAGCAAGTGATTAAGAAGGGCACCTTAATCGGCACTTGCGAGGAAGTAGCTTGGATGCGTCAATTGCAAAATCTGCCTACCGGAAATAAAATTCGTAGTACAAAGTTTGACGTGTCAACACTTTTGGAAAACTGCGATTTATCTAAAGAAGAAATGGACAAGGCTAAGAAGATGTTACTTCAGTATGCCGACATTTTCTCTTCAAATGATGCTGACATAGGGAGAACTGGACTAGTTCAGCATAAGATTAATACGGGTAACGAGTTACCAATCCGTCAGCGACCAAGAAGACTGCCAGTTGCACGTGAAAAAGAGGTGGAAACCATGATGGAGGGAATGATGAAGGACGGTGTTATAGAGCCTTCATCGAGTCCATGGTGTTCTCCTGTGGTCCTGGTAAAGAAAAAGGACGGCAGTATGCGCTTCTGTGTGGAATATCGACGACTGAACGATGTCACGAAAAAGGACAGCTATCCGCTGCCTAGGATCGATGACACACTGGATACGCTGACTGGTATGAAGTGGTTTACCACACTTGACCTGAAAAGTGGCTACTGGCAAGTAGAAATAGACCCCAAGGATAAGGAAAAAACTGCATTCTCAACAGGGAAGGGATTGTGGCAGTTTAAAGTTATGCCATTCGGATTGTGCAATGCTCCTGCAACGTTTGAAAGGCTGATGGAGCAAGTACTCGCCGGATTGATTGGAGAAGCATGTCTTGTCTATCTAGACGACATAATCATCGTGGGCCGAACATTTGAAGATCACCTTAAAAACCTCAACCAAGTGTTGTCGAAAATCCAAACAGCAAATCTTAAGTTAAGTCCGAAAAAGTGCTCGTTTTTCAGAAAACAAGTGAACTTCTTAGGACACATAGTTTCGGGGGAAGGTGTTCAAACAGACCCAGAAAAAGTAATCGCCGTCAAGGATTGGCCAGTTCCGAAAGACAAGACACAGGTCAGAGCATTTCTGGGTTTGTGCTCCTACTATCGAAGGTTTGTCAAGAATTTTGCCGACATTGCAAAACCTCTGCACAAACTCACTGAGGAAAAGCGGCAATTCTGTTGGGACGAGAACTGCGACGTTGCATTTCAGGAATTAAAGAAACGTCTGTGCAATACGCCTATCTTGGGATATCCTGACACAGAAAATGACTTCATAGTTGACACAGATGCAAGTAATACTGGAATTGGGGGCGTGCTGTCTCAACGGAAAGGAAACCAAGAGGTTGTGATAGCTTACTTCAGCAAGTCTTTATCCAAACCAGAAAGAAATTACTGCGTTACAAGACGGGAACTACTCGCCGTAGTAAAGACATTGCAGCACTTCAGTAAATATTTGTTGGGACGTAAATTCCAATTAAGAACTGACCATGCTGCATTGAAGTGGCTATTACAGTTCAAGAACCCAGAAGGGCAAGTGGTGAGATGGATTGAGCTATTGCAAGAGTTTGACTTCGTAACTGAACATCGCAGTGGAAGAACTCACGGTAACGCAGACGCCCTGTCGAGAAGACCTTGTCCTGAAGACTGTAAGCACTGTGCCCGGCAAGAGACTAAGGAAGTAGTGCCCGTGAGGATGCTTAGAATGGATCTCAGCGATGAATGGAAAGAAACCCTACAGCAGGCTCAGCAAAATGACTCGGACATCAAGCCGATCTTCGAGTGGATCAAAGCTGGTGCTCCTAAACCCAAGTGGAGTGATGTGGCTGCGATGAGTTCCATCACGAAGAGTTATTGGGCGCAGTGGAACAGCTTGGTGATCCATGGTGGAGTCTTGTGCCGTAAATGGGAAAACGCTCGAGGGGACAGCTGTCATCTACAAATGGTTGTCGCTAAAGCTAAGGTACCGGATGTTTTACGGCTGTACCATGATGGATGTTCGGGAGGACATATGGGGGTAAAAAGAACTTTACTAAAAATTCGAGAACGCTTTTACTGGATCCACTGTCGAGATGATGTGGAGGACTGGTGTCGCAAATGTACCAGTTGTGCGGCCGTGAAAGGACCCCAAACACGCAGCAGAGGAGCATTAAAAGTGTACAACGTTGGAGCCCCTTGGGAACGGATAGCACTAGACGTTGCGGGACCATTTCCAGAAAGTGAGAGCGGAAACAAGTACTTCTTGGTGGTCATGGATTACTTCACAAAGTGGCCAGAAGTCTTCGCCATTCCTAATCAAGAAGCTACAACTGTCGCAGATAAATTGGTTCAGGAAGTCTTCTGTCGTTTTGGAGTACCCTTAGAAATACACAGCGATCAAGGAAGGAATTTCGAATCGCAAGTATTTCAGGAGACTTGTCGATTAATGGGTACCCACAAAACCAGAACCACCTCTTACCACCCACAATCTGATGGAATGGTGGAACGATTCAACCAAACGTTGGAAAGATATCTGGCAAAAGTCGTGGAAAGCAGACAAAGGGATTGGGACAAGCACATACAGCCGTTTCTTCTGTCCTACCGCAGCGCAGTCCACGAAAGTACGACTGTGACGCCCGCCTTCGCGAACTTTGGAAGGGAATTACGGTTGCCTGCAGATTTAATCACTGGAACTCCCCCTGATGCTCCACGCAGTGTAACAGATTACGCAAATGACTTGCGTAACAAGTTGAATGATGTTTATGAGCATATTAGACAATCCGGCCAACAGATGTCAGAGAAGATGAAGACCCGTTATGACCGGAAGGCAAATAGTAGGGGTTTCGACGAGAGTTCACTAGTGTGGTTGCATATATTGGAATAAAGACAAGACCAGCAGTGGGATGGTAGAGTATAATATTCGTTCGTGGTACAATATTATTACACGCAAGTTACAACTGTATAAGAACATCAACAAACCGTAACTAAGCTAATTTAAAACCAGTGACAGACATGTGAATACGATTATTCTCACAGGCCAGTGCATACATAAATATATGCGACCTCCAATACGCCCCCTTAATCTATTACACATGCGTATGATTACTTCTGTACTTGTCAATACTCGGTACATAAAACTAAATAAATCACTAACACTTCTGTGTTTGACTGTACTACGCTGTATCCAAAAGTATAACACAAAAACAGAAGAAATCTAACAAAATAAAGTATGCATAATAAAATCTAAATTATCTATTACACAAAGCACTTCTACAAAACCTAAAACATCAAAACATTTAACTACTCATCGCCCCCTTAATAGAATAATTTGACAGGGATAAATCCTTTAAAAAATCTCTAAGCTTCGGGCTGTGAACGCTTTTAGTTAAAATGTCCGCTATCATCTTATCAGTTGACATGTACCTTATTTCAATTTTGTTTGCCAGTACACACTCACGAATAAAATGATACTTAATGTCAATATGCTTTGTCCTATTATGCATCATTTTGTTAGCTGCGATTTTATGCGCCGACTGATTGTCATTGTAAATTACTACCGCTTTACTATCGACAGATGTCAAACTGTTCAGTAAACTACGTAAATAAAGAGCTTCCTTCGAAGCTTGACTCAATCCTACGTACTCTGCCTCTGTGGTAGACAAGGATACTGTCGCTTGCTTCCTACTCTCCCATGACACTATATTTTTACCTATCTTGAAAATTAATCCTGTGAAAGACTTTCTATCAAGTGCCCCTCCCCAATCTGCATCAACGTAGCCCCGTAAGTCTAAATCTCCCGACTTCCTAAAAATGAGACAAAGGTTAGACGTACCTTTTAAATACCTTAGAACCCTTTTCGCACATTTAAAGTGTATTTCATCATAGCACGAATTGAATTGTGAAAGTACGCTTACCGCATGTGCTATGTCTGGTCGCGTATTACAGGCCAAATAGTTTAGACACCCTATCAAGCTTTGATACGGCAGATCACTATGGGAATTTGTCGATCTTTCTAATTTGATACCGACTTCCATTGGGGTTAAAACTGGCTTAGCGTCTTCATGTTAAAGTCATTCAAAATGTCCGAAATGAACTGTTGCTGATCTAGACAAATAACATCTTTGTCTCTCCTCAGCCTCATGCCTAAAACATGCCTAGCCAGCCCTAAATCTTTCACTTTAAACTTGTCAAGCAAATTGGTTTTTAATTTTTGCTTTTCTTGTTCACAATTTCCAAAAATAAACAGGTCATCTACGTAAATAACGACAATCAACTTCTTATTGTTTTTAAGCTGCTTTTGATACAAACACGGTTCTATTTTTGATTGTACAAAGCCTAAATTCAACATTTCTTTATCTAATTCCTTGAACCAAGCATTTGAAGCTTGTTTCAATCCATACAAAGAACGCTGCAGTTTGCATACTTTGGTTTCTTGACCTTTGACTACTGCTCCTTTTGGTTGGAGCATGTAAATGTCCTCTTTAATTTTGCCGTACAAAAAGGCAGTCGTGACATCCCACTGATCAATAAACCAACCGTATTCAACAGCTAGCGAGAACAACAATCTTAGAGTAGAGCTTCTAACTACAGGAGAATAAGTCTCAGTATAATCTACACCACATACCTGAGTGAAGCCTTTTGCTACAAGTCTAGCCTTGTACTTCGTTACCTTGCCATCGCTATCTTTCTTTATTTTGAACACCCATTTGCATTGGATAGGCTTCTTATCAGCTGGAAGATCCACCAACGTCCAAGTCTGGTTCTCCTTTAGTGACATAAGTTCATTATCTATCGCTTTTTGCCATAAATCACCATCTGGTCTCGCCAAAGCTTCATTAATAGTCAATGGATCACCATCAAGATTGCTCTCCTTGGCATACATAACATTGCATCCGTACCGATCGACTTGTCTGCGTTCTCTTACAGGATACCTTCTTTCTGATTCAGGTCTCACTTCTTCTTCAGTGAATACGTCATCAGGTACTTGCTCTGGTACTACAGGTTCAGGTGCTATCTCCTCCGATACTTCTATGTTCTCGTCTACAGTATCACAATACATATCATCGTTTGTCTCCAAGCGTTCAGATCTGCTTGTAGACCCGTTGGGTAAACTGGAAGGAACAGAATCTTTATTCAGGTTTATGATTACTTCCGATTTTTCTCCGTTTTCCTTTTGGAGAAAGACGTTTTCCAGAAATTTGACATCTCTCGCAGTCGTCACTTCACCTGTCTTAGGATTCATCAGACGATAACCCTTCTGATTATCTGGATATCCAATAAAAATCATCGGTTCCGTCTTCATGTCCAGTTTGCGTCTCTTTTGTTTTGGTATCAATCTATATGCCAAACAACCAAAGATTTTCAGATGACTCACATCCACATCTTTTCCAGTCCAAAGCTTCTCTGGTACCGCATTATTCAATGCTTTCGTGGGACTTCTGTTCTTTAAGTAAACAACAGTATTTACAGCCTCGGCCCAATACTTTTTGCTCAGGTTCGATTCTGAGAGTAATGTTCTTGCCTTTTCTATTATAGTCCGATTCGCTCTTTCTGCGACAGAATTTTGTTCCGGCGTGTACGGTACAGTCGTCTGGTGTTTTATGCCTGCAGACTTCAAAAATGATTTAAATTTACCATTACAGTACTCTGCGCCGTTGTCAGATCTCAGACATTTAATAGATTTACATGTCTCATTCTCAACTTCCGCCTTGTATTCACGGAACTTATCGAAAGTTTCACTTTTGTTCTTCAAAAAATAAACATGAGTCTTTCGAGTATAATCGTCGATAAATAGAAGAACATACCTCGAACCACCGAACGACGGCTCCTCGATTGGTCCACAAACGTCGCTAAAAACCAACTGTAAGACCTCGTTTGCTCTCGTACCTTGCTTTTTAAAGGGACTTTTGCATGTCTTTCCTTCAATACATGGAATACACGGCTCGCATAAATCGGTACTCTTAAATTCCATACCGCTTACTAAAACTTTCATTTTATTCATATAATTACGCGATAAATGAGCTAATCTTTTATGCCAAATGTTCGAAATATTTTCATTTTGTTTTGACAATGTCACATTGACGACGTTATTTTGATTTTCTGTCAACTCATAAATTCCGCCGACCTCTTGACATCTTGCAACAATTCCATTTTTATTTTGAATCATGCAACCTCCTTTGTCAAAATTCATGCAATAATTCTTCTTAGTCAAATCGCTTACCGAAATTAGGTTCATGGATAAATCAGGAACATGTAAAACGTTTTCTAAAATTAATTTTTCATTTTCGCTGACTCGTGGCTCAGCATTTCCTCGTCCTTTCACCAATAACTTCTCTCCGTTTGCTACTACGATCTTCATGTTGCCCTTTACTTGTGTGTAAGACAACAATTTGTTTTTATCATGGGTCATATAATTTGAGCACCCACTGTCTAAATACCACTTATCTTTGTTTATCGCCCCTTTCGTATTCAGGCAGATATTCGCGGTTTTGATCCGCTCCTTGCATTCGGACGCCTTGTGTCCTTGCTTGTGGCACTTAAAACACTTGTAGATAAACTTCTGCTTACGATCATTAGTTTTAGTGTTAGATCTTGCATCGTTCTGCACTTTACGTGTAACTAAAACTTTTTCGTTCTCTGTGTTCAACTTACTCTGTCTACTTCCTTCTTGTAACAATTTCATTTTAATCTGCTCTAACGTGATTTCTTGTCCACTATTATCTACAGCCATAATGAGAGGGCTGTACTCAGCGGTCAATCCACCCAGCAAAATCGATATGATCCAATCATCAGGGATTTGAGCATCAATATCGGACAATTGTTGTGTCAGGAATGTAATTTTGGATATGTAGCTTTCCATAGAATCAAAATTTTCTAACTTACAGTTGAAAAGCTCTCGCTGAATATGTATACGTCTTCCCCAACCTTTGTCTTCATACGCTTTCCGTAAGTTATTCCAGGCTTCTTTCGCAGTCTTCGCATTGTAGACGTGGGTAAAACACTCTGGTTCTAACAACAAGCATATTGTCGTTCGTGCCTGCCGGTCTACGTCAGCATTTACTACATCTGTAGAAATTACTCCCCACCAGTTTTTATTCTCCAAGTAATTTCGCACCAGGAATTTCCAGTTTGGGTATGTTGTTATATGTAAAATGTCATACCATTATATCGTATGGGATCCCCTTCTTCTTCAAATGAAAAAACACAAAGCCATTGCTCCACTTATAATTTTCTTTAAAACATATACATCAAAATAAAGTTACTACAAATAAAATCAACATTTAAATTCCTATATAAAACCCGTCTACATTATTTCTCTTACTAAAACAGACTGTCAATGTATCATTTTTATTCAAACGCTTTTCCACATAATATTTTTCTTTTTAAACGACCATAGACTTTTAAAAGCTGCCAGTAAATCAAAGACATAAAATTCTATTAACCCAATATTACAACATCCCCTCTGAATTTTATGTTTATTACAATTATAATAACATCTCATAAATAACTCCCATCAACTCATTTAAAACCCAACTTAACTAACCCACCCAACTTAACTAAATAAAACAAACAAACTTTTGAATTAACTAATATAAACACCTTACATAACTAACTTATACATTAAAATTTCAAATTAATTTTCAAACAACCTTAAATCCTAATAAACCTACATAACTCATCACATTACAGAATGTCCTTCACGTATCACTCACTATACACTGTTTCAATCTCAAAAACTTTGTCCTGTCTAGTGGTTTAGTTAATATATCTGCCAAATTATTTTTAGTCGAACAATAATAAATTTCCAACAAATACTTATCTATTTTTTCCTTAATGAAATGATATTTAACGTCAATATGTTTGCTTCTTCTATTCAAAATTCCATTTTTAATCAATACTATAGCTGATTGATTATCAACAAACAACTGTGTTTTTGGTAATTTATTTGTCAACTCGTAGATCAAACTCTGAATGTATAATAGGTCTTTTATACATTCGGCTGCAGAAATATATTCAGCCTCAGTACTGGAAAGAGCAGTGACTGACTGTTTACGTGAACACCAATGAATTGGACCACCACCATAAAATATTACAAAGCCAGTCGTACTTTTCCTAGTATCAGGATCACCTGCAAAGTCTGCATCACAATACGCTTTTAAAGTTAAATCGTTACCACGAACATACTGTATACCACTGCTGACTGTATTTTTAATATATCTAAAAAGGTTCTTAATATTTGCAAAATCATTCAAGTTAGGATGTTCTTGATGTCTACTACAATAACCAACATGAAAAGCCAGATCCAATCTTGTTTTATTAACCAAATACAACAATGAACCAATCAATTGTCTATATCGATGCACATCATCAACTCCCATTTTCCCCTCTTGATGTGTATCAACTAAAATATCTGGATGACTACTATCTTTTAAGTTTTCATATTTAAACTTTTCTAAAATTTGATTTATATAACTTTCCTGATAAATCTTAATAAAATTTCGTTCTACTTTAACATCAAACCCTATAAACTTTTCAGTCTTATCAAATTTCCGCATTTCAAACTCTTTTTCTAATTTATTAATAATTTTATTTAAATCAAACTCATTTTCACCAATTAAAATACCATCATCTACATAAATAGCCAAATATATTTCTTTATCTTTATTTACAAACACACATGGATCTGATTTTAATTGTAAAAAACCCAATTTTTTCAAAAACTCCGTTAATCTCTTGTTCCACATAAGTGGTGCTTGTTTCAATCCATACAAACTCTTCTTTAATTTACATACTTTATTCTCTTTGTCTTTTATATCATATCCTAAAGGTACTTCCATAAAAATTTCTTCATCTAATTCTCCATATAAAAATGCTGTCTTTACATCAAATTGCTTAATTTTAAAACCTTTTTGAGCTGTAAGCGCCAACAACAATCTAACACTAGTAGTATTAACCACTGGACTATATGTCTCCTTATAATCAATATTGTATTTTTGTAGAAAACCTCTTGCCACTAATCTAGCCTTATATCTTCCACCAGGCTTTATAGTAAATATCCATTTACTCGAAATTATTTTCCTATTTTTTGCTTCACACTTGTTAACAATTTCCCAAGTTTTGTTTCTCTCTAAGGAATCTTTTTCCTCATCCATTGCTCTTTTCCATAAATCTTTATCAAAACTATTAAAAACATCTGTATAAGTTAAAAACGAAGTCTCCAAATCATAATCTTTCAGCCAAAATGGCAATTTCCTTTCTCTTTTCGGTAAAATCCGCAATCCATCATTAATAACTGGTTCAATTGCATCCTCAAACTCATCACTAATTACAACTCCTGTATCATCTGTAACTTCCCCTCTCAAACTATTATTTTCTTCAACACCAACTCCAATGTCTTCAACGCTATCTTCAAAATTCTCATTATCTTCAACACCAACTCCTCTAACTTCAACATCTTCACCACTAACTTCAACTTCAACATCTTCAATACTGCCTTCAAAAATCTCAGCATCTTCATCACTAACTTCAGCTCTATTTTCTAAAACTTCTTCATCACCAACAACTCCATCACCACTTTCACTACGAAAACCATTACCACCTTCACCACGAAAACTGTTATCACCTTCACCACAAAAACTATCACCACGAATATCAACACTAACCTGTTTAAATAAATTTTCTAAATCGCATTGTTTCACACTACAATTACACATTTTCAAATAATCTGCAACGTCACTCTTATTATTATTAAACACCACATCTCTTGAATAAACAATTCTAAAACTCGAAGGATCCCATATCTTATAACCATTGTTAGTATACCCTACTAAAAGCCCTTTACTACTCCTGGAGTCAAGTTTATGTAGCTGAAAATTATTTTTATAATATACTAAAGATCCAAAAATGTTTAAATGTTTTAAATTAGGTATTCTATTAAACCACATTTCAGCTGGTGTTTTAACATTTATTTTATTTGCACTCCTGTTCAATAAATAGGCAGAAGTTAAAACGGCTTCACCCCATAATTCATGTGGTAGCTGCATATCAAAAAGCAACGCTCTTGTTCGTTCCATTAATGACCTGTTTAATCGTTCAGCTGTACCATTTAGCTGTGGAGTATAGGGAATAGTGTAATCAATATTAATACCTTTGTTATTACAGTACATTTTAAATTGTTTGCTAGTATATTCACCCCCATTATCGCATCTGAATGTTTTAACCGTTGTTTCAAAATGATTTTCCACCAAATTAATATAATTAATTATTTTTGAAAACGCTTCGTTTTTATTTTTGATTAGAAAAACTTTAACAAAATGAGTGTAATCATCCAAAAACGTGATAAAATATTTGTAACCATCCCATGTTTCCGTTTCAATAGGACCACAAATATCACTATGAATAATTTCAAGTGGCTTACTAGCTCTGTGTCTATTTGTTTTAAAAGGTTTTCTACATAATTTTGATTGTGTGCAGACTTCACAGATGTCAATCTCCTTTACCAGGCCTCTATCTATACCTCGAACAAGATCTTTTGTCCTGTTAATAGGTACATGACCTAATGCACGATGCCAGAAATGAGCATTTATATGAAAGATGTTCACTGACCTTGAAAGTACGACTGGCTTTGCATTAATGTTCAAATAATACAGACCATCTTGCTTCAGTCCACCAACCTCTATGCATTCAGAGTCCTCACTTTCGATTTGACAACTCGTTCTGAAAAATTTTAACAAATAATTATCATCAGCTAATCTAGATACAGATATTAAGTTCTTTTTGAGTTGGGGAACACATAATACATCTTTAAAAACAATATTTTTAGTGTAAATGTTGCCCATTATGTTGACATGATGAATATTACCGTCTGCAGTCATGATTTTATAATTAATCTTCTTCTTATCTTTAAGGTAACTTTCTGATGTAACAATATGACTGCTGGTACCTGAATCTATTATGAATTCAATCTCTGCTTCTGTTGTATTAGTTGTATAGAAGTTACTTACATTTTGTTTTAGGCAGAACCTTGTATAATGTGAGTTAGCCTTACAGTTCACACAATTAAATTTTAAATTACAATCTGCATGTCTGTGTCCACTCTTCATGCATTTATAGCATTGAGCTATGTTGTTGTATGCTTTACCGTCACCATTTAATGTTCTGCAGAATCTTGCAATGTGTCCTTTCTTTCCACATTTGAAGCAACTCCTTACATGAAAACTGTTTTCTATTTGTTTGACAGTGTCATTCTCAACAGATGTTGTCGGTTTTGAAACTTCATGTCTATCTGTATTTTCTTGTCTCATCTTTATTTCTAAATTAAGCCTTGATATTAAATTAATTAAAGTTTTATCTTCTAATGATGTTGATTCCCAAGCTGTTCTAAAATGAATATATTTTTCCGGTAGATTTGAAAGTATTTTGGTTATGATTTGCTTGTCATCAAAATTGTATCCTAAACCTCTTATCCTCGTTGCTTTATTCTCAATTTCTGCTATGTCTGTCATTAAATCTTTATTTTCAAATTTATATTTATAATAATCTTCTAATAAGCGAGAAATTTGAGTATCCTTATGTCCAAGAAATAATGTGTCAAATTTTTCTATAATTTCCTTGGAAGTTTTGCAATTTATTGCGTAAACCATATACTTATCACTAATTGCACATATTATTAGCAATTTTGCTTTGGCATCTTTTTTAATAAAATCATTCTTTAAATTTTCATTATCTTCCAAAACAGATTCCAGCTCTCTTGCCGTCAAAAATAACATTAATTTTTGTTTCCATAGAACATACTCAGACTCGTTTGTCAGTTTTGACAATTTATGATCGTCAGACATTTTTTCCAAAAATTTTATTTCCAATAATTTTAACTTGAACTCCAAAATATTTTTCAGGCTCTTACTTCCTTGACCTCCTCACAATATCAGTTCAATTGGCAACCCATAATCTTTTAAAACCTGAAGGGTTCTGGGCCCATAACCTGTTGTTATATGTAAAATGTCATACCATTATATCGTATGGGATCCCCTTCTTCTTCAAATGAAAAAACACAAAGCCACTTATAATTTTCTTTAAAACATATACATCAAAATAAAGTTACTACAAATAAAATCAACATTTAAATTCCTATATAAAACCCGTCTACATTATTTCTCTTACTAAAACAGACTGTCAATGTATCATTTTTATTCAAACGCTTTTCCACATAATATTTTTCTTTTTTAAACGACCATAGACTTTTAAAAGCTGCCAGTAAATCAAAGACATAAAATTCTATTAACCCAATATTACAACAGGGTAGTCGGACGAATTTTTCAGCTTCTTAATACTACTTACGCCAACTTCAGCTGACATAATTAAGATTTCGTAAGTTTCACAAGTACACAATTTTATTAATATTAAAACCACTCAACTTATTAATTATGCTCTAGCATTTGTGCTTCTGGGTTCTGGGCCCATAACCTATTGGAATAAAGACAAGACCAGCAGTAACCTATTGGAATAAAGATAAGACCAGCAGTGGGATGGTAGAGTATAATATTCGTTCGTGGTACAATATTATTACACGCAAGTTACAACTGTATAAGAACATCAACAAACCGTAACTAAGCTAATTTAAAACCAGTGACAGACATGTGAATACGATTATTCTCACAGGCCAGTGCATACATAAATATATGCGACCTCCAATAGCATAAACCAGTACGGAGCAAAGGGAAGTCTCCGAAATTACAAGCAAACTGGGATGGACCATACCGAGTCGTGACTAGGATCAACGATGTCACCTACCGAATACAGCCACGAGGTGCGCCTAAGATTGTCCATGTAGACCGATTGGTGCGATACTACGGGCCTAATGATGCTCGGGACGAGCATGTCTAAGGAGGGGGCAGTGTTACGTCGTACCCATACCTACAATACAAGTAGCTTCTAATAGTAGGTACCTGCAACTAAGTAGGTAGGTAGTAGTAGGTATGTATCGAATGATGTAGGTACAAATTCGCAAACTACCTATAAAATACATCAGGAAGTTGTCATTGTGATTTCGACCGTACGCCCAGGGCATTAAGTACCTATTTCTTTCCTTTGTACAAAAGTTTTGGAAGTTTCTCGAAGGACAATGACCTAGTATGAATTGCCTAGAAGATTCTGGGAACTTATGGATCTTTCTCAAACGTTCGGTCGTCGTATAAATAGTCGACGTGTTTGTGGGAGCGGGCAGTATCATTTTGGCTACAGTACGGGACGAATCAAAGTGAACTAGTGAGTGCGATATCTAAGCGAATAGTGATCAGTAGTGTACTTGTGATTGAGTTTGAAGTGTTTTGTGATTATTAAAGTTATTCAGTTGTTTCATCGGTAGTAATTAATTTATCCCATACCCAGCTCGTAACAATACCTTGGTTTTATCAATTATCACCAACAACTTGACTCGTTATTTCCTAGTGCAACTAAGAATGAGTGTTCCAGTTAGTTGAACACAGGTGAACTTTACTTTGTAGCGATACTATGGTATCTGCACTGATCAAGCCAAATTAGTGAGCGTCGAGGGAATTTCCTAGGGCCTGGCTCAAGGCCTGCCTTACGGCAGTTATTGGAGGTTTATAGACCTTCCCTTATGTACCTAACCCGCTGCGAAGCGATCATAATCATAGGTGTGCTAAGCATCTTTTTACCTCCTGATCTGTATTTATATATATATATCTGATATATATTTTTATATATTTTCAAACTACGGAATTTAACTGGGTGGCCACCCAAAACAAATCAGGGATAGGTCTGAGAGGAGAGTTTGATTGACGCTCCCATTTGCACTTGTAGCCTTCCATATATGTACTAATTCATGTGATATAATAAAAGGATGATAGCTGTAATAAAAGAGGTCTTTGAAACTAATCGATTGAACTATATCTGTTACCATCGTATCTCAGGGTCTCCTAACATGATTCTATTGCCTACTGGTTAAAGATTGATGTCTCGAGCTCTCGTCGGGTATTGTAGTACAGCTGGTCCCTGTTGCTCGTCGTGGTGAATGAGGAATTTAATTGAGTTTAGAGTGCAATTTTAATATCCGAATAGCTTATCTGAAGAATAAGCTATTCCCTCTCTAAAATCTCCCTCTCTCTCTACTTTGATCTCGTAATTAATAGTAGAACTAGTCTGGTTGTGCTATATTGATTTTATCAAGAATGTAAGTCGAAATTCTGTGTTGAGTTACTGTCTTTAATAGACGGGTTGCAAAAGTGTATCTATACAAGTGTTCAGAGTATATAAGTATCTGAAAGAGCAACGAAAATAAAGATATTGAACAAAAGGGAACTTATTCTATAAAGGAAACCAGTTTTATAGTTTAGTTAATCAAAATCATTTATTTAATACAATCGGTGTAGATTCTGGGAGGATAGGCAAGTAGTCAGAAGTCTAGCTAACAGACGTTGTCTTTAATAGACGGGTTGCAAAAGTGTATCTATACAAGTGTTCAGAGTATATAAGTATCTGAAAGAGCAACGAATATAAAGATATTGAACAAAAGGGAACTTATTCTATAAAGGAAACCAGTTTTATAGTTTAGTTAATCAAAATCATTTATTTAATACAATCGGTGTAGATTCTGGGAGGATAGGCAAGTAGTCAGAAGTCTAGCTAACAGACGTTGTCTTTAATAGACGGGTTGCAAAAGTGTATCTATACAAGTGTTCAGAGTATATAAGTATCTGAAAGAGCAACGAATATAAAGATATTGAACAAAAGGGAACTTATTCTATAAAGGAAACCAGTTTTATAGTTTAGTTAATCAAAATCATTTATTTAATACAATCGGTGTAGATTCTGGGAGTATAGGCAAGTAGTCAGAAGTCGTTAGCTAGACGTTTTAAAAGATCCAAATGGGACATCATGGTTTCAGTTATTATAAAGTACGATGTATCACTTCAACACAATTCACTTGTACTATTTACTCAGAGTATATATTTAATTAATGAAAGATCAAGTTCTATTATTTTATTGGTTCAGAACTATGATCTATCCCCGTCATTATTTACTCAATTTGGGTATCCAATGTAATTTATGGCGATATAAGGAATACTCATCAATATCTAGAGTTACATTACTTTCGCTCGTTTGAGTTCATTTCAGTATTTTATATCTTTCTCAGAGATGACTCCTTTCTCATGACCTCTCGTGAGTTTACCGACTAGAGACAGATTCTCATTTATTTTTGCCTTCCTGCCCATCATCACGAAACTGGTGTGTGAATTAATTCTAAATCCAACACTAGTGGAATTAGAGCCGATATTTGGGTTCCTATGGCTTCGAAATAATAACGGAAAAATCCAAATATCGAAACAGAAAAAACCGTTATTTTGCCAACAAATTTAAAATAAACACAATTTGCATATGTATATAATATTCATGGTTATACGTACAAGTTACACAAAGACGATTTTTAAACCGCTCTCCTCAAAAAACATCCTAGTAAGACACACATGTTAATGGAAGAAATTCACAATAAAATTTGACTGAAATTATCTATTAATCGTCCAATCAAATTTACATTAGGGACGTCTGTTCTTATGATAGTGACGACTTTAAATGTTTGGATAGCCTGGGTAACGACACACACAACCCTCATTTCTCCGGTCTCGTCTCTAGTGTCCATGCATCTTTTTATCAGGACATTTATGATAATCACCCCACTTAAGAATGCCTCGATGTAATAACCCCGGAAAATTGGATGTAAATACTCTATGTTTAATTTCTCGAAGTTTGGAGGAGAATCAGGATTCATACTGATTAGAGGTTTTATTCAATTTTCTTATAGAATTTATA
This sequence comes from Xestia xanthographa, assembly GCA_905147715.2. NCBI lineage: Eukaryota > Metazoa > Arthropoda > Insecta > Lepidoptera > Noctuidae > Xestia > Xestia xanthographa. The sequence goes on along the minus strand of LR990644.1, from coordinate 3,029,705 downwards.
TAGATTAGAAATTGTAAGTGTCGTCCCCGTTAATTAATGCAAACTCACGTGACTTAATTGTATTTTACTCACGAACAATTCACTATTGTGAATTGTTGAACGTAGTAGCGGCTTGAGAGACGCACTGAGTTTATAATTTTAGATCTAACACCATTTTTTACAAAACAAAAGATAGGAATTACAAATTATGCAACACTGCTTCTATACTGCTAATAAAGCAGGAACGACCTCCGTCTCCGAAAGTTACTTCCCCAGTGTCTCCCATCTCTTGCATCAGTTGCACCCTCTCCAAAAGATCGCTCAAGCTCCGCCTTCAAGCATTTCTGTAATTTTTAAAATACCCTTGAGAAAAAATATTGCAAGCTCGTTATTGGTTGATCCCTTTCGCGTGGGTGTAACTTTACCCAAAGTACTCGTACTTTGTGAAGCTTTTTCTAAGTATTTAAATTGACATATTTATGTCGTGCAGTAAGTGCCCCGCAGAGGTTTTTTTCTTAACAACATCCTTTCAAAATCTTTAGTAATACGAGACAGCAATTCAAATATTATTTCAAGTATCGGACCCAACTCCAAATGTCAAATAAATCTCTCATTATTTGACAGTTTAAGTTGCGTTTAGAGCATTTTTCTAAGAAGTTAGCTCGTTTCCGTATGCCCTTTGTCTTATCTTAGTGATTTACGCATTACAGATGTGATGTGTTCGTAGTCACAGTTGTTTTTTTTTTTTATTACGTCAATAGATTCACTGCCCAACTAAACGTGAGAAAGATTTTTAATCCACGTGGACTCAGCATTTTGATAGCCATCTCAACACCATCCTGCTCCGCCCAGAGAGGGTTGGAGTCTCTTGATGATTTCCCATCCGAAAAAAATAAATTGTTTCCTTTGTTGTCAATTTTGGTATATTTTTGGAGTCGGAGTCCTATAATTTCAAGGCCACCTCTGATTCCACTTAGGACTTATATTTCTTCAAATATCCCTTCTCCTATTCGATCTGAAGATATTCTACATCCCTTTAAAAGCAAATTAATATTCATTATCCAAATGGAAAATCGACTTCTCCGGAAATACATGCGTACGCAAGTTTTTTGTTGATATCAATCAGCATAAATTGTCAGAAAACAACTTTTATTGTTCCCCAGCGTGGTTTATTCGAATTTTTTAGAATTCCGTTTGGACTCACAAATGCTGCTTCGGAAATGCAACGTCTAATGGACATGATTGTAAATTTTGAATTTACTTCAACTAGCGATGACTGTGTCTTCGAATATGTTAATGATTTAATTTTAATCTCCTAAGACTTTCATAGTCATCTCGCACTCCTCAGAAGAGTACGTAGTCGTCTAAAGGAAGCTTATTTATCCTTTAATCATTTTGTAACAGCGAATTAAAGTATTTGGGCTACATAGTGAATGAGAAAGGTCTTCAGACAGATCCTAGTAAACTAGAGGCTATTATAGATTATCCGACACCCACTACCACCAAGTCTTTGCGTGGTTTCATAGGAATGTGTTCATATTATAGACGTTTTGTAGAAGGTTTTTCTTCTATAATAACTCCTCTTACAGCCCTGATAGGTAAAAGGAAAGTAAAGAAAAGTAAAGTCGTAATCCGATCAATTGAGACGAATCTGCTGAATGTCACTTCCGTGATGGTTTGTCCTGATTTTTCCGAGCCATTCTTTTTACAGTGTGATGCTTCTTATTTATTTTCTACTAGCGTAGTTCCCGTTCCCGTGGGAGTACTGAAATAAAATATAGCCTATAGCACTCACGAATAAGGTAGCTTTCTACCAGTGAAACAATTTTTAAAATTGGTTCATTACTTCCGGAGATTACCCCCTACATCCAAACTTACAAACATACAAACAAATGTTACCTCTTTATAGTATCAGTATAGATGACAGAACAGAGCCTAGACCAGCCTAGATCTAAGCTCTGTTCTGTCACAGAAAATAAATAATGCAGAACATCCAGTTGCTTATTATTCCCGTCTATTTTTCCAAAGTAATTATAGTACAACGGAACGCAAGATAAAAACTTAAATCAGTATTAATAAATAATAATAATAATAATCGCAATAAATTTTATTACAAACTTTTTTTTTTTATATTAGTAGGAGATTACTGACACAAGCCATCGTGTTGATCTTGTCTTAGTTCCAAGAGGTCACCGACCCCAAGTAACACAGTACAAGGGCAGAAAGACGTTTTAAGACCTGGTGCCGCAAGCTCCTTTGTATTTCTCCTGGACTCCGGCGCAGTACGCTCTGAAAGTAAAGAGAACGATTACATATAAATAGGTGAGTCATTCGTCATCTGGCGACTGTGAATCTCGCGACTGGTCGCGAGTTGGCACCTTCCAATTTTTATTTATTTTGATGTCGTCAACTCACGCCACCTACCTAAAATACTTCAGATGTACAGTCAACTACGTAAACTTCTAATAAAATGTATTGTGAAAATCTAATAATTCCTTTAGACTTTGCTTGTAAAGAAAGAAAAAAGATTTGTAATAAATTATAAATGTATTGTTTTGTTCATATATATTTTTTTGTAAATATTTTGTTGTTGTGTTGTTAACATTTTAAAAATGTTTTTATATAAAAAAATATATAAAAATCATTTAAAAAAAAAATTATATGTTTTTTATAAAAATAAAAAATATATGAAAAAATGCACTGTTTTAGACTTTCACGGTTTTTCACTACACTTAAAGTACTTACGGGATAGAAAGAAAAAAAAACTGATATTATCCGTAAGTACTTTAAGTGTAAAAAAAATATCTATAAAAATTATATATATAAAATAATATACATAAAAAAAAATATACAAAAAAGAAAAACCAATGAATTATTTTTTATTTAAAAAAACCCTTACCCCACCCCTTCCCCGCCACCAGCCTCTCTCCCTCCGCCGCTATAAATGACAGTACGCAAAAGTTAGTTTCAATCCGTTTGCATTTGACTGTACTTTATAACGTGAGTGCGAGTTGAAGACAACAAAATAAATACAAATTGGAAGGTCCAGATGACGAATGACTCAAATAGGTTACTTTAACAGAAGGTTTCAATTCATTCAAATGCAATGAAACTTCGCATGCCATGGGAGATCGAGATGCGCATGCTTTTTATGTTACCTGGTTAACCGTAAAAAAATATGGTCACCACGAGTCGCACTGCCCCGCGCCGCGCCTACAGCGTCGTCTCGTCTTCCGCTCATTGATAATATTTTGCAGTGGGTACCTAACCGTACGGCGATTGAAAATGGGGTTCAATCATCGATTCGTGTAAAATATTATTGGGCTTTACCAACTATGATTTCACAGTAACAGTCTCGGAAATCCGGTTACGCGGTACCTACTTATAGCAAACCTGGAAAATGTCTACTTGGTCATGTATTCTGACTTTTCATAGGGGTGTAGAGGTAGTTAACATAAACGTGGAAAATATGCGTGTACCATGTACTGCTGACTTCATATGTAATGATGTCCAGATAATAAATAATCTTGCTGTGCGTGCAGATAGTTCAAATCCATGTTTCCAATTGATATTGTTTCCACTTAAACGAAACTATGCTGGAATAAGTAAATATATGTGGTTACAGAATCTAAATTAATCGTATTATTGAAACAATGAAAAAGCAACACCGCAGGGCAAACTAAACATTAAGTTTATTATAGTTACTTTTCTAAAACCATCCACCATATATATCTCTTCATATGACGGACACTAAATCGTGAACGCAGTATATAAATAAAACTTACTGGCAGGGGCTGCCGTAGGTTGTCCTGTCCTGGCCACACACGGGGTCGAAGAGAGGAGTACAGAAGCAGCCTTGCCTAGGCGTGGCTGCTTCTGCACTGCTGTCCATCATGGCTCCCACCAGCACCAGGAATAGGGTGAATACTGGGGAGACAGAAAGGGAGAGATAGAAAGGTGAAAGGTGTTAGCTACTGAATTATATTATATTATATGAATTTAAACCTGTAATTTCACAAAGACCTCTTTGCGAAATTACTGGTTTGCGTACCTGCGCAGGCGTGTACTACAAGCACACTTGGGCATTTAGTTTTTCATTCACACTCGGAGACATAAATTAAATTAATGATAAATGGTGTTCATTTTACAAGTAGGATTTTACAAACAGTTTTACACGTCATTTTCAAAAAACTAGTTTAGTAAAACTAAATACTCTAAGCACAGAATCAGTCGAAACAAACTCAGAGGTCATAGTCTCAAAGTCCAGACATTGCTCAATTCACATGAGGACTATGAGATTAGTAGAGCTCCGCAGCGCCGGAGCCGTGACAGAAACCATGCCTGCTGCATGTTGCTTGCTCGCTTGCATGCTGCATGCTGCATGCTTGCTTGCATACTGTATGCGTGCTTGCATGGTTGCTGCAAGCTTGTTGCATGCTTGCTGCATGCTGCTTGCTCGCTTGCATGGTTGCTTGCATACTGTATGCGTGCTTGCTTGGTTGCTGCAAGCTTGTTGCATGCTTGCTGCATGCTTGCTGAATGCTTGCTGCATGCTTGCTGCCTGCTTGCTGCATGTTTGTTTGCATGTTTGCATACTTATTACAGGGAAAAATAAAATCCACATAATTATGTTCACACTCAACTGTTTTATAATGATTGACGGTTTGATTGATTGATTTTCTGCCTTTTAGTAACTACTTATATGAAATGTATTCCAAAACAAAAGAAGATTCTAACTATGAACTTTCTGCGATATGATGGTTCTACTTTTTAATTCTTACAAATTTCATAAGAGCATATTGTATAAAACTGTGTTGTGTTGAGAGAAGTTCATAGCATAGCAAAAGCTAAGTAATACTTACTTTACTGTAGGTACCCGTAATTACAGACACAATTAAAATAACAATGTTCTGTTCCCTTTTGGGAACGTCTGGGAACATACCGGTTTATTTTAAAAATATTATTAAGATCTAAACATTTTTTTTTTAATTTAGGATTTATAACTATTATTGAAAACGATTTTAAGTGTTTTGTATATTATTGATTGTAATATTTATGACAAACGGGTTTAGAGCATATTGTATTTAGGGATTTCAATTTTATGGCATGTGGTATTATGTGATATTAAGTTCGGGTAAGTTATCATTCGGACAAATGATGATTAGGACAAAAAAAGTTATGGCACTTTAAATTATGAATAAAAAAGTTAGGTAATACAATAGAGAACCTACGCTGACATTTATGATCCGATTTACGTGATTCTTCTTTAGTTTGATGCGAAATAGTTGCTATTTGGTCCCATAAAAGTTTAACATAGTTTGGCTTAGTAGTTTTCATTTTATGAACATTATTTTTTACTTCCGTCGTGTGGTATAATTTCATGTATGTTCGCCGATTTCTCCTCCATTTGTGGAGCGATTCTCAAAATTCTTTTTTTATTTGAAAGAGTATACTTCTGAGATGGTTGAATTTGGTGAAGATCTGATGCTGTTCTTCGGAGATATACAATGGAACTCCTCAAAACTAGATGGTAAATTGGTCGTGATTGCTGCAATCGCTTGGATGTTTATTGTTTATACAAGATCATGACGTAACATCACGCCTGTATGCTCTGAGGGGTACGCAGATGCGTACAATATACCCAAATTTCGACAGTTTTTTTATAAGCTTGTCGGATCCAGTCGAGTACGGACACGGGAGTGAAACGCAAGCGCGCCAGTGGTGACATCACGCGACCTACCAGTACTTAACAGTCAACCCACACCATCGCGTGCTTCTACAGAGACGACATTCAGGGTTTGATCGTAGCCAAGTTAAGACGTCTTGAAACTATACCCAATTCATTGTGCTCCGTGCTTCAAGTAATTTGTTAAAATATTTTATATTAATTTTAAATAAAATATTTAAAAAACGGACTTACCCAAAGTTACCTTCATAATTATCGTCCTCGCGAAGTCACAATTTGATCACGACTAATGACTAACTTACGTCCAAGACAGTGTCTTTTATACAAAGCTTGATAAGGCAAGTTCAGTTGGCGCCAACATTGGCCAAGCCCTAGAGTATCCTCCCCCATTTCCACCGAGTATGGGAAATGAACTCTGTAACATACAGCAGTTCAATGCCCCGTATCATTATTAGATCAAGGAAAACATTGAAAGATATAATACATCAGACTATGGAATTCATTCATAAGCCGTGTGGTATCCGGCAGAGTAGAATAGAACCAACCCATTACACTCACGGGTGACGTATAAGGCGACTAATGTCTGAGGCAGAACACCTTGCGCCTCCGTAGACCAGAGAATGGGCAGCAGCGTTTTCTGTTAGTCTGTCATCACTGCGATCTCCAATCCGCCTGCCAAGAGTGGAGATTACGGCAAATTCCTCCCATCATGGGAGAGGCTTATGTCCAGCAGTGGACGTTATGGGCTGATGTAGTAGTAATAGTATGGAATTCATAGTTATTGAAATACCGCATGCCTTTTTTATCCCTTTAAAAAAAAATGGGCATTTTAGGTGAACGGAGTAGAAGCTTAAGGCATACCTAGTTTTATTTTTATTTCTCCTACAGCTTAGAAAAAAAATGTTCCATCATCAAAAAACGCTACAAATTTCAAGTAAACTTTTCATATTAGAACAAAGAAAGAAAAATGTTGAAAATATATAATAAAAAATATAGAATTTCAAATGATACGCAATTCGCGTATGATTTTAATTTCGATTTATCTTGAATCTTTTTTTTTTGGAAAAAAAAAAAACTAAGTATTGGATATTGCTTCTACTCCGTTCACCTATTATACCCATTTTTTTTGGAAAGTGATAAAAAAGTCATCCTGCCTATTGAAAGTGGTTTCAAAAGGGTAAAACTGGGAGATGTAAAGTATATTTATATGGTAACCAATAGTTTTTGTAAATAACCCTTATGCTAGCGTAATAGGTAATTGGTCAGTCATGTCATGACACACACGATAATTCACATCTACACCTGGTGCACTCAGAGCAACACTTCCATAAGCAATAAAAAAAAATGCAATTTCATCAACGCAGTGAAAACCCAAATGTTAATATTGCTTACCAAGGCTATATAATATTGAAGAAGGAAATCAGACGAAGTTTTTAGGTATAGTGATCGACAGGAAACTGACTTGGAAACCTCTTGTAAATCCGCGTATGCTTTCCATCAACTTTCAAAAAAAGTCAACAGTCAGGCTCTTTTAGCAGCCTACCATGGACTTGTTGCCTCTGTTTTGCGGTATGGCATTATTTTCTGGGGACAGTCTACCGATAAGGAACTAGTATTTAGAGTGCAGAAGCGATGTATAAGGTCAATGTGCGGTCTTAATACAACTGATAGCTGTGTTCCCTATTTAAAATCTTTAAAAATTTTGACTTTTCCATCTTTATACATTTTGGAAACGGGTCCACCCTTTATAGCAGAACTTTTTATGTCATAATATTACTTTGCATAACAGCGGGTAGCATAAACTTCATTTCGCAGAAAATCGTTTGGCAGACACTCATTTATCATACATTCAAAACTCATAATTTTGTAAGTCGGAATCATCTTTAGGCATAAATTTCATATGCATAAGAATTAAAAGTAGAACCATCTTAGCGCAGAAAGTTCACAGCCAGAATCATCTTTTGGCATAAATTTTATATCGATAGTCACTAAAAGCAGAACTATCATATCTCAGAAAGTTTACAGTTAAAATCATCTTTTGGCATACATTTCTTATGCTTAACAATGGAAAGACTCATCTATCACATCCACATCACAGAAAATTCATTAAAACAGTTGATTGTGAACATGTGGTTTTTATTTTCCTGTAAGCAGGAGGCAAACATGCAAACAAGCATACATCTTGCATGCAGCAAGCATGCAGTATGCAATCATGCAAACCAGCATACAATATGCAAACATGCAAACCAGCATACACCATTCATGCGGCAAGCATACACCATTCATGCAAGCAAGCATGCAGCATGCAAGCAAGCATGCAACATGCAGCAGGCATGGTTTATGTCACGGCTCCGGCACTGCGGGGCTCCGGCGGTCCCACGCGAGCTTATCGTCGCAGATGTGTTTAACGCTCACCACCGCAGCTTCGGCTTGCTGGCCGGCTTCGCCGGCCAGCCTCAGCAGCGGTGGCGAGTGTTACAACAACCAGCTCCTCAACTCGCGAGCCGCCTCGCCCCTCCGCGCCTACGCAATTTTAAATTACACTCTAGGGGTAGGGCAGACAAGACTACGTAAAGTCGGTTTTGGAGCGATTCGTTTCTGTCACTAACTTTTGTAGTCCATCATATTGACTTTTTGAGACAATATTTAAATGTTTGGTTAAAAATGCTATTTTATAGAAATGGCAATAATGCCAAATAAAATTATTCCAAATGAAATTCTGCCATCTTCGTAATATGTCAAGTGAAATTGTGCGAAATTTGAACATTGCAAAAGGTAATTATGCCAAATAAAATTCTGCCATCTTAAAAGTATGCCATTGTAAATTCGGAAATACAAACATTCGGCCAAACAATAACTATATTAAATATTTTTTATGCCTTAGAAATATTCGTATAAAGAAGATTATGCCAAGTGTGTTATGCCAAATAAATTTCGGAGCATCAAGATTCTGCCAGATAGAAGGAACCCTTTGGAAACAGCTATATTTGTAAAAAATAATCCACAATTATTTGAAAAACTATCAGCAGTCAGAAAAAATACAATACGAACTCAATATGTAAACCAACTATGGCAAGTGAAATGTAAAACCGCACTAAAGCAGAAAAGTTTTTTTGGTATCGCCCCACGCATTTATAATAAAGTACCTGATGTAATAAAAAATATGACTGTAATAAAATTTAAAAGGGCTCTAAACCAAATATTAGTTGAGAAATGTTAATACACAATTGACGATTTCCTTAATGATAAATCGCTGTACTGATTGACAAACAATTATTATGATTGACATCAAGTAACTATTCTGACATTTTATTTTTTATCCTTCTTTCTGACATACGTATCATTCCGATTGACATTATACATTTTTTACATTGTAATTCTAATGATTTGTTATCTTAATTTCTTCGGTATCAATACAATTCTTTGATTTTAGAATTGAATATTTGCATGCCATGCGACTGTAGAATTTGGAGGTCTATCTATACTTCTATACTAATATTATAAAGAGGTAACATTTGTTTGTAAGTTTGTATGTTTGTAAGTTTGTATGTAGGGGGTAATCTCCGGAAGTAATGAACCGATTTCAAAAATTCTTTCACTGGTAGAAAGCTACATTATTCGTGAGTGCTATAGGCTATATATTTTATTCCCGTACTCCCACGGGAACGGGAACTACGCGGGTGAAACCGCGGGACGTCAGCTAGTATTATATAAGAAAACATCTATGTACCAATTACCCATGTTAGCAAAGAAAATAAATTATTTGATTTGATTTGATTTGATAAGTAAAGTAAGCGGCTTTTCAGCTGCGATGCGTCGACATCATGCTCCTAGTGAGCATTGTCCTTAGCAGTTCTTTCGAACTGGCGAACGTGACAAGCTTTTCAGTGGCACAACATCATTTATCATGCCAACCAGTACTCATCAGTCCTTAGACTGTGTACGAAATAAAATGCGTGGGAACTTTAAAACTTATGGAGTTTATTGAAAATATAAAAAATACAGTCAAGAGGCACACCGTTTCACTTAGCAATCAGACAAAGAAAAAAAAAGTATTGCCACAACACAAAAGAAAAAATTGCACAAAACAGTGTTGCAAACTTATTTACTAAAATTAATATTATTTTTAATAACAGTAAAAATTATAAATCTATATGTTTAGACTGTTCTAAACATAATTGGGGCCGGCTGTAACCTACTCTACAGGTAATTGACATAGCCGGTTTACTGACCTTCTATACACTATAGTATTATGCTATACTTACGCTTCATATTCATCATTCATAATACTATTTATCATGCTTTTTATTTGTTTATATATCTACACTCAGCAAATCGATTTAAATACGATTCTTTAACTTGGAAATAGCTGAAATAAAATATTATTATAATTTTCATGTTGTGATATTTACGTCAAGCGTCAAATTGTCAAACTGTCAGTTAGTTTTTTAATTCTCTTTCTGCTCAGTCTATGGTCTAGCTCTATGATTTCTCTTTTTGGTTTGTATAATTTAAATTATTTTTATCAATATGTGTTTAGCCATTATATTTTGTAGATTATTATGATTGTTTACTAAATAACTTAATATTAAATTATATTATAAAATTCTTTACGCACTCATGTATATGTCCTGGCCGATTACACTTGTCAGTTGAGATGATGGCCACACTAAGAAAACTAAGATTTGAAAAGGAAGACTACTTTGGGAGAAACGAGCTGAGGGACGGCTGAAAAAGTCGACTCTGAAATCTGATTTGAGGAGTATCAGAGAGCAGCTTGGTTTTGGCGGTGAGATTCTTAAACTGTCCAGGGGATCCAACGAAAGTTTCTCCTGGAACTTCTACTCCCGATGTTCGGAGGCTAACTACGTGCCTGTCCGTCTACTGGTCTCGCAGGGCTGTCCTACGTCTGGCCCTGAGTTCTGCACTGTCTTGCTGCTGAGCTGTCGTAGTGAACTCTGAGATCTGCGCTGCCACCGTTTCTACTGCTTCAAAGCTCAACTTCAAGGTTACTCCGGTATCGACCTGCTACCCTGACGCCTGTTCCCGTTCTTACAGTGTGGTAAACTCATTATTGTCCATCTAAGTGCATAAACTTTAAAACTGAGTGCGTGCTAGGTAGTTTTTTTATAACTAGCTGTATTTTTTATCTTTCCTAAATTAAAATTGTATTTGAACAAGTCTGCTTATCCTTTTATTTTAAATAGGAGCAAGTAGATTTGTTACAAATTGGGGCCCCTGTAAAATCAACTCGAACCCACTCATTTATTTTCAAAATTCTAAAAAAAACTAGCACTAGTATTTCTTTTTGGACTTCTTATTTGGCCTATAGTCTTATGAATGCTAATTAACTTATTTTTCTTCTTCAGCTTTCCTCTATTCGACTCAATTCTTCTACAACAGTACTAAACATCATCTAGGTATTCTTCACCCCTACACACTTATCGTTATCGAAAGATAATTGGCACCCTTTCGGCTTCTTGGGAGTGTTAATACAAATACTTCACTATCCTCCTAAACACTTATTATATATATTTATACATATTTCATCTGGGAATCATACCAAAACAAGTTTAGTTACGTGGGCTCTCAAAATATTTATATCGACTTGTTATTTGTCATCGGTTGCTAGGTAACAAACGGGCCATGGAGTATTATGGGCATGGAGTACCAGTCTTTGCGTGGTGGCAAAACTAGGTACTAAAGTTTATCAAACTTTGCGGTGGCAATCAATTATGTACTAAAGTTTATGCTTTAGTTCCGAAATATACCACCAACGCAAATAAGTTCTCCTTGGTTTACGATTTTTATGTCTTACTTTTAATTTTTTAAACACTTTTGAACCGTGCCCAACACTCAGATCCTCTTGATGTTTTACTCGGAGCTTACCGACTGCTGTATTACGGAAGCTGCCCTGACGTCTACTCGGAGTTTACTGTCTGCGGTGTTGCGGTTCTGACCTGACCCCTCTTTCCCTCCCTCCCTCTTAAACTATTAACACTCTATGAGTACTTCAAGTAGGCTACTTACAAATCTTTCTTCAGAACTCAGATCCTCTAAACTCCATGTTTATACTCTTTTACACTTTTTTGCTATCCTTATACTAGTATTTTGCTATTTTCATATACTTACTCATGAATCATCTCTTTCTTCTTTCCTTCTTCTATAATAGAGTTCTTTTCGATTTATTAAAACTCTATTTATTTTCTAATTCATTCATCACTTCTTAAACCATTCAAAGATTATTTTTAATCTTTCCTTATATCTATTCTTTTCTTTTCTACAAGTTAATAATATGACTAACTTGTTTCTAACTATCGACTCTAAAAGTTGATTGGAGCGGATGACAACTCCATAAAAATAAGCCCTTGTTAACTATCAACTCTAAAAGTTGATTGGAGCGAATGACAACTCCATAAAAATAAGCCCTTGTTAACTATTGACTCTAAAAGTCAACTAAATATCAACTAAAGTTGATTAGGAGCGGATGACAACTCCATTAAAAATAAGCCTTTGTTAAAATCTTTCTATTTTCATCTCATTAGTGGTTTTAGACGCGAGCGGATTACAACTCCTAAAATAAGCCTTAAAGTTATTGACTTATCAGGTTGAGTAGTGATCATTGAATGTGAATCCTACCTGACCTAACTTCGTAAGATGTCGGTGTGTTTGAATGAGTTATGTAAGTTTTGTGAATGCTGTAATACTTTAACCTTTGCAAAATTTTTGTTCTAGGCCAAAAATTTTCTCGGGGTCGTTGGGGAAATATAGTATTATGCTATACTTACGCTTCATATTCATCATTCATAATACTATTTATCATGCTTTTTATTTGTTTATATATCTACACTCAGCAAATGGATTTAAATACGATTCTTTAACTTGGAAATAGCTGAAATAAAATATTATTATAATTTTCATGTTGTGATATTTACGTCAAGCGTCAAATTGTCAAACTGTCAGTTAGTTTTTTAATTCTCTTTCTGCTCAGTCTATGGTCTAGCTCTATGATTTCTCTTTTTGGTTTGTATAATTTAAATTATTTTTATCAATATGTGTTTAGCCATTATATTTTGTAGATTATTATGATTGTTTACTAAATAACTTAATATTAAATTATATTATAAAATTCTTTACGCACTCATGTATATGTCCTGGCTGTTACACTTGTCAGTTGAGATGATGGCCACACTAAGAAAACTAAGATTTGAAAAGGAAGACTACTTTGGGAGAAACGAGCTGAGGGACGGCTGAAAAAGTCGACTCTGAAATCTGATTTGAGGAGTATCAGAGAGCAGCTTGGTTTTGGCGGTGAGATTCTTAAACTGTCCAGGGGATCCAACGAAAGTTTCTCCTGGAACTTCTACTCCCGATGTTCGGAGGCTAACTACGTGCCTGTCCGTCTACTGGTCTCGCAGGGCTGTCCTACGTCTGGCCCTGAGTTCTGCACTGTCTTGCTGCTGAGCTGTCCTAGTGAACTCTGAGATCTGCGCTGCCGCCGTTTCTACTGCTTCAAAGCTCAACTTCAAGGTTACTCCGGTATCGACCTGCTACCCTGACGCCTGTTCCCGTTCTTACAGTGTGGTAAACTCATTATTGTCCATCTAAGTGCATAAACTTTAAAACTGAGTGCGTGCTAGGTAGTTTTTTATAACTAGCTGTATTTTTTATCTTTCCTAAATTAAAATTGTATTTGAACAAGTCTGCTTATCCTTTTATTTTAAATAGGAGCAAGTAGATTTGTTACAACACTTTGTTATTCATTTTGATATCGGCCGCTCTTACTACATTGTCTCTACCTGGATATGTTTTTACAATTCGAGCCATATTATAATTTAATGGAGTAGTGTTCATATCTTTTACAATTACCAAATCACCTTCTTTAAGGTTTGGTTGAGGATATTTCCACTTGGGACGGCTTTGAAGCTGTGTTAAATAATCATTTGACCATAATTTCCAAAAATCTTGTTTAAGTTTGGTACAAAGATTCCAAAATTTTAAACGACTGACTGAAAAATCTGTTAGATCAACTTCAGGATAGCTAGCCAGAGCTGTTCCAATCAGAAAGTGTGCAGGAGTTAAATAATTACAATCATTTGAATTTGCAGAAAGTAGAGGCCTAGAGTTTAAAATTCCTTCGATTTGTACAATGACTGTATTGAGCTCTTCATAGGTTAAACATTGGTTCCCTACTACTCTCTTTAGATGATGTTTGACACTTTTCACACCTGCTTCCCACAATCCTCCAAACTCAGGTGAATAACTGGGTATAAACCTAAATTTTATATAATGTTGAGAGCAAAACCCATTAACAGTATCCCTGTGATTTTTGGAGGACTGTAAGTCATACAACCTTTTCATTTCATTTGACGCTCCTTTAAAGGTTTTAGCGTTGTCACAATATATATTTGTGGGCATGCCACGCCTCGAAATGAAACGCTTGAGACATGCTAAGAAGGCTTCAGTTGTTAAGTCCGACACGAGCTCTACATGTATAGCTTTTATAGCAAAGCAAACGAAAAGCGCAATGTAACATTTCTTAACGATAGGATTTCTAACCCTAGCAACCTTCATATCGAAGGGTCCACAGAAATCAACGCCGTCATGCTGAAATGGCCTGGACGCTGTGATTCTTTCTTGCGGGAGGGAACCCATCAACTGCTTAGCAGCCTCAGCTTTTAAACGAAAACACTTGACGCATTTACGCACCACTTTCTTGACCTCTCGAATACCGCTGACTATAGAGTACCTTTGGGATAGAGAGCTCAAAACTAACCTAGGACCTGCGTGTAAGAGTCGCAAGTGTTCTCTTTCTATTATGAGATTAGTTACGTGAGAGTTTTTCGGAAGGATAGATGGATGCTTTTTATCGAAAGACATCTCCTTGGCATTATGGAGCCTACCTCCTACTCTCATAATACCTCTTTTATCAAGGAAGGGATAGAGGCTACCTATTCCTGTTTTTATATTTTTTCCAGCAGAAAGAGACTCTACCTCTTTAGCAAAATGTTGCATCTGCGTACAGCGCACGATGACTGACATAGAATCGCGAAGCTCCTGAGGCGATAGGTTATCGTCCATTATTTTATTTTTATTTTTCGAACAGTTGTTATAGAACCTGTAAATAAATCCTATAACTTTCTGTAATTTATAAACGCTAGAATATTTTTCAAATAGCTTTGTTGAAAACGATGGCTCTACCTGTGTCAAGTTACACGGTACGTCTAGCTCATCAATCTGTTCAGTGTCTGTGGACAAATCAGACGATTTACAATTTTCAAAATTAGTATGTATATGTTTCCTGTCTGATAGGTAGGTTGGCCCGTGCCACCATAGCTCACTTTGCTGCAACTTGTGCGGCAAGATGCCCCTCGACAATAAGTCTGCAGGATTGTCGCAGGTCCTAACAAATCCCCACTGAGTCTGATCGGTCAGCTCTACTATTTGCTTGACTCTATTGTTGGCATAAACGTTTGACTTTACATTGCCTGACTTAATCCAAGCTAGCACTATCTGGGAGTCGCTGTACAAGAATGTATCTAGATGGCAATACCTACCCACCAGGACTCTACCAACCCTATGCGCCAGCTGGGCTAAAAGGAGAGCACCATTGAGTTCAAGCTGGGGAATCGTCCTACTTCTGTTCAAAGGAGCAACACGGGACTTGGAGCAGAGTAGATTTGTCTGCACTGAACCATCATTTTTTAAAATTCTTAGATAGATACAGCAGCCAAAGGCTTTTATTGATGCATCAGAATACCCTACCAACTCTACAGAAGAAACATCTTTACTGTTGACACACCTATTTATTTTTATCTTGCCCATTAACTTTAAATTGTTTAGGAAGTTGTTCCAGTATATTAACTGGTCCTTGGGTACTATGGAGTCCCATCCTATTTGCAAAGACCATAGCTCCTGCATGAATATTTTGGCTACCACTATTATTGGGCCTACTAAGCCGAGAGGGTCAAACATCTTCCCTATAAAGCTCAGAATTTTTCTTTTTGTATTAAAATTATGTTCCTCATCAAAATTAGGGCTTGAAAAAGTGAATTTATCTGAAGTTATATCATACATTAAACCTAGAGTCTTTACTAAATTATCCCCACTCATGTCTACATGTTCAAATTGTTTTTGCTCATCTGGAATATCATCTAGGACTTCAAGGGCATTTGAGCACCATTTGTGTAGAGAAAAACTACCTAACTTGAGGAGCTCTACCAATTGGGATTTTAGCTCATGCAGCTGCTCTATATTATCTGACCCACCCAGTACATCGTCGACGTAGGTACTCTTGATCATTGTTTCAGCAGCAAGTGGGTATTTATCCTTAAAGCGTTGAGCTAATTCAAGTAGGCATCGAGTGGTCAAGACTGTAGAGGCCTTCAGTCCGTAAGTGACAGTCTGAAGCTGTAAGCAGCTGATAGGCTTCTTAGGATCATCTCGCCATAAAATATTTTGAAGGCAAGTGTGGTGGCTGTTTATCATCACGTCGCGAAAGGCCTTCTGAACGTCACAAATTATTGTGTAAATGTAGGTCCTGAACAAGATAAGAATATCAAAAAGCTCACTCTGTACCACGGGGCCATTTAGCATGACGTCATTGAGGGACACCTGGCTGCGGGACTTCATACTCCCGTCAAACACAACGCGAAGTCGGGTTGTCTTACTTGCCTCGTTGATAACAGCATGGTGTGCTAGAAAGTACACAGGATCTCTATCAATATCGTAATTAGCAACCTCTACCACCTTAGCATGTCCTAGCTCTACATACTGATCTATAAACAATTTATACTGCTCTAGTAACAGAGGATTTGATTTAAACCTTTTTTCTAACATCAGGAATCTTTGGTAGGCAACTGAAAACGAATCACCAAGCTGCAATTCTTCCAGAGGTGTGATGAGAGGAATATCAACATAAAATCTGTTATCTTTCAGGCTCATAGAACTCTGAAAACTTTCTTCAGCCTTTACAAACTCATCACAACTCGGCTTTATAGGTTCCGGTACTTTTTCAGAGAGCCAAAAATTCTCCATTACATTTTCTAATTTTGTATGATTATTTATAGCAAAATTTGATACAATATTACAAGTTATATTACTCACTTTTTCAGGAATATTACCACCAACTACATACCCAAATAGGGTGTTTTGTAATACTGGTCCATTTTGAATTTTAATACAACCATCTAGCAAAACATTGAAATAAACATCCGCACCCAGTAACGAAGAAATCTCAGCTGGGATATTGAACTCCTCGTCTGAAAGTTTCACATTTTTTGGTAAATTCCACCCGGATACATTTATAAATTGTTGGGGTAATTTTGTTGTTATTTTGTCAACAATGTGACATTTCAAATTTAATTTTACATTATTGTAGCATGGAAGCACACTTATATTCACAAGTTTATTGATTTGTGTTTGTTTATTACCTATACCTATAATATTATGGGTTTGATTCATAGCAATCAACCCAAGTTTGTTTACAAGGCTGGTTGTTACAAAAGATGCCTGGCTGCCCGTGTCAAGCAATGCTCGGATAGAAACTTTTTCACCATGTTGATTTAATAAATTAACCTTTACAGTTGGAAGCAAAATGTTGTAGGAAACAGGGTTAGACAACAAAGTCACTGCAGGCTCAATAGGAGCAGCTTTTTCTTCATGCAACAAAGTGTTGTGCCCTAATTTACATATTTTACGTTTGAAATTAAACTTACATTTCCCCCTGTGTGTCCTTAGACATGTGGTGCATAAGTCATGGTCCCGCACAAATAACTGGCGGACCTCTAGTGCTGCCGTTTTGAACTCCGGACAGCTGAAAAGAGCATGGTCACTTTTGTTACAGTGTTTACACATTTCTTTTACTTGTGAGGCAACATTGGTCACCTTTGATGGGGTAGATTTATTTAACCTACTTGTACTTTCATAGGAAGTACTATTGGGGGGTAAGCTATCTTCTAACGCTATAGCGCGCTTTTCAAGAAAGCTTAAAAAGTTTTCCATGGAAGGCAATTTTTCTAGATCCTTATCTAATTGATAAGCCCTATTGGTTATTTGATCTAATTTTCTTGTTAGAATGGAAATTAGCAACATGTCCCATGTATCGATGGGCTGTCCCAGATTCTTTAATGCATGCAGCTGTTGCTGTACATTTGACACAAAAGACCTTATTGAGGCTGCAGTGCCTTTTTGTATTGTTGGTAAATCTAATAGAACGCTAATATGATTTCCTATTAACCGCGTTTTGTTATCAAAACGCTTCTCTAACAAGCCTAGTGCTTCCTTGTAAGACTGATTAACTAACGGCAAATTGACAATGACTGCCAAAGCATCATCTGTTACATATTTTCTTAAATAAAATAGCTTCTGCACATCAGATAATGATCTGTTATTATCGATAACAGCCATAAATAAATCAAAGAATGGCTTGAATTTAGTGAAGTTCTTCCCGTCAAAGGGTGTTATATCAATGGTTGGCAATTTACATGTGGAAACATTATGACATTCTGAGACCGATTGTTTACCTATCTGTTTTAAAGAGGCATTAATTTTAGCTAGCACAGAATAATATTGTTCTTCTATTGAACCAACCTGTTCGCAGTCGTCTTCGTCAATACTTAGTATGTCCAATTGCACCGCTTCATAGCTCTTGAGCGCCATGATAAGTTTCTCCTTGCGAGCCTCCAGGATATCCACGGTAGCAGACGCAAAACTGATGGGGTCGTTCACAAACGTCTCAATGCGCGTGATTGTAGCCTTGCATTGGCCACGAAGAAGTCGATGTTTACGCAAAGCCTCCTTGGACTCTGCCATGGTTGAACGTAGGTAGGACGTAACGCTTTATTTATTCTACGACTTAAGAACACTCCGCGCACTTTTATAGCTAAGCCGCACTTTGTAAATACGAACTTTGTTGACACGGAGCCGGTACGATGATGTCTGTTTACTTTTACAAAACAAACCGATGACACTGACAGTTGAGTGAGTGACAGCTGAGTGAATGACTCCGGCGCAATGGCCGCCGGGCGGATATTTTATGGACCGCGCTTAATTCACTTTTTAATGCTGCCAACACCGACGGTACTGACGTCACGTCTCGCACGAACTTCACGGCTTCACCACTCACAAAATTAAAATGTGGGTAAATTGGTAAAACCCAAAATCGATGTCCAGAAGATCGTAATTTTTACGATTACACGATGATATGATGCTGTATCTTGATGATGCTTCGTTGATTTTCGTTCTAGCTTTGCATAGAACGAAGTTGCGGGCCTCGTACAAATCCCGCCAACAACGCCGACTTGTATATTATGGCAAGCCGGCCTCGACGAACACGATGTCTCCACAAAAATTTGCGAAGCTGCTCGGCACTGATTTTATTCACTTCTCGAAGGACCACCGAACGCATGTACGAAATAAAATGCGTGGGAAATTAAAACTTATTGAGTTTAATGAAAATATAAAAAATACAGTCAAGAGGCACACCGTTTCACTTAGCAATCAGACAAAGAAAAAAAAAGTATTGCCACAACACAAAAGAAAAAATTGCACAAAACAGTGTTGCAAACTTATTTACTAAAATTAATATTATTTTTATTAACAGTAAAAATTATAAATCTATATGTTTAGACTGTTCTAAACAGACTGGTTTTAAATAGCTGTGGTATCAAACCATTCCAACCCCACCCCATGGATCATGTGCTCGTTTCGTACAACTAGTGCATCTGTAAGACAAGTGTTCATGTCAGCCTAACCGACTCTTCATCCTGACCATATCATCAATCATCATCAACCAGATAAGAACATATTATTCTAGAATCATTAAATGGTTAGTCATAATAGAATTGAGAATCAAAATAAAAAAAGGTTGAAGTTATATTCTTTCAAATCAAAAAAGAATTTTGAGAATCGGTCCACAAATGGGGGAAAAATCAGGTAGCATACATAAAAAAATAAAATACATACACACGAACATATAATCTCCTCCTTTTTTGAAGTCGGTTAAAAAGCATCTTCGTCATTTAAAACTATTCTATTTTATATTCAATTGTATTGAGTACAGAATATAATAGCGCTTTATTTGGGCTACACGTTTGAATCATCACAATTAATATAACTTAAAAAAGAAGTCAGGATAAACAAAATTGTAACAAAAACTTACAAAATTGTAACAAAAACTTTGAGCGCCAATTACTCAAAACTATGCAAAACGTACTTACTGCTCTTATCACTAGCGCGGCAACAATTTATTTGTTTATTTATTCTGAACACGTTATGCAAATGCAGTAAAATTATTTGAGTATAAGAAACTCTTATATTGATAAAATTACCATGTTAATCTCACATGCATACTGCAACTGTATTATCAAAAATGTTAGGTAACTAGGTATCTAATTGGCACTATGAACGCTGATCGACCGTTAAAATATTTCGAGCTCTTTTTTAGGGTTCCGTACCCAAAGGGTAAAAAACCGGCCAAGTGCGAGTCGGACTCGCGCACGAAGGGTTCCGTACCATTATTTAAAAAAATTAGACAAAACTGCAAAAATATCACGTTTGTTGTATGGGAGCCCCCCTTAAATATTGATTTAATTCTGTTTTTAGTATTTGTTGTTATAGCGGCAACAGAAATACATCATCTGTGAAAATTTCAACTGTCTAGCTGTCACGGTTCATGAGATACAGCCTGGTGACAGACAGACGGACAGACGGACAGACAGACAGACGGACAGACAGACGGACAGACAGCGAAGTCTTAGTAATAGGGTTCCGTTTTTACCCTTTGGGTACGAAACCCTAAAAACGGAACCCTATTACTAAGACTTCGCTGTCTGTCCGTCTGTCCGTCTGTCTGTCACCAGGCTGTATCTCATGAACCGTGACAGCTAGACAGTTGTTATTTTCACAGATGATGTATTTCTGTTGCCGCTATAACAACAAATACTAATTATAGTCAATGGTACGGAACCCTTCGTGTGCGAGTCCGACTCGCACTTGGCCGGTTTTTGTATAAGTATTTTTCAGCCCTATCTATCTAGTTTAAAAGTAAAACAAATATATTTTGGCTTTTAAAAGTGTTTGTAAAAACCGGTTTACAAAATAAACATCATGATTAAATTCATTCTGAATGCCGTCGTTTAGATTAAAAAATGAAAATTAAATAGATTTGTACAAATAAAAGAAGAATATTGTGCAAAGAAATCTATTCATACATATTTTCAATAAGGATGAAGGACTTCGGTTATAGTGTTGAAATAAAATAAGAATATCACGATCTGGTATGCTGGTCTTGTTAATTACAGTTGTGTAATTATTGGCTTGCGTGGCCCAGTGCGCAGAGCATTCTGGAAACACGAAATAAAATTAATATGACACTACAAAACATTCATACACTTGTAATCCCCAAAGCGTTTGGCAGAGGTGAATCTATTAGTACACCCATATTTCCGCCATTTATGTTTTTTACCACCAATGTAATAGGGGGCGAGCCTATTACCGTCAACCAGGCACAAATCCAGACTCCGTGGGGCCGCTACTGAGAATTTTCTGAGGGAAAAACCCAATAACACTTTTCCGAGCTTGGAATCGAAGCGTGGACCTCTTGTTCAGATGTAGCACTTGCTACTACTAGCCCAATAAGGAATAATTATACAGGGTGTAAAAGACCTCATCACGAAGCCGTCAACCAAGCATTCTGTACATCAAACTAAGTAACTACGCAAAAATTATTGCTGGGAAATGACTTTTTTTTCTTGGGGTGAAAAATCATGTTTTGTGGTAGAACTCAATGTAACGCACTCAAAACATCGTGCTGATGGATGGATTGAATAGTACGGGGGTCGTGAATGTGTTTAAAGTAAAAATCTTACATTAAAAACTAGTATTTAAAAAAAAACTTGTCAAAAAGTTGGAACTTTGACCCCCAATAACTCCGTAACTAGAAGGTTCCCAGGTATGGTGTAGAACAAAAAAATGATCGCAATGACGGGGAAAACAAGTGCCTTTTGGCTTCGTTAAGAGGTGTTTAACACCCTTTAGAACTATTGTACCTACTTGTGTTTACTTTGAAAAAGAAACGATAGCTACATTTTGTTTGCTGAAGATTATGTTCCATTCCTCTATTTGATTTCCAAAACTCTCAATGAATCCACCAACTATTACCGAGCTTCACAAATCTGAGGATAAGCTAGTAAATTCATATTATATGAAGATGTTCAAAAGACTTACTCGCACTCGTTGCCGTACTTGGTTCCGTCCGGGCCGAACACGGGCTGGTAGACCGTGGGGCAGTAGCAGCCAGCGTCAACCATCATGGACCCCACCAGCACCAGCATCACGACGAATACTGGGGAGAAACAAATAGTCTGTAAATAAGGAATTCACACCACCCCACACCTACGGCTCTTTCCTACGTCTTATTTAGGTACTATTATAAACGTAAAAGTTGACGATGATGCATGGATGTTTGTTACACGTAACGAAAAAACTAGGTACTGAACCAGTTTTAATAAAATTTTACAGTATGATTTAGCTGTTGAAATTGCACTATAACATTCTTTTAGGTGTCTCTTGTGTTCAGCTTCTAAGCATTCCTTTAGGTCGCACAAAAGCCTTTTTTTTATATTTTGCAAAAAATATGCGATGGTTTTGCTAAGAGAGAAAGAAGAATGACCTATCCATACATTCGTCTTAAGTAGTTCAGCCCTTAATACAACAGACCGAGCTTCATGCTATACCATTAAATGAGCAATATTTGTAAAGAAATATTTTGTAATCGTGTTCTCGAAAACGGCTTTAACTATTTCGATGAAAGTTGCAATATAGGTGTTTTGGGGGCGATAAATCGCCTTTTTCTCCAGTGGTCCCTTCCAGGGTATTCCCTGTAAGGACAACGTAGGCTGCGCTCGCTTCGCTCGCATATTAAATAACACTCTTTGACTTGTGTCCCCGAAGTGCCGGGCCTCCGCCGGCCTCTTTCGTCAGCCTACGGCCCGGTGCCCATGCCGCCCATAAAGGATTTAAAAAAATACACCCACTTTCTGTCACAAATGTATTATTTATGTAAAAACATGACATTAAATTCGTTTAGTCTACATTTGACAGATTCTACTTATGACATCATATTCTAGGGACCGGGACCACGGGTGAAAACCTAAAAATCGATCTAGCTACTTATATCTCCCATAAAAAATCGTTTTCTCTTTTTCACCCGAGTAGAGTTCGGAACAAACTGGCTGACAGAAGCCAAAGATCGAGACCGCTGGGGTTCTCTTCACCCTCACTACCTGAGGGGTTATTTTAATTTATTACTTTATTAATTCATTTAAATTAAATTCATTCATTTATTTCAGATAATTTTAATTTTTAATACATACAATACATTTAAATTTAAAACTAATTCACATTTATACTAGCATTAAATAATAATAAAAATTAAAAACCAATTTTTTTATACTATTATAATTATACAAAATTAAGTAATTTATAATAAAATCAAATTAAAATTGTGTTACTAGAAGACAAACTTTAAATCTATGTATAATTTTTAAACTATTAATGCATGAAATAGGTTTTTTTTTAATATTTATTTCAGAGCTCGGTGGATTAGGTACTAATTTTGTTACATATGATGGATATAGATGGAATGGTTTAGAATTTGGGGAACATAGACCCCATGTCAGCAGATACGTATTTGTTTTGTAAACTTCAGTACCCAAGGGTTAGAAATTAAAGTATGTCATGAATTTAAAACAGACTTACCAAAAGCAAAGAATTTCATCTTGTCCTAGCGAAGTCACAGTTTTATCACAACTAGTGAATTAATGTTTTGTATCAGAGTATTTTATACAAATAGTCTAGATAAGCGTAGATTGCAATAGATAGTAATTTCGCTGGATTTCCTTGTGATATCTCAATAATAATTGACAGGTCATAAATGTATTTATAACAGTGGATTAAGGATTACCCAAATAACAACACGGCTGTAATCTGTAAAAGGTTAACTTAGAGGTGAGGTAGTTGGACCTAAACTAAACCTACCTTTCTCCAGTTGTGTTCATTTAATAGGGGTGAGCCTATTACCATCAACTGGGCAACAATCTTGACTTCGAGCTGTTTCTATAAATTCTTGATGGATAAACCTAATAACACTTAGCCTGACCTGGGATTCGAACTCAATAACTCAAGCTCAGCACTATCACTAAACGAACGGAGCAGTCACGTAAAAGCACGTTTGCGTTCTTATTTCCTCCAGGTGAAAATACACTTGTAGATCACAAAATAAAACAGAAATCACTTTGTTAATACTGAATTTAATAATCAACTTCAGTTAACATTTGTACACTAATTGTACACGCACAAAAGTAATCATCGACCTCACGAGTCGACGGTCCAGCCGATAGTGCGCTCCTGCGGCAATTTCTGCCAAAGGTGTGATTTTGACAACCGGAAGTCAGCAGTTTAATATTTAAAACAGATAATATTTAAAAAGTTATGTTAACAGGAAGTCAAAACAGTGTTTGTTACAACATTTGCTATTATTAAATGACAACATGTACACAGGAAGTTCATGCACGCTAACACACGTGAAATCAGAATCATTAAATAATCATTATCATCATCAGCCTATTAATGTTCCCACTGCTGGGACGCAGGCCTCCTCTCTATGAGAGAGAATGGGCTATAATCCACCACGCGGGCCCAGTGCGGATTGGTAGATGTCACATGTCTTCGAATTTTTTGGTTCTAGGACATGTCGGTTTCCTCACGATGTTTTCCTTCACCGTTTTGAGAGCAGTGGTGGTGAAATAAATTACACAAAGTAATGCACCTGCCTGGGTTCGAACCCACGATTTACTGTTCGTAAGCCGGGGCCGCCACCACTGGGCCACCGCTGCTCTAACACATTAGATATCTGTTACATTCGGTGTGTGTGTGTTTTTTAACACATTAAATATAACCCATAAATTATGTATTTTACTCACTGCCTGGGAAGCACTATCTTCCTTATATATTTACTTTTCCCAAATAAATATAGATTTTCTCATAGGTCTGCCAATTTTTTTTGTGTATTTTTTTGTATAGGTACAAAAGCAATAAGGATTAATTAGAGCACTTGAACCCCACTTGGTACACCTAATGTTATTAATCTTATCTTAAAATAATCTCAATGAGTGTTACTCGACCTGTCCAGGGCTTTTGACCTGGTGTCATACGACATCCTGTGGGCTAAACTCGAGGGAATAAACCTACCGCGTTAACTTATAAACGTTTTTAAATACTGGTACAGTCATCAGGTCAACAGCGTTAAGTGGGCGGGTGCAATGTCGGAGCCGTATCAACTACAGTGCGGGGTGAGGCAGGGGGGGTTGACTTCCCCATCCCTCTTTAACCTGTACATGAATGCCTTGATCGTCGCGCTGAGTAACCAGCATGTCGGCTGCCATGTTGGTGGAATCTGTGTCAACAATCTCAGTTACGCAGACGACATGGTGCTGCTGAGCGCGTCGGTCTGTGGCCTCAGAAAGCTGGTGCGGACATGTGAGGAGTATGCCCTTGATCATGGGTTGAAGTACAATGTGACCAAAAGTCAATGCATGGTCTTTGAGGGCGGTACGAAACGTTTGCAAAATTGTCCACCCGTTTTTCTAAACGGTGTTCCACTCGAAAGGGTGGATCAATTTAGATACCTAGGGCACTTAGTTACGAGCGACCTCAAGGACAATGCTGACATGGAGCGGGAACGGAGGGCCTTGTCGGTGCGGGCCAACATGCTCGCACGTAGGTTTGCGCGCTGTTCGAGGGAGGTGAAGATAACGCTCTTCAGGGCATACTGCACGTCCCTTTACACGTGCAGCCTGTGGGCGAGGTACACGCGTGCATCATACGGGGCCCTCCGCGTCCAGTTCAACAATGCGCTCAGGGCAGTATTGGGGCTGCCTCGCTACTGCAGCGCCTCAGGTATGTTCGCTGAGGCGCGCACTGACTGCTTTTATGCGACCATGCGCAAGCGGAGCGCGTCCCTGGTGCGTAGGTTGTGGGGCAGCCCCAATGCTGTCCTGGCGATGATCGCGGACCGGATGGACTGCCCATACATACGGCACTGCTGTGATAGGCATGTTGCCGTCAGCAGGGCCGGTTAGATGTTGTCTCTTTATTTTATTTTTATTTATTTTTATTTTTGTTGTATTATTATTATTTGTATTTTGTCTGTATTTGTGTGTACTCCACATATGAGTTAATGTTGCTCGAAATAAATGTATTTTATTTTATTTTTATTTATATAGTACATCATCATTTCGCTAGTTATGTTTTTTAACTCCCATGTAATAGGGAACTAGCCTCTTGCCATCAACAGAGCACAAATCCCCACTCCATGGCTGCTACTTAGCAATTCCTGAGAGAAAAACCCAAAACACTTTGCCCGACCCGGGAATCAAAGCCTCGACCTGTTACTCAGCAGTCGCTTGCAACCACTAGACCAACGAGACATTTGGAATGATTGCACTTATATAATTATTGCACTTGTATAATTGCACTTGTATAATTATTGCACTTATATAATTATTGCACTACTATAAAACTCAACTCAAACTCAAAGCATTTATTTCAATTAGACCATTACGGCACTTTTGAAAGTCAAAAATACAAAAAAGAAAATCAAAGCTACAGTCCCAGTCACAAGGCATAATAACTTGAGAAAGTACTGTAGTTGCCCATTCCCTAGCGTAAATCTAAAATTTAAATTATTAGAATTATTGCACTTACTTAATTATTGCACTTGTATAATTATTGCACTTCTATAATTTTACATTTGACTTTAACAAAGAAACGATAGCTCGATTTTTTTTGCCGAGAATAATGCTCCATTTCCTCAATTTGACTTCCAAAACTGTCAATAATTATTAACCCGCCAAACGTGTTTTAAATGACTCTACAATTTAATTAACTTCATGTTATTATTAGTGGTTCAGAAGTCCTCAATATGAAATACTAGTTTCTGCCAGCGGCTTCGCCCGCGTGATAATGGTCCCATGGGATCTTTCTACAGGGATAAAAATGATGATAAAATATGTGCTAGATTTCATACAAATCCGTTCAGCAGTTTTTACGTGACAGAAAGAAAGAAAGATAATTTATTTGTCATACATGCGTTTACATAAACTGAGTAATCAGACATGCAAGGTATTAAATACTATGTTGTGAGCGTCCATGCTTTGCCAATAACGGCGTACGTAACGTGAAAGAGTAACAAACATCCATACATCCATACTCACAAACTATGTAGATTAGTAGAATTTTCTGATAGACTAAGGTAATAAAGTAGGTAACTTAGATTACCGTTCTCATTACCCCTCGTCTCCTTGCGGTTGTGTCTCCGCATCTGTTGAATGCAGAACATAATGCAGCAGACGTTATCTGACGGCGTGACGTAATGTGCGGGAGGACGCGTAGTGCTATTGTGTACGTGTACTGGCAAGAAAACAGGTAGGAGAGAAATGCACAGTCGAGAAATGAAAAGTTTTGAATAACTTTTGGTCAATTTTATTTGACTAGAAAGAAAGTTTCACTACGAAAAATATTATGACACTAGATTTTGCCAACGGCTTCGCTCACATTAATGTCGAAAATTGACCCACGGGTACGTTTTAAGTATAGAATAGCCTATTACACTCGGGAATGTACATCATTCCCGAGTATAATAGGCTATTCTATTCCCTCCTAAAGCAAGAATTTTCACAATCAGATCAGTAGTCCCGAAGATTACCAGGGACATCCAAACTTACAAACTTTACATTCATAGATTTTCCGACTACGCAATGTATCGAAAGGATAGTTTATATGCGACATGTGCCAATTATAGAATCCAGAATGCTGTTAGCCATACATTGATGCAAACGTAACTCAATAAAATCTATGGAACAGCTCATATATTTTTCGCAATTTCATCGTTCATCCCATAGTCTAATCTAATTAATCTAAATATAATCGTTCATCCCGTTATTTGTTCGTAATGATGAGTACCTAATAATGCTCCCACGAAATTTTTAATTTTTTTACACCTTATAATTATAATGGGAACATGACGATTATAAATGGCATCTGATGCCTGCTGGAAAAACATGTTTGAAAATTGCTTCCGCATATGGGCCTAATAACTTTTTAACTGTTATATTTCTTCTTTAGGAGAATTTATACGTAAAGTGTTTTTTGATTATTCCACCAGGAATTTTCAGGATCAGCCAAGAGTCCAGTTTTGATCCCAGTTGATGGCAATAGGCTCGCTCTATAACATGGTACTTAAACATAACTGCCCAAAAATGTGGAGTTTCATCTTTGACTAACTAAAAAAATAAAATTAACAACAATTTTAATTTCTCTTATCAAGATCGGAGACTCTACACTCGAAGTTGTAGACGATTATGTATTCCTGGGACAAACGGTCCAGCTAGGTAGGTCTAACTTCGAGAAAGAGGTCAATCGTCGAATCCGACTCGGCTTGGCAGCGTTCGGGAAGTTGCGCGGTATCTTCTCGTCCAACTTACCGCAGTGTCTCAAGACTATAGTCTATGACCAGTGTGTGTTGCCAGTGATTACATACGAGTCCGAAACGTGGTCGCTCACAATGGGCCTCATCAGAAGGCTTAAAGCCACCCAAAAGGCAATGGAGAGGGCTATGCTCGGAGTTTCCTTGCGCGATCGAATCAGAAATGAAGACATCCGCAAGAGAACCAAGGTTACCGACGTAGCCCGAAGAATTGCCAAACTTAAGTGGCAGTGGGCAGGGCACATTTCTCGCAGAACAGATGGCCGATGGGGCCGAAAAGTTCTGGAGTGGTGACCGCGAACCGGAAGACGTTGCGTTGGAAGGGCTCCCCCTAGGTGGACCGATGACCTGGTGAAGGTTGCGGGAATCCGCTGGATGCAAGTCGCACGGGACCGGTCAATGTGGTGACACTTGTGTGAGGCCTATGTCCAGCAGTGGACGTCTTTCGGCTGAAATAGTAATAGTAATAGTAATAGTATATTTATTCGCGTAAAACATGGTATACAAAGGTGTTACAAATTCAAATGGCACAAACATGTTTAGCTAGGATAAGACCAAGCATGCAAAAAAATTGAATACAGGGAAAAGGGTAAGCAGGCATTAAACACCGAACAGTACATTAATATTAAGAACATCAAAATTTTTTATCTATAAATTCTCTTAAGCTATAAAAACTATATTCAAGTAACCATTTATAAAATTTAGTTTTAAATAATTTTGTATTTAATATTTTAAAATGCCTCGGTATTTTATTATAAATGCGCACACACATTGCCAGGCAGTTATTATTGTATTTAGCTAGCCTAGGTAAATCATTCAACACTAATTTATAGGGATCTCGTCTATTTCAAAGATTCACATCATTTGCAGTCCTAAATAATTGTTTGTTTTTCATTACAAACGTACATATTTCGTAAATGTAAAGTGACGGTAATGGTAACAAACCAAGTTTCTTAAATATTGGTTGACATGAGTCGTCAGGTTTAAGTCCACAAATTGATCTCATGCACTTTTTTTGAGCAATGAATGCTCTCTGGAAGTCGGTGCTATTACCCCACATTACAAGCCCATAACGAAGTACCGATTCCACATAGGCTTGGTATGACATTACAGCAGTTTTTATGTCAGTTACATTTTTAACTTGTTTAAGCGCGTATACAAATTTATTGATTTTAGTGCTGACATTATCTATGTGTTCTTTCCAATTAATATCTTTATCTATTATTACACCTAAGAATCTAGTTTGCGTTACTTCTTTGATTTTGTTAATATTGAGTTTAATGTGATTTTTATAATTATTTGATTGATTAAATTGAATGTAAACGGATTTATCTAAGTTTATCTTTAAATGGTTAATGTCAAGCCAATTCAGTAATTTGTCAATTGTATTATTAATGTCAAGCTCATGATCTAGAATGGTATTATGTTTTTTGTTGGATGTCACTATAATCGAGATGTCGTCGGCAAATAATATGCATTTATGATTAGTTATTTTTATGATGTCGTTTATGTATATGAGGAATAATATTGGGCCCAGTACGCTTCCTTGAGGAACGCCGTGTTTATTATGTCTATATTCCGATGAGTAGGCTATAAAGTCATTATTTTAATTTTTTTTATAGATTGTGACACGTTGTTTTCTATTAGTTAAATAGGACGATAGCCACTGGAGTACCGGTCCTCTAATACCAATAGCTTCTAACTTATGTAGCAAGATATCGTGTGACACCAGATCGAAGGCTTTCGATAGATCAAAAAAAAGGCCAGTGGTCAGATAATTATTATTAATATTTGAAAGTATAGCTTGCATAAGGGAAAATACAGCCAACGATGTGGATTTGTTCTTTTGGAATCTAAACTGCTTGTCACTTATAATTTGAAATTTATTACAGTAATTAATTAATCTTTTAAACATACATTTTTCAAAAATTTTGGACAAGATGGGTATTAAAGTTATAGGTCGGTAATTATTGATGTCACATTTACATCCCTTCTTGAATATGGGCTTTATTATGGACAGTTTCAATTTTTCTGGAAAGGTTCCGTTGGAAAATGACATATTTATTAAATGAGTGAGAATACCAGAAAGTTCATTACTACAAGCTTTTAAAATTTTAGTACTTATTTCATCATAGCCCTCTGACTTAGTGTTAGACAGAGACATAATTTCCAGTCGTACCTCGTTTACCAGCATTGGTCTTAGGAACATTGTGTTGACACATGTATTTTTGTAGATGTTTTTAAATGCGCTTTTTCCCCCATTTACATGCGTTAAATTTACATAATGGTTATTAAATATATAGGCCATTTGTACAGGGTCTGTAATTATATTATCATTTAATTTTATACAGTCTATGTTGTCTTTGTGAGTGTTATTATTTATTTCATTTTTAATGACAGTCCATGTGGCTTTACATTTATTGTTATGAGTATGAATATATTTTATATTTGCATTCTTTTTTGAATTATAAATACACTTCTTTAGCAGACTAGAGTAATTATTATATTTAGTTTTATTATTTACATTTTTATTTTAGTAGTACAGGTACCGTAGCTTCCGTTTAGTTTTGCAACTTTGTCTCAAACCTTTACTTATCCACTTTTGCGTGTTTTTATTATGGCTATTGACTTTCACTCGTACTTTGGTTCATGAAAGTCATCAAAAGCGCAGTTCGTGTCAGTCTTTAAATAAATTTCAGACCAAGACAGATTTTGCAAGCATTCCTTAAATTTTCGGATGTTGTCTAGACTATAGTCTCTTTTATAAATGTAGTATATTGCTGATTTTAGTGGTATCTGTTTAGCTGGAAAGCTTAACATTTGCGCTGTGTCATGATCTGAAAGATGTAGGGGAAGTACAGAGGCAGTTGCATTGGCAATGTTGCTAATGATATGGTCAATGCAAGTCAATTTCCGAGTAGGAACATTAATGTGCATTTTTAAATTGTAATTGTTGGACAAGTCTAGCAATTTATTTGTGATAATACCTTTTTTAATGTTTAAATCACCGGCTACAACTATATTAATTTTATATTTGTATTTATTTAGCAAATCATGTAAAAGATTATGCAATTTTGTAAGAAACTGATTCGGATCAGATTGCGGTGTTCTATAAACACATATAACTACTAATTTATGACTTGATACTTCTAAGCCACAAGATTCAAACGTGTTTTGAGTTGCATAGTTTTTCACGAATGATAGCTCTTTATAATATAAACCTTTTTTCACTAATATACAGGTGCCACCTCTTTGTTTTTCTCTACAGAAGTTAGTAGCCATTTCATAGTTATATACTTTAACGTAATTTTCACAGCCTTAGCCATGATGATGATGATGATGAATTTTAGTTTTATCAACACCGCACACGGGTCTCATTAGCCTTATCAGTAATGCACCAATGTCAATTTGATGTAATAACGTTATTTCCACACAGTCATTATTTAATAATTACAAAACGAAACATCTGTGTAGGTACTACTGTGTGCGAACACATTAGCATACAGATGTTGATGACTAACAGACTAACTTCAGGATATTGTAATGTTTGGGAACTTGTCAAATATACCTCTACGTGTTTATACAGCTTTGGTATACATGGTAATTACGGAAGCTACCGGTGGAGTATTAAAAAAAAAAAATTGAATTAGGTATATTTAATTTAAAGAGAAATTACATGAATCGACTATGGCTAAAGACCGATGAATACGTTCGAGGTTGGAACCGAAGTGTCCGTATTGATGCCCTGGAAATGGTGGCGTGATGGTTGTTACGTTGCGCGAAGTCAGCATCTCGTGTTCGTCCGTGGCTGATGCAATGTGTTGTTAGGTGTTTAGATATTATAACTTTATATTACTACTTCGGTAATGTCCGATGTATATGTGTTCTGTTCACTTGTATCGAGGGTGCCGGTTTAATAGTAACGACCAATTACGACTGCAGTTTATTTGCGACTAAACTTCTCTGTATCACGGGCGCAGCCGTGCGTCACCAATAATATATTCGCTGAGTAAGCTTGTACATAAATTGTGTCCCTACAGGTGTAATTGAGGTTAACGCATCGTCAGTGATGCCCCTTTGGTACCGTGGTATAACAAGTCAACATCTCGTGGTCCATCCTCGTGACCGTGGCTGATGCAATGTGTTGTTAGGTGTAAATGAGGTTATCGTTTGCGATGCGCCCTTGGTACCATGGTATAACATGGTATACATATAGTCCTGTTATGCATACCTACAGCCTACAGGTATAGCATGCGAGTTTAATATTATTTTAGCTTGAGGAAAAACCGGCCATGTGTGAGTCAGACTCGCGTATGAAGCGTTCCGTACCATCGTAGTGGGGAACCCTTCTGTCCGCCTTTTTTTTTTTTTTTATTTGTTGTTGTAGCGGCAACAGAAATACAAATTCTTCTGAAAATTTCCACTGTCTACCTATTACGGATCATGAGATACAGCCTGCTGACAGACATACAGACGAACAGCGGATACTAGTAATAGCAAGAGCGAGTCGGACTCGCGCACCGAGAGGGTTCCGCACAAACTTTTTAAAGGACAAACTTAACTTTGCTGTTCGATCTCTAGAAAGGGCTATTGCACCAACCGCAAATAATAAGTTTTTAAAGTAAAATCGCTTTTTTTGTTATTAAACTACATATTTAAATAAATAGCTCTCAAATCGAAGTCTAGTCATAATAATTCCCTTTATTAATTACGTTACATATCTTTTACATTTTTAAATATTTCTATACAAAATACTATAAAAAAAACATTTAAAAATATAAAAAAAACAGTAGCCCACCAGCGCTGGGAACAGGGTCCGAGCTGCCGGTGGTCAGGGCTCTTGAGAGAGGAACCTCCTAACAATACGTGCCGTGTCCAGAAGTACTGCTTTCTGAATCAAGCCCTTGATCCAGCTGCCAAGCGAGAGCCTCCTAAGATGTTGGTCGAGGCTCTTGGCTATTAAGCCATTCCAAACTGTGTCCAGTTTTTGTTGGAGAACAGCACCTAAGCTGTGATCTGAAGCGTCTGTCATGATGGCGAGGGAACTTCCTTGAACTGGATGTGAGAGTATGGTGGCCTCTGTGATGCTTTGGCGGCACTTCTCAAAGGCTTGCTCTGCGTCCATTGTCCACTCGATCGGCGTGTTGTCATTGCGCTTTCTATTATGTCATAATAATTATTATTTTAGTGTTCTCACTATTTTATTTTTAATTTTTGGTATTTGATGGAATATCTATTAGTTTATTTTATGTGTATATGTGTATTAGTATCAATATAAGTATATAGACATTCTCGTTAACAAGAAGTTAGTTTTTTAGACATTATTTTGTACCCTATCACTATGTTTTCCTATTTAACCCAAAGGTTGACAGGTAGAGAATGCCTTGTGGCATTAAGTCCGCCTATGTACCACTCTTGAACATGAAGATTAAATAAATATTTACGGTTTTCAGATTTTTCCCTATAAATGTGCTGTAAGACCTTGGTTTTTGCCAAATTTCGTGATCCTAGGTCAACGGGAACTACTATATTTTGGTTAAAAGCAAGATCTTACAGCACAAGTAAAGGGAAAACTCCGACAGATAAAAAAGTTGAAAATTAAGGTAAATTCTGGCACTTACAAGTTTTCGCGAAAATCTAAATTTGCCCATATCTTTTTATGATGTTGACTCAGGACCTTGATTTTTATACACCTAATAAGGACTAAAGCTCTCAGTATCTGATATAAATTTCTACTTGCTAAGTCCACCCGTTCCTGAGAAAATTGGTGATGACAGACGGACAGACAGACAGACAAGAATGTAATCTTATAAGGGTTCCGTTTTGAGGTACGGAACCCTAACAACGATACAAATTATGATTTTCACATATTTATTTAACTCGCTGTTACCCGCGGCTTCGCTAATGTTCATAAGTTTTACAAAATTATCATGTCAATAAATTCGCTCCCAGATGTTGGGCAACCCCACTAGTGAACAGCAACAGGAGACTTGCGTGTTTCTTTTGTTTTACCTTTCAGACACTGTGTGCTAATGTAACACAACGCTGTGACAACTTATTTATAACAGCCGGTGTTACTATGAGGTAAAACTTCATCCAGTATCAGACATTATCGAAAAGAGTATTTTATGTTGTTGTTGTTCGTAAGACAACAACAACATTATTAATACTTGTTAGAGTTGTTACCCATTTTTATAGTAACCTTCCCGATTCTTAACTCAGAGGTGATGTCACGAGCTATTCTCTTCCAGCCAACCTTTATGTAAAAAGGGCAGCATTGTGATCGGTGTTAGTTCAAACAATATTATTACTAAGTGCATAAAGTATTTATTCCGGAGAGTGATAAAAATACAAATAAAAATACAAGACGGTTCTAGCATCTTTCTTCAATGTATTGCCATTCTTCCAACTTTTGAATGATTTTTGCATTCGCCCTTGTGTGCCAACTTCACGCCATGGGATCTCAATCTGGGGACAAACACATACATTTGTAAGCTAGGTGTTGAGAAAGCAGACTACTTCATTACTTACTGTACTATATGTATACCACTATGCCTACTCCTTCGGCGACACAGGCGTAATGTTTTGTTGTCATGCCAAGCAGACCAAAATAGTAGTTAAGTTAATTAAATCGAAATTAATCATCATCTGCGTAGCCTTTACCCAACTATGTTGGGGTCGGCTTCCAGTCTAACCAGATGCAGCTGCATACCAGTACTTTACATGGAGCGACTGCCTATCTGACCTCCACAACCCAGTTAGTACTGGGTAATACGATACCCCTTGGTAAGACTGGTTGTCAGACTTTTTGGACCACTGACTACCTGTAACGGCTGTCAAAAGTCTACAAATGACAGTCGGGACCAACTGTTTAACGTGCTTTCCGAGGCACGGAGGAAACTCGGTATGTAATGGGTGGTCACCCATCCACAAACCATCCTAGGCAAGCACGGCTTAACCTAAAGATATATTTAGCTACGAGCTCCACTAATTCAAAATTTATGTTCAACACTAATATACATATTATATTATTATTTTAGTTAGAACTTATTGCTACACAGTGGCCCAGAGTCGGAATATAAGAACGGTTGATGGTGATAGGCTCGCCCGTTACTACATGGGACTTCAGCATAACTGGTAAAATGTGAGTAGTACCACAGAATAGATAATTGGTAGTACTAAGGTACACTCCTGCCTAACTCGTCAGGGATGATGTCGCCATGCTACGTTGAACCAGTGTTTAGTGTTGTATGCGACATAAAACACACATTAAAACGTAGTAAAAAGGTTTTTTACCCAACTGAGGCGAAGCCCAAAAGGAGGGTTATGTGTTTGACCTGAACGGATTTGTATAAATTATGCGTCGTTAGATTCGTCTTTGTATCGCGAGTGTCACTGGCTACATTAAAATAATTTAAAAACAAAAATGGCGGATTTGGGGTGCATTTGTGAAGTTTATTTTCTTCCAATACCATCGAGTGCAGTGTCAAAATGAAGGGATTTACAAAGTGATTACTTTTCTGATACTTACTGGCAAGGATTGCCGTATGTCTTGCCATCCGTCCCACACATTGGGTTATATTCCAAGGTGCAGCCATGGACCTCTGTCAGGATTCCGACCAGTAGTAGTGTGAGTACTGAAATATATCAAGCAGTAATATAGAATTTATTCATACTAATTATGGTCCTAAAGGTACCCGTAACGAACCCGGAAGGTAAGAAAGAAAGAAAAATATTTATTTGGGACAAGCACAGGAACTACAAAAATTATAATAAAAAAAAAAAAAACAAAAAAAAAGGCTCCGTTCTCAGCATGATGCTGCGGGCGAAGCCGCGGGCATGAGCTAGTAATGATTAATACTAAAAACCGGCCAAGAGCGTGTCGGGCCACGCTCAGTGTAGGGTTCCGTAGTTTCCCGTCCGTCACAATAAGTGTCCCCACTTATGAGTTTAAAGGTGGGTATCCATTATGTAAAAATGCTTGCATATACGAATATACTACAAACTTAGTCCAGAAATTATTTTGTACAACTTTTTGTCTTTTTTGTACAAAAACTGTTGTTTCCATCAAGTTCAAAATAATTTTCCTAGAAAGTCCTTATAAAGTTCTACTTTTCAGATTTTTTTCATATTTTCTAAACTTATGGTTCAAAAGTTAGAGGGGGAGGACACATTGTTTTTTACTTTTGGAGCGATTATTTCCGAAATTATTGACATTATCAAAAAATGATTTTGGGAAACCCCTATTCATTTTTAAATACCTTTCCAACAATATATCACACGTTAGGGTTGAAATAAAAAAAAAACACTTCCCACTGTACATATAGGGGGAACCCTAATAAAACATTTTTTTCCAATTTTTATTTTACCACTTTGTCGGCGTGATTGATATACATATTGGTACCAAAT
This sequence comes from Xestia xanthographa, assembly GCA_905147715.2. Lineage (NCBI taxonomy): Eukaryota > Metazoa > Arthropoda > Insecta > Lepidoptera > Noctuidae > Xestia > Xestia xanthographa. The sequence continues at coordinate 2,993,085 of LR990644.1, read as the reverse complement.
TTCAGCTTTCTCGTGCTAACGGTCACAGAGATTAAGCGAGGACGGGCGGACGGACGGACGGACAGACATGGCGAAACTATAAGGGTTCCTAGTTGACTACGGAACCCTAAAAATGGCATTAAAATCTATAGTTTAGTTTAAAAAAAATACACGACCACACAGATTAGATAGATCTGAAAAGATACTTTTTATAAATAAATAATCATGCATTTACTTACCAAATGTTAGCTTCATGATAACGTCGGTAGTTCTTGTTTTGCAATACATATAAAAAGACAAGAAAATGCCTTATATACAAGTTCGTATGACCTCGAGACCAGGTTTTCCCTATATGCAACAAAACAATAATAATGCAATCAACGTGCTCTATTTACTATATCAATTAATATTTACATAATAATAACTAGTTGGTCTACCGTACCTACCAACCAACACTGGTGGGGGTGGGGGATGACCACGACCTCTCACAGAGGGCAAACAGATTAGAGTTCAGGTTTTAATCCCAGAATCGGCCAAAATATTTTTCCAGGTTGCAGATTTAAAGAAGTTGTAGTGACAAAAAAACCGGCCAAGTGCAAGTTGGACCCGCGCACCGAGGGTTCCGTACAAACTTTTTAAAGTTCAAACTTAACTTTTGTTGTCCCATGAAACGGCTATTGCACTAACCGCAAATTATATGTTTGTAAGTAAAATCCCTTTTTTTTGTTATTAAACTACATATTTTCGGTTTTCGGTTTTCATATTTTTCCCTTTACATGTGCTGTAAGACCTTGCTTTTTGCCAAATTTCGTGATTCTAGGTCAACAGGAACTACCCTATACCCTTTCGAATACACAGACAGACAGACCGATAAGAGAGTGATCTTATAAGGGTTCTTTTTTTTACCTTACGTACGGAATCCTAAATAGAGTATTCTTAGATGGTTGGCTCATGTTGAGAGACTGAGTGAAGGGCGTCTAGCTAAATGTACAAGACACATGTGAGTGACAACGCCGGGAGGAGATGCCCTAGGAGGTCATACACTGACTGTGCATATCGCACCTTCTTATTTTTGTCTATTGATTGTTTATGATTTTGTATTAAGAAAAGCTTTTGTTCGAGTCTTAAGAAAGTCAGTAAAATTTCCTACGTTTTGAAAAAGCGCCTTTCTTTTAATAGATTAAAACAATATTAAAACATACAGTCCACTCACAGTTACATATTGGTCGGCGTTCTTTAGTTTCTGCCTACCTCTATGTGAATAAACCGTGATGAAAGTATGAAAGCTTTAGTGTTGGAATCTGGATTCGGGACCGAATAATGGAAATAGGCTCGCCCGTTATTACATGGGACTGAGATGAACATGAACTGGTGGAACGTGGGTGTACTTACATCTCTAACGATCCCCCCGCAGTAGAGACGTAATGTGGCTGTATTTATTTATCCATTTACTTGTAGATTGATAAACGCTATCAATCAAAGTTAGTTATTTATTGTAATTATTCTTTTCTTGAAGCTGACGACGTACGTGTTCAGAAAAAAACAACTTAACTTTATAGAGTTTATTAGCATAGCATCACGCTTGTATTACCTGTAAGGGGAGCAGATGTATTGCAGTTGCCCAGATGTTGCTAGCTCGTTTCATGGGGCGCGGGCGAACCTATAGCTATTAATGGGGGAAAAAATCAAACTACGGGCTGTTACTAAGAATATTCTACGTAAGTAATTCACAAGTATTTCGGTTTTCCTTCAAGGGGTAGCAGACCCCGGGGTTGCGGGACTGTTCGAAAGAGATACCGTGGCCCCGGAACACAAAGGGCGATGAAGGAACATGGATGGGTTTTAGTCAGTAAAAGTCTGACACTCCATCCTGCTCCTAAAAAAAAAAAGGTAGCAGACCTGAGCATTTGATATTAATTTCAGCTTGATACCTCCACGTGGTTCTGAGAAAAAAGAGTATTGACTGACAGTTGGACAACAAAGGAAAGTGATACAAGGTTTAAAAACGGAATTATTCATATTATATCGTACATGCGTGAATAAGATCCGATACGTCAGCACAACAAGAGTTGGGCCAACCACTGACCAACATTATGTCCAACCACAAGTCAACGTACTAAACGTGACAACATGCCAAACGCAGTACACGCAATGCTCGCACGTCTTATTCGTCAACGTCGTCATTTGGAACAATACAATTGCCTCTGATTTGTTGAAATTGAAATACACGCGACGTAATACAATGGTCAATTAGTAAAGCGGTGATGACGAGTTCTAATCTAAGGTTTTAACGTACAGGAAAACTGTGGAGGAATCCCCGTTACCGGCTCTAAGACTCTTAGAGTCTTTTTTTCCTTATTCGGTTCGTTTAATAGTTCTATGTTCTATGTGTGTGTGACGATGATAAGGATGATGAACGTTCCTATATGAGATCAGTGGGCCATCATCCACCATGAATCATAATTAGTCTAAAACTTGGTATAATGATCGCTTCTATACAGGGTGTAAAAGACCTCATCACGAAGCCGTCAACCACGCATTCTGTACATCAAACTAAGTAACTTCACGCAAAAATTATTGCTAGGAATCTACTTCTTTTTTTGGGGTGAAAAATCATGTTTTGTGGTAGAACTCAATGTAACGCACTCAAAACATTGTGCTGATGGATGGATTGAATAGTACGGGGGTCGTGGAGGTGTTTAAAGTAAAAACCTTACATTAAAAACTTGTATTTAAAAAAAAGAGAAGATTCCCAGGTATGGTGTAGAACAAAATAATGATCGCAATGACGCGATGACAAGGAGAACAAGTGCCTTTTAGGCTTCGTTAAGAGGTGTTTTACTCCCTTTATAATTACGTTAGACCTTATTAACAGTAACGTTGTAAAGATCTAGCAGATTAGGAACGATATTTAAGAAAATAAACAAAATTCTGGAATATAATTTTTAAGAGAATAAGGAGAACACCCAATGAGTAAGTAGGTATAAAATTAGTTCTTAATCCTTATAAAATGGTTCCGTATTTTAATATTTAACATTTCCCCTTTTTAATTAATTAATACAAAGGGTTTGATAATAAAACACAATTTAAGAAGGAGCAAGTTAATAAACCATGTAACAGATTAGATTTTTGAGTTAATTAATATAATCTTTTTAATATTTCACGAAGAAACAACTCATCCAAAAAACATAACCCTTCCTTGGAGTCGGGTAAAAAGATTATTCCTCGTACTCATTATTTTTTTATTATAAGAAGTAGACTATTTGTGTGTCATTTTATCTTCAATACTCTCAAAATAGTGACGAGAGTCGAGAAATTGGCATGGCCTAGATTCTAGAACCTAAAACTCGAAGACTTGTGACAACTCCCGACGCGTACTGCGCCCGCGTGGTGGATTACTGTTTATCTGTTTGTCTGTTTCGATGATCAAGCATCACGTAAAATTTACGAAATCAATGTAAGTAGATAAATTGTATACATATAAATTGTGCGTATCTTGAGGTATTATTTCGTTTTTGTTTCATCGTAATCCGTTAATGCTATCAAAAGATATATGAATTTAAAGTGTTCAAGGAGAACTAATCATCAAATGTAAGATGCAGCGACATCTATTGTACTAAAATGGTACCAATGACTAAAAATGTGCTCACCAGATAACTTTTAAATCGACTTACCGGCTTTAAAAAAAGTTATTATAGCATAAGGTACTCTAGATTAGTCTACATGATGCTGCTTTGAAAATTTACATAGCAAGCTCAAGAGTTTGTTTGGTTGGTTGAACGAGCTAATCACAGGAACTACTGGTTCGAATTAAAAAAATCTTATAGTGTTAGATAATCCATTTATCGAGGATAGCTGTAGGTTATCTAACATCACGCTACAACTAAAAGGAGCAGAGTACCAATGATAAATGTTACAAAAACAGGGAAAATTTATTTCTTTTGAGAGCTTCCGTTGCGAGTGCTGCATAAACAGTTAAAGTTACGCAACAATCATGTATGAGGGAAACATTCCTCTTAAAACGTTCTAAAAAAATCCGTGATAGCAGGTTGGCTCACACTCTCTCTAACCCTCTCTCTCTCTCATGTGACGCAGACGAAGTTGCGCAGGTCAGCTAGTGTCTTAAATAAACATAGAAAGTACGTGTGAATTGAAAAAGCCATACTGGTACTTTTCCGGATCTGAACCCACGACCTAGCGTATTAGTGGCGAGGCCTTAACTTTGTTCCATCATGACAGAACCTTCTAAAAGAACAAGGCTAATGACGAACTTTGACCCCAACGCATTGATGAAAGATAAAAATTTCATAATAAATCACGACCGGCCTTACATATTAAATACCTTACACGCTTATTTCATAAAAGAGTTTTAATTACAGGGCAATTTCAACAGCACACATGTTTCATGCATTCTTTTGCTTTCATACATTTTGGCATTCCATTCCTTGTACCCGAAATAATTTGATGTTTATCAGCCAAAAATAATATGTGCCTGTATTTTTTGGGCAGGAAAATGTTTAAACGTGAGAAATAAACGTAGATTAGATAATAATCATCTGGCTAGCGTTTCAGCATCTATTATGGTAGGGTCAGCTTCCAGTCTAAACGGATACAGCAAAATACCAGTGTACACAAAAATTACTACAGCGCCATCTATAACTTAAATGAAGAACTAACATGAAAATTGTAAATAGCAGTTTAACTCACTAACATTAATTACTTATGATCCCAGCCGTGCCCAAATGGGCACGGTGCATTGTTATTTTAATTATGTCTGTAATTGCGGGTATTGAAGTGCTACAGTTTTTAACTTAAAAAAAAATAAGCCTGTTCAAGTCTTGAATCGTCATTTATCGTGAATTTAATTTTTTTTTCTAATGAAAAACGATACACGGTTCATTTGTTTTCGTTCGTACGAAGAGATATTAGGGAAAGGGCAAAGTCATCCGCGACTTAAGACTACATAGAAAAACCCGACAACAGCTGTCAGGCAGTATCCTCCCTTTTCTATCAGGGATGAAGGACTTTGCACCCTGTTCTTTATACCCCTAAAACAAGTATATTTAATTCAGCGACTGCCCAAGTCCTTGACTGACCTTGGATAGATTGGTTATCAGTTTCAGGTTTCTGACCTTATTGCGCGGTACAACATCAAAAACAACAACAGCCCATAACGTCCACTGCTAGACATAAACCTCTCCCATGATGGGAGGAATTTGCCGTAATCTCCACGCCTGGCAGGCGGATTGGAGATCGCAGTGATGAAAGACTAACAGAAAACGCTGCTGCCCATTCTCTGGTCTACGGAGGCGCAAGGTGTTCTGCCTCACATATTAGTCGCCTTATACGACACCCGTGAGTGTAATGGGTTGGTTCTATTCTACTCTGCCGGATACCACACGGCTTGAAAAATTTGTATAATAAGTATTATTTTCTTAAAATTGTATTGTTCTTACTGCTCTCAAAACGGTGAAGGAAAACATCGTGAGGAAATGTCTTAGAACCAAAAAATCCGAATACATGTGACATCTACCAATCCGCACTGGGCCCGCGTGGTAGATTATAGCCCATTCCCTCTCATAGAGAGGATCATAGCCATTTTTGGTCGCAGATTTGATAAAGATGTAACAAGTCGCAACAGTTTCGTAACTGACACGACACAATGCGACTGTGTAGGGATTAGCTTTTCCGTGTTGTAACGGTTCAGTAAAAATGTGACGGAAACTAGATTCAGTAACTTTGTGTCGTCGCTGTTTCGACATTTTTACAGCTTAATTTGTAATCACACATTTTAGACACTTTGTGTTTGGTTTGTAACTAGTGTGCAAAGTTGACACAATGTGTTGGAACTGGGTAGTAACATTGTGTAGTCGCTGTTCCAGAACAGTTTAACACTCACTTGCTAATATAAAAACATCACCAGAGCCAGTTATTCTCAAACTTCCTTATTTTTGCTGCCGTTGTCTACCATATCATTAAAATTAAAATGAGTAAACAACCAAAAACCTCACGTAAATTCCGATTACTTTTTACAGTAGAGTTAAAGAATTAATGTCCCAAAATAACTTGCTTACATGTAAGTTAATTTTTAGGGTTCCGTACCTCGTAAAGAAAAACGGAAAGTATCGAGTTGAAATTAAAACCATATACTCAAGTCTACGGTCACATAATGCTGTGAAAAATCAACCTTCAAAGTTAACGAAAAAAAAGATACGGGTGTTTATGTCGCAAAAAACGTACGAGTATATTTCGAAACTCTCAACGGAATCAAAATTCATAGGGTACTTCCCGTTGGCCTAGAACTATGAAATTTGGCAAGTAATATCGTCTTATACTACAAATACAGGGAACAATCTGAAAAAAAAGTATAAATTTGTAATTAAATCATAAAAAAAAATGTATATTATTCTTTATTTAAAGTACGCCGTATAACTGTCAATACCGTTTATCTCGAGAACGCGTAAAGGTATCGCGTTGAAATTAAAACCATATACTCAAATCTACGGTCACTTGAAGTTGTGAAAAAAAACAACCTTCTAAGTTTACGTAAAAAAGATACGGGCGTTTATGTCGAAAAAAACGTATTTTTCGAAACTCTCAAGGGAATCAAAATTTATAAGGTAGGTACTTCCCGTTGACCAAGAATGATGAAATTTGGCAAAAAGCAATGTCTTACAGCACATGTAAAGGATAAAATCTGAAAACCATAAATATGTGGTTTAATAACCAAATAAATACCTACAAGTTTATTCGGAACCCTCGGTGCGCAAGTCCAACTCGCACTTGGCCGTTTTTTTATTATTATTGTAATTGTTTGATGTTGCATTGTTGCTAGGGCGAATTGACAGATACTTATTTTATTGAACTTTAAACTTAATTTTTTCTAGGCTATTTACAGGAAAACAGTGCGGATTTTGGTACCGAGGAGCTTAGTAGTATAGTCCCTAGCGCCAAAGTTTCAACTTTCGACTCTGTTGCAATCCCCCCTAATATTGTGATACCATTAAAGTACCACGTCCTTCCATAACTTTGGGAAACACTGCAACCAAAAAGATATGAGGAACCATCTTAAAAATCCAGTAATTTTGTAACGACTTAGCGTAACATGTCGACACGTGTCGACACATTATCGTAACTTTGTGACTAGTTGTGACGAGAATATTTGTCATTAGCATTTTATCATAAATGTATTTTTTGATAGTATATCAATTTTATGGTTTATTCTTGCTAAAATATTTTGGTATTAGTATTAAAATTTGATATTGTATTTAAATAGGCGCTTTTGAGCACTCTATGTATTTTTTTTTTTTTTTTTTTATAAAACAAAGTTTATCTTTCGCCCGAATTATTAAATTATGATAAATTATGGTGGCGCGTTGGTAAATATCAACATATTCAACGAAATTACACAGTAAATTTCTTTTCCCATAAAGATTTGAGCATTTTAAACCATAGAAATTAATGAAAACTAAATCTTTATTTACATGGGAGATAAGATGGGGTTTTTGTATTTTTATTGTTTTATAGATGTCACGCATGAGCCAACGAAAATGAACGAATGAATGAATGATTTGTGCGAACTCTGGTTAAAATGTGGTAACAATGTTACGTCACGGCGACGTAAATTAGAAACCAAATGTTACTATAATACTGTGTCGGGATCTTACCCATTTTTAGTTGCAGCGACGGCATTAACACGGAACGGCGACGAGATTATGTTTCGAGATAAGTCAGTGTCGACGCTAAGTGTCGAAACGGTTACGTTATGTGTGCAAAAATGGTTATATGGGGAGGCCTGTGACCCAGCAGTGGGAACATTAATAGGCTGATTATGATGATCATAGGTATTTATTTTCAAGCGAGATTTTAGTGGTAACGCTAGGAGGATGCGCCCCAGAAGGACATATACTGACCTTATTGGTGAATGAACTTTCGAAAGGTCACAGTCAGACCAGAAATATGATCGTGGACGAAGCTCAAAGAGTATGTAAGGATTACAGCAGCTGGCGTTCTGCCTACCCCCATAGGAAAGAGTATGATGATTGAAGTAATTAAATTTTATTGCATTAGTAACAAAAAATTGTGTATACGACAACTCTTTTAATACAAATCACACTAACACTAATTACATAATTTACAGAAATGACGCCTCGTACCTATATTTATAGTCAAATTTCAAGATGGGAAAAGTTGTTTTCGAGATCAAATGCGCACATGACACAAGCGCACAAAGCACTCTGTTGGGTTCTCAACACAATAAATGTTTATACATTGAGGTATCTCCTAATGTAAGTGAGTATTAGGTGAGAGCATATAGACAAGTGTAACGGTAGGCGAAATAAGAGCATTTTATTAGTGTTATAAGTGCAGTGGTTCTTTTCTTATGGGGGTTCCTTTCCGAATGCACTCTCCGTTGTAGGCTTTCGATATCCTGGCACATTTCAATCTGCAAACAAATTTATGTAGGTAGGTATAAGTGTAAACTAGTCGTCAGAAAAAAATATAATTATATTATAATAATAATTTTGAGGCGGAAAAATCATCTTCTGTCAAACCATTCCCAACAATGTCGGTCTCGTTTTTGTAACTCTTCGAAACCCGCAATTACAGACACAATTAAAATAAAAATGCACCGTACCCGATCGCGTACGGCTGGGGACATACAGGCTCCGGGCTCCTAAAAACAATCGTAATGGAAAAGCCCAATAACTCTTTGCATGACCCTAGAATGAAACCCAGGGCCACTGCTCAGCGCTCAACACTAGTACTTGGGACCACGAGACCAATCCCCAGCACGGCACACCATATCTTTTCCTTTTGTTGTTTTCGGGAAGAAACCTCCAAAAGGCGACCGATCTTTGGGGATAAGACCGGACAGTGTGTGATTTTTACCTCACTTAAACCACCCCGGTAGTCACAGTGCGCACATGGGAGGAAGGCCCGTTTCCGTTTAAAAGACCTGTCTGGTCCCCCTCAGCACAACCTGTGCACGAGCTGTGCAACACGTGACCAGAAACTCACTGGCAATCATTGACATAGGTCCTGAAGTTTCGGCCACACACTGGCTCGTACTCCTCGGTACAGTCGCACTCAGGATGCCACGCAGTTATCTGCGACTCGTACATCATCGCTGCCAATGCCGCAAGAACTGCAATCATAACAATTAATATACATACCGTACTGAGGATTGAATCGAACACCTCAAATTTAAAATGTAAGAGGAAATCGTAATCAGATCATGATTACAAGATATCCGGAATTAAATTATCGTGAAAAGTATACGTGTAAGTTATAGTTACTGACATAGCTTGCCAGCTGAAGTGCCAGCAGGCTGGTCAAGTTGACATGAGTTTTGGAGTGGAGACCATGTTACATCGCCAAGCATAGCGTGATAAACTCTTCACCTAGATGGATATTTAAAAGGCAGCTGGGACAGTCTGGATGCAGAAGGAAGACAAGGTGTTGTGGCACAGCTTGGAAGAGGTCTATGACCACCAGTGGACTGTGAGGCTGAGCTGATGGCATCTGTGTTCCCCAAAATTCCACTGCTAGATAGGATGTGCACAGAGAAGTTTCCGTTAGCTTCTTGGTTCATTTGTTACGCATCCATATACGCAGAATGGCCGTGGTTCTAAGTGGATGATCCGTTTTCGACGGGAGAGTCAATCATCTACCTTACCATTTTTAATAACGTTGGTGTCGGCTGCCAGTCTAACCAGTTGCAGCTAAGTATTTGGCATAAAGCGAACCGATCTGACCTCCTCCTCCCCTTGGAAACGTATTATTTAAGCAAAACTCACCGAGTAAGCACCTCATGACTCCCAGCCGTCTTCTGTACTCTACTAGGAATCCACGACTGAGGTAATCTTGATTTATTTCCAGGTTATATACGCATAGCTTTCCGGTATTATCAACTTTTCGCTGTGAGAAATGAAAATATTTTGACTCTAGTTATAACTGTTATTCGCCTAGATTACACTAACATGGTTTCTAATAACTCTAGCTTGTTAAACAGCTTGTGTCTTTAGTTCCATACATAGTGAATCAAAATAGGCAATTTAATTAATTTAGTGAACCGATCTGAAGATTTTGAAGATAAACGTGAATTAAAACAAAAAAACCGTGACGCGGCTGAAATCAGCTCAATTCATTCTGTTTCTAAATAATTAGCATTTGAAGTGCCAATGCTGCCAGTCTCTCGGAGCACGTTCCCGGGTGACAGCGATACGGAGGAGTACTTTGACGCCAAAGTGTCCTTTTGTCGTCGTTGCTTACTGTCTTGTACTTATTTTTAGTTTAGACAAATTTATTTTAGGTTGTTTATTGGTTATAAATTATGTTAAAGTGGATGTGTGGTGTGACAAGAATGGATAAGGTAAGGAACGAGCATATTAGAGGAAGTTTAAAAGTTGCGCCAGTTACAGAAAAGTTGAAAGGGAATCGACTGTCGTGGTATGGACATGTGGTGAGGAGGGAAGAATCGCATGTGACTAAAAGAGTGATGAATATAAATGTTGATGGATGTAGAGGGAGAGGAAGACCAAGGAAACGATGGATGGATTGTGTTAGACCACAAGTAACATGGGACAAGGGCCGGAAGACGATAATAGTCTTTTTTCTTTTTTAATTATGCTTGTACATATTATCCCTCGGGAGGAGCTCGTGGCTAAATAATAACAGCCGCTCGGGTCGATCGTTAGGTTAAGCCGTGCTTGCCTAGGTTGGCCTGTGGATGGGTGATCACCCATTACATCGAGTTTCCTCCGTGCCTCGGAAAGCACGTTAAACCGTTGGTCCCGGCTGTCATTTGTAGATCTTTGACAGTCGTTAGGTAGTCAGAGGCCCAAAAAGTCTGACAACCAGACTTACCAAGGGGTATCGTATTACCCGGTACTAACTGGGTTGTGGAGGTCAGATAGGCAGTCGCTCCTTGTAAAATACTGGTATTCAGCTGCACCCGGTAATCTGGAAGCCGACCCCAACGTAGTTAGGAAAAGGCTAGGCAGATGATGATATTATTATGCCTCCGTCTGTTGATCAACATAATGCTTCTGCAGTGGTTCAAGCTTATCAAGAAAGCCATTTAAGCTTGTTTCGTACCCTAATCAGGGGCGGCCGGAAACAAAGACACAAGATTTACTGTTACTGAACTATATCTCGAAGTAGTCAGACAGCTTAACTCCTAAGACCAGCTGTTTGAGAACTGTCTCTGTAATAATTTTACGCGGTTCAGGGTTATTGTTCAATTTGGATTATTTGATGTTTTCCTTTAATGTGGTGATTATATAAAAATCCAGCCAAGAGCAAGTTGTGCTCGTGCACCGAGGGTTCCGTATAAACTTGTAGGTATTTTGTTATTAGGTATTCCTCAGAGCGCACCTATTTTTAAACGCAACCATCTGAGCGCCACTAATAGAGGTAACTACATATTTACAGTTTCCAGATTTTTTCATTTACATGAGCTTCTTGCCAAATTTCAAGATTCTAAGTCAACTGTAAGTACCGGTAGGTATTGATTTCCTTGTGAAATTGCAAAATATGCAATATAAACAGCCAATGAATATCTTTTTATCGTGTTGACTTACAAGTTTGGTGTTTTCACTACTACAAGGGGTAGCAGACCTGCACCCCTAGCCAAGTTGACAATCTACAATCGTTAACGCTAGTAGAAAACTATTCAAATGAATGGGAATGACATCATCTCAACGTTAAATCCCGTGATCAACACAAACGAATAGAAAATTTGTAGACAAGTTTACATCGTTCAAAATAATAGAATAGAATGTTATCGTTTCTACAATGTTTTTTTTTTTTTTTTTTTTTTTACATTACACACAGCGCCATCTAGTGCCACATTAAGCAACGAGGCTTGTGTCGTGGACACCAGATAGTTGATATACTACATAGATACTTTTTGTTTGTAAATACATACTTATTATACATATAAACATCCATGACTCGGAAACAAATGTCCATGCTCATCACACAAACATTTGTTCCGACCGGGATTCGAACCCGGGACCCTAAGAACGTAAGGCAGCCTCACTACCGCTGCGCCAATCGGGTCGTCAAACTGTAGTGTGTGTGATCGCTAAACTGTAGTTTTTTTCTACAGACATTAGAGAACGAGCGATTGACTCAGTCGTGTCAACTTTGCTACTAATTTAGCGCATTCTACAATCGCTTACGCCGAGGCGTTTACAATTGTAGAAAGAGAATCGATACGAAACGTTTGTAACTTGGCTAGGGGTGCTGAGTATTTGATATTAATTTCAACTGATATAGATACCTCCTCCTACGCGTTCCTGAAAAAATGGACTTGAAACCCGTACAGATGGACAACAAAGTGATCCCATAAGGGTTCCGTTTTTGTCTAATGAGTACGGAACCCTAATTACTTAAAGTGCCTTCTTGGCTAGAGACCATAGGGAACGGCCCCGATTTACGACTTCGTAAGTCGTGTGTACGAACCTAGGCCTAACTTTGTAATTCCATCATCACTGCTCTCAATATAAAACATTATGTAAACGGGTATTTATCGCGATTTTGACGTGACAACGTCTTATAAATTGGTTTGCCGGGTGACACTTCAAGAAACTGGGTAACGCTCCTCCGCTCACGTTATGCGCTCACAATGAGAGCGAGTGAGAGGCACGCGTCCCGCCTAAGAGCGAGAGAGACAGACATAAAAAGTTTATTTTACCACTCAAAGTCGTTGTCACGTAAAACTTTCGCCCGTATACCGACTTTACAGGCAACCAATTTTTTCCTTTAATATAAGCCCGACGTTTCGACCGGATTGCACCAGCCGTGGTCGCGGGAAGACTGAAGTATTGGAGGTACCGCCACAGCAAAGCGAAGGTGTTTATTCAACTACCCTCACTTGATCTTCATAAATAATAATTAGGGCCAGTTCACACTAGGACAGCACACTACACTAACAGTGTCCGCATACTGAGATGATTTCACTTGACGAGTACACATAGTGATCAATGGATTCCAAGCGGGAGATAATCTGAAGCCTTCTTCGCGATTGAAATTAGGATACTGCTTTATCTCAGTCGCTTCCCGTACCATTCTCTTATAGTAGTGCTTCTCTTTAGCCAGGATAATTGGATTTTTTTTGTAAGTCCATTTCTCTCAATATATTAAAAAAAAACCAAATGAAGCATGTCCTAGAACCAAATATTCGAAGTCTTATCAACCGACCACTGGCATGGAGAGGAGTTCCGTATCCCAGCATAAATACTTCTATGCCCATACTTTGCTAAAGTGCCTGCCCGAGCTCCACCTGCAACTTATAATCCACTGCCGTTTCTGAGCTAGTTTCAAAAACATTATTATAGACAACAAAACCCCATTTTCCAGTCTAAAGGTCCCTTCAGCGGTAAGTGGGCAATTATTGCGTCTACAGTAGCTGTACTTAACATACTTTGCCCAAAGATAACACATTTCCCCACAAGTGGCATGGGTATATATGCTAATGTGTGAGCTGGCGGGGTGCCAGAGTAGCTCCGTATTAGCAGTAGATCAAGTTTAGATCGTATCTTATTTTGAGGTGCTCTTGTTTTTAATCAGCTGTTCAGTGAAACTACGTAATTGCATCACATTTTAATGATAAGTTAAAAATTAAATTGTGAAATCTTACTTTAGCTTATTATTGTGGTAATGATTGGCATGTCTTTTTCCCGTAGATTTTTCTGGTGAGAACGTGGTTCATTTATACAGATACAGTAATGTAGTACAGTACGGTGCTCTGACTCACACCATTTCTATTGCAAAGACAAGGGCCAATAATAATTGGTTTTGATAATGCATACTTAGCTGTGGTGTGAATCTTCAACAATAAACGGCTTGCTTGATTTACTTATTAAAGTACATACACACACAAATAAACGCACGCCTTTTTTCGTAAGAAGGGTAGGCAGAAACTACCAAACGCCACCTGCTGCAACTTCGACCACGCATCTGGCTGGTCACACACGCTGGCATCCTAAACTAACTAACTAAAACGTGGTTCTACTGTTATGCCATCAACCACATTATTGTCAACAGATGAATGTAACGAAGCTTGACGACAGGCCAGACGGTAACCGCGAGATCGAAGTTGAGGCCCGTTTGATATTTATTGGCCTCCCGATGTCATTGGCTCAAAATATTGGCTTCGGATGTAAATGTGTAGACACAAATGTTTGGAGAAATAAAATTGCTAATGAAGAATATTTTTACGGCATTTTTAGGATATCTATACTAATATTATAAAGAGGAAAACTTTGTTTGTTTGTTTGTTTGTTTGTTTGTAATGAATAGGCTCAAAAACTACTGGACCGATTTAAGAAATTCTTTCACCATTCAAAAGCTACATTATCCACAAGTAACATAGGCTATATTTTATCCCCGTACTCCCACGGGAACGGGAAATACGCGGGTGAAACCGCGGGACGTCCGCTAGTTCCGTATAAAATTACATTTTACTTATAACTTTTTTACTGACAGATGTTTTTTTTTAAAATAATTGTAAGATAGAGAACCTTGTTGGTCTAGTGGTTGGAAGCGTAACTGCTGAGCATGAGTTACTGGATTCGATTTCCAGGACAGGCATATTGTTATTGAATTTTTCCATCAGAAATTTCTCGGTGGCATAACTGGCAAAATGTGGGTGTACTATTAAGGTAAGCGTCCACCTAACCGCGTCATACACATCAGACGCATCGCATCAAACGGATCGTAGTATTATTGAACTGGTTCTAGCGATCCGTACGGTGCGGATCAGTGACTTTCTATACAAAGTATACGACGATCCGTTTGATGCGATGCGTCAGATGTGTATGATGTGGACAGGTGGACGCTTAGCTCAAAGTTCACCTTTGCTAAGCCTTCGGAGATTGCAGGCGTAATGTTGTAATTATAATGGCCTCAGATTGACATGGTAAAGTTTTTCTACGACATTTTTTCTGATAGTTTGCCTTAGTAACATAAATCATTTTGTCTGATTACATCGTACCAAAGAAAAGTACCTACTATCTACTTGATAATAAACCTATTTACACATTTTAATTCCTTTTTTTCATTTCAACGTTACTGTAATATTGTAAAACCGCTAGATACAACTCGTATATCAGAAAGTTAACCCGAACGAAGAAATATACAACTACTAAAAGCACCGAACGAAAACCCCGACGTTAAAGTTTACAAACTAAAAGTTGCCGGAGGAAATATTATAAGTTGCTTTTAGAAATACTTTCATACATTTTGATTAGGTTTGCTGTTTATTGCTGCCTGTTAAACTTGTTATCTTCACTTTAGTACTTGTTTCTATAGCACAAATTTATCAGACGGGCATCTGGGTTCAGAGTTTTGATTACCCACGGCGAATGTTAACTTAGGGTTCATAAAGATGAGCGGCACGTTGCCAACTGCAGATAAACTGCAGCCGTCGCCACTTGTGGTGTCGGCGGCTGCCGCCCGGCGCGTCGATGGCTGCCGTCGACGGTTGCAGTTGTTGCGTAGGCGGCTGCCGCCGGCGCGTCGACGGCTGCCGTCGACGCTTGCAGTTGTGGCGTCGGCGGCTGCTGCCGGCGCGTCGATGGCTGCCGTCAACGCTTGCAGTTGTGGCATCGGAGGCTGCTGCCGTCGACGCTTGCAGTTGTGGCGTCAGCGGCTGCCGCCGCACCGCCGCGTCGACGGCAGCCGTCGACAGATGGCGACGGCTGCAGTTTACCTGCAGTTGGCAACGTGCCGCTCGTCTTTAAGAACCCTTAATAGCAAGAGTTACTAAGCTTATGAGATCAACCTGCGTGGGTGTTATTATTAAAAACGATAATAATTATTAAAATAACTACCCATGATGATGAATGAATGATGAATGAACTTTATGCTTATGTCCTTCAAAGCTCTGATATTCAGATGGTACACAGCATTTAGCTTATTTCAGTATATTTTTATCGAGTGCTATTCAAATTAAAATTAAATTGACAAATACCGAACAATTAAGTTAGGACTGTGACAGAAGTCAAGCTTTGGCCAAATTATTGTACCGATCGGTAAGTAAATAATTTTACCCTTATTTAATGCCTATAGAAATAAATTGTAGGTGCGCATGCAACTTTACCGTGTATTTACATATACATTTCGTGTAAATTTTTTTTTTTTTTTTTTTTTTTTTATTTATTAAATCTCTTACACAAAAACTTATTATTTTTTTACAGTTTTTTACTCGCCAAACTTTACAGTTTGATGGCGAGAAGCGCTCGTTTATCATGCATAACTTAAAATTATAAACTTAACTTAAAATCGAACATATAATAATTTAAAACTTACTGCTACAAATCGAACATATAATAATTATAAAACTTACTGCTACATCTGTCTCGTGAATCTATTTTTCGACAAAGACAGACCGTCACCAACATACAACAGACAATGTATTCCAAACCGGAGTGACCACTGCTGGCCACTCCAGTCTAGAACCCACCGCCTATCAGTCCGACGACGTGTCCGCGTTCTCCAGAAACAAATTCTTTAGTTTTGCCTTTAACACACCTTTGCTTAAGTTAGAGTTATTCCTTAATAATTCTATTTTATTGAATAGTTTTGGCACCAAATATTTAGGCGTTCTTTTACCGTAATAGTTTGTTATTGTTGGTTGTACTAGTCTTTTCTCTCTCACACTCCTTGTGTTAAACTTATTTTTAACATTTACTTTGAATGTATCACTATAATAGTGTTCTAACCCTATCAAATACTCAACTTTCATATCTACTGGCAAGATTTTACAAATGGAGAATAATTTATCGTACTCTTTGTTACACTCTAACTTAACGTGTTTGCTAACTAGGAACTTGATCAGTCTTGTCTGTAGATTTTTTATTTCTAGTAAATATGTTTTAAAAGTACGTCCATACACAATAAGTCCATAACTGATTAATGAGTCAGCGAGTGCGTAATACACAATCAATAATGTATGTTTATTCACTACACTTTTCAATTGATAGAACTTCCCTAATACAGATCTCAGTCTATTACAGACATCAGTTACATGCGTTTTCCAATTAAAATTTCTATCTATACTTAGACCTAAATATTTAAATGAACTTACATACTCCAACTTTACGCACCTACAATTGATCTTGTTATCATGCAAGCATTCGTATGTATGTCCTATCACATTAATATTGTCTCTGAGCACAGCTTTAGCTCGCAAATTGTATGGCGAGTGTATATGCATGCATTTTGTTTTTAACAAATTTAATATTATTCCATTGTCATGTGCCCACTTGGTGATGCTTTCGAAGTCTTCCTGTACGTACTGTTGTACCTCCAGTATATCTTTCGAAGCATAAACTACACACATATCATCTGCATACATGAACACTCGACATTTGTTTACAACATTCGACACACTGTTCACGTGCATTATATAACCTACTGGTCCAAAAACTGATCCGGTCGGCACTCCGAGATTCACACTTGCCTCCTCCCCAGTCACACCAGCTATGAACGTGCTTATTCTCCTGTTAGTTAAATAGCTTTTAAACCATTTATTCGTGGGACCGCGTATTCCACATTCATCCATCGCTTGCAGTAATATGTCGTGATCCAGTGTGTCGAATGCTTTTTTGTAATCAATGAAGAGTGCTATCAGCTGTTTACCAGAGTCTAGACACTCATTAACATAGTCAGCAAACGCCGTTAGGGCCGAGACAGTACTGCGCCCTTTCCGGAAGCCATACTGTGTGTCTGACAATATATTGTGACGTTCCAAAAAATTACTAATTTGACCAACAATATTTTTTTCAACTATTTTGTCTAAGACAGACAATATGGCTACCGGTCTATAATTTACATATTCCAGGTGGCTTCCAGACTTATAAATAGGGCGAATAATAGCATTTTTTAACTCGTCAGGATATACACTCTTAGTCAAACACATGTTCATTAATTTAGCTAAAATAGGACTTAATTGTTTTCGTACATATTTAATGTCTTTCGCCCTCACTCCATCTAAACCTGGCGCTTTTTCACACGACAACTTATTTATAACTTTATCTATATCTGACGAACTAACAGTAATATACCTAAAACTAACCTCGCTCGGCTTAACATAGTCCTTTCGATTTAAGAATTTTGTGTCACAAACATGTTTAATACATTGAATTTCTTCAGTAAACGTTTTAGCAAAAGTTGTACATATTTGGGTGACGCTTTGTGTTTTACCTAAATATCTTAATATCACATCGTCTAAACTCGTTTTATTATGGCGACTCTCATTCTGACTAAAATCTGCTTGCACAGCGGCTTCTCGTCTTATGTCTGCATAAAAGACCTTATGTATCCACTTACTAAGCTGTTCTCTGGTTAAAAGTGATCTTCACACAACATATTTGCGATAACTGTTCTATAATCACACTCATTCGTACTGTAAATCAAACTATTAGGATTCAGTCATTAGTACTGAAAACCCACAGTTTAGGTATATTATTTGATCTTTTTAGCTCTAATCAAATTTCAGGTAATTATTTAATATTCAATATAAGTATTACAACATAAGAAATTACAACAAACGTAATTATTGTAGTAAAGAATAAATAAGAGTAGGTACACTCCTTGCGGTGCGGGCGCGCGGCTGTGTCTCAACCCCCCCGCTTCACCCGTACACATCAAGCGTGCGTGAAGCCTAGTCGTCACTCGTCAGATTAGTTTGTGATCAGAGTGCAAGCGTACAGCCGTTTGTAAAGTGATAGCAGATTGCTGTTGCATTAATATGTCAATCAGAGAAAAGATATACAATGACGACCCGATTGGCGCAGCGGTAGTCAGGCTGCCTTTCGTTCTTAGGGTCCCGGGTTCGAATCCCGGTCGGAGCAAATGTTTGTGTGATGAGCATGGACATTTGTTTCCGAGTCATGGATGTTTATATGTATAATAAGTATGTATTTACAAACAAAAAAGTATCTATGTAGTATATCAACTATCTAGTGTCCACGACACAAGCCTCGTTGCTTAGTGTGGCACTAGATGGCGCTGTGTGTAATGTCCGGCAATATTTATTATATTTATATTTATTAATGGTTAAAAAGTTGATAAGTGGTAGATAGGTATAGGTATTTTAAGCCGCTGCGCTACTTACGTAGGTAGGTATAAGTGTGCCTTGCACTATTTAGGTTATTTTAAGTGGCCAGATTTGCTTTCTTCCTACCTATTAAGATTATTGATATTTTTCAGAAAACATGCCGTTTAAAATTGTGTCAACTCGTCGAAGAGGCAAGGTAGAACTATGTACTGTTCCGGAAACATGGGAAGTCAAAAGAATATTGCGTTGGCCTAAGATGCACGGTGATATACTCGCCAAAAATGATAGTACCCAGCCCCAGTCAGATTCATCATCATTTCAGCCGAAAGACGTCCACTGCTGGACATAGGCCTCCCCCAAGTGTCGCCACATTGACCGGTCCCGCGCGACTCGCATCCAGCGGATTCCTGCAACCTACACCAGGTCATCGGTCCACCTAGTGGGAGGCCTTCCAACGCAACGTCTTCCGGTTCGCGGTCGCCACTCCAGAACTTTTCGGCCCCATCGGCCATCCGTTCTGCGAGCAATGTGCCCTGCCCACTGCCACTTAAGTTTGGCAATTCTTCGGGCTACATCGGTAACCTTTGTTCTCTTGCGGATGTCTTCATTTCTGATTCGATCGCGCAAGGAAACTCCGAGCATAGCCCTCTCCATTGCCCTTTGGGTGACTTTAAGCTTTCTGATGAGACCCATTGTGAGCGACCACGTTTCGGTCCCGTATGTAATCACTGGCAACACACACTGGTGGACTTTCGTCTTGAGACACTGCGGTAGGTTGGACGAGAAGATACCGCGCTATTTCCCGATCGCTGCCCAACCGAGTCGGATTCGACGATTGACCTCTGTCTCGAAGTTAGACCTACCTAATTGGACCGTTTGTCCCAGGTACACATAATCGTCAACAATTTCGAGAGTAGAGTCTCCGATCTTGATAGGAGTGGGTGTGACATGGGCAGTCATGACAGTCAGATTGGTTGACCTATAATTGTGTAGTGAAAAGAAGAAACTGCCGTACATACGAAGAAGCAGAGGATGAATTAACAAAAATGTTAGACAGAACTATTATATATATATTACTAGAGAAATATTTTCATTTATGGCCCATTGTTTTAAGTTATTACGAAATATTAAATTCTTTTCATATTCCGTTTCACTTTGTACAAAATTATTGGAACTCTCATCACTATCTTCAGACGCCTGAATTGATTTATAATCTTCAAACAAAGTAGATTCATAGTCATTTCTGACGGAACCCGTTTCTATCGATTGTGGTCGCACTAGATTTGTACTTGGATCAAATGAACTGGAAGAACTTATTGTATCAGCCGTTTGTTTGACGCAAATAGAGTTTTTTTATGTTTTCATACTCCCGCAAGCACTTTCTTCGTATGCCTCCTGTTCTTTTTCTATTTTTCCATGAACTGGAGTAGTTTTTAGCATTTTTTTTAAAAGGAGCTTTTTTTCACAAGCCCTCAATTACAGCGCCGAACTCAGTCATATGTCACTACTAGCCGGTAAATGCTTACTAATGTTGCAGAATAGTTCTTCTAGCTTTAAAAACGTCTTCTTTTCGTGA
This sequence comes from Xestia xanthographa, assembly GCA_905147715.2. Lineage (NCBI taxonomy): Eukaryota > Metazoa > Arthropoda > Insecta > Lepidoptera > Noctuidae > Xestia > Xestia xanthographa. The sequence goes on along the minus strand of LR990644.1, from coordinate 2,972,458 downwards.
ATACACAGCAAACTTCTGCATAAGAATCTGTTACTATTGCTTTTACCACAATTAGCTACACATGACGGTAATTTCGTACTTAAAGCGGTATAAAGTAGGTAGTTATAACAGCTTTCATAATTTCTGTTAAGTTACTATATGCTTCATAACAGAAACAACACCAACTATATACTGCAGCTGAATAACTGTCAAAATGTGATGTGTAATACAGCTAAAAGAGAACAGAACCAAATTATCCAGTATCATGCTTGATAATGGAATTTTATACCAGTGTTATACAAAATGTTACACACACTCTTGAGTAACAGGTCTGTTTATGATAACTATTCAGCTTTAAGAAATAAAATCGGCATATTACATAACTAACTCATCTAAAAGCATTATTATAGCAAAAAAAAACTTTGATAAAAAACTTGGCAATACACTCAGCTTGTATACATTTATAATAAAGCTTGAGCCTGCATAAGGTTAAATCGACTAAACCGTATGTTGGTTTCTTGTTTTAACTCGTTGACAGCCCCAGTATAATACGATTTATGTTACACTATCCTTGCACGCTACCTGCTAAGATTTGATTATGTACAATAATGTAATTGTAATATTGATGATATTATTTATTGTTTTGATTTCTCTTGGCTGACATAGTGTTCCAAACAAATCACAGATTATATAATATTGCGTCTGCGCCCGCGTCTCTGTTCGTCAGTGTTGCCTGTGAAAGTCATGGTGGGTACGTGGGGTGTAGACGTAATTATCATTTTCTTCGTATCTATTCTTCACATATTTGTATTGTTTTTTCGTTTACACTTTAAATATATATATATATTTTTTAAATTCATTTTATCCGTTACTGACCGTGGCATCACTCTGCTCTGGGCCCTATCAGAATACCAGCGCTGTAACGTTTTTTAATGTTACAGCACCATGCTGAGATAGGGGCCTTTTGGCCTCGTACAGGACTAATTTCGTTTCTTTTTATTTTATTTTTAGTTCTTTTTGTTTAATTGTTAATAGTTGTACCTGCTGTTAATTTTACCAGTTTAATTTGTGTGTTTTGTCCTGTGCGGGCTAATAAATGCTTTTTCTTTCTTCTTTCTTTCTTTCAAATTGTTGGCCAATTATCTGACTTGTGTGCTGCCTGGGTACAAGCCTCTTTTACAAAGGTACCTAAAAAAGGTAAATTCGACCTCAGAAATAACAAACTAAACGTCTGACACAAATAGTTACCATTCATCAACCATTTTAACTACTAGGTTTTTAATTTTTTTTTTTTTTTTTGATAATCGACATATGATTAACTGCACTATTTTATATGCCTTCTAGCGGGACATAGTATGGACCAATATTTATTTATTTAACATCTACATTTTTACCCCAATGTTCACAAAATGAATAAATGAATTTGAACAGTCATATTTCCCTATCAGAACATTCCTCTTTTCTTATATTTACCATCTCAATTTCTAGTATTTACTCAAACATTGTGTTCTCCCTAAATCCCTCCAGACGCGTCAACCCTGAAGGGTGTATATTAACATACCCCTTCAATACTGAGTCAGCAAGACCTAAGACTACAGATACTTTTCACGCTGAATACTGAAACTAAATCAACAGTTTACGCAAATCACGCCTTTTTGTGTTATACGGGAATATTTGAGATCGTGTTCTTTTTGTTAACTCAGAAAACGGAGTAAAGAAAGATCCTATGTAAACTTTAGTATTCGGCAAAAAATAACAAACGTTTCCAGATACATGTGTAGACGAGTAACAAGAAGGTCTGACAAGATTCAACATACACAGAGAATCTAAATTTGCTTTGTAATTGTCCATGTTAATGAAAGACAAAGTTACCTACTGCTCCAGTTTCACGAAAAGGTCCCTTAACTCAGAAGTTAACCAATTCTCGTTAAAAGTTCTTTTTTATTTTCCACAGACCTACATTTTACATTAGAGGGGAATTTACATAACTTTTGTGTAGAGGTTCATAAAAGACATGTTCTCAAAAGTTCAACTGTGTGGTTCCAACAGTCTCAAAGTAAAATAGCTGTGATAATCGGACGAATAGATAGAGACGGACAGGACGAATCTAAAAGGGTTCCGTTTTCGCCATTTGGCAATGGAACCCTAAAAATGTATTGGATTGACATAAGCTACCGAAGAGCAATGTTGCTGAAAGTTTTTGTAGGAACACGAAAAGTGTTCGTAGCTATTTTCACCTTTCTGCCCTGAGAAACGTGGAAACCCAACTAATCAAATCGCTAAGTAGCTCAAGATATGAAAATGATTATTTTATTGGTTATTTCAATAACCAGAAACTGCCTCTATTCACGTCTATAATGGTCGTAAGCTTCTTGATCTTCGACAAACATGACCGCGGTTTACCCTGATATTGCTGTACAAAAAGAAACAAGAAAATACGCCTAACTGTTACTAAATATTGAATGCCGACCATTACACTTATTCGCTTCTAAATTACAGGATCAATTTCAATTCGCCAAATACGATAACCACAATCATCATCGCAATATTCTGACGTACTTAATTCTAAACGATAAATAACGTTATTTCACTTAGCTATATAACGTTACAGTATCGGAACACGATACCGTTATCCATCAGTGTCGGGCGGCTCATCAATCCGCCATTACGGGTTTAGTAACAATTATCAATTTATCATCAATATTAGTATCTATCATGTCTGAATTACGAAGTGATAGGTTTATCCAAAAATTATACTTATAGTACATACCATTATATAAATTAAAATGGATAACGATAATGTTCAATAAAATACCTCCCCACATTCTACAACTGAATGAGACGAATTTTAAATCTTGTATAAATCGCACACTATGTAGGTAAGCATATTATAAATTGGGGGATTACATTGATGATAAAAATGCTTGGCTAAATGCTGGTGTTGCTCCACAGCCATAGGGCCAAACTAATTGATTCCCATGTTAATGTATTGTGGAAGCTGCAGAAGATTGGCTGCAGAACATTGTAAAAATATCCTTGCATTAAATAATTGCATAGCACATGTGTGAGTACTTTGTACTGTTCAGCCACCATTTACATTTATTAGTTATCTTTCATTGACTTGAATATGCCTTGATGGCTGAGAGAATGTCATGCTCACTCAAATGTCTCGCTGATGGTGGCGGGTGTGTCGGGTCATTTAGTTCCCTTCACTAAGGTTGAGTTGAATGGCGCCGGTACATGCATCATGTTCGTGGACGGGCGCTGTCAGTTGGGACTGGTCATCTCTTAGCTGCCACGGTTCGTTCATTTTAATTACTTTATTCTTAAATTATTGATTTAATCTTTTACTCTGGACGCTCTTAACATCTTTCTACATCGTTCTCACATATATGTATAATCTCAACATGTATGATGTTACCAAGATTTTGTAACAATATTTTGATTTAAGAGTGTCCATGGAGTTTCTTGCCCGTTCTTCTCCGTAGAGATCTACGCTAGGGAATGGGCAACTACAGTACTTTCTCAAGTTATTATGCCTTGTGACTGGGACTGTAGTTTTGCTTTTTTGTATTTTTGACATTCAAAAGTGCCGTAATGGTCTAATTGAAATAAATGCTTTGAGTTTGAATCAAGATTTTCTTGTTCAAAAATAAAAAAATCACCTGATTAATGCGCGTCTCAATAATCTTTGCTCTCAGTAACTTCACAATAGTTTTTTTCGCCTCCTATTGCCATCCCTGTGATAAGATTTCTTGATGTATGAGCAGCTCAACTTTATGCTCAGATATAGTTATCTAATTGGTATGAAAATATCCTGAACGAACCCAAAACGCACTTGTTCTTCCCGTCTTTGCGATTTATATTATTATGTAAAGAAGGCTTGGTTGGCGGTTACGTAAAGGGTCTGTAATCAAAAAAGCGGTAGTTGGTAGAATAGAATAGAATACTCTTTATTATGTACACCATTAAAATTAAAGAAAGAAAGAAAACGTATTTATTTGGCTTTAGCCGCAAGTACACAACAAAATAACAATAGAATAAAAAATAAGAAACTTAAAAGTAAGTGAAAACGCGAAACTAAGAACAATTACAGATACAAAAAACGGAAAACATACAAGGGGTGACACAATGGGCGGTAATTTGGATGATCGGTATAATTATCAGATGTACTGATAGGATTCTCAAATTATTTCAGTAATGGGTAGCTACATTATTTCGAGTGTCAAAGGCTATTCTATAACTGCCACCTAAGGATAACTATAGTCGGTACTATAAGCGAGCGAAGCCGGGTGCAAAATCTAGTTATAGATACGAGTATTTTCAGAAACAATACTTTATCAATTTCGTTAAATTTGCATTTTTATTTTACTGCAGTCGTAAACAAAATCTTTTACAAATTAATCTAGTCTGATTCATGCTAATCTCATAGCTCTGCAGCGGTATCTGTCAGCAGTCTGAAGTGTAATCTCTGAACGTAAACAGTTCAGTGCTCTGCGACCTTCACGAGAGTCAGACTTGTGAAGTTTCACGTTTATTGCTGTCTTAAATATTTAAAAGCTTTTTTTTGGGATAAATAGTTGTTTTATTATAAAATAGCATCATCTATGCATACTTTTTTTTCTTTCTGTCTAAAAAATATGTACAGACGCCAGCACATCAATCTACTTAAAACTGGATTTTTTAAACAACTTCAAAAAGGAGGAGGTTCTCAATTCGATTGGTATTATTTTTTATGTATGTACACTGATTACGCTGAGATTTATGATCCGATTTACGTGATTCTTCTTTAGTTTGATGCGTAATAGTTGGCATTTGGTCCCATAAGAATTTAACATAGTTTGGCCCAATAGTTATAGATTTTATGAACATTTAACTTCAGTCGTGTGGTATAATTTCATGTATGTTCACCGATTTCTCCTCCATTTGTGGAGCGATTACCAAAATTCTTTTTTGTTTTAAAGAGTATACTCCTGACATGGTCGTATTTAAATTTGGTGAAAATCTGATGCTGATCTTCGGAGATATATGGAACTCTTTAAAACTAGACGGTAAATCGGTCGTGATTGCTGCAATCGCTTGGATGTTTATTGTTTATACAACACCATGTGTAACATCACGCCTGTACGCTCTGAGGGGTACGCATATATGTGTACAATAGAACCAAATTTCGACACTTTAGGTATGTTAAGTTCCATTTATTGGGGATAAGCCTATTACCATGACATGTATTGTTAACAATGTAAAATTTGTATAGGATATTACAACTAAAAATGGAAAAAAAAGAACCAACTTCAAAAAACACAAAACAAAAAAAGTGAAAAATAACATTAGCTTCAGAGAAGTCAGTGACAAAAAAAAAAAACTAAATGAATCTAACAAAGGTCACCGACTTCTAAAGCTAAAGTTATTTTTCACTTTGTTTGTGATTTGTGAAGTCGGTTTTTTTTTTATTTTTTGCAAAAAAGTTTTATTTGTATGTATTTTCAACTTTATCGTTAACACATTAGGTTCAAGGTTGATCGACAAAATTCGACAGTTTCGGAGAGCTTGCTGTGCTGGTGTCTGTACCTACGGTTTGTAATGATCTACTATAGGACAATTCCAATCCCAATGCGGCATACCTTTATAAGAAACCATGGAGTTTTCATGGAGTTATATAGAAACCACTCATGGTGCTGAAGTCTGTCATATACTTAGTGTGATTGGCTTTCCCAGCGCGGTTTGCGGTTGCGGTGAATTCATCTTTGGAATTGTACCGTTGGGGTTTACCATCATCATCATCATCATCGGCCTATTAATGTTCCCACTGCTGGGACACAGGCCTCCTCTCTATGAGAGGGAATGGGCTATAATCCACCACGCGGGCCCAGTGCGGATTGGTAGATGTCACATGTCTTCGAATTTTTTGGTTCTAGGACATGCCGGTTTCCTCACGATGTTTTCCTTCACCGTTTTGAGAGCAATAGTGATGATATAAATTACACAAAGTAATGCGCCTGTCTGGGTTCGAATAAATTACACAAAGTAATGCGCCTGTCTGGGTTCGAACCCACGACTTACTGTTCGTAAGTCAGAGCCGCCACCACTGGGCCACCGCTGGTCTCTGGGGTTTACCGTGGACTCATATTACAGACAAACATTTGACAACAGAGAACCAGCTACTGTGGCATTCGTGGTTATGGCGCATCATGGATATAGCATGTGTCCATCAGTAACCGTTAACTTTGAAACTTCATCTTTCTTTTTTTATCTTTCTTATATTTTTAACTATCAAGTTACACAGCACTGATAATGCCCTAGTTCTTAATATCTCATCTATCACACAGTTTCTTAATAAACTTGCGCAAGATAAAAACAGATTATGGCCCATACTTCATCTCGTAAGACCTTGTTCACAGCCACGGGCGAGTCGTTCATCAACTCGTCCCACAAGCCTATGGCCCATTTGGGACGAGTTGATGAAAATCAAAATAAATAATATTTTCGGGCGATGCGACTTTGCTCGCTAACACGAGACAGGCGCGAGCGTCTAAGTATAATACATGTGTTCACAAATAAAGATGATTTGATTTGATTTGAAAGAACATGAAAAGAAATAAAAATTTAGTAAACGGATACCGCGGGATCCAAATGAGCGGGATCAATTTACTAAAGAGCCGAATACCAACGCGGTGACGATGACTCGTAGCCTCCAAAAACCGGTTTTCATTTGTTTTCTCCGCTGTCGCTGTCGCAACACGCGTGTGCTTGAGCGTTTAGTTTCGTGGCCTAAGGGTACGACTGAGTGGGCAGCGGGCAGTCTTTCATAAGGATAGTTAGGCTGTCTCTTTGTGAAAGGATGTCTTCGTAAGCCACTGAGGTCGTTAACATCGGCCTAAGGCTACTCGGGCGGTGGTGAGATGTACGTTTATTTTTATGTGTAATCGGTATGAGGTGATTGTGTTGGGTGGGTGTAACTGATAAGTAGTAATACGAGGAGCTATATTAACTTGGGAAGATCCATCTGACAGCTACAAACACAGTCACTTGCATGCACACTTCTGTGTACTTGCGGCTTCAGTAGTAGGAAAAATCAATCAATTGTAATTTACCTTCTTGTAGTGCTAGTGAAAATGGGTTGGACTCTGCATTATTCCTGGAACGAAAACTGAACTATATAGACGGAGTTGCTATCCTATGTGTATTCAGATATATAACAAGATTCCTAACCAAATTAAAGAACTTTCAATGGTCCGCTTTAGAAGGGCTTTACACAGATGGTTAATTGAGAATCCTTTCTATAATATAAAAGAATTCCTTCAGTTTAAATTTAAATAATGTAATTGTAACAAAATTTTGCATGTCTTTATTTTATGATTGAATATGATAAGCTACTATACCATTGTAAGAACTTCTGTAACCATATTTATCGGCAAATAAATCTTTGACTTTGAACACACTTTGACTTTAAATATTAGGAGCACGCGCGCCTGAACTGCATTCAGCACGCCCCCCTCCCCCTTTGCCCCTCTGCTCGCGTTGCCTTGCCGTGTATTACCCCTCAGACGCTTGCAGGGGTTGCGGAGCAGCAGAAGCCCGCAAACGTTCCAGGCTCCAGGCTTAAACGTAATATATTCTTAAACATAACTAAAATGTGGGTGCATAATGCCCAGCTCTTTTGGGAAAACAGGCATAATGTGTGTTTTCATTCTCTCCTTCTTTCATTTTTTTTCTCTTTTCATTTTCTTTTACAAAAAGTACTTACGTCACTTATCATTAATTTTCGTACATCATTACCTCTAGACCGGTAAATAGGTACCTACAGCATATAAACTTGTTTCAGTCCTGTTACACGTCAGACTTCAAAGGCTGACGTGAATTAAGATAATATTGTATGAGAGTCATACATCATGTGCGTGAACTTAATTTCGCTAAGATCATTAGGGATGGTTAGTTAATTATGCGTGAAAGCATAAGATAACGTTTTTGGAATTAATTACCCTTATACTCCCGACGCAAAAAGAGGAGTGATATTTTGCTTAAAGTAAATAAACATGGGTCTTTATTTAGAAGGCAAAAACCGTCAAATATTTTCTAAGAAATATTAACTGCACTGTAATAAATAATGTGTTGTAAGGCCTTAGCGGCCTGATAGTTGTTTATTTAGTTAGCTAATTTACTCTATACTAGCTGACCCGCGCAACTTCGTCTGCGTCACATCATAACATAGCTTATAACATGTCATTATGTGCATTCAATTACGATCAAAAACCTTTTAAAATCAATATTGCTTACCTCCCATAACATACGGCGTGATAATATGTAGCCTAAAGCCTTCCTTGGTTCATAAGGAACATTAGAATTTCAATTCAATCTATCCAGTAGTTTTGCCGTGAAGCCGTCCCATCCTACACACGGACAAACAGACAAAAATTCTAAAAAGTCACTTTTTGTCATCAGTTACGTTTTTCTAACAGAACCCACTTATTTTTTCTCGAAAATTCTCAATGTACAGTGCTTCTTTCGTTACTGTTTTAATAATAAATGTATAGATAAATTAGAACCTTTTTAGGGTTCCGTACCCAAAGGGTAAAAACGGAACCCTATTACTAAGACTTCGCTGTCTGTCCGTCTGTCCGTCTGTCCGTCTGTCTGTCACCAGGCTGTATCTCATGAACCGTGACAGCTAGACAGTTGAACTTTTCACAGATGATGTATTTCTGTTGCCGCTATAACTACAAATACTAAATATAGTCAATGGTACGGAACCCTTCGTGTGCGAGTCCGACTCGCACTTGGCCGGTTTTTTAAAAATTATTTGGTTTTAATAAGTAAATTAAGTAAATATAAACCATATTAAGTAAATTTAATTATTTGGTTTACTACATTAAAATATGTGTTGTATATGTGTTAATGAATTAAAGATTTTAAATAGGAAGACTAAAACGAAATGTTCCCTACAAATGTTCATCTCCTAATAATGGTAATCTCGAAAACGCCTGCGCAATATGTCAGGCTTCTTGACTTAGCGGTTAATGTTGTGTTAATGCACGGTGTACCTATTTGTATCCCGGTGTTTGAATTTGAGATTGTAATGGTAGCCATATCGAGAATGCGTTAACAATAATTGCTATATCATGCCATACATCACATCATAATTACGTTTGCAAAATAGAAGCACCCATACAAATGCCATTAAGTAAGTCTGCCACACTATACATGAGTCACCCTGCTGACTGGATTATCTTTAAACACGGCTGACCTCAACTCGTGACCGCATGAGACTATGCAACTTATTGCGGTCGATAACAACTACCATCCAGATAGACAACAACTACCATTCAGATAGACAACTCCACCACACCAACTAACCAACTAACCAGCCAACCAACTTGACCACCAAGCAAATTGAAACACTGCATCAAAAGGATGTTGATTGAAAGTTGTGATTAGAATCTTATAGTGTAGAGTGAGTGTGATGAGTGTGTGTGTAAGTTAGTGTGTGTGTAGTGTGTCTTGTCTTGTAGTGTGTGTGTGTATAGTCTCCGCCAGATAAGTAAGAATGTAGGTTTTTTGCTCTTTCCTTAATTTCTCTGCGTATGTACCCCGACAACACATTGTGAATCGTTTTTTATTATTAGAAAAAGTCAAGGATCATGATAAAGGTCGTTTTGGGACAAGTTTATGTCGTTATTTCTGTTTTCGCTTGAATAAAAATGTATACAGGTTAATGCCCTATAATTCTTACTTATCTGGCGGAGACTATACACACATTGTTATATTGTATTTATTATATTATATGCCACAGTTTGTGACGATGGATTGAGTACACACAAAACTATTGATCGGGTTCTGATGAAACTTTACAGTAGGTATAGTTTAGTTTATACACCAGAATAACACAGACTATAATTTATAATCATATTGTTTAAAAATAATAAGACCGCTTCGTTGGTGTAGTGGTCGCAAGCGTGAGCTGAGCATGGAGATCCTGGGTTTGATTCCCGGGTCGGGCAAAGTGTTATTGGGTTTATCCATCAGGAATTTCTCAGAAGCAGCCGCGGAGTCTGGATTTGAGCCTAGTTGATGGCAATAGGCTCGCCCCCTATCTAAATGTGGGTGTACTATTAGGTATACCTGTGCTTAACCCTTCGGGGTCTACAGGCGTGATGTTATGAATGTTACCAACTAATTTAAACTTTAAGATAATACATTTTGTTGATGAATGAAGCTATATTATTTCAAAGTTAACGTTTACTTAGCACCACCCACACTCTGATACCGTTATTTTACAGCAAACCGTAGAAAGTTGAAGATATTTCCTCAAGTACGCACTTGTTGACTTCGCGAGAATAAAACTAGGTTGCCTATTGTTCCAAGAGAACAATGTTTTCTTTCGCCTTTGTTTCACCTCTTTATTATCCTGGCAACACATAAGAGTGGGAAGCTTGCTCAGGTATAAAAGTAAAATATTAACTTTATTTTTCTTTTAGAGGAGCTTTTAATCTTAATAACTTTCTGGTCCGTGATGGAGAAGTTGATACAATAAAATTGAAGGTTTATTTTACGTCACAATTTAAGCCGCAGCTGTTCACACTCGCACTCGTTCAGGAAGTAACACTAACATTGGTCGACACATCTGCATTACGAGACGTAGGTATATAACAACATCATCAGTTTGAACATTAGTGGCATTTGCGAGGCCTAACGAAGAAATTGGACGCCATTGCATCACTACGACCGTTGATGTAGGACACGGACATACTTTAAAGGACTATTTTTATCTCACCTAAGAGCTGTTACCCTGCGATGGGGAATGAACAGTAAGAAGAAGATTAATTAATTTTGAAATTACCGGTTATAGCTATCGAGAAACACAGACTCACTCAGTAACAGCTAATACAGTAAGCTAGCGTAATTAATGGACTACGTCTAATACCTTCTACAGTAGTGAAAGACAGCCTTGACAACAGCAAATGAAGTGTACGTCCCTGTAGGCCCTATTAGAGAAAATGAAAAAGGATTTAGCTAGAAAAACTAAACCTCCTCAAATGCTGAATGGAGGGAACCAGTCCCCAATTCCTCATCCAATTTGTTCAGATATTCAACTGAACAGCCGTCCTAATGGACGGAGCTATTGTCCCAACGTTTCGATTTAATCCTTTAAATTGAAACAAAATCAAAATCAAAGCATTTATTTCAAGTAAGCCAGTTACAGGCACTTTTGAATTGTCGAAACAAAGATGAAAATTAAATGTAGCTACAGTCCCAGTCACAAGACATAAAAACTGTGAAAGTACTGTAGTTGCCCATTCCCTAGCGTAGATCTCTATGGAGAAGAATGGGCAAGAAACTCCATGGACACTCTTTTAAATCAGAATATTGTTACAAAATCTTGGTTACATCATTCACGTTGAGATGGTATATTATGTGAGAACAATGTAGCAAGATGTGCACAGTAAAAGTGTCCACAGCAAAAACACACAAACAAAAAAAAAATACAATTCAAAATAATTCATTCAAATAAGCCATGGCAACCAAGAGATGACCAGTCACAACTGACAGCGCCCGTTCACGGACATGACGCATGGATCAGCACCATTCAACTCAACCATTTTGAAGGGAACTAAATGATCCGACACATGCGCCACCATCAGCGAGACAATAGAGTGAGCATGACATACTCCAAACCGCCAGGGCACATTCAAGTCAAGAAAAGACGTAGGTTTCCAGTGAATGATAGCTTTCTAGTACATAGTACTCACACAATATGGGCTATGCATTTATATAATACTAAAGAGATTGATTCTATACAATGCAAAGATAGTTGTACAATCTTCAGCAGCTCCAACAATACAATTTAATGCTATCAATTTATGCGCCCCTGTCCATGTGGAGCAGGACCAGCATTGAGCCAAGCATTTTTATCAGCGATATAATCGCTCAACTTGTAATATGCTTGCTTACATAGTGTGCGTTTAATGCATGTTTTAAATTTCGTCTCATTCAGTTCAAGAATACTTTGTGGAATTTTATTATAGCATCTCAAACAGTACCCCATGAAAGATGAGTCTACTTTAGCGAGTCTGAAACCTGGCTGAACTAGTTGGTCCCTATTTCTAGTACTGTAATTATGTCTGTCACCCCTTTTACCAAAAAGGTGCAGATTTTTTCTGACGTACATTATGTTTTCGTAGATGTATTGACAATGTACCGTCATGATGCCAATATCCTTAAACAGTTCCCTTAGAGAATCGCGCCTACAAAGATTATATATGGCTCTGATGGCTCTTTTCTGCAGAATAAATATAGACTCAATATCTGCAGCCCGTCCCCACAGCAAAATGCCATAAGACATTATACTATGAAAGTAACTAAAATAAACCAGTCTAGCGGTATCTACATCAGTATACTGACGGATTTTTCTAATGGCAAAGGCTGCTGAACTTAGCCGCCCCGCAAGAGATGTCAAATGAGAACCCCATTGTAGCCTTGAATCAAGCGTAATCCCCAGGAAAACCGTTTTATCTACGAATTCAAGTTTCTCTTTATTCAATATTATATCACAATCACTACTTTTAACATTCGGTAAAGCAAATCTTATGCATTTAGTTTTTTTTTCATTTAATACCAAATTGTTTGCTGTGAACCAATTTTGGACCTGAAGTAGGGCATTATTCACGTCATCTAGATTTTGGGCCCGCCTATTTATCTTAAAAATTAGGGAAGTGTCATCAGCAAATAACACCATATTTTGAGGTTGGTTTTTCAGTAAATAGGGTAGATCATTTATATATACTAGAAAGAGGAAAGGACCCAATATTGAGCCTTGTGGAACCCCCATTTTTACTTTTAACCCCTGTGAATTAAGACCTTGTGAATTAAACGTTCGTTGCTCAGATATTCCTATATCTGAGCAACTCTCGCGATTGGATGTAGACATTGGTCATCAAGGGTTTGTAAGCTGTTAAATGTTGATAAAAGTTGTGCATGCATATATGAAGCTACCCGAAACTGTCTAACTTTCCCAAACAAAAATGAACTTAGTGCTTTAGCAATAAAGTTATTAAAGTTCGACAGATTGTAGAGTATTAGTAGACTGTACATACGATTAGGCCATAAAAGTGTTTGTTTCAATGATTTTCACTACCATAAAACTAATAAGTACAAATAGCAAAAAAAAACGAACTAATAATACTGTGTGCGTCAGTAACACACATCTACGACGATTCCAGTTTAAACCGGTTCTAACCGACTGACTGTTTGAACAGATTTCAATTACTTTTTATTTGATGTCGTGATTGGAAATATACTCTCAGGAATGGCTTCATGAGATATTTGTTTTAAATTATTGGTTTTTATTATGTAAGTTTTGATAGACGGTAGATAAAAAATATGCTGTAATGTCCACAAGAAATAATGGATCTTAAACAACAATACAGCTTCACTCGCGTTACAGTCGTGACTACCTTAATAAAAACTATCCCATGTGCTAGGTACCCAATGACGTATTATATATAGACACGTCATGAACCAACTTCGCGGCGCTTAAAAACGGCGAAAATACTAGAACTACTTATAAGCGTGAAGAAAGAGAAAGAAAATATGACACCGAACGGCGGGATGCCTGTTTCGAGAGGGAGATAAATATACATCTTCAGTCACGTCACAGGATTTATTAAATTATAAACAAACGTAGCGTCGCGCGACAGGTTGGTGCGTAACTAAGCGCGATGTGGCCAATTGGCTTCATTTCATGTTGTCATTTTAGAGTGCGGACAACGTATCTATAGTTTATATATCATTGTAGGTACCCCAATTTATCTACGCTTGGACCAAGTTTCATCAAATTCAATCCGCCGTTAAAGAGTAAAAAGGTAATAAACACAGTCAGACAAACAAACATGAGATACTTTTAAAATAATTATAGTACCTATACATTAGTGTCGATTTTGTTGTGCACAAACTAAATTTAATTTAGGCTGTTGCTATCTTTTTCTCTCTAATAGAACGAGAAAGAGACGGACGTAATTTAGAGCTGTCAAATTAAGTTGGAACTAGTATTTCTATACAAATGAAGGGTGCACGTAAAAACGTGTCGACAAAAAACATGGTGAAGCGCAAGGCATAAACTAGTTTGACATCTCTAACTTAGTTCATAGTTATAGCCGTCCTTTTCTCGCACTGCCTTTTAGTAAAAGAGTATAAATTAAGTTTAGTTTGTGCACAACAGAATCGAAACCATTGATTTTTTACTACTAGGTGACTTCACATCGTCGCTGCGTAAGAACCTCAAAATGTTCTGTACAGATTAAAATAGACTGCCTTTTAGGTTAACTCACGGATACCTGAGCTTCAAAGTCTACATACAAGTAATAACTTTACTTCGACTACCCCAAGCGTCCAATCTACGCTAAATGGTATTACTATTCAAACAGTAGCATAAAGACGGTCCACTACAGAACAGCAACAAAATTTGAGCGCTATTTCAAAGGGAATTACATTTTAATCACAAGGAAACTCTGATTAAAGGCCAAAGCTGCCCCAACGAGCGAGATGGATGTATAACTCCGTCTCGCTCTGCCTTGTAATTAAACTGTTGCAATATAAAAGTGTTTTCACTAGTTGGTAGAGTTTAATTTGGGATATTTTTGACCGAATCACGCCGGGGGGTGTTAAGACTTTTATTTATTTGGGAACGGTTTCGCGTGCGCGGGGAACGGGTTGAATTTAAACAATACGTGTGTTTGATTTTTACGATGGGATTTGACAATCTGGTTTATGCTCGAGGTTTTGCTTTTACATTCTCTTTCGTAGTGTGTCGATGGCAATCTAAATTGTGCGGCCCAGAAATGAGCCAATAGTTTGGCGCATCCAGTAGCGTCCAGTTCCTGTAGTGAACAAACAACAGGACACGCAGGACACGATGTTAAGTGCATCGTTTGTGGAACAGCACCACATTTACACTCCAGGGAAGAGTCATTAGGAAGGGGTCCGCAAGGGCCGATGCCTGCCGGGGTTGCGGGACTGTTCGAAAGAGATACCGTGGCCCCGGAACACAAAAGGCGATGAAGGAACATGGATGGGTTTTAGTCAGTAAAAGTCTGACACTCCCTCCTGCTCCGCCCAGAGCGGGAGGAGTCATTTGATGATTTCCCATCCGATAAAAAAAAGGGCAGAGTTTTTAATGAATCTCCACCTGAGCAAGTCCTAGCTGCGGCCAATCTGGGTCCGGAGTCTATTTAAAGATTTTATATTTATATGTGTAGAGACTTTGAACTTGGGTCAGTTAAGGGCTGATTTTTTTTATAGAAATTGTCTTTGAATTATTTGGGCTACCAGAACTTCCGCCATTTTATTTTATTTTCAAAATAGTGGCCACGATGTAAACCTGTATTTATCAATAGCTGATATCCATACAAACAAGTATTGCTATGAGAGAAATTAATTTTCTAAAACCTTAGGTTTCCGAGATTACTTACATCAAAGTTACAATCTTCAGCACAACTATGATAGCTTATATTTCGAAGATGTGACGCTTTAAAAGATTTAGTCTAAAAAAATATTGTCAACTGAATAAATCAAACCATCGTGTTTTCGTTGAATGTAAACGTTGGTCTCGTTTTCGTGGAAATGTAATGAAATCACACAATAATTATTTTAAATCTTTTAAGTTGATTAATTAAATGGGATTTCATCATTAAATTAACGGACCATCTCTGAATTAATTAAAATACTTTTGTTGACATTTCAGGCACTGCAGGGAATTTAATGATGCACTCAATAAACCTGTACCTAGTTGGCAAGAAGTTAGGGTGCAAATTCAATTGGAAAGTGTAAGGGCTTGCTTGTATTCCTTATTTCGAATCTGAGCAACTTCTCCGTCGGGTTAAAAATTATCGATATACTAACATGTTTTTTTTTTTTTTCAGGTAAGTCACTGAACTCTTGGCCGGATTAAGTTGTAAGTCTTAAATATTTTATTTACTTTACAAAATGTGTACTGTGTAATACCCATTTTCTTTTTACGCAACTTGAAAACTTAATAACATGTTTGTTTACATACGTGCACTTTTATCTGACTGTAAAACCAAACTTATAACGAAATATCTAGCTTTGCAAGGCTTTCATAAAAGTTTTATGCGTCGCTTTCGTGAAAGTTGTTAATAAGTTCTAACGTAAAATGTGTTTATGTATTGTCCATTCCAGTTTTAAAATGAAAGTTTATATTGGCTTAGTTCAAATGATTAATCCTCCTCCATTCATTTTTCTATAGAATAATAAAATGGTGAACAGCAGAAGGGGTGCGTTGGTCTGTGCGTCGGAAGCGCGACTGCCGAGTACGAGGTCTTAAGTTTGATTCCCAGGTCGGGCTAAAGTGTTATTGAATTTTTCAGTCAGGATTTTATCAGTAGCAGCCTCCAATTCTAGATTTTTCTGGTGCGTCATCATGATCATCAGCCTATAATGTTCCCACTGCTGGGACACGGCCTCCTCTCAATGAGAGGGAATGGGCTATTATCCACCACGCGGGCCCAGTGCGGATTGGTAGATGTCACATGTCTTCAAATTTTTGGTTGCGCCTGTCTGAGTTCGAACCCACGACTTACTGTCCGTAAGTCGGGGCCGCCACCACTGGGCCAGTGCTGCTAATGTTATGTTGAGAAAAATAATATTTTTCTTTGTCGCTTCCGCGGCCCTGTATTCTGCACCATAATATTTTTTCTTCAATGGACGAATGTTCATTGAAGAAAATGGTAAACACCGCGGGTGAATGTTTGGATGAGTGGATGTAGGCAGCAGAAATTGATACTGGTTTCATTCAGTGAGCACGCGTGACGGGTAATGCTCGCTTCTACTTTGTATGAAACGTACATTGTTCCAATTTGTCGCTGAAAATTAAAATCTTGAATTGCTATTTCCAAATATTTTGTAGCTAATATTTTCAAATATTTTTTTTCTTGGCAACGAAACTATTTGTTGGATATGAAGCTATTACATGGTAAGTAAAATGGTTAATTCTCGTTGTTTTTTTTTTTACATTGTACGTAAACATAAAATCTAAGAGTTCTGTTATTCCATATGTCCCGCCACTTAAATTGGGAAACAAAATAGCTTTTACTAAACGGATGAGCTGTGGTGATTTAGCTTTTTTTTATAATGATCACAATCGTTTTGGAAAATGTGGTGATTAAAGTGAAGAATAGAGTTAGATTCATTAGAATTGATCGCATATATACAAAGTTTCGGTTTCGTGCTATTAGCTGTCGAGGAGTTCTCTCGTGCCATGATCTCGTGTCATGCCAGGTTACCTCAGATGTTTTGCCTTCAATAAGGTGCACTCACTTCTTTAAAATAATTAAAGTGATAACGCCGCCAGTCTCTTGGGCACATTACCAGTTGCCAGCGTTGAGGAGTTTTTTGATGCCATTTGTAGTTTATTTTTAAGTTAATAACTTTAGATTATTTTATCGTATTTATTTGTTAATGTATGTTGTTATTTCTGAGATAAATATTTTTTTGATATATAATATTTTTGTTTTTTTTTAAGTTCTAACAGTCCTGCTGCCTACACTGCTGCTTATGCCCCGTCAGTCGAGCGCAGCGTTCTGCACGGATGGCGACTCCTGCCTCTGCAATGACAACTATGTACCAGTCTGTTCCACGATGGGCTGCAGCTATCTAAACAAGTGCAGGTAGTATGCTAGGAAGGGAGATCTTCGGCTTCGTAGATCCATCATCACGCCTGTCCCTAGCCTAGTTTTCACGGACACAAGTGGAATGGGATTCACCTATTCAAATTATTGGTTGAAATCGGCATCACATATCGTGTCTCCCCTGGGATTGGTTAAATCTTCCACGTTGCGGTTCCATTTGTCTCGTCTCTTTCGGGAACCGGGTTTTTTTTTTTTTTTTTTTTTTTTTTTTTTAAATGGGACCGCTCGCAGACACAACACGTTAAGGTTGTCAAACTGCTTAACCGGACTATCCTGTGGTGGCCAAAAATTACTTTAAGGCCCCCAGCCAGGGCTTACAAGCTAGGATTTTTAATTAAATGAACAACACTAAGGGCACTCCCTGTGGAGTTCGGGCCTCGGCTTAGTGAGTCATTGAGGGAGGGCAGCAAGGGTGGCTGGGTAGGATTATTATTTTGGGAATTTGAAGCTACATGCTCAGCGGCGCGGGCTGGCTCGTCGAGCAAGGGTCGGTCGGTGATGTTACAGGGGGGTCGCGCTCGCGGTACGTCACGGTGGCGGGGTCGGTTTCGTGTTCGCGGTTTGTATCTGTGTTTGTTTTTACGTAGAGTGCTACTTTCCCTACAGCTTTCTTGAATGAGGGTGGTGGGGTCATCGGGAATGAGTAATGTATGCCTGGGGCGGCGAATCTTGGAGATTTTAGATGGGGCATAATGGGCGGCTGAATAGATCAAGGGGTTGGTATGCTTCTCGGCCTTATCAAAGAAACTCTTAGAAAGACGTTTCATGAACTGTTGAATGGTTGGGATTTTAAGATCTACGTGAAGTTGTTCGTTCCTAAGGTACCACGATGAGCCCGTAGCCCTTCGGAGAAAACGGTTTTGTAGGGTCTGCATCCTGTGGATTAGGTAGGGTTTTGAGTGCGCGAACACGGGGCACGCGTATGTCATGATAGGCCGAATGCACGCGGTGTAGATACGCAATTTGCACTTAAGTGACAATTTGCTGCGTGCATTCAGCACATAGTGGAGCCTACCAAGAGCGAAGGCGGCACGCGAGCGTACCGTCCTTATGTGCTCTCGAAAGTTTAGGCGTTGGTCTAAGATTCGGGAACCGGGCCTGACAGTCTCTTTCTTATTACATATGGCTCTATGTGCATATATCTATCGACCTGTTCGGCTTGTCACGACGAGGGCGTTTTTTTCGCTTGTTTTTGTGGTCAGCCCAAGCTGATTCAATGTCGATATGTGCGGTTCCTCAATTTTTGAATATTGGAGGTATCATAGAAGATAAAGATAACTATTTCATTAATAAGACATCATTTGAAACTTTGGTACCAGACTACCACAATGATAGAGTGGCAAAGACGATGCTGCCCAACATTTTATAAAACCGTGCTCTCACAATTTAAAAAAATACCATATGTCTATGACATATGGCTGTAAATAGCATGACAAAGATATGTAAATATAGCGAACGCCAGCACTATCTAGCTGCCACGAGAGCATGCCATTTTCAACAGTAAAATATCATAGACTGAAGGTTCGTTTTAAATTGTTATCTTGTAAGTTTCTGGGCCCTGAAACTTATTCTGCAATAGATACATATGAATGTGATTATTATTATTTTATTTTACAGATTAATTTGCGCCGGCGCAGTTTATTTGAAGAATGGAGAATGTCATGAGTAATTTATAACTGGACTGGGCCATAGCGTTAGGTTTGTGTTGCTATGTTCTCAATAATTTTGATAGTAAAAAACAAAAGAGTAGCTACCTGCTAAAGGTTGCTGTGTTATCGTGATAACAACATAAAAAAAAAAAACAGCATTTCTATACATCTTGAACTCACAAAATTTTGAAAATATGAAACAGCTGAATTAAAATTTTATGTTATTTACGTTAGGTACAAAAATATTAAGAAATCAGACTAACTTACCAAGTGACGTCTGATGGTAATTTTGTGAACGGCTCATCCTGAAAACAATTATTCTTACAGGTAGTAGTTCACCTCCAACGAACTCGATCGCGTAGATTATTTAGAGCTATAAAAAACAAAGTTGTGTGATGCCTGCTTTATCTCTTGTACTGTCTGTGTGACACCTGTCAAAATCACTTTCTTTAGAGTAACCAGTTAACCACCATGACCACAGTAACCAATAAGGGATGCCATTATTTGATGGGTGGGTAGCACTTTGTATCAAGTTATAAGGGAGGGAACTTAATTGTTTTCAGGATGAGCCGTTCACAAAATTACCATCAGACGTCACTTGGTAAGTTAGTCTGATTTCTTAATTTTGTTACACGGCTCATCCTGAAAACAATTATTCTTACAGGTAGATGTTTAGAGACAAGTAATGGCATCTCTATAGGCTACCCTATAGCTATATAGGGCAGGTATACTTAGTCATAATATTGGTGAATAAAAAACAAAATATATATAAAAATAAACGACCGAGAATAATTTTAATATTTATTTATTAAATATTAAATTATACTCAGACAATTGTTAAGTAGATAGTATTTTAATGCTTTAGGCATTATTATCATAACTTAAACTTGTTTTCAACAATTGAAAAAATGTAACAAAAAAACAAAACTTAATAATCAACATTTTCTCCTTAATTAAAAATATTTTAGTTTTAAACTAAAATGAAGGTCTTCTTTCCTCAGATTAATTTGAATTATTTAAAAAACTAGTTTCAGTCTTTAAAGATATTTGACTAATCAAAATCAACCAAATGTTACCAATAATTAGGTATTTATTCTAGGATAGAATTAGCAAAGGTAAGATCGGTTCTATAACTTACAATTGGTAAATTGTAGTGTTTTGCAAAAACACCTGACGTTTCAGACCAACCAGCAGTCTTTTTAATAATATCAATTGGCACACCTAATGTTTTTGCCTTTGAAGTAGAGGCATGTCTTGTGCTATGTGAAGAAAAAATATAAGTGTCAATGCCACTTTCTGTTAAAATTTCCTTAATCCAACGGCTTATAGTAGCAGTTGAAGCTTTCTTAGTTGGTTTTGTAGTTGTGATAAATAAATAAGGGATATCTCCTCGAGCTTCCTCAGTCTTTTTTAAATATAATTCTAAGGTCTTGGCTGGACATATTGTCTGGTTTTCAAAATATGGCAAATGCAAGGTGGTACCCATTTTAGTTTTGACAGAGGTTTTTAAAATATCTGAGATGTTAATAATGACAGAATTGTTAGTAAAATGAATGTCCTTAATTTTAATACATGAGAGAGTTTGAACTCTATGTGCAGTAGTTAAAGCTAATAATGTTGCTGACTTCTTTGATAATTCTTTAATATTTAAGGTAGTTGACATTTTTTTAAGAAAATCAAGTACTACTGTAGGATCCCACGTTTCTTTATATCGAGGGAGAGAGGGCCTTTGCCTGAATGCACCCTTAAGTAATCGCTTTACATTTTCGTTCCTTCCAATTTCAGAGCTTATTAATAGCGACAGGGCGGATCGGTGGGTATTTAAGGTTGAGTAGTTACTGCCACTGTTGTATTCTCGTGAAAGAAAACCTATTGTCTGCAGAATAGTAGCTTTATAAACATTAACATTATCTGTCTGACAGTATGTCCACCACTTTTTATATGAGCAATCATATTGTTTTAGAGTACCATTAGCAAGTGACCCTAACATTACCTCCAAGGAAGCTCGAGGTAGACCCCTTAATTCCCACGCTGTCCGCAGAAGTGTCCTCCCGCCAGGGTAAGGTGGGAGCTCAGACGATGTTGTGTGCTAAAAGGAGATGAGAGTAAGTCACTATTAGCCTTAAATATTATTGGTTCAGATTTCATTAAAGATTTTGCTAAAGGAAACCATGGTTGTGAGGGCCACCAAGGAAAAACAAGAATTCCTTCAGCTTGTTCATCTCTTATTTTTTGTAAACATTTTGTTATTACAGAGAAAGGTGGGAATGCATAGAAGAAGAATTTGCTCCAGTCCAAAGTGAAAGCATCAATCTCAAATGCCATGGGATCTCTTTTCCAAGAAACATATTTTAAACATTTAGTATTAATTCGAGTTGCAAATAAATCAATCTCAGGTATTCCAAACTGATGAGTAATTTTTTTGAATGCATACTCAGCTAAGGACCATTCTGTATCAAGATTTACATTCCTAGACTCTCTGTCAGCCTCCTTGTTTTCTTTGGACTTGATATAGGAAGCCGTCACCCATATGTTTCTATCCTCACACCACTTCCATAATTTTTGTGTAACAGTGTTTAAGTGTGGGAATTGGACACTGCCCATTTTGTTAATACAAGATATGGCAGTAGTATTGTCTATTCTTAGTAAAATATGAGAATTTGACATATTCTTAGCAAAAGATCTTAGTCCAAAGTAAGCTGCTACAAGTTCCAAATAATTAATATGTTCTTCTTTCTCTGTTACATCCCATAGTCCCCCTATAGATTCACCTAGGCAATGAGCTCCCCACCCAGTTAGTGAGGCGTCTGTAAAGATTTCCAGTTTAATCTTTTGTACAGAAAAAAAGTGTTTTGATGTTGAAATGTTAGACAACCACCATTCTAAATCTGGTAATAATTTGGAAGAAATATTCATTATAAAATCATAATTTTCATTTGATGACTGTAAAGCTAGGAACCTTTCTCTTTCCATGAGCTTGGTATGTCGTCTACCATATGTAACAGCAGGACATGCTGCAGACAGTGTTCCAAGTACTTGGGCAAGACACCTTATTTTACAAATCTTAAGTGACATAAACTGTTTAATGATATTAATTATTTTTTCTTTCTTATCAGGTGGTATTTCTATTGTAAGATTTTGGGAATTTATAATAAATCCTAGGAATTTACATTGTCTTTTAGGAATTAAGTCACTCTTATCATAGTTGAGTATAAAACCTAAACATTCCAAAATTTGTATTATATGTTGTGTTTGAGCTTTACATTCTTCATATGTGTTAGCTATGCATTGAATGTCATCTAAGTAAATTACTGTCACGTAACCCAAGCTCCTTACATATGACATTACAGGTTTCAAAATTTTTGTAAAAACACTGGGTGCTGTACACAATCCATAAGGAAGTGCTGTAAATTCGTACAACTGTTTATGATAAAATCTAAGGTATTTTCTATCTTCTGTGGCAACTGAGACTAAAAAATATGATTCTTTTAGATCTATAGTTGTCATAAAACAGTTTTTATGTACTAATCTAGTGGAAGTTCTTAAATCTTCCATCTTAAAATGAGATGTTGAAATAAAATTATTTAATGGTTTTAAATTTAAGATAAACCTAAATTTACCATTAGGTTTGGGTACCAAGAATATGTTTGAAAGGTATTGTCCATCCACTGATTCACAAGGTGTTATGGCACCCAATCTGAGTAAGTCATTAATAGACTCATTTACATTTGTTTCTTCAGATTGAGAAATAATATTTGATGGAACATGAGTCTGTATTGGTGAAGAAGTGAATGGAATATGATAACCTTGGATCCAGTTGAGTATGACCACATCATTAGTTATAATCCGCCAACAACTTAAATGCTTAGACAAATTGCCTGCATGTACCTGTGGTATTGTCAGCGTCGAGCACGCTGGTAGTCCCTGTTGTAGTGGCTGGTCCGCTTCATTGGTTTTTTGGCAGGTTGTTGTGTCTTCTTTGTTGGCTGAGGTGGTGCTCGTCTCTGCCCCCCACGTGGTGCAGTGTTCTTCTGCTGTATATTTTGTCGTGAGGGGCCAGTCCAGTTTCCCGGTCGGTTCAATGTAGGAGGCTTGGGTTTTCTTAATTGTAATCCAGATCGTTCAATTTCTTTGTTGCTTTTTATTTTTTCACTTAAATTATCACCGAATAAGAATTTATTCCGGGACAAAGATTCTGCCATCTTATTAAATCCCTTTTCTAGAAAGGGTGCTATCAACTGTCTTCTGGTAATGGTGTCATTGTGGTGGATTGATATTAATAGTTTGGCACCATCACTTAGTAACTTAATGGCATCTGGCACTTCTTGTCCAGCTAGCAAAGTAGACATGGCCTGACCTATACAAGTCAGCGCTACACCGAGCTGTTGCTGCTTGTTCTTTAATAGATCATCCCTGTTGCGAGCAGGGTCAGTCAGAGCAACTTTGACCTCCACGTTGAGTTCTGGAGCTTCCAACAGAGGACAGTTGTCAGGGATTTTATATTTACTTAGAGTCTCTTTGATTTCATCGCAGTCATTAATAATTAAATTTTCCCATCTGGATGCAATTAAATCATTGATCTTAGGACCATATTGTGGTTCCTTTGGTTTATCGACGCCTAATGCAAGTAACAGTGCTTCTGGGATTGGAGCCTCTTCTCCACCTTCAACCACAACAACTTGATCTGAAATAACAACAATTTGTATGTTCTTGTGACTGTTGATGGGTGGGGCATGCCTTTTTTTTTTTTTTTTTTTTTTCGGGTGGGAAATCATCAAATAACCCCTCCCGCTCTGGGCGGAGCAGGAGGGAGTGTCAGACTTTTACTGACTAAAACCCATCCATGTTCCTTCATCGCCCTTTGTGTTCCGGGGCCACGGTATCTCTTTCGAATAGTCCCGCAACCCCGGCAGGCATCGGTCCTTACGGACCCCTTCCTTTTTGCTGACTCTCTTTGAGGCGCGCGTGGAACACTAACGCGCCGTCGACACGGCCTGTCGTCATGTCATGAGACGGACGGACGGCGAGCTAGCCCATAGCTCACCGTCCACAGGCCCGCGCCTACGGTGGCCGGGGGATACGTGGTGGTGGCCCCCGACGCCCGGGGCGTCTCCCGCGGCGGCCGGGACGTTGAGAGGTTCTCTCCCTCTCACGTTCCGCCACCTCCTTCTCTAGCATTACTGCTTCGCAGAAGGAGGTGACGGCGTCCCATTCCGTCTCGCTCCGGACCATGGCTTGCACCAGGGCTGGACGCGAGAGGTCGCCGCCGCCGATCGCCGCTTCGAGGACACGGCGGTGCTCCGCCCACGCGGGGCACACCTCCACCGTGTGTTCCACCGTGTCCTCCGGTCGATCCTCACAATGGAAGCACCCGGGCGTTTCCTCCCGCCCGATTCGGTGCAGGAACCTCCCGAACACTCCGTGTCCGGTGAGGACCTGCGTCAGGCGGAAGGTGAGGACGCCGTGGCGTCTCTCAAGCCACTCCTCAAAGAGGGGACTTATCGCCACTATCGTGGCGTGCCCTGCACGGGGTTGCGACAGTCGCTCTCTCCATGTCGCCATGAGATCCCGCCGGAAGTCTGTCCGCTGAGCGACAATTTGTCGCGGCAGCGGAGTTTCCCCCCGGCGTAGCGCCTCCGCGCGCCATTCGTGTAGGCGCGCGAGGACTATTGCCTCCAGATCCCATGGCGGGTGGGGCATGCCTATATTAGGCTATGCATGGTGTCTACCACGTAGTGTCACGCACGTTCTGATAGATTACATCAGAAATGATATCTCGTATCAAAATCTGATCTTCGTGCGGAAGTATCTCGTACTAGCACGGATGACGGTATCAATCCTTTGACACACATCCAAGATGACCATATTGGAATCTCGTTCCATGGTTTTTTTTTGTGTCTGCAGTTGATGTAGGTACAAAGAGTATCTTGAACGGTTGAAGTTGATTTCTTTTTCATAACCTAAAACAAGGCATACGTACTTACCATTATTTTCTTTTGTTTCTTCTTGTTGTTGTTCCTCGATGTTAGTAGGCATGATCAAGGGCGGACTCATCGTCTGCGATCGGTGCTGGGATCGTGATCGTTGTCGGGAACGGGACCGGGATCGCTCCCGAGAATCATGCCGGTTTTTACGTCGACGGCGACGAGAAAGTTTCTTGACTTTTTTCTTCATTTTCTCTATTTCTTTTAATAACCCGGTTTCTGTATCGGAACTGGACATTTTACACTCAAAACTTCAATACTTAACTCACAATTTAATCACAGACAGGATTCTACGCGTTAACGCGAGCGCGCGAAGTTGAAAAGAGATTTTGACAGGTGTCACACAGACAGTACAAGAGATAAAGCAGGCATCACACAACTTTGTTTTTTATAGCTCTAAATAATCTACGCGATCGAGTTCGTTGGAGGTGAACTACTACCTGTAAGAATAATTGTTTTCAGGATGAGCCGTGTAACAAAATAACGATGTTTTATAACGTGTATGTTTTGTGAATGAAAAGCGCAAAAAATAACAATTGTAGAAACGGTCTGTGTTTAAGACTTCTGTCATGTTATATTATTATCTTGATTGTTTTTTGAAATGTGGTTAATTTATTAGAATAGTTAGGTGTAGGTTTTTGAGAAAAATTAAAGTGTTTTTTATAATCGTTGTTTGACTAAAGCCCATCATCTCCAACGCTTATAAAATGTAACGCGTTATCAATGTTTGTATAGGTACAAGATCACAGTAGAATATTAAGGTAGGTATTACCTCCCCCCATAACAAGAAGCTACTTTAGTATACCATTTATTTCTAAAAGATAAAAAAAAATACTAAAGTAACGAATCCTGCACAATATGTACGCTCAACATCACACTACCCGCATATTGAAGTGATCTTGTGGAACTGCCCGAAGCTTGGTATCAATTCCGAGAATGGAGACCTCTCGTCTGCGAATTGGATAACTCGACCACCTTCCTCGAGTGTCGTTGGAGACTACTCCGGTATGAATGGGAAGGTTTGTAAGACGTAGATAGATAGAATATAGTGTATTGAATACCAAAAGTGTTACACTCTTTTACAATAATGTTATTTGGAGAATGAAAGCCACGTTAGACAGTATAATATCTATCTGCTCATGCCGTTTTCTACGTGCACACTCATCTTATACGTAGCTTTTCAACTAAGTTTTGGGAAAGCTTCCAATTTAACCGGATGCAGCTAAATAACCCAAGTATAGGGTTTCGCTATACCCCTTGGTAAGACTTATTGTCAGATTTTCAGGCTTCAGACTACCCCATTGTTACTGAAAATGGGCTTAAATGTGGAATTTCCCCGGTAAGACAAAGGATCGTCACAAAGAGTATTACAGCTTGCACCTTGTGTTAGGTTTCCTGTTATTCTTTAGGCAGTCTTGTGTTTCTTCGTCATTGTTATTGTGTGTCCATGCGCCTCACTGCAAGACAGATGTGTTTATTACACTTTGTCTCTGGAGTTTAAGGAAGTGGCATCAGGTGGTGTCAGATAGAGGAAATCCTATAAATAAGGCAAGCAGATAAATATAAAAACTAGTCAAAGGCGAGTCGGACTCGGGCATGAAGAGTTCCGTTCCATTCTTTGAAAATTTCAACTGTCTACCTATTACGGATCATGAGATACAGGCCGCTGACAGACAGACGAACGGACGGCCAGTGGATGCTTAGTAATAGGATCTCGTTGGTTACCAGTTGGGTATGGAACCCCAATGATAAACGATTACCGACCGGTTTCCAGAAGGAAAATCAACACACAAAATAACTACCCGCTCTTCGTCTTTCCAAGTCAATGAAACATTCGTCTATTGTTCATTGATTATTATTTTAACCTAGTGGTTACACTGATAATATATCCAATAGCATTTTTTAACGTCTTGAAAGCAATTCAGTCAACTGCTATGAACAGTCAACTAGAGCGATCAGATCACTTGTCATGGCTGCTTTATTGAGCAAGTCGTTGATTTACGTTCCAGAAACCGGCCGTCATACTGCTCTGCTACCAACCGTGCATAAATTGTCAGCTGTTACCCATCATGACACATATCTGCCTGTCAACAAACTCATCAGAATAAATATGCAATCCACAATACTCTACATTTACCCGTATTTAATGAAAATGCGTCGAGCTGTTAACTCGTTGGGTATAATGAAACGTATACTGAGGGCACTTCCCGTTGCGTTCAGATGACGTCACCAGGGCTGCCAGAATCTATAATTGTATGCAAAATCTGTATAATTCAGTCGTATATGTATCCTGTTTCTATAGCAGATTCCTGCCTTTATTGTAATTTAGGTAATTACAGTCGGTGAAGCATTATGTATTCGAACACAATTATAATACCTCTCTCTTCTATTTGTACAGCTGATTTCCCTGTAAATCTAGATACAAGAATAGGAATTGGAATCTAAAATGAACCTTAAATAGCAGGTTATGAGTATCAGTCTGTTAGTAATCTTTTTTTTTTCGCTAAAATCGCTTATTTCCCTTTTTAGATCAATACCAAACTTCGTGTCTCTTTATGTTTCATTTCATAATTATTACAACGTCGGGCGTCGTTCTGGATTATTTTTTTTCTTCTTCAATATTTTTTTTGCATAGGTAATCAGATTGAAAACCATAATCGGATCGAAATCGTACGATTTTGTATAATTCCTATACTTGCGTGTGTATAAGTGGAATATACGGGAAGCCCTGGACTCGCACTGTTATGGAAATTAAATATGGCGTCGGATAAACTTGGATGAATCCATAATAATGTATGCAGATTTGTTGTGTTCATATTTTAGTCATTGGAATGCAAATAGGTTGGAAAAGCGACTTTTATAAGTGGAGTAAATGTTTGAAATGGAGTGGAATTAGGAAGAGTACTTAATTTAAAAAGTTTCATGTTCTTGAGCATTAAGTTGTGGATTGGTTCAGAAAGACAGAAAGGAAATACATTTTGTTCAGTACAGAAAAAGCCTACATCATATTCAAGGTAAAGTTAGCTACGTAGAAACACAGTCGTGTCTTCACGCTGCAGTCGTTTTCGAAACCTTGAAGTTCAGTTAAATTCTTGCTTTTCTTTTAACTTGTCTACAAACAAGCACTTTGACCGTGTCTGTCCGTACAGCATTACACCTTTGTTTAATTGGCCTGCAATGCATCTTACCCACACGAAAGACAACTTTCATTAAATGCCTACTCATTTTTTAGTACAAACAGAACCATTTGCCGCGCTGTGAAGCAATTTAACAATAATTATGCTAATCTACACCACCATAATCCACAAACATTAAGGACGTTACCCGCTGATATTAAACCAGTAACACCACCAAAACATGAGCTTCTCTCTCATATTACATTAAAACTTGGTAGAAATCTGTTGAGCAAAGTGTTCATAACTAATAAGCAGGATTCAGTCGTAAGCCGCCCTGTCGTCGACTTGTAAACTCACTGTACTAAGTACTTACTTAGTTTGGCTGCACGCCCGCTTGGGATTGGACCAGATAGGTACATACCTGCTTGAAGTTAGTCTGACAACTTGGGTGATGTTTTCTTTAGCGTGTTAAATTTCATTGATGTATAGGGTGACGGTTTGACATAGTCAAAATATTACGTGCGACTTCTGAGACACAGGTCTGCTGTCTAAAAGAGATTATTTAGTTTTATCATTGATTTATTTCATTATAATCTGTTGGTGATAATCACCGAGAGTAAAAGAAAAAGTTGGCGATTTTGTGTGTGGTGCCTCTCTATTTCTATCTATTATCATAGGAACGTTAATGTTGTTTTATACCAAAAGCATTTTCAGTATGGCACCGCGTATATACAATCACTTACCAAAGTCTATACTAGAATCTGCATCCATTAATGAATTTAAAAAGAAATTAAAAAGATTCTTGCTATTTAAATGTTATTATAGCATTCAGGATTATTTAATAGAGGATGTAAGGACCTATTGTACTCAGAAATAATGTTGTTGATGTGACAATTTACTGATTAATTGTTTATCTAATATTATAATGTTTGACATTTATTTATAAATACATCTTGACTTTCTCATTAGTTTAATACATTATATTTTAATTTAATAACTCTAGTGGCATTGTGTATTTTTTTTTGTGGTTCTTTCTGCTAGTTTCAATATTATATGCCACGGTGAAATTACCAGAATTATGTTACTAATTAGTGTTGCAATGAATGGGGAAGGCTGGTCAAAGCTGATTGTAGATGGCGTGTCCATCGCTTAGACCCAATCTGACCAATGGGATCAAACTATTTTGAAATATAAAATGACATTGACAGATTTTCAACCAATGACTATGTTAGGTTCGTGCGGTGCTAGCGCCATTAGTTCCACAAGTTGCCCACCCCATTGTATAATAATGTTTGTGATACAGTCAAAGCTTGAGATTTGCATGCCTCAAGGCGTAATATGGTTGAACTATTATCTATTTTTAACAACTTTATGTAATTACCCATATTAGCAAATAAATTATTTTGAATTTGAATTCGTTTTTCTCGGGAACAGTACTTATTTTCGGGATGAAAGGTACCCATGTCGGTTCATGTACACCTGACTACTACTATTTTCTTAATACTTCACTATAAATTCCCTGCTAAAAGATTACAAAACCCACTCGGTACCTCGTAGAAAATGTTCTTTAAAAGCTATAATCCCTCACACTTGTCAGGCACTATCTTTATTACTGCGACTATAACTCCAACACGAGAAAGGCGGGCTGTCTCCGCAAATTGGATCTCGATTGATAAAAATGAATTTCTGCAGCATTACGGTTATATATTTGCTGAAGGATTAGTGGCAACGTGTCTAGGAGGTGTTAAAGCTTTTGGAAATAATGAGTCTTTCGTAATTGGTTAGATGTGGCACGTCCCATTATTAAAATAGCATAACATCACGCCCGAAGAGGCACAGGAAAGAGTAAATGGAAGAAATTGGGGGAGGCCTTTGCCCAGCAGTGGGACATTAAAGGCTAACAAAAAAAAATCATCACGCCTATAATCCCTGGGCTTGGGAACAAAAATTCCCATTAGTTCTACCGTAAAATTGTATAATAAAATAGTAGAATCGTGGTTAAGCCGTAAGCGTGGTGTCCGGCAGAGTAGAATAGAACCAACCTATTACACTCACGGGTGTCGTATAAGGCGACTAATGTCTGAGGCAGAACACTTTGCGCCTCCGTAGACCAGAGAATGTGCAGCAGCGTTTTCTGTTAGTCTTTCATCACTGCGATCTCCAATCCGCCTGCCAAACGTGGAGATTACGGCAAATTCCTCCCATCATGGGAGAGGCTTATGTCCAGCAGTGGACGTTATGTGCTGCTGTTGTTGTTGTTGACCACGGATAACTTTTACAGGGAAGTCCGTACATGGTCCTTTTTTTTGTGAAAAGCGTAGGTACATCTCAAAGTTGGTTCTATTTATAATTGAAAAATCGTGTTTGGGCTAATTTCTTGCACCTTTGATGAGAACTTTCAACCTAGCTGGAGTATGACTGTCATCGAGTGTCTAAGGATGAAGACGTAAGGTTGTCGAGGCAAGCCCTTTTTTGAAAAAACATAAGTAGATTATTTTAGCGATTAATACAAATATATCGAAGAAATTAAATTGTTACTCACTTGGATCTATATCCACTAATATTATAAAGCTAAAGAGTTTGTTTGGTTGGTTGAACGCGCTAATTACAGGAACTACTGGTTCGAATAAAAAAAAAAACTTTTAGTGTTGAATAGTTATCGAGGATGGCTGTAGGTTATCTAACATAACGCTATAATTAAAAGGAGCGCAGCATCAATGATAAATGTTACAAAAACAAGGAAAAATTATTTCTTTTGAGAGCTTCCATGGCGGGCGCTGCATAAACGGTTAAAGTTACGCAACAATCATGTATTAGGGAATTGTTCGTTTTGAAACGTTCTAAAAAAAACCGCGATAGCATTATGTCTATCTTTCAAGATTGACTCACACTCTCTCTAACCCTCTTTCTCTCATGTGACGCAGACGAAGTTGCGCGGGTCAGCTAGTTGTATAATAAAATAGTAGAATTAATGGGACTTTATGTTCCCACTAGTTATACGATTTTGTACCACCTGAAATCGTAGGACTAGTGGGAACAAAAATTCCCACTAGTTCTACTGTGGAACTGTTTAGTAGAACTAGTGGGAATGATCCAAAAGGTAGGACAATATTAAGGTGTACCTTATAGTACACATGCATTTTGCCAGTTATGTTTAGGTACGTCCCATGTAATAGGGGGCGTGCATATTGCCATCAATCGGGCACAAATCCAGACACTGTGGCTGCTACTGAGAAATTCCCATTAAAATGGGTGTTACAATACACTTAATGAAGCCGCAAGGCGCTTGTTCTCCCGTCATTACGATGATTTCTTTATTCTGGGCCATACCTAGGAACCTTCTAGTCACGGAAATATTGGAGGTCAAAGTTTCAACTTTTTCACAAGTTCAAGCGTCGTGTATGGATGCACATTTACGGGTTAATATTATTCACTAAGTAGCTGCGCCCCGCGGTTTTGCCTGCTGTTTCTTTGCTTGGCGCTAGTAAAATCTGTAGCGTGTAGTCAAGTGGTCCATAACCACTGACAAACATACTCTTTGGTTTTTAGTATACTCTAGTTAATCGTGGTGGAAAATTGTGGTTGGTGCTGAATAAATGAAAAGGTCAATGATCCACATTAGCCTCAGATTGGTAGAGCTGGAAGTCATGAACAAGGCCATTCTGGCCTCCAGCAGTGGAGTGCTGCAGACTGAAATTCACAAATTATACAATAGAATGTCTTTGAAATAGGAATCACGAAAATCTCGAAGTATAGGTTTATATTAGTCAAACCATAAATTACCAAGTTTATAACAGAAATCTAGAGAGAACAAATTTAATGGCTTCCGATGACAACAGTTGTCATAATCTACAACATAAGAACCTTGTCCCGCATTTCAGCTGTCATGGCATGTAGCCAGGACATCGGTCATAGGACACACTTTTTGTGAAACAATGTCAGATTGTTGGGGAAACAGATGTGACCTCGCGGAGAGCAGCAGTGGCCTAGTGGTGGCGGCCCCGACTTACGAACAGTAAGTCGTGGGTTAGAACCCAGACAGGCGCATTACTTTGTGTAATTTATTTCATCACCACTGCTCTTAAAACGGTGAAGGAAAACATCGTGAGGAAACCGGCATGTCCTAGAACCAAAAATTCGAAACATGTGACATCTACCAATACGCACTGGGCCCGCGTGGTGGATTATAGCCCATTCCTTCTCATAGAGAGGAGGCCTGTGTCCCAGCAGTGGGAACATTAATAGGCTGATGATGATGATGAGATGTGACCTCAAGTTTGTGCTTAAAACAAGTCAAGTTTAGATAGACAACATTATCCAATTAATTCAGTTTCAAAGTTCTACAAACATATTTAATTAGCATACCGTTAAGACGTTGAAGAGCTTTTTTTTAACTATCACCAAACATGTGTTGTGGTAGATTTGTAGACTGTTATGGTTATTTTAGACACAGAAAGGTCTCGGTGGGTACAAATAGGCTTTGAAAAGTAAGGTTTGATATTTAGAGAAAATGATCATGAGTCTTTTCTAAAATATATTCAGCCATAAGTCAACGTAACACACGATATTTTCGACTTTTCAATGTCATTTTAATTTAAGTTCAAAAGACAATTTCAAGATCCTTCTTCACTCCAGAGCACATAGCCAGTGTTACAGAATTCACCAAAATATCTCAAGTACGACCACTTGAGGGCATTTCCAAATGTCAGTGAGGACCTGACACCTCCCGTGGTCGACAGCTCTTGTCTTGGAGATCAAAGTCAGGGCGTACGGACGAGGCCTAATTGTGAAGCTGACGGAGAGTTCCGAATAGGTATTCTAATTGAGGATGGACAAAAGGCTGTCGGTGGATTGGGGAATACGCTTAGTCTGGGTGTATTGAAAGAGTTTGAAGTGAATAAGCTTGTTTTGTAGATAGTCTTGAAACTTCTGAAATAATACTCTACCACCCCGTTAGGAAAATGTGCGATCTGAAGACAGGGAATGGGATGCGCTTATTTTCCTAAAATTGTATTCCACAAATGTGCCCCTTCCGCGAATGCTTACGTCAGCAATTTTCATGTATTTTTTTTTGTAGCTGCTAATCGTCGAACGTTCTAAATCGATTTAAAACTCTTCTACTTTTATGTTTCTTTAAAGCAAACAACGTTGAGTGTTCAGAAAAACTTCTTCTGAGCTCATTCCATCGTTGACTACATTCAGCACTTTCTATCAGACGAGATCGAAGAGTAGAATATCAGGCAATAAAAAAAGGAATGAAGTGAGATCGAGATTCGATCTACTAACAATAGTTTTTTTTCCATTCACTTTATTTTGACTTTGATGGATTTGAGCTGCATCATCATCTGCCTAGCCTTTTCCCAACTATATTGCGGTCGGCTTCCAGTTTTACCGGATGCAGCTGAATACCAGTATTTTACATGGAGCGACTGCCTATCTGACCTCCACAACCCAGTTAGTACCGGGTAATACGATAACCCCTTGGTAAGACTGGTTGTCAGACTTATTGGACCTCTGACTACCTAACGACTGTCAAAGATCTCGAGATTTGAGCTTCAAATAAATAAAAATATCTTTCTACATTTTAGGACTATAAACTGTTCCTCGGACAAACGTCTTGTCTATAGCGATGCATACTTATACTCTAGACTCGGCGGTCAGTGACCCAGAACAACTAGGCTATAAAACTGGAACAGCACATTCAATGCACACCACGTAATAGATTCAGATAATGGACTGTCAGTCACGGTCCCTATGAATGAGAAGGTGGCTTTCAGTGTATTGCATTGGCAGTAATTTATTCGGTATTTTGGTTTTCATAAAGTTCCAAGAAATACTGCTGAGCAGGTTGGGCAAAGTATTTTTAGGTTTTCCCCTGAGGGATTTCTCAGCAGAGCATTCTTTAGATATGTCCTCCTTATTTTCGTGATATAAAACAATAATTCATGAAACTTATGTAAACGGGTACCTATTTTCGCGAATCTTACCTTTAATATAAGCCCGAAGTTTCGACTGGATTGCACCAGCTGTGGTCGCGTGAAGACTTAAGTACCGCCACAGCAAAACGAAGGTGTTTATTCAACTACCCTCACTTGTTCTTCATAAATGTTAAATAGGGCCGGTTCACACTAGGACAGCACACTACACTAACAGTGTCCGCATACTGAGGTGATTTCACTTGACGAGTACACTTAGTGATCACTTGATTCCAAGCGGAAGAGAGTCTGAAGCCGTCTTCGCGATATAAATTAGGATACTTCTTGATCTCAATCGCTTCCTGTTTACATAAGTTTTATAATGTGTTCTGATCGTGAAAGTTTAAAAAAGACAATAATTTATGAAGATTATAACGTTGTTACTGCAACTGAGTAACACGCTGCTCCATGCCGCTTATCCTTTTATTGACTTATTGATTGTACTAAACATTTTAACAAAACTTGCTTTTCCTTGAAAATCATTTGGGGCTCGGTAGAAACTGCGTTACGTAACTAGCGATTCGTTTTGCAAAATCTAGAATGCTAAGGCCATACACTTCTAAACAATACTCCTCGTCTGGGAGTCCAATTAACAAAGTCCGTCAGTGTACTGCACAGAATCTACGAAGCCTCGCTCCAGTGAATCGTGTCCTGACATTTTGAGGACCACACGTTACTGCAGCCTAAATGGCGGAATGGCGTGATATACGGGACGGATTCGAACGGGAAAATTATTTGAACATTGGAAATTGGAAGAGAATACTTTCCAATTTATCAAACAGATATTGTATTTGATGGTAATAGGCTCGCGCGCATAGATATTGCTTCGTCCAGGTTGGCAAACTCTCATAAATTGGGTACTGTGGAACTAATTTGTACTTCACTTAAAATACTTACGGGATAATATCCGTGATTTTCTTTATTAATGAGGTCCCGATATTTCGACGGTGTTGCAAGCATCATGATCGCGGGAATACTGAAGAGGTATGTGGGTTTAAGTGTAGTGAGAAACCGTGAAAGTCTAATTTGTACTTCTTAATGAGCTTATAATCGTTGGCACTTCTGAGACACAGGTTGTTGCTAGCAATACAAGTTGTCTATGATATTTTTATATTATTAGTCTGTATTGAAGAGCTTTTTTGGTCTCTGTATGGTTCACTCTATCTTCCTAATACGCTGCGATAACTAAGACGTTGTGTCCGTGTAAAAAATGTGATTAAATTAGTTTGGACTGTGCCAAGCTGGGACTCTTATTCCAAACCGACCTAAAACAGTCCACAAACGAAGAAGAATCAAACACAGGTCTCCTCTCTGTGGAAGGGAGTGGGCCATACTTCATCTACCAGCGGGCACCAGTGCTGATTGGTGGATGTCACATGTCTTGGAATGTTTGTTTCTTGGTCATATCGGTTTCTTCAATGTTTACTTGGCCGTTTTGAGAGCAGTGGTGATGAAATACGTTACACAGAATAATGTAGCTGCTCGGTCAAAACGATGTGACAGTGTCGGTACCACTGAGCCACAGCAACCACTTATTTTTAACCGACTTCGAAAAAGAAGAAGGTTAAACATCTGACTGCCTATATATTTTTTTACTTAGATAAGTAAAACTATACTTTTACTCACTACTTTTACTGACTACAACAAAATATGAATAATGAATTTGTATAGCAAATGCACATGAATAACTTTGACAATATTTTAGAAAGTCTCTCTAGTATGGACGGTATTTTTCACAACAGAACTGGCCAGCTGCCATTTACGATAACCTCCATGTACGGAGCGCCGCACACTGTTGAGTTACATATTCAAATTCTTGCGAGCACTGAATAAGAATGTATCGAGATACGTCATGTGCGGTTTTGAGCTCTCGATAAAGTATTTGTTGAAAGGAATCTAAAAATTCGGAGTATTCTTAGTAGAAAGAAACTCACGCCCTTTCGCCATTGTGTTAGACAGAAACAACAACCTGCCACGATCCTTACATCTTCTTTTGGTCATCCACGTTCATGTTCATACGTCATTTGGTCATACACACACGGCGATTGCGAATACTCGTACCTTAATTACGGCAGTAGTTAAAACACAACTCTAAAATTACAGCGCCGAATTATCGGGAACTCAAAACAAACAGTAAACATGGTAAATAATCCGTTTTCAGTGTTTATAATCTGTGAATAGGCTTGTGTCCTGAAAAAAACTAATTAGTCCGTCAGTTAGAATATCAAAAAATATTTGATACGTATTTTTTCTTTTGTTACGTAAACCAAAATTGACGAAGATACGACGCTTTTAAGAATTCTCAATACGTCACGCCGTGCTATATTTTTAGTGCATTGTGACGTCACGAACCCCCACTCTCGAGTTTTGATGCGTTTTAACTTAGTCAATATTCATTGATTTACAAAAACAAAAAATACGTGTCCATTATTTTCCAATATTCTAACTGACGCACATAATAGATTTGCAATTTATTAATGGTGGAAACTAGCCTATTGTTTTAACAGATTTTCAACTTTATCGATAAAGCATTAGGATCAAAGTTGATTGGGAAAAAAATACAGTTTTGGGTAGCTTGATGTATACATCCACATTTCGCCAGTTAGTTTAAGTGCTTTTAAATCTTAAGACTTTTAAAAACATTATGAACTAACTAACTCCAGTTAGTGTTAATCAAGACCACCACTACGCCGCAGTTTAAAGCAAATTGACCCGAAATCGATGGCCCGGATGATTGGCATACCGTTCGCAAAGCCTAAAGTAACTTGCTCAGACTTATGGGCGCCTAGTACAATTTTGGTGATAGCCATACTGAAAATGGGATTCGGATTTGGGGATTAGGAACCCCCAAATGGAATTCTACGATCTTAAATATAAGGATTTTGGACCTTAAGTAGTGAGTGACAAGGGTTGGATGAATTTTCTGGACGTGATTTACTTTTGATAGTTTTTGGGATGAAACTAGCTGTAATCTTGGAGCTACGACAGCTAGAATTTGTGTGATATTCACAGATTTTTAATTTGATTTGTAACGCATTTTGAATGGCAAGTTGGCTTACAATTTGTATTGAATTCAAATCTCTTAATCTGTTAGTATTAAAACTGAGTAAATTATGTAACAAAAATTGATAAAAATTTCGGACTGCAAAACTATTTACCATTTGACTACAAAATTGCTATTCCACAATGTGTATATTGTGATATTCTCTATGATTTCTAGGTAGTACTCGTAGTTACTGTTCCACATAATATAATTTGAATATGCAAACGTTCTAGTTCCTAGAATATAGTTCATATTACTTATAGACCTGAACAATTTTGCATGAATAAAACACACTGAACAAATACAGCGGTATAAACTCACTCACTTCACAAACATAAAAATTTGAATAAACTTAGAAAATATACGTAATTTAAAACCTAGAATTGTACACAAAAATACTGAACAATACCCAAAAAGTTACGTATTTACACCTCGAAATCTTAAAACATAAAACGTTTTTTTTATTGAGTTCCAAATCCTACACACACAGTCGTAAAATAACCTGTTTTATTGTACAGTCACGGACTATAATTGATAAGCCACTTTCAAGATTTCCAATTTTGCAGTTGTATACATTCACGAGATTACACGATTAAACACGAACTCAAACCGAATGCTCGGAAACAAAAGGACACATTACTAATAATTGGAAATAGTCTTATCCATAGAGGTTGAAAAATGACTTCTAGGTTGTCAATGATAAAACCATACAATCGTGCTGACGTATATCCCAATCTATTTGATACTGACCTCCTTTGAAGAAATAGTCCTTATTAAATACTCTTTATTTCTGAAAACCTATCCGAAGCCAGAGTGACAGTTGAAATGTTGATGTTAGAAAATATAACATTTCTCCGTACGCCAACGTTATTAGGGCTACGCTAAAACAATATTGTCGCTAGGTTACGGTTGCTACACTTGCAATTCGTCGACTTTAGGTAGTCACTCTGTACTAAGTACGAATATAACCGACTAAACCCGATTTGTATTACACGGCTAAAATACGAATGGTGGCAAGTGGCTCATCATTTATAGTCCGTGACTGTACTTAAATAAACATGTCACCAAACCTTCCAGTACCAGAAGTTCCAGTTTCAGTTTTTTCAAAACTTACTTTTGACTTGATAACGTCTTAAAAAACGCTGGCGGCGTGACGACCTAGAGGCGTTTATGAGAGATTGGCCGGAGAGAGCCGCACGTAGGGAGGAGTGGAAGGCTATGGGGGAGGCCTTTGCCCAGCAGTGGGACAATATAGGCTAAGCAAAAAAAAAAACGTCTTAAAAATCGATGAACAACGGCTTCCCGCACGAAAAAGTGTGTCACACCGTTCCGCACTCTAGTCGAGAGCCTAGAGAACTGAAATTTTGCACAGTGGTTCCCTTTATAATGTAGACAAAGAATCAGAAAGGATTTTTCGAAATTCAACCCCTAAGGAAGTTAAATAGGGGATGAAAGTCCGTTAGTTTAAAAATTGGGATCTTAAAATTTTGTGTTTAGACTGACAATTGAAAATTAATATAATTTAATTCTACCCCTAAAAGGTTAAAAAAGGAGATGAAGTTGTGTATGGAAAGTCCTTAATTTTCGAAGTAAAAATCATATAATTTATTATTTAGGCGTATGGTTGAAAGCTAACGCAATGGTGTTGTTAGAATTTCAATCCTTATGGGGGTGAAAAGGGCGATTAAATTTTGTTTTTTAAGTTAAAATCACTAATATCATGAAAAATTACGTTATCACGTAGGTAAAATTATCGTCCTTATACCGACTTTACAGACAACCATTTTTTCGTAACCCTAAAGACGTAACCTTATGACAAAGACTTTTATTTCTAAACCAATGTCAAATTAAGGTTAAGGTAAATTAAGGTTAGGTTTAACGTTGACTGGTAGAAAATGCCTATGGCATTAAGTCCGCCTCTGTACTTTGTGCTTGAAGTGCTAAATAAATAAATAAATTAGCCACTGCAAAAAAACTAAACCGGCCAAGTGCAAATCGGATTAGCGCACTAAGGCGCACCATTTAATTAACTCATGGCTATAGGTACCTATCATGATTAAAAAGACACGGTTCTGTGAATTACAGAAGCCACCACATCAATATGTCTTTTAAAGATTTTTAACTTTATTGATAAAGCATTACGTTCAAGGTTGATTAGAAAAATATGACCATTCGGGTAGCTTGATGTGCTCGCGTCTAGGTCTGTACGTAGTGACGGAAAGTATAGCCTGAGCAGGGTACCAAACCTTTTAATCCCAAAAATATTGCTATCGTGATCATCCTGTATTGCTTTTCCACCAAGTAAATCTATTTCCCAGTCATTAACACTCTCACAGTCCAGCGTTTCGATAAATTCATTTTACCAAAGAAAAGTCAAGTTTGAAAAAAGTTACAAAGAAAACTTCACGGCTGTTGTTCTTCCGAAACTCGGAGGAAATTGGCCGGGGAGAGAAATACTAATGGCTGCAAACTCGTTAGTTTGTAGAGGTAGTGGGATTGCTCTTGCTCATAGGAGATGTGGCTGCAGGTGATGTTGATAAAAGTGGCGATGATTAGGGCAAACTTAAAAAAAAAACTTGCTTTTCAATTGCTTATGAGCTTCCGCTTTCATTATTTAAAAAGAGACTTCGAAGCTTTTTAGTGGCGAAAGCATATTATAATATTGAGAAGTTCCTAATTGAGAAAGAGTTTTTAAGCTGGTGCATAATAATGTATAATTAATAACAATTTTTTATCATTGTATTTAGTGTGTCAAAATTTTAAAATTGTATTTAGTTATAAGTTGTTATTTTTAAATCTTTTGCATGCCTACGTGGTAAAATATGGCTGTAATATTATATGTTTTTTGTCAGCGTTTGAGGTTACCCATATTTGCAAAATAAAGTTATCTTTATCACATTTTTATCACAATGGGTGGAGACCCATTGTAATAAAAATATGTTAAGCAATTGGGGGGACTATAACAGCCACTCGGTTCAATCTTCAGGTTAAGCCGCACTTGCCTAGGTTGGCCTTTGGATGGGTGACCGCCGATTACATACCGAGTTTCCTCCGTGCTTCAGAAAGCACGTTAAGCCGTTGGTCCCGGCTGTCATTTGTAAATCTTTGACAGTCGTTACGAGTAATTAGAAGTCCGAAAGTCCGACCACCAGTCTGACTAAGGGGTACCGTATTACCGAGTAACTGGTTTATGAAGGTCAAATAGGCAGTCGGTCCATGTAAAATACTAGTATTCAGCTGCATCCGGTTAGACTGGAAGCCAACCCCAACATAGTTGGGAAAACGCAGGCATGTACGGATTTTGAAAATTGAAACAATTCATTGCTTCATATGTTTGGAATAATCGACGACGCAATGGGTTGTTGAATTGGGAAATAATTGGGCCATTAAAATTGTGAGCATGTTACGCATTACCTCGCTATACACTGCATACTATCATTTATGTTAATTTACATAATATTAAGTCACTAGCTAATTGCCATTAATTTTATAATGGATTCTGGCTCCTGCTACTATGGAAGATCCAAACAACACTACTCGATTTGGGAACAGTACCTACCTAGGACCCCACGTTTACCGGTCACGTTTGCACCCACCGAGGCAGTCGAAGCAGGTATATAACATTCAGCAAACTATTTGTTCTCACACTACTAAATCATTTGCCAATTTTCCCAAATCCCTAACTCTAGCTCTCAGAACATAAACCCATATCAAAACATGGCGAACTGATTCTATTATATTTCTATTGCTCCCAAGGCTAGCATTAAATTGGAAAATATTATATCTACGTTATTCTTGGGATTTTTTATATGCTGTTTTTTGTTCTTAAGGATTCAAGACGTGTATTTTTTTATTCGAGATCTTGATCTGTGAGTTTTATTGTTAAGCACGAAATCCTCAGTTCGGTTTCCAGATCGGGAAAGTATTATTCTGGCGAAACGCAGGTGTACCTACTATACGGGTACACCTCTGTCCAACCTGTTGGAGTGTTCTGGCGTGATATTATGTAGCCTAACTTATGATCAGCCTATTTAACATT
Organism: Xestia xanthographa; assembly: GCA_905147715.2. Taxonomy (NCBI): domain Eukaryota; kingdom Metazoa; phylum Arthropoda; class Insecta; order Lepidoptera; family Noctuidae; genus Xestia; species Xestia xanthographa. The sequence goes on along the minus strand of LR990644.1, from coordinate 2,930,974 downwards.
CCCACTACTAGTACCCGTCTCCCTGTTAGAGGGACTCAGCCGTAATAATTATGTAGGTACTTTGTAATAATTATAAATTCATTTACTGACTGACAGACAACTTAAAGCCTAAACCCCTGGATCTAGAAGCATTTCACAAGATATCTTACAACAAAGGTGTGCACTATTAAACGATTCATGAAAGTGATCCCAAAGGGTTTAAATATGAGTTGAAAATTTAGACAGTAGCAGTCTAGGTTATAAAGTCAAAAAATATTACATAAATATTTTATATACAGGGTCGCAATTTAGTAACCTGGATACCTCAAGAAGGCGAGTTTGATTTATTCCAGAAATCCCCACCGACAAATCCCCACCAGTGGGGATACCCATCATATACCTTAACAAATTTCCCAAAGAAACTCATAACAAATCTGTAAAAAAAAAAATCAAATTCATTTACAACCGTACACAGACTGTTTCGATACATTTATGAAAAGCTTAATCGTTTTATCACGAGTCCGATATGAGTTTCTGTTTCGCGATCCAGTTAATCAAATCGCCATCCTAAATTTTATATTCAGGATGGCGATTTCAATGACTCCGTCGACCGGGTCTCCCTCGACTCGGATGCAAGAGCATAACAGTTCAATTTCTGGTGGTCATAAATACATTTTTGGTTCTAATTTTACGACAAACTGGGGATTAATTTTGGTGATCATTTACTAATTTTGGCAATCAAAAGTGATCTTTTTGTGAACAATAATGTTGCATAAGATGCTACATCTATAATCTGCTTGGCAAGTATCGGCAACTGAGATAAGTGGATAGCCATTCTCTTCAAAGACGAAGTTTGCTGCAAATTATGGCCGCATAAAAAAGTTTCTCGGCTTTAAAAACTTTAAATTACGGCAATGTTGCTGGCAATCTGCTTTTATATTATCCCACCTGATGCATTTAAATTGTCGTGGATAAAAGATTATAAAAAACTGGGGTCTTTCTTGTGCCGCTCGTGCATTTCTGGACTTAAACATAAGGCCGTTTATAAACTAACTTTTTTTAGCATGCATACTCTTGTTCCTGCCCTGCCCTTCTAACCCTAAAATTAGCAACTCTATTTGTGATGGTTCAAACTTCGTTTGAAATACTGTTAGAATAAAGCTCTAATCAGCTTGCACTACGAAGCGGTTGTTACGTCAGTCACTGCGGCCGAATAGTGCGAAATGAGTGTTTTTTGCGATTTACAAAAAATCTATTGATTGGACTAAAAAAAATAAAACACATGACCTGCTTTATAGTTAGTTCAGTTAGTATGTAAACTTTCATGATCTAATATGAAGTACTTTTTGAATACCAGCGGTTTATTGTTCGATTTGGAGGTAACTTTGGATTATTTTTCTATTAAGAAAAGTTTATGGAATCGTGTTTTCGTCACACATAGGACTTAGCATTAATCTTCAACTGTACCATATATTTATTTCAAAATTAATGCTGCAGTATTTTAGGCGTAACAGAGGATCATGATCATGCCATTTGAGGGGGTATAGGCCCTTAAGCGTTTGCTGTCATACTACTAGTGCAGGATAGAGGTGAGAACATGTCCTATTTTATGCACATGTGCAACGTTTATAGATATCGGCCTAAGAACAAAGATAACAATCAGACAACACTTTTAAGAGGACCTCTGTTCCGTAATTCCGTTATGACTTAGTCTAATTACTGATTCAGTTATCTCAATTCAATTCCTAAAACGGAAGCATACAACAATAAACCAACTAGAACATTATTCAATATACAATCAGTACCGGTATCACATCGGAACATAATTTACGTGAACAATGGTACCATTATTCACAATATCTTGACATCTGTAGTTGGTGCCGATAACGGATTTCCCAGAGCAGTAATAGCGGCAAAGAATAGACAGGTAAAACAGAAGTTCGACAATACACCCACGAGCGAACGACGCACGCACATGTAGATTGTAGACGCGTACGTACGCCAATGTCAAACTATTTTATGGCTGACTAGCGGACGTCACGTAGTTTCACCCGCGTAGTTCCCGTTTCCGTGGGAGTACGGGGATAAAATAAAGCCTATGTTACTCAGAGTGAATGTAGCTTTCTAATGGTGAAAGATTTTTTGAAATCGGCGCAGTAGTTTTTGAGTTTATTCATTACAACACACAAAAATCTTTCCTCTTTGTAATATTAGTGTAAATTTAGATCATACGAGCAAATACACGTTCTAACCCTACGTTATCAAATCATTTTTGAATCACGGCATGTAACTTGGCCACCGCAGAAGAGAAAAAAAAAATTCGACGGCGTGATATCAAAATTGGAAAATAGAACTGTCATTCATTTTGAATCCAGTTATTTTAACTCCGACAGCATCAATCTAACAACAACCTTATTTCTAAGTTAATAAAGATCACAGGTAAACTGAACTGGAATAACCCTGTCAATAGAGTTTCGTCTGAGTAGAGATAGAAGTGGAGAGATATAGAAGTGGTCTCTTGTCAGAAGTCATGCTACTTTTGCATGCAGAGATACTAAAATTACCTTGATCTAAAGAATCCTCTTGCTCCTATTGAGGATGAGAATATATATCTTTATGAGATTTTCCTTTTTTTTAGGTTCGTTTGGTGTAAACCCATCTTGAAACAAATGCTGGCCACGAGTGCGCGTGCACTCGCTGTACGCAAAAGATGTCTATGTGTGCGTGCGGCGATCTTAGACAAATGCAGGTCGCGAGTGCGCAAGTATACTCGCTATACGTGAAATGTATCTATGTGTGCGTGTGGTTTCGCTCGTTGTGTGCAGTCAACCTTCTGTACCTATCTATTCAGTGATGGTTGTATGAATATCGGTACAAATGTAACGCGTTGATATTCCTTGTTTATTCTGCTGATTGGGGTCCCGAGGTGCCTTTGATTTGGAATTCTGTTTGGGGAATCCTGAATGTATAATGCCAATAATAATGTTAATATTCCGGATAAAAGTAATGCTTCTGCTTTTATTTTGAAACATCAATGTAAACACGTATGCCATGACCAGGGCGGCCGCGGCCTGTTAAATAAGATACCATGTGTGGAAAATGAAAAGGATTTGCATTTCTTCTTAATATACCAGGTAATGACGTTGTAACTAGCCCCATGAAAGATCCATAGATGATTAAAATAAAGAAAGTACATATTTTACAATATCTAATAAATTAAACAACAGAAATAAATAGTAAATGTGTGTCTCACTGCCTCATTAAATAGACCAGAAAAAAAGTAAGTTCAGAAAAAAAAAGCGAGACAATTAGTGCCTGACGCACCTAATTTTTACCTAGACCTGGAGTTAGACCACACTACATTTGTTTCATTAAAACAAAACCGACTTCATCCACTACGATATTTATGTAACGAGATAAACAGAAACCCGGTATTATTATATACGAAACAACTCCATCGTACTCCGATCGCAGAAGTTTAGCCGAGAAACTAGTGCCAAGTCGGAAAACTGAATTTCATTAAACAGAACTTCGACTCGTTCACAAATCACGTTAAGTGATACTTAGGTTGTATATTTAATACTTCGCCTCGTTTTGCAGCTGGGCGGGCTCGCTTTATCATTCTGGAAGTTGTTGAGAAGTAAATAAAGGATTGTTATGGTGCAATACAGCTTGCACCTTGTTAACTTTTAATTTTCTGATATCAAAGAAAATTGTAAATTTCTTGCTTAATACAGAATTCTATCTTAAAAGCATTTTAAAGAAGAGTAAGTACGAGTATCTCCTGTGTTCGCTCATTTGAAGAAACACATAGCACAGCTCTTTAAGAAGCACCACAGTAATACTTCCTTTTCTGGTACTAAACCGGATAGCAACTCTGCTTGTTGAAACAGCAGGTATTAAGGGTGTGGGCACCGGTATAATTACGGGCCTATCAGACATTCGTTAAACGTTGTCTCAGCATCTGTACCTTTACCATCTATGTACCACACACACACACACTCACACTTCAGCCCAAAGACGTCCACTGCTGGACATAGGGGGGGTTTTGCCATAATCGCCACGCTTGGCAGGCGGGTTGGCGATCGCAGTACGGTTGTTACTAAAGCACAGAGAACGCTGCTGCCCATTCTCTGGTAAGTCCCTTAGTCGCCTCTTACGACACCCATGGGAAGATATGGGACCAATGTATGAATCTGAATCGAATCTGAATCCGAATCTGAATGTATGAATGAATGTATGTTGAATCTGATTTATGCCATAATGCAGCAGAGACTGATAAGAGATTATTATAAAGCGGTGTACGATACCGATTTTCTTGACACACAATACAAAAAAAATATTACGTACTGATTTCAGATTTCACTGCAAATAATTTGTCTGCAGAATCGAATATCAGAATTTAACCGTACAAATCAATGCAACTTCCGTAACATAACATCTTCGGAAACGTGTACTCTACCTACCCCCAATCCACTGACACAGTAATATCCGGTACCGGCTCGCGACGACATCCGACAGGTCTGGACCCTTAGGGAACCAACTCGTAATATAAGATTGTAGTGGTATTGATAGACCAAGTATTTGTAAGAATTATTATTGAGTACTTTCGTTTTTTATGGAGAGACAGGCCAAAGAAGTAAAGGATATTATGTTAGCATTGAAATGACAGAAAAACGTGGCCCGAAAGTCTGCCAACCAGTCTTACCAAAGGGTATCGTATTACCCAGTACTAACTGGGCTGTGGAGGTCAGATAGGCAGTCGCTCCATTTGAAATACTGGTATTCTGCATCCAGTTAGACTGGAAGCCGACCCCAACATTGTTGTTGGGTTAGGAAAAGGCTAGGTAGAAGCTGATATGAAAGAAACCGGCCAAGTGCGAGTCGGATTCGCGCACGAAGGGTTCCGTACAACATTAGACCAAACGGCAAAAAAAAAAAACACGTTTGTTGTATGGGAGTCCCCCTTAAATATTTATTTTAATTTAATTATTTATTTTTATAGTGAATATACAAGTAAATATTCTGTGAATATTTCAAGCGTCTACCTGTTGCAGTTATTAATATCGAGCAAAAAACGGCAAATAAATCACGTTTGTTGTAAAGGATAAAAATAAATTAAATATTTATTTTATTTCATTTTTAGTATTTATATTGTTGTTATAGCGGCAACCAAAATACATCTTTGAAAATTTCAATTGCCTGTTGACAGACAGATGGACAGAAGGATAGATGGATAGACGGGCAGACGGACAGTGGAGTCTTAGTAATTATAGGGTCCCGTTTTTACCCTTAGGGTACGGAACCCTACAGGAGTATATGATAGCGGGACAGACAATCGATGACGTGTTGCCGGCTCCAGGAGATCTGGGACAAGGGCAAAAAGATCATGATGAGGATGATGATTTTGGTTTTGATTGTTCGAACGGATCATCTTTTAATATCATCGCCGAGCCTGAAGTCGCCAGTTATGATTTAAGTCCCATGGGGGCGAGCCTTTTGCTATGAAATCCAAACCTGTGGCTGCTAGCCACGGGATCGAACCCAGCATGCCATGCTAAGCAGTCGCGTTTCGACTGATTATCTACAACAACAAAAAATATCGTGTACGCCGATTGAGAAAAAATACACAAAAAAATAACAACAATTTTATATGTCAGCCTACATTTACACAATCACAAATTTAATATTGTTATTGTGTACACTATCGCATTAGGTAACCCTCTAAAAAAGGTCGTAAGAAGGAGAAATAAATAAAATAAAATTGCTTAAAAAACTTTTTTGCAATATGTCACAACATCCGCCCTTTTCATTCTAAACCCATTAACAGTCACAAAAAGCTACCAAAAGTCTAAACAAAAACAGCCCTTTAAAAGGAAAAATATAAAGCGAAACCGTACAATTCGGAAGAGCATCCCTTCCGGTTCCGATCCGGGCCGGAACATTCAATATATCACCGCCTGAAAGGAAATTCTTCAGCAACTTTCACGATCTATCGCCGCGCGTTGGTTTTCATTCCCGGCGATACATTTTGCACATTCTGTATATTTGAGTTGCATTGTCGTGGTGACTATGCTCCGTTTGGTGTTGAATTGATAGGATTTAACGGTTGGTTTCATATTGGATATTTATCATGGATGGCTCAAAAGGCTTATGGCTGGATAAAAACGTACAGTTAGATCAATTTTTAAGGTACCTATCAATCTTTGGGAATTCTTACTCAAAATTAAAGCATTTATTTCAAGTAGGCCAGTTACAGGAATTGTCGAAACAAAAATGAAAATTAAATGTAGCTACAGTCCCAGTCACAAGACATAAAAACTGTGAAAGTACTGTAGTTGCCCATTCCCTAGCGTAGATCTCTATGGAGAAGAACGGGCAAGAAACTCCATAGACACTCTTTTAAATCAAAATGTTGGTACAAAATATTGGTTATATCATTCATGTTGAGGTGGTATATTATGTGAGAACAATGTAGCAAGATGTGCACGTTAAAAGTGTCCATAGTACAAATATAAAATACAATTAAAAAATAAACATTCAAATAACATGTCTCTATTATGTTATAACCAGAACAGCTCTGACAACGGGTCAAACTTGCCAGATAAGAGAGTTATGGCTGGGGAGTTCGTTCCCTCACTTCTTCTCCACATCTTCATAACTAGGAAGTGCTGAATAGTGGGCGTTATGAGGAACTGTCTGATGTATAATTTTTGACGATCAAAATGTATTGGTTGAATTGATTTTTGATTTTATTTGGCACTCCCAGGTACCAAACCGAGTCAGGAAAATTGTTATTGGGTTTATGCAACTGGAATTTCTCAGTAACAGCCACGCAGCCTGGATTTGAGCCTAGTTGATGGCAATAGGCTCGCCCCCTATTACTTGGGACTTAAAAGCTGGCTAAATATGGGTGTACTATTAGGTATACCTCTGCCTAACCCTTAGGGGATCACAGGCGTGATGTTACGTTATATAGTAACGTATCATATTTGTCAATGTTCCACATCTGACTGCGAATATGAACAATCAGCACATCATATTTTATGGGAGTGCAGTCTTTGGCAGAATGAACGCAATATTATGTTGGATAGTGTACAGGTTACATCCGGAGTTATTTACTACACAGACCTTGTAGAAACTAGAACAAATTTCCGTGCGTTCAAACGTTTTTGCCATACCTATTATTGGAATCAAATATAACTGCTCACAACTTAGGACCCATTAATGTTAATATTTTATCCGTGGTGCTAGGCAACTGGGCCTATCCCAGTTGTGAACGTCCCTTTGCGCCTATTGGCCTTGTTTCTTTGTGTCTCCTGCTGATATGGAGGGAAGTGGAAATTACAGATTTTCCTACTCCTCCGCTATACTTTTCTGATTAATTTCGTTGCGGGATCCAAGACAGTTAAATTCATTCTCTGGGACTTCGTCGAGCTTCATTGTCTCGGCGCTTTTCTGGTGGTCGCCACTGTTGATTCTGGCTTTCAGGAGTTACAGTGGTTGGGAACAGTGTGGCGGGCATAGTAACGTATCAATTGTGCTTGTTCAACTAGTACTACCGCATCAAACGTGCCGACTCAACAAATTGATAGCTTGCCTTAGCTCTCTTAATACAAATATTTTCCAAATATAAACGCAGTTCTCAGTCGAAATCAACCTCATATAAGCTAGATTGTAAGTCGGTATTTGGTATTAATAAGCAGAAGGAAAAAAATGCTTACAAATACACCTGAGTCAATAAAAATTCATATCAGGAAGTGAATTAACATAGATATTGTGAAGGGAGCAGTCGCTTGTGTTCTGGCACTGAATATTACGAGATGTCTGAGCATGGCCCAGCTGTGACCACTGTGTCGGTGTCACAATGTGAAGCGACTGTTTATTATTCGTAAAGGTTTTATTTTAGTAGGTGTTGTTAAGGGAACAGCTGCTTCATGAAGAGGGCTCCTTTTTAGGGTTCCGTAGCCAAATGGCAAAACCGGATTCTTATAGATGCGTCATGTCTGTCTGTCTGTCCGTTCGTATGGCACAGCCACTTTTTTCCGAAACTATAAGAGTTATGCTGTTGAAACTTGGTAAGTAGATGTATTCTGTGAACCGCATTAAGATTTTCACACAAAAATAGAAAAAAAAAATACAATAAATTTTGGGGGTCCCCATACTTAGAACTGAAACTCGAAAAATTTAGGATAGGATAGGTCTTCAAAAATGATATTGAAGTTTCTAATATAATTATTTTCTAAGCTGAATAGTTTGCGCGAGAGACACTTCCAAAGTGGTAAAATGTGTGTCGTCGTCCCCCCCCCCCTCTGTAACCTCTAAAATAAGAGAATGATAAAACTAAAAAAAATATATGATGTACATTATCATGTAAACTTCCACCGAAAATTAGATTGAACGAGATCTAGTAAGTAGTTTTTTTTTCATACGTCATAAATCGTAAACCGCAATTTACCTCTACGGAACCTTTCATGGGCGAGTCCGACTTGCATTTTTTTCAAGGTTGCCGAGGTTGGTTCGTTGATAGGTGACCATCTAGTAGATACCGAATCCCATTTGTACCTCGAATAACACGTTAAGCAGCTGGTCCCGAGTGCCTTGCGTAGATCTTTGACAGTCGTTGAGAAGTTCGAAAGTCTGGAAATCAGGCTTGCCAAGGGGTATCGTGTTATCCAGAAATAATAATAATAAATAATAACTTTTATTCAAAGTTAAAATTGGTACAATACAACATTTAGGTATAACAAAGTACTATGCCACTATGCGAAATAGTGTGGTGTAGGACATTTAGGCAGTACCTTCATGTAAAATAATGGAATTCAGCTGTTAGACTCGAAGTCTGCCTATACGTAGTTGGAAAAGGTTCCCTATCCATTTGCATACAATTTTAAGACCTAATATAACTTGGCATACTTTTGTTACTACTAATTATATTTTTGCATAACATTTTTACGCATAACAGCTTACGCATATTTTTTTTAAGCATAATTTATCTAATCATAATAATGATTAAGCATAACATTGTTAGGCATAAATTGATTTACGCATAATGATACTAAAACATATTTTTTATAGGCATAACAAAGAAGCATAATCCTAAAATGTTAGACATACCCTAATTGGATATACCAATTAATTTTGACGATTGGAATAAAACCATCTCTCCGAAGCAGGTAATACATAACATATTTGTTTTGAACATAGTTGATTGTGAACATATGTGAGTTTTTTCCCTGTAAGAAGCATGCAAACAAGCATACACCATGCATGCAGCAAACATGCAGTTTGCAAACATTTAAACAAGCATACACCATGCATGCAGCAAGCATAAAGCAAGCATGCGTGCAGCAAGCATGCAGCAATCATGCAGCAAGCATGCAGCAAGCATGCATTCAGCAATCATGCAGCATGCAAGCAAGCATGCAGCAAGCAAGCATGCAGTATGCAACATGCAGCAGGCAAGGTTTCTGTCACGGCTCCGGCACTGCGGGGCTCCGGCGGTCCCACGCGAGCTTATCGTCGCAGATGTGTTTAACGCTCACCACCGCAGCTTCGGCTTGCTGGCCGGCTTCGCCGGCCAGCCTCAGCAGCGGCGGCGAGTGTTACAACCACCTGCTCCTCAACTCGCGGGCCGCCTCGCCCCTCCGCGCCTACGCGATTTTAAATTACACTCTAGGGGTAGGGCAGACAAGACTACGTGGAGTCGGTTTTGCAGCGATTCGTTTCTGTCACTAACTTTTGTAGTACAACTTAATGAATTTTTAATTCAAAATAAATACGTAAAAATAACTCAAATTTTATTCTGGTATTTATATTATTTGTATGCCTAAATACTATTATGCTAATAGTCATTATGCCTAGTAACATTATGCAAAATTCAATTTATGCCAAAACAAATTAGCCTTCAAGATGATTATGCCAACATAAACAGTATGCCAAAAAAAAAATTGACAAAGTATTATTATGGCAAAACAAATTATGCCAAAACAGTTATGCCAAAGTATATTAGGAAAAAGAAGATTATGCAAAAAAATCGATCCCGTTGGAAAAAGCTATGCATTATAATGCATCTGTAGTTATTAAACTATTGACTATAAAAGGGTTTGTTTGAAGAAATACTTGTTTTGGCCAGAAATCATTATAAATTATTTTAGTTTGACAGCCACTGAAATCTGTTTTTTTTTTTTTTAAATTAGCCCATATTCTAGCTAACACAATATTAATCGGATCACGTATACGTTCGATAGTATATTTAATTATTTAAAACAAAAAGTATTATTTTATCTAACACCCACAAATACCGACAGTGGATAAAACATCGTAAGGAATATTGGTCCGTGCTTTTGGATTTTCGACTCTCATCACTAAGCCTAAAGTTGGTAGGTAGGTACGTTAATATTGTAGAATAATACAGGTCCTAATATTTATGAGGGAAAGATTGTTCAAGCGAGGTTATGGAAGCTCATATTTTTTCGCAAAATTTCTAAAACGTTCATTTTTTCCTGGTAGGTACTCAATAATTTATGTTTTTTATTTATGCGGTACAATATTATGGCAAAATCGTAAAGAACAGACTAAGAAAAAATAAATTGCAGTTCGTGTAAAAAATATAGGAGAAAAGTCTGGCAAATAAATTACCTACCAAGAAGATAGTGACATAACTTTCTCACACAAAGTAGGAACAAGTGTACCTATTTGTCAGTTTTTAACGTTTTTTTAACTGCCTCCTTGTTATAGTGATCGCAAGCTTGGCCCGGTCTTAATTTTCCGGAGTCGTTGTTAGATTTTTCCTCCGGATTTTTCATAACAACAGCTCAGACATAATTTGAAGTTGAGATCGGTTGATGGCAATAGACTCACCCCCTATAACATGCCTTGACTTAAACATAACTGGCTGAATGTGGGGATTAAAAACGTGATGTCTAGTTATAATTTTCTTCAAATGGTCTATATAAACCGTCCGAATGGTGTCTTTAAAAGTTGTTAATGTCAATCAAATGGTTGCTTTAATAAATAGCATACTGGTACCTAGGAAAATATGCTACCTTAAAGAAAATAATTATACATACCTAAAAGTTTTCTAATATTTAAAGTAAACACACACTATTATGGGTGAGTTAAACTACGTAGTTTCTAAGTTATGTTTCATTTTCCTTCCCCTTTGAGAACTTTTCTACTTCCACGAAGAACACTTAAAACTTAAATTTTACTGCTATGTTGGCCCTAGTTTTATATTATGTCGGTCTACTTTAAGATCTTATTTTTCTGGTGCAAAAATGTGGCAACAAAGAAATCCTTTTAACATGTCAAAAAATCAGTAGACGTCAATGACAAGATTCTAACTCACTGGTAACACTAACAGAGCTGAATAAAAAGCTAATACTAAAAACAAAAAAAACACAATTTTTGCTATTATTTCATAATGTCGCGTTACCGATACTACTAAACTGCGGTTTCAAAATTGGCAACATTTCCCGTTTGTGGCAACAGGTTGCTAGCCTACACCTAATCTTATCACGACTCGTTGGTTCAATGAGCTCAAGCATGATTGTAGCTTTTGGGTTCGAAACCAAATAATAAACAAGTAAAATGTTATAAGGCTTTTTCTTTTGAAATATTCACAAATAGCAACTGAGAGTTTGCTTTACCCCTTATATTAATCGAACTTTAAGCATTTTTATTCACTTCTCATAACCTATTATAATACACATGTAAACGGGTATTTTCGCGAATTTTTACCTTTAATATTAGCCCGACGTTTCGACCGGATTGCACCAGCCGTGGTCGCGGGAAGACTGAAGTATTGGAGGTACCGCCACAGCAAAGCGAAGGTGTTTATTCAACTACCCTCACTTGATCTTCATAAATGTTAATTAGGGCCGGTTCACACTAGGACAGCACACTACACTAACAGTGTCCGCATACTGAGATGATTTCACTTGACGAGTACACTTAGTGATCACTGGATTCCAAGCGGGAGAGAGTCTGAAGCCGTCTTCGCGATTGAAATTAGGATACTTCTTGATCTCAATCGCTTCCCGAACCATTCTCTTATAGTAGTGTTTCTCATTTGCAAGGATTTTTGGGTTGTGTAACTCCATCCAGTAGTTGGGTCCTGAGTCTATCACATGCTCCGCTATAACCTCTACACCTCTCTTTGGCTATGTCCTAAAAAACTTGTATTCACTGGATCAGTGCTACTAAAAGAGTTGTTTTTCGGATGGGAAATCATCAAATAACTCCTCCCGCTCTGGGCGGAGCAGGATCCCGAGTGTCAGACTTTTACTGACTAAAACCCATCCATGTTCCTTCATCGCCCTTTGTGTTCCGGGGCCACGGTATCTCTTTCGAACAGTCCCGCAACCCCGGTCGAACAGTCCCGCAACCCCGGAATACGACACCTCTTGGTAAGACTGTTGTTAGACTTCCAGGCCACTGACTACCGACTATAACGACTGTTAAAAATATACAAATTACAACCGGACCAACAGTTTAACGTGCTTTTCGAGGCACAGAGGAAACTCGGTATGTAATAGGTCGTCACCCAACCACAGACGAACCTAGGCAAGCGCGGCTTACCCTGAAGATTGACCCGAGTGACTGTTATTATTTAGCTTCGAACTCCTCACGTTATTTTGTACCATTTTCCTACGATACAAATACAGGCTGATATTTTGATGACATAAGATTGTTCACAACTTCAGAACTATTAAAATCAACTGAACGCGTCGGCATGCGCTCCGCTCCCGAAGTTATTGCCCGACGTGACGAGGAAAATGCATCGAAATGCTTTGTCGGAATCTGGGAGGAAGTAGTGGTCATTTTGAAGATATTTATCTTGGCTATTTTGAGATTTGTTGTTGTAGTATTGTTCGTTTAAATTACCTACCGGTGAGGGGCATTGGCTTGTAATCTGTAATCTTGGATTGTTACAATTCAAGATTTGATTTGAAACAAGTCATCGTTATTATCATCAAAAGACCAAAAGACGACCATAGCTAGACACAGGCCTCCCCCAAGTGTCTCCACATTGACCCCACATGGTCCCGTGCGACTCGCATCCAGCGGATTCCCTTCACCAGGCCATCGGTCCACCTAGTGGGAGGTTGAAACAAGTGATTGATATAAATTGTATCATTACTGGTTCCCTAACCTGGTGTCAAAGTTTTATGCCGCCCACGGCCTTCTGACTTGGCTTTACATACCGACAAGAAATATCTATCGGCCATGCTGGTTTCCTCACGATGTTTTATTTATTTATTTAAACTTGATGTACAAGAGTGGTACATAGGCGGACTTAATGCCACAAGGCATTCTCTACCAGTCAACCTTTGGGTTAAATAGGAAAACATAGTGATAGGGTACAAAATAATCTCTAAAAACTAACTTCTTGTTAACGAGAATGTATACACTTATATTGTTTTCCTTCACTTTCCCTCACGCAATGATTTAATGCTCGAATCTGAAATCTAACATTACAGGCGAATGTGCGGAAAAACTAGGAAGTTACCTTTTCTTACAACTTGTAACTATTTTCTTTTTTTTTACAAGGTGTAAAAAAAAGGTGAAGGATAAAGAACTAAGATAGACTATTAAGATCGCATGCATTTTAGTATTGAGTAACTGATCCAAGTCACTACATCATTTAGGTATAGTATTTTTTTTCTTAATACCAAAAAAAGTCGAAGACATGTGACATCTACCAATCCGCACTGGGCCCGCGTGGTAGATTATAGCCCATTCACTCTCATAGAGAGGAGGCCTGTGTCCCAGCAGTGGGAACATTAACAGGTTGATGACGAAGAATTTTTTTCTTTAGGCAAGAAAATGATGGATGGATTGTGTGAGGAATTATATGAAAAAAAATGTTGTAAATGATTGTGTGACGGTTGACAGGGAAGAATGTAAGAAAAGAACCGTGTTGTAGAGACCCAAAGTAACATGAGACCAGAACAGGAAGATGATGATTCTTTGCTTCACGCCCCAATAACAATAAAATAATATGATTACTCGTAACAATCAAGAAACAATTCAATTGTAAGGCACGTTTCACACCAGGGATAACGATTTATTTAACAGACCCCCCTCTCCCCCGCCGCGTATCTACCCGCTAATATTGGAAAAATGTAAATTCCCCGACAGCCAAGTATTCCAATTCATTTCAAGTATTCTTTTTTATAAATCATATAAGTATCTATAAGAAGGAGTGTGCATATACATTGAGAGTCGTTTTGTCACAATGCGCTGAACAGCAGTGTCTATAAATTTAAAAAAAATACGAAAAAGATAGTTGAAAAGTGACAAGATGTCCGACTTTGTCAGAAGTTAAATTAAAAAGTTGAACGGCATATGGATATCACGCCAAGACGCATTGAAAAGAACCCTCTGTGACAGACGGGCAATGGTGTTCTATAAATGTTCCATTTTCTTCCTGAAACCCTAAAAAGGGAAAAACATCATGTCTGCATTCTCTTAAAGTGTAAGTAGAGGTCAACTTTTATAGTACACCCACAATTCGTCAATTATGTTTGAGTCCCATAATATGTATTAGGAGGCGAGGCAGCAAACCAGGCAAAAGTCTGTTAGGAGTGTTAAAGCCAGTGTCTAATGACACTGTCTGACTGTAAGCTAGGTCCTCATGCACAACTGCAGCGCATGCGACCACAATATACCAAGGAAGCAGTCAAGCAAGAATACAGTTTAATAGATGAAGAATAAATAAATAAAAAAAATAAAAAAGCCTTTTATTTCTTGCAGTACAAAAGAATTAATAAAAATTAGTAATGCATGCAATCATAAAATCGTATTATACAATTCAATTCACTTGTGTGGTTTTGTTGAGAACATTGAAATTGTTATAATTTTATTAGGAATTAATTTATTATGAATTGTGAATTACGATTAAAATTAGAATAATTGTGAGATAAAATTGATAAGAAATATGATTGTAAATAGTAATTTTTGCAAGAACCCCTCTTAGTAGAAGGTGAAGGCCTCCTCCAGAGATGACCAGCGATCTCTATCTTTAGCTATTCGCATCCAGCTAGTACCTGCGATCTGTACGATGTCATCTGCCCAGCGTGCTATAGGTCTTCCTCTTTTTCTTTGGCCTGATGGGCCTGGCCATGACGTCACCCTTGTAGTCCAGCGGTCGTCGTTAAGTCTGGCTATATGTCCAGCCCATCGCCATTTCAGCTTATGCGAGTAGTGGAGAGCGTCTATGACTTTTGTTTTAAGTCTTATAGGAGTATGTGGTATCTTTTGTATTTTACGTATCTTCATGACACTCCTTTCCATGCTCCGTTGGCATGACCTTATTTTGCTTTTTACTCTACGGGTAAATTTCCATGTCTGGCACGCATATGTTAGTGAGGGGAGTAGGCAGGTATCCATAACTCTTTTCTTTGTTTTTACAGGCGAAGAATAAAAACCATTTTTCTTGTAAAAGGCATTATGTACTTATCCAATCAACTACAACGTTGTAGACATTGTGATTCGATAGTAAAACGGCATCGAAGTAGGAAAGCTGTTAGTTTTATTGAGTTATAAAATCCCCCGGAGAGCAACTAAGTACAATAAGTTATGGCCGTACGTGAGATTAACTTGTACCAACTGTATCAAGTTACAACGGACATATCTTCGCGAAAAAAGGGATTTTTAAATATTTTTATAGGCAATATGCTTCTGATCGGAATTCGGTCACAGGAGTTGGTCTCAGCACATACTAGGCAAGTACGCAGAAGATACTACTACTACAACAGCTCATAACGTCCACTGCTGGACATAAGCCTCTTCCATGATGGGAGGAATTTGCCGTAATCTCCACGCTTGGCAGGCGGATTGGAGATCGCAGTGATGAAAGACTAACAGAAAACGCTGCTGCCCATTCTCTGGTCTACGGAGGCGCAAGGTGTTCTGCCTCAGACATTAGTCGCCTTATACAACACCCGTGAGTGTAATGGGTTGGTTCTATTCTACTCTGCCGGATACCACACGGCTACAGAAGCAGAAGATACTATAGTGAGCAAACACAAATGCAACCCGATTTATTTTAAAATCATTAACAATCAGCTCTTGCCTAGACAGCATGGAGCTCGTGGCTAATTAAAAACTGCCGATTTTTAGGTAAAGCTGGGCTTGCTGCTAGGCTGGTCCGTAGATGGGTAACCACCCATTACATATCGAGTTTCCTCCGTAACTCAGAAAGCCCGGTAAGCCGTTGGTCCCGGCTGTCATTTGTAGATCTTTGACAGTCGTTACAGGTAGTCAATGGCCCGAAAATTTGACAACCAGTTTTACTAACTGGGTCAGATGCTGTCGCTCCATGTAAAATACTGGTATTCAGCTGCATTTGGTTAGACTGACTGGAAGCCAACCCTAAAATAGTTAAGAGTAGGCTAGGCAGATAATGATGTTCAAGAGAGCATTATACAAGCTGAATATCACTAGTCTTCACACCAGGATTCCCTGTGTCGTGGAGACAAGTCTCCTTCCAAGTCTTACAAGATAAATAGGAAGTAGCGTATACTACAATAGTGTCGTACAGATAAAATTTCTAAGGCTACACTGGTAACGCAAATCCAGAGCAATAGTTAAAGTAAACTAACATTTTATTAAACGAAAAATCCCGAGGTTTCGGAACATACGTGTATTTGCGCATTCAAGTAAGTTACCATCTTAATACAACATGGTAGCTAGAAGGCACGTACGGAGGAAATGTCCTTAAAGAGTTGCTCTCAATGTACCGGACGAGGGAGGAAAAGGTAAGTGTAATTTAGACTAATAATTTATACCGGGCAACATCTTGGTAGAATTCCTGAAAGAGTTGTTCAGAGGTGTATAATACAGTATACAGTTTATTTACTGTACCACTAGCACAAACCACGTAAACTTAAGTTTCAACAATTTAAAAGTGACTTCGCACATACCGCATTGAACGATGCAATAAGAATGAAGGAGACGGTTCTTCTGTGTTTTTCCCTTTTTTTAATTTGTTAATTATTTTAAATTTTGTATTTTTTTTTTATTCTGTGTGCATTATGAGCTGACGTCAAATAAACATTATTTTTTTATTTCTTTCTTTCTTTCATCATCATCTGCTTTCACCTTTTCCCAATTATGTGGAGGTCGGCTTCCAGTCTAACCGTTGTCATTTGAATACTACCTACTGTTTCACAGGGAGGTGCCTATCTCACCCCTCACAACCCAGTTAGTACTGGGTAATACGATACCCCATGTAATGGGCAGTCACCCATCCGCAGACCAACTTTGGCAGGTGCGGCTTAACCTAAAGATCGATTCAAACGGCTTTTATTATTTGGTCACGAGCTTCCCAAAGTTTGAAGTGTAATTCTTACCCTATTTAAGACTGATCAGGTATTGTGAATCAACTTTAAATGCACTTACGAACATCAGGTAATATCTACTGAGCAATATTCAACAAAGTATCTCAATCTTCCACTCAGCTTTAGCACGGAAATGCACCCCAGCATCCTCGTGTAATTGTAAAGTTATGATGACGCATCCTAAGACGAGACTGCGGCGCAGCTTTTACGGAATACATTTGTTAGTGTCAGCCTAATTCTGCGCAAACCGCGCTATATTAGACAGGTCGTGTAGTCTTGTCTTACTAAGGATGTCAGCTGTTTTATTAGATGTAGGTTGGGATGTAATGGTGATATTCAGCTGGGGTTGGTGTAATTCTGCACATACCTCACTATATAAGACAATAGTGTAGCCTCATCTTCTTAGGAGTATCAGCTATTATCATTTTTTGAGTATAGGATGTACCTGGTGATTGTCTTCTTAGGTGTATCTGCTAGTATACCACATTGCGACTGTTCCAAAATTACTCTAGGCTGACTGCCTCGTTGGTCTAATAGTGGCCGCAAACACGACTGCTGAGCACAAGATCCTGGGTTCGATTCTCGGGTCGGACAAAGTGTTATTGGGTTTTTCTATCAGGAATTTCTCAGTAGCAGCCACGGAGTCTGGATTTGTCCCCGGTTGATAGCAATAGGCTTGTCCTTTGTTACATAGAGTTTAAACACAACTAACGAAATGTGTGTGAGCCTGTGAGCTATTACGAACACCTATGCCTAACCCTTCGGGTATTACAGGCGTGATGATAACATCACGCCGATATCGCGTAGTGTAGATAATACACTAATATTATAAAGAGGAAATATTTGTATTTTTGTATGTGTATATGTTTGTAATGAATAAACTCAAAAACTACTGCGCCGATTTCAAAGATTCTTTCACCATTAGAAAGCTACATTCACCCTGAGTGACATATTTTATCCCCGTACTCCCCACGGGAACGGGAAATTTTCGGATTTTTTAAATCATGTTAATACACATTTCACATAGTTCACATTGCAAAAAGACGTGAAGCTAAATAAAAATAATATTATATTATAAATTACTTTAAATTATCCCAAAGTTAAATACGACATTGTCCAATGAAAAGAACTGTTACTTTTTACCGGAAATAGCAGCAGCAGTCGCCCTTATAACTTTACTTGAAAATGTTGTAAACATCTGTCCCTCGAGAATGACATTCGTCTCACAAAATCTTTACAGATGGAAGTTAAATCCACTTTGCAGTCGAAAGCTTCGTAATGTTCCCTTCTAGCTCGTTTCCTTGAAAACTCCAAGTTCAGTCGTTTCCGAATGTTTCCGAAAGAATGGACTTTAAATAATTGTAAGGAAATGGTTTAAAATCTGTGAGGAAATCTGTTTAAAGCTGTCTAATAGAAGATGTATTTCTACCAGTAAGAAAGAAAGAAAAGAAGAAAGAAAGAAAATACATTTATTTGGCACACGCCACAAGTGCACACAGTATAAAAAAATAAACAAAAAATGAAAAACAAAAAGAATAACAAAATAAATGAGTAAGAACTTAAAACTAAACGAAAAATAAAAAACAATGTGACACCGTGTGCCTCACGGCTGCGCCAAATAGGCCCAGTTCAGCATAATGCCGGACAACTAGTGCCCGGCGCTGGTTTTCAACTGGACCTAGATTAGTGAAGTTACGGATGTGAAGCAGTTTTATATGTTGTGTGTGTTGTGTTGTGTTGTGCGTGTGTGTTGTTGTGTGTTTGTATGTTGTGTCAATGGTGGTGGTGAATAGGTACATAAATATGTGAAATACATCTGTATTTAGAAATAAATAAAATAATTAAACAATAAATTATTAGAAAAATAAAGAAATATACATATAAGAAAAAGAAAGATACATAAATGGAACGGAAGCATGATAGAAAGAACCTGTTTTGCACGATGACCAGGATTATTTAATAAATTGTAAAGTGACGGTAAACGGTGTAAAAACATTTAAATTTATTTGTCGCAGAAACTGACATGCTAAAGTTAAATTATTATTAAGTTAAAATTTAAAGTAGGAATAATAAGTTGGTAAGCAGGGACGTTCCTCATATTAGAGATTTATTTAGAGCGACCATATCCAGCTTACGTTGCGCTTCTATGAGAAACTGCCGCAAACGACTTCTGAAAGTGCCCATCGTATTGAGTAGTCTTATTGGTGGTGGCAGGTTATTCCATACTTTGGAAGCCGCATAACGAAAACTGCCTCTGAAAGCAGCTGTATTGTGCGACTGACTTGTGAGTTGTTGGGAACATTGCCTTCTACCACATTCTCGCCTACTTGTTATCCAACTTAGTTTGTTATACAAGTAGTCCGGTTTTTGGTATTTGACCACACCAAATAAAAGGCAAGCCAGGTGTAGCTTGCGTCTGGACTTCATTTTTAGCGAAAAATGCTTGTTAAGAAAAGGTGTGACATGACTTCTGCGAGGTATGTTATAACAAAACCGAGCGCACGCGTTTTGTACCCTTTGTATAAGCCGATCTGTACGAGCCAATAAGCGCGGGCCGTACACAGTGTCGGCGTAGTTCAATCGAGACAGGACTAAGGTTTCTACAAGTTGTTCCCGAAGCGCTTCAGATAAATAAGGCCTCATCTTGTACAAAACCTTCAGGCGATAAAAACAGTTTCTTACTGAATCTGCTACGTGGCTCTCAAAACGAAGGTCTTTGTCCATGGTTAGACCCAGATTTCGCGCCTCATACACTCGCTCAATTGGTTCACCCATTAGTTCTAGGTCAAAAATCAAAGGTAGTCGAGCCAGCTGCTGTCTGGTACCAAATACCATATACTTTGTTTTTGTAGGGTTTAGCGACAAGCAGTTCTCCTCGGACCAAACCGCGATTCGTTGGAGATCTTCGTTAAGATCCTTAATGGCGCTGTCATAGTCGTCAGGTCTGAAGGAAATATATAATTGTACATCATCGGCGTATATGTGGTACTTGCATCTCTGTAGGCATCTTATTATGTCTGCGCAGTATAAAATGAATAAAATGGGACCCAAAATAGAGCCCTGCGGGACTCCTCTTTCTACGGGTATAAGTGCCGATCTTAGATTAGTGCCGTCACTCAAGCGCAGGTCTACTAGTTGTTCTCTGTTACTTAAATAGCTGCGGAACCATTGTATAGCTTTAGGGTCGAAACCATAATATTTTAACTTTGACAATAGCAATGGTATATTAATAGCGTCAAATGCCCTGGAAAAGTCTAGTAAAACTAGTAATGTGCACATTCCTTTATCTTGTGCAGATAAAATGTTATCAGTTACATCCAGTAAAGCAGTAGATGTACTGCGCTGTTTTCTGAACCCTGATTGTAAATCAGGTAAAATGTTATTTTGTTCCAGAAAAAGCGTAAGTTGGTGGCTGACGATTTTCTCTAGTACTTTGGATAAGCATGGTAAAATACTAATAGGACGCAGATCTTTTAAGGCCAATGGATTTGATTTTTTTGGCAAAGGCCTAATAGAGGCAATCTTCCATAGATCAGGAAATGTTGACGTTTCTATAGAGCGGTTTATTATGTCTGTAATAACATTTAATGTTTGCGGCAAAGTCATGTTAATCATGTCCTGAGTAATGTTGTCGTAGCCTTCGGCATTACTTTTAAGACTAGCGATAGTGCGTGAGACAGTGTTCTGGTCCACTGGAGTGATTGTAAAAATTGCTTCACCGTGGCTATGATTGTCATAATAATTCAAAAGCGATGCGCTTGCCATGGGGTTACCGGGAACAATCAAAAAGTTTTTATTAATTAGATCAGGGTCTGTAAAATGCGACGGAAGGTCTTGTCTGGGTTTATAGGGCGATAAGGTGGATTTTAGGTTTTTCCATAGCAATTTAGGGTTTTTTAATTTGTTATTTATATTCTGTTTAAAGTACGCAATTTTTTCATTGTACAGCGAACTAATCACTAAGTGTTTTAAATCTTTGTAGTATTTTTTCTTAGAGTCGGATTTTGTTTTTCTATAACTACTTAGTGCGTCGTCACGTAAACGCATCATTATTTTGATTGTATCCGTAATCCATGGAAACGATTGCTCCCTTATAGTACAGGTCTTGATCGGCGCGTGGACATCAAACAAGGACGTAAGATGGGTGTCACCATATCATTGACAGTGTTAAGCAACGAAATAAATTCAAGGTTTAACAGCGATAAGTCCATATTAAATGTTTCCATGCACACATTTTTAAGCGGCCGAAACTTTACCACGTACGGTTTGAAATTATCCCGCATAATGTTAAATTCACCAACTACAATAGAATGGCCATTGAGTGAACCGAACGATTCTACCCCAGTGAATCTTGCTCTCAGGTCAGTACATAGAAGATCGATGAGAGTTTCACTGGATGCTGTGAAGTGAGTAGGGCTTGTGACCAATTGGTTAAGATTAAGGCAATTTAGAAACTCATTAACAGTTTTCGTTTTTATTTCCATTGTGTCTAGGAAATTAACGTTGAAGTCGCCAAGTAGAATGTAATGGTCACAACTTCCCAATGAACTCATAGAATCTGTTATGGCATCAAGGAAAAGGACCAGGTCGAGACGAGAGACCACGGCGGACGGTAAGCTGTTCCTATCGCAATTTTTTTGCCGTTCAGTGAGATCGTTAACCACATTTGTTCGACCGATTCGAACCTGGGATCGACCGCGCTTGTCCAAGTACGCGCGCTGAGTCCATGCCGCACATAAAACCCGACGCCCCCACCACGGCCCGCGCGAACACTCGCTGGCCGCGGCTTGTGACGCAGACGGTAGCCCGGCACCACCGGAGCGCGCCCCTCCTCGCCCGGCCGGAGCCAAGTTTCGTTGATGGCCATAATATCAAAACAATGCCTGTCGAGTGCACCAATCAAGTCATCGTGACCTGTACCTAATGAGCCGGCATTAAGAAAACCAACTTTAAAATACTTTGCTCTTTTAGTCGTCATTTAGATATTAGAAAATAAATTCGGTCATAACGCAAAATCATTAACATCAGTTCACATATTATAATTGTAATTTGATATATTATTAGTCTAAGTCGAATTGTAACTATTTGGATAGTGTTTAATATAAAATTAAACAAGCGTTTTATACTGTGGTATGTTAGTAATATAAGTTTTGTGATGAGTGGGTGTAGGTAAATAAGTGTAGTGTTATAAAACTGGTTTACACGTAGTTTACTGTGGTACGCCGCGAGACACACACCTGCCGATACAAAACATAGCTTAACGTGTGTTAACAAAGTTAATATTACGATTGACAGACTGTCACTTACTTTTACTGAGCTTACTTTTACTGAATATCTAAATATATAAAAGAAGAAACTGACTGACTGACTGACTGACTGACTGACTGACTGACTGACTGACTGACTCATCTATCAACGCACAGCCCAAACCGCTGGGTCTACAGATTCCAAATTTGGCAAGTAGGTTCCTTATGTGGTCTAGGGGTGCACTAAGAAAGGATTTTTCAAAATTCATCCCCTAAGGGGGTTAAACGGGGCTCCAAAGTTTGTATGGGGAAACAAGATTAGTTAGACTGTTTTATTCGAAACTTTACAGGAGTGCTCCTATTGATAAATGAGTAGAAACGGGTTTCAGGTTTTTTCAGAATTCAACCCCTAAGAGGAGGAAATGGGGTGGCAAAGTATAAAAATCAATGCACAGCCCAAACCGCTGAGTCTAGAGATTCCAAATTGGGCAAGTAGGTTCCTTATGTGGTCTAAGGGTGCACTAAGAAAGGATTTTTCAAAATTCAACCCCTAAGGGGATTAAACGGGAATCTAAAGTTTGTATGGGTAAAACAAGATTAGTTAGACTATTTTATTCGAAACTTCACAGGAGTGCTCCTATTGATAAATGAGTAGAAACAGGTTTCAGGTTTTTACAGAATTCAACCCCTAAGAGGGGGAAATGGGGTGGCAAAGTATAAAAATCAATGCACAGCCCAAACCGCTGAATCTAGAGATTCCAAATTTGGCACAAAGGTTCTTTATGAGGTTTAGGGGTGCATTAAGAAAGGATTTTTCAAAATTCACCCCCTTAGGGGTTGGAACGGGAGTCCAAAGATTACGTGGGGAAATAAGATTTGTTAGACTACTTTATTCGAAACTTAACAGGAGTACTCCTATCGATAAATGAATTAACGTTTGTGTTTCAGTTTTTTTTTTCAGTATTCAACCCCTAAAGGGAGAAATGGGGTAACAAAGCCTGAAATTCAACATAGTTATTATTTTTATGGTGAATTGGGTCGGGTGTATTACAAAAACAACGATTTTAAGATTTAATGTGGCAGACCTGAAATACTACTATTCCCTGTTGGGGTGCGATGGGGTTGAAATGTCTAAAAATCAATATGGGTGTCGATACCGAGATTATCAGGGGTGCTGATTACGAAAATGGCATTTATTTTGAGATCCAGATGATAATGATTGTGATTACGATGATGATGATTGTGATGATGATGATTTTGATTACGATGATAATGATTGTGATTACGATGATGATGATTGTGATTATGATGATTGTGATAACGATGATAATGATTGTGATTACAATGATAATAAGTGTGATAACGATGATGGTGATTGTGATAGTGATTGTGATTGTAATGGTGATTGTGACAGTGACGGTGATTGTGATAGTGTCGGTGATTGTGATGGTGATAGCGATGGTTGTGATAACGAGGACGGAGATTGTGATGATGATGATTGTGATTAAGATGATAATGATTGTGATTACGATGATAATGATTGTGATAACGATGATGGTGATTGTGATAGTGATTTTGATGATGACTGTGATGGTGATAGTGATTGTGATGGTGATTGTGAAAGTGGCAGTGATTGTGATGGTGATAGCGATGGTGATTGTGATTGTGATTGTGACAGTGATGGTGATTGTTATAATGATGTAGATTATTGTGATTACTATGATAATGATTGTGATAACGAGGGTAGTGATTGTGATGGTGATTGTGATGGTGATGGTGATTGTGATGGTGATTGTGATTTTGATTGTGATAGTGTTGGTGATTGTGATAATGATGGTGATTGTGATAATGATTGTGGTTGAGATAGTGATGGCGATTGTGATCATGATGATTGTAATTAAGATGATAGTGATTGGGATTACGATGATAATGATTATGATTACGATTATAATGATTGTGATGACGAGGATGGAGATTGTGATGATGATGATTGTGAATACGATGATAATGGTAGTGATTACGATGATAGTGATTGTGATAATGATGATAGCGATTGTGATTACAATGATAATGATTGTGATAACGATGATGGTGATTGTGATACTGATTTTGATGATGATTGTGATGGTGATGATGATTGTGATAGTTATTCTGAGAGTGGTGGTGATTGTGATGGTGATAGCGATGGTAATTGTGATGGTGATTGTGATGGTAATTGTGATAGTGATTGTGATGGTGATTGTGATGGTGATTGTGATGGTGATTGTGATGGTGATTGTGATCGTGATTGTGATGGTGATTGTGATGGTGATTGTGATGGTGATTGTGATGGTGATTGTGATGGTGATTGTGATGGTGATTGTGATGGTGATTGTGATGGTGATTGTGATGGTGATTGTGATGGTGATTGTGATGGTGATTGTGATGGTGATTGTGATGGTGATTGTGATGGTGATTGTGATGGTGATTGTGATGGTGATGGTGATTGTGATGGTGATTGTGATGGTGATTGTGATGGTGATTGTGATGGTGATTGTGATGGTGATTGTGATGGTGATTGTGATGGTGATTGTGATGGTGATTGTGATGGTGATTGTGATGGTGATTGTGATGGTGATTGTGATGGTGATTGTGATGGTGATTGTGATGGTGATTGTGATGGTGATTGTGATGGTGATTGTGATGGTGATTGTGATGGTGATTGTGATGGTGATTGTGATGGTGATTGTGATGGTGATTGTGATGGTGATTGTGATGGTGATTGTGATGGTGATTGTGATGGTGATTGTGATGGTGATTGTGATGGTGATTGTGATGGTGATTGTGATGGTGATTGTGATGGTGATTGTGATGGTGATTGTGATGGTGATTGTGATGGTGATTGTGATGGTGATTGTGATGGTGATTGTGATGGTGATTGTGATGGTGATTGTGATGGTGATTGTGATGGTGATTGTGATGGTGATTGTGATGGTGATTGTGATGGTGATTGAGATAGTGATGGTGATGGTGAGTGTGATAATGACTGATTACGATGATTATTATTGTGATAACGATGATGGTGATTGTGATAGTTATTTTGATGGTGATGGTGATGGTGATTGTGATAGTGATTGTGATAGCGATAGTGATGGGGATTGTGATGGTGATTGTGATTGTGATAGTGATGGTGATTGTGATTGTTATGGTGGTTGTGATGGTGATTGTGATGTTGATTGTGATGTTGATTGTGATGGTGATTGTGATGGTGATTGTGATGGTGATTGTGATGGTGATTGTGATGGCGATTGTGATGGTGATTGTGATGGTGATTGTGATGGTGATTGTGATGGTGATTGAGATAGTGATGGTGAGTACTGTGATAATGACTGTGATTACGATGATAATTATTGTGATAACGATGATGGTGATTGTGATAGTTATTTTGATGGCGATTGTGATGGTGATGGTGATTGTGATAGTGATTGTGATAGCGATAGTGATGGGGATTGTGATGGTGATTGTGATTGTGATAGTGATGGTGATTGTGATTGTTATGGTGGTTGTGATTGTGATTGTGATAATGATTGTGGTAATTATGGTGATTGTGTTAATGATGATAATTGGTGATAATGATGGTGACTGTGATAGTGATGGTGATGGGAATTGTGATGGTGATTGTGATTGTGATAGTGATAGTGATGGAGATTGTGATAATGATGGCGGTTGTGATAGTGATGGTGATTGTGATGATAATAATTGTGATGATTATGAAATGTGGCACATAGATAGTTTATAACCTGGATTAACATGGAGGACACTATTATCCCTTTAGTATGATCCAGTGGGACAGTTACCGAACTTCACGCGGGCGAAGCCGCGGGCAACAGCTAGTATTATATAATAATGAAAGACCTTATCTAGGATAAAACTACAATTAATTGGAGAAACAAAACTAAAGAAAACTAACAAACAGACATAAACAACCAAGCCAACTCTAAAGTGCACTGTTTGCACTAGCACCCGGTGGCGGACCGAAGGTGCGCAGTATATCAGCCTCACTGCGGATGTGGCAAGTGGCATCACCGGGTTTGTACCGGGCGAGGATACGTCCACGCTTTGCCCACACAAATTGCCAACCGAGGCGACTGCCCGCCTCACGCGCGCTCCGAAACAACTCCCGGTTCACCTTCGTAAGGCGCTCGTTGACGTAGAAGCGCGTCGCAGGGCCTGGCAGATCGAGATCCACAGTGGTCATGCCGCGACGCACTCGCGCTCCCTCCAGCAGCTCGTCTCGCAGGTCGCGGCGCGCGAGGCGCACGATGAGGAAGCGGGGGCGGCTCTCCACCGGCGCCGTCGCTTGCGTGGCGTTGATGCGCCTACCTCCGACACGCTCGGCACTCACTACATCGCGCGCTTTGAGTTTCACGCCAATCTTAGCCGCCACCAACATGGCTGTGTGGGTAGGGTTTTCGCCACTGATCTCTGGTATGTTTGAGATCTGGACATCATTGGCGAGCAACTCTTGATCACGGTCATTTATGTCGCTCCTCAATTGGCCTATCAGCTCATCCACATCCGACGGTCGCGTTACTTGGGGCTGAGCCAGTTTAGTCTCCATCACCGCTACCCTTTCCTCCAGGTTACTCATCCTGTCATTTGTTGATTTTACAGAGGACCTTAGCTCTGACAGATCATCGCGCAGCTGCTGGAACTCATTTCGCACGATTTTTAGAAATTCCTCTTTAAAACTAGTTAGCTCTATTCTAAGGATGTCTAGGTTGAGCTCCTGTGTGGCATCTAGAGCTGTGCTATTTATGGGGCTGGTGTCCATTAGGTTGACTAAGCTTTCCTCATGTGGTGCAGGTGTTGGTGCCCGTCCCCGTACCGGTGTTTCAGCCCGGTTATCCCTCACCTGGTTCTTTTTACACTCAGGGCAGAGCCAAGGGGTCGTTACAGGACCTGCATTCTGGATGTCTACGCACGCTCGATGGTACCATTGTCTACATTTGCCACAATTAGCAGCATCTGCCGACGAGAGGAACTTCCCACAAGCACCGCACTTAGCCATGGTGCGTTGAAACTGTTTTGTTTACTTAACGCAGCACAATTGATCAGTCCACGTAGTACACCGATTAGGCAATAGATGGCGCTATTCGCAGAACGCGTTTATGGTGTTTTTCACAGTGTGTATGGCACAGGCATATACCATAGGTTGAAACTCAGAATGGGAGTAAAGGTCCACGCACACTGATGTAAGGTCACAAGCTAATTTTCCGTTCCCCAGAAAATTACTGTTTATTCACTTTGGGTTTCGGGTACTTAGGTACTTGCTGGGGTTCACTAAAAGCTAATTTGAGTTTTTTAATGTTTACACGGCACATAAACACTGCACAGTAATGTTACTTATAAGTTGCACTGGCAGAAGTATTAACAAAGTATTTGCACAACGTCATAGTAGGCGAATTAAACTGTGTTTTTTTTTATTTATTCGAGAGAAGAACACAAAGAGCTTATGGCTGATTGACATCCGTGACGTCACTGAAGAAGGTATACTCTACCGGATAATTGCTCGATTATTTTTCCCAAAAACAATAACCTTTTTAGGGTTCCGTACCCAAAGGGTAAAAACGGAACCCTATTACTAAGACTTCGCTGTCTGTCCGTCTGTCTATCCGTCTGTCCGTCTGTCCGTCTGTCTGTCTGTCTGTCACCAGGCTGTATCTCATGAACCGTGACAGCTAGGCAGTTGAAATTTTCACAGATGATGTATTTCTGTTGCCGCTATAACAACAAATACTAAAAACAGAATAAAATTAATATTTAAGGGGGGCTCCCATACAACAAACGTGATTTTTTTATAATAATTGGTACGGAACCCTTCGTGCGCGAGTCCGACTCGCACTTGGCCGGTTTTTTTTTTTTTTGGTTGATAACGTGAGACGGCTTAACGTGCTTTCCAACGCATGGAGGTAACTCGGTATGTAATTGATGGTCACCCATCCACAAACCGACCTTGGCAAGCGCAGCTTGACCTTGGAGATCGACTCAGGCGGCTGTTATTATTTAGCCACGAGCTCCTCGTAAAAGCGTACTATTATCGTGTAAATAATACTTTTCTCTTTTTGCGTCGACATGTCACCGCTGACTGCCAAAGACGGTAGCGTAAATGACTGACCAAGGCGTTCCTAACGTATTTTGGTATCTTCACTCGGGTATCTTACCTCTTTAAATGGTCGTCTCTTTAACTAGTAATTCTGTAGAAGCCCTTATTTGAACGTAACGATCAATAAATTAAATGAATCGTCCATTACCTCACTTAGTTCTTATACTTAGGTACCTACATTAAGTACCATTCTAGCAGTAACCGCTCGGCCACGATCTACGCGCTCGCTGATGGGACCCGCGTGTTGTGACAGCGACTGCGGAAAATCGAATGAAACAGATTGCTTTGAGCATGCCACG
This sequence comes from Xestia xanthographa, assembly GCA_905147715.2. NCBI lineage: Eukaryota > Metazoa > Arthropoda > Insecta > Lepidoptera > Noctuidae > Xestia > Xestia xanthographa. Next base: position 2,901,957 of record LR990644.1, on the reverse strand, counting down.
AGTGACAGCGACGAGACGCGACGTATAGTGACACACACGCGTGGCATTCCACGAAAGTTGCACTCGCATGTCACTGCTGCAAGTCGTTGTCGCAAGTCGGTGTTGTAAGTCATTGTTGCAAGACACTGTTGCAAGTCACTGTCGCAAGTCGTTGTTGCAAAACACTGTTGTAAGTCATTGTCGCAAATCGCAGTTCAAGTCGCTGTTGGAAGTCGTTGTCACACATCGCTTTTGCAAGTCACTTTCGCAAGTCGTTGTCGCAAGTTAGGTGTCGCAAGTCGCATCGCCTGAGACCGTGAACAGGGTGTATTAAGAACCGTTCTAATAGTAGGCACTAACTGGATCCAGTGCCGGTTTTAGCACTACCAGCGCCCTGGGCGAGATTTCTAGCGCGCCCCCTAACTGCAATTTTAAACCCATACGAAAAAAAGGCAAAGGATGGGTATAATGTAATTATGTAACTAATAAAAAAATACTTTTCTAGCCTTTAGAACGGCGAACTCTTTTATTAATTGGCCACCAGGCAAGTAAATCGCGCGCTCCGCTGCTAGTTCGACGTGAACTAGCACCTCACTCCAGGCCCGGACTGGGACTCAAAACCGGCCCGGGCATTTAAAGAGACGGTCGGCCCTCAACTCTCAAGAGAAAGAAAAACTATTAATGTAAATTTTGAATCAACCGAAGGAAACGTCTAAAATAGAATGTTAGGCTGAAATGCTAGAGTGCGACTTTAGACTTGAAACTAAGAGAATAGCGACGCTGTCAAACGAGGGCGCGCCAGTTTTTGAGTCAGAGGGGTGGGGTGGGGGGGAGCGCAGAAAGATGCCAGTAAAAACGAATTTGCTAAAATACTTGATAGAAGTACAAATTACAAAATTTGAAGAGTTATTTGAAAAGTCTAGGAACTAAAAAATATTTAAGCTCTCCGATCTACTACTCGACATATGGAGACAATTTTAAAAACAAAAAGAAGTAAAGCTCCAAGAACGAGCGAAGCGTGCTCGCAAATTGAAACACCCTACCTTGGACAGGTTAAATTGTTTCGACACTTTATACAAGAGTTACTTGGTCGAGTTGCAGACAAAGCCAACATTCAAGAGGAAGTAGAATGCAAGAGCGAGCCAAGCGAGCTCGAAAATTTTTTGACACCTCGCCTTGGACAAGCTAGAATTGTTTCGACCTCTTGGAGTTACTTGGTTGACTTATAATAGACAATGTAAACATCCAAGAGAAAGTAGGTTACAAGAGCAAACGAAGCGAGCTCGAAAATTTTTACATCTTGCCTGGAATAAAATTTAAAAAGTTTTGTAAAAAATGTTTAAGTTTCTAGCGGTAATACGAGTTCCCAGAGGCTCATTTTAAGCCTTAAAAATATTTTAGTTTGAGTGTGATTGTACTTACTGTAGATACCTACAGTAAGTACAATCACACACTACGCTAACGCTACAAATCGTTGCGTAATTACTAATTCTATGGCATCAGGCAGGAAAATTAAAAACATTTAAAATTCCTGAGCCTCTAGGGCAGTGGTCGTCATACAGAGGGCCGCGGGCCGCATGGCGGCCCTCGGGTGATATTTATGCGGCCCGCAACAAAACAAACGATTTCAGTAGATAATGGTGCCGATTCCCTTGTTTATAAACTAAACTAAATTTAAGTTGAATGCATCTTTTTCTTTCTATTTCATTATGAAAAGGACAGAAGATAAATATTAGTTTAATCCTGTCAAATTAGTCAGCACCTGGCGTAATTTGATGTAATTTTAGTAGTCAACTTTTTAATCGCGTCTAAAACTTGTATGGCGCTGATTAATTTGACAGAACATAACTAAAATTTATCTTCTGTCCTTTTCTTAATGAAATAGAAAGAAAAAGATGCACTGAACTTAAATTTGGTTTAGTTTGTAAACAAGGGAATCGGCACCAATATCAAAATATGATTTTGCACAAGAAATTAATTAAATAGATGCGGGTAGGTGTAAACTTACTCGTGCAATCCGTTCGCTTGCTTTAAATAATTGTTTGCTAGTTAGTTCATTGAGTTGGCAAATAAAGATATCACATTGGTCACAGGTAACAATTGCCATACAAAATCCGGGCAATCCCGTTTGGACAGCTGATAAAAATTTGTCCATAGATTGGTAGTGTCAACTAAAATGATACAAGAATGTGCGGCCCGTAGTGATACCTCACATTGTCTTAAGTGGCCCGTCACCAGAAAAGTGTGACGACCACAGTTCTAGGGGGACCATTACTACAGAATGATAGAGTCCAAGAGTAAATGGAATTATGTCCTCGATAGGACGTTATTTTAATCGATATATTGTGCTGTTTTTTTTTTAAATAGAAAATAAAGTCGACCGCCAGTCGGGCACACCGGCCCATCGGGCATCTGGCCCATTTGCTCGATTTGCCCGTATGGCCAGTCCAGGCCTGCCTCACTCTCACGCATTTGATAATTAAACTTTACTTGGGAAGAGACTGGACCCCACGACACAGGGTATCCTAGTGTGGAGTCCAGGGAATTTGTAAAAATCTAGCGCTTAAGGATCATTGTTTTTCTTTAAATGAAGGGGCGCCTGCGGCGCCCTTTCGTATCGGGCGCCCTGGGCGGTCGCCCACCCTCGCCCCCCCTAACGCCGCTACTGACTGGATCCAGATGAAGCCGCTGTAATACCTAGTACTCCGTCGCAATACCTAGGAGCATTACTCATGACACTACTAATCTGCGAAGCTTGAATTGTGTGAGAGTAGGTGTGCCGTGGTTTAGTTTGTGAGTAAGACTGTCTTATCATTTACTCAATAAATGAATATTACAGCATTTTTTTAAAACTTTCATACAACAGTTTTGTTTCTGCAAAAGTTATAATAAATGCGGTCCTTTTCAAAAACGGACTTGGTTTTTTTCCTTATGATTCTTACGAAAATAAAGTTAACCTTTTGTGAATAAAATATTTCAACCTTTTTGCATAATGGAAAAGAGGACTGGCTCCTTCTTTGGCTAAAATAATTCATCATCATCATCAGCCTATTAATAAATCCACTGCTGGGACACAGGCCTCCACTCTATGAGAGTGAATGGGCTATAATCCACCACGCGGGCCCAGTGCGGATTGATAGATGTCACATGTCTTCGAACTTTTTGGTTCTAGAACATGCCGGGTGTCCTCATGATGTTTTCCTTCACTGTTTTAAGAGCAGTGGTGATAAAATAAATTACACAAAGTAATGCGCCTGCCTGGGTTCGAACCCACGACTTACTGTTCGTAAGTCGGGGCCGCCACCACTGGGCCACCGCTGCTCTGAAAAGAACTTTGACACCTATGTCCTGTTTATTTATCTACGCTAATATTATAAAGAGGAAAGATTTGTATTTTTGTATTTTTGTGTGTATGTTTGTAATGAATAAACTCAAAAACTACTGCGCCGATTTAAACAAATCTTTCACCATTAGAAAGCTACATTCAGTTTGAGTAACATAGATTTTATCCCCGTACTCTCACGAGAACGGGAACTACGCGGGTGAAACCGCGTGACGTCCGCTAGTATTTGTATAAAATTAAAAGAGAATATAATTACCTGGTTTAATAAATAAAGGAGGTACTTACACCAGACACTGATGATCTACTCCAACACAGTAGGCAGCTGGTCAGCAATTTGTACGTACCAGTTTGACCGAATCTTAAACTGTGTTATGTCCAGAAAAGTATGGGTGTCGTGTATTACTAAACCTGCATACATGAGACATTTCATCTATTCTCTGAGAGTGCAACAGACCGTAGGTTTTGCCATCCGATGTCAAAAAATTTATAAATAGCTTAGCCCGCAGCTTCGGCTGCGTGGACTTCTGAAATTGTCTCACGGGATCGTTATACTGGGATAATAAGTATTCTATGTGTACATATTAAACAGGTTATTTAACTATCTATGTGCCTTTAGAAAGCGTAAGAAACATCCACCCATCCATAAATCCATCCATCCTCACAAACTTTTGTCATCATCATCATCTGCCTAGCCTTTTAAAATAAAGCTTGAATTTAAAGACAACTATCAACAATTATTTGAATATTGTAAAATAATAAATGTCTTCGACAAAGTAAAACTAGCTATAATATCACAATATGCTAACGAAATTGATAAATGAAGTAAAAAAATAAGACCCAATAACTTAAGATGTCTAGAGTACCTACCATTATATAATCTGCCGAAATGTAACAATGAATATGGAAGAAGGACCTGGAGGTACTTGTTACCTAACCTATTGAATAAACTCCGCAACTAATTCAAAAATTAAAATCAAAGACAAATTTCCAAAGAAAACGACTAATAAAATATTACCTTACAGTAGATCAATTCAAAGTTCCTCCAGATCTTTCACAAACAAATTATTAAGTTAATCATTTTAGTTATATCAACATTTATTATAACGTAAACAAGCGAGACGCCTCACTCGCACATAATCTTTCATAATTAAGATTAAGCGATGTGTGCTTAACCAAAATAATGTGCTTTTTCTTTGAAATAAATAGTTTTAAATTAAAAAAAAAATTTAAAAAAATCCCAACTGTTTTGGGGTCGGCTTCCAGTCTAACTGGATGCAGCTGAATACCAGTATTTTACATGGAGCGACTGCCTATCTGACCTCCACAATCCAGTTAGTACCGGGTAATACGATACCCCTTGGTAAGACTTGTTGTCAGACTTTTTGGGCCTCTGACTACCTAACGACTGTCAATGATCTACAAATTACTTAACGTGCTTTCCGAGGCACGGAGGTAACTCGGTATGTAATGGGTGGTCACCTATCCACAGACCAACCTAGGCAAGCACGGCTTAACCTAATGATCGACCCGAGTGGCTGTTATTATTTAGCCACGAGCTCCTCACAAACATTTGTAATACTTGTAAAATAAGATTTTCCATTTCGGCACCCCGACTTCCATTCTGTCAGAATCACACGTTAGACCTCCAGAATCTTTACGGTCACTTCAACGGGCCTATTTTAAAGCCGGTACCAAGGTTAATACCCACGTATTATAATTCACGGTGCCATTAATTTTCGGAGTTCTAACGGTACTCGCAAGTACGGTCGCCATGTCTTATTCATTTAGAGGGACTGTTTTAAGTATTGTCGTTATCATAAAGTAAAACGTTTTGTTTTAATTATTTACAGAGATTTATTTGACTTACGTGTTGTATACTGTAGGTTACTTTGTGTAATTTATTTCATCTGCTCTCAAACTGGTGAAGGAAAATGTCGAAAGGAAGAAAAATGTCTGGAACCAAAAATCGTTGGCATGTAACTTTCAGCCACCTGCAACAGGTCTGTATTGTTTGTATTTAATAAGCAATTTGCAGAAGGCATTTTGTTATTCATTTAAATTAATCTTCTCCTACTATTCTTAGCTTGGTAAGAGCTTCCCAGTGTTGCCGTTACACTATCTCATGACAGCTGTCAAACTGACAGTAACATTTACAACTTCTACGTAGTGGATTACGGCCCACTCCCTCTCCGAGAAGAGTAGTCTACCCCAGCAATAAGCATTTTAATACAATGATAGAAGATAACTTCTACCAATCAATAATTTAAGTGCTGGGATTTTCTGAAGTGTTGGTCGATATTATTTACTTATTTTACCTTAACACAAAATGTGTGAGTTTATTTTGGTATTCATTGAATAATTCAATAATCTATCTGTACTGTTTCTACAACAGGTAATGAATTTAATTACCAAAGCAAATAAGCGGGACAACTATTCGCAGTTGTTTGTATTTTACTGATCAAAATTAGATAAATACACAGTAGGGTGATTACTGATTAGCTTGTTCCACTGTTTATTTTACTCTGTGGTTGTTCACTCAAACACATTTATAATTATGCTTAATTAGACATACTGTTATAATGTACATTGGCTAATTAATAGTGAACACTATTTCACCAGTTTTCTAAACATCCGATATGTACATAGAAAAAAAGTCTCAAAACTTTCAGTGTGATGAGTTTTACTGCGTAATCGGACCATATTACTTGACGTACGTTGTAGTACGATTATGCTGTATTATGTGTTCAGGCTACCGTGGCTAAGCATTTAAAGCTACGTCGTAACACAGAATTACTTACGCCATATCACAGAACAGCCTACACCATGGCACAACACGACCTTGACTGATGCACAGCACAGGCTACGCCGTAGCATAGAACAGACTACGCCGTAGCACAGACCAAGCTACGACATGGCACAGACCTAGCTACGCCGTAGCAAAAACCAAGCTACGCCGTAGCACAAATTGTGCTTCCATTTTAATAAATAGTGATGATTTAATGATCTGAAATAAATAAATAAAAAACGATAATTTAATATACAATCTTGTGCCACTAAAAACACAGCTGAAAATCTTTTATTCTATCAAATTATCAAGAAACAACCACAATGAATCCGAGACCGGTCAAAGAAAATTTTATTATTTACTTTAATGTACTACGTAGAGAGTACAAAAACAATGAATGTAACTGACCAATCAGAATACAGTATTTACAAGCGCTGAATACAAAGTAGTGAGTAAATACATTCGGTTTAATTATGATTACTGTTTTATTGAGGATTAATCAAACTTTTACGAGGTAGTCAATGAGACGTGGACAGCGTGGCCTCTGCGGTGTAAACAGAACTCAACATGAGTGATACATCATTCATGTTGAGATTAAAGGTTTTGTAACAATATTCTGATTTCTAAAAGTGTCTGTGGGGTTTCTAGCCCGTTCTTCTCCAAAGAGATCTACGCTTTGGAATGGACAACTACAGTACTTTCACAGTTATTATTCAGCATAAACAAAGGCTAACAAAAATGTTTAATTTTAATACTGGAATGAGATTCATATTTCAATTTATATTGTTTTTGTTTACCCCACGACTGCGCGGAATAAAAAATCCTTTGTATTTTAAACAGACAGCAATTTTGAAATGTTAGTCCGGTTATAATTTAATTCGACATCTGCTTACATCTGTCGCAAATTTTATACAAAATGTTATACGTCCCTAATTTCGTTATGAAAACATTAGAATATTACAAATGGGGATCTGTATTTAAAATAGCCACCGGGAGGCAAGACTTTCATTTGAAATTGTAATGAAGAAATAAAAGTTTTTATAGATACGATTTGAATCTAAATTAAAATAACAAAAGTATGCGACTTTGGTGTAGCGGTCATAAACGCTATCTGAGCATGAAGTCCAGAATTAATAGTGTAATTTGAAAAGTGTTATTGAGTTTTTAATTGCAAAAAAGAAAGAGCTAATTTCCTATAATTTGTTAGTTTTTAACTGAACTCACAATATTCGATATCAAATATTCTAAATCTTCTTTTAGCAAAAATACACATTTTGTCTGTAATTTCTAGATGTACAAAATAAATATTGCTCCAATGACAGCATTCTGCTGATATCAGGCCGTCTTTATGTATGATCCTTTAACAATATTGCCAATCAAATAAAATCATAAAGGCGCTCTGGGAGAAGAACCCTTGAAAACCTTAATGTAAGCATTTTGTCTAGGCAACATTTCGGTCTAAAAGCCATATAAAAGTAAACCTCGTAGTCTGCCCCGAGGGGACGATCAACACAAGTTTTTGTGCCAATAACATTACACTCACAACTGTCGTTTGAAACCAAAAAGATACTTTTTCAAGTGACAGACGTTTGAGTGAGGCAGAAGTTTGTGTAGCTAACGATTTATTTTGAAAGAGCTTGAAAGAAAATTTTCTACTTTTTTTTCTTCTTGAACGAATTTTTTGTCAAAATAAGCAGGAAGCTCTTGGTTCATAAAAAAATTTGCAGTTTCATAACAAAGTCTAGCATAATCGGCCTATAATGTTCGTATTGGATGATGGTAATCTTTTGAAGATTTCAAAAGATTTGTTTTGCCATAGTTAAGTTTAACCTGTAAGGCCGCAGCCGTGCCCGATCGGGCACGGTGCATTGTTATTTTAATTGTGACTGTAATTGCGCGTACCGAAGAGCTACGCTTTTGGTTGCTGGTTTCACCATAAGCCCGTTCTAGACCACATGCAGACAAATTATAAAGATCTGTCTGTTGTATATTTTTTTATATTGACAGTGGTTCAGTTACAGAAGCCATAGAAAGTCCGTGTAGACGTGACGACGATACTGTTTTTTGTTTAAAACAAAGCTCAGACAATAAAACTGGAATTCTCCTCACTACCCACGCTGTGTCCCTCAATGTCAACACATGTTGCCAACCTAACAAATAATCCAAAAATAAAAATGTTGCGTGGTTAGCATAACAGTAATATTTCGGCCGCGAGTGTCCCTCGAATGTCCCGCGGTCGTCACAACACATGTCCCGACCACAGGAAAATTGTAGCGAGTGTACAAAAACAATCCCGCAATGCGGCCTGGAAGTGGTGGCCTACCAAAGAGTAGATGCAGTTACAGAAGCTTCATAGTTTTTTAACGAGCCTATGACTCTGTTACTAGTGAAAGAAACCTAAGATAATAAAGTACAAATAGTGATACCAACAGTGGTGATGACCACATAAACAACAATGATTAATCAAGAGCAGACAAACACAAATGGCATGTATTTCTGAGCTGAAATGTTGTGTTTTACCCCTTGGTAAGACTGATTGTCAGACATTCGGGCTGACTACCTGTAACGACTGTCTGAAAATGACAGCCGGGTCCAACTGCTTAACGTGCTTTCCGAGGTACAGAGGATACTCGGTATGTAAAGGGTGGTCACCCATCCACGATCCAACCTAGGCAGGCGCAGGCTAAGTTAAACATTGTACTGGCTGTTAGGAAATAGTTACTAAGCACTAAGCTAGAAATAAATAACTTCCCTATTTAGCAGAAAGTGATAAATCATAAAAGTTAGAAAATCATACGTAAAATAAAATAAAATCGGTAGACGGGTGTTTCTTGTGCCTAAGACAACTCCATCGCTGACCTATCTTCGACTATTGTCGTCTTTTAACCTTCTTTAACTGACTACTCGATGGTCAGTCCGTGGTCCCGACTCCGGAACATTTACGAGGCGGTCCCGCGCCACCAACGTTCCGTTTTGCAGCCCTCCTTATAAAGCGATGTGCTTGTCGCTTCCGAGGGAATCAACTTGTTTTTATTTACGTTGAGCCTTTTAATGGAGGAGAGTAAGCAGTGAAGTCGGTTTTTGGTAGGAATGGTTATTTTTGTGTTTATTTATTTATTCTTCTATGTACTGATGCAGGTTTTTGAGTTCATTACGTTATTTGAGATTGGTAAAACGATGATTTAAAATAATAGTTTAGGATGTAGATTGTCAAAAGCAAATGCCTGAATCTGGATCCTGCTTGTTGCAATTTGGACCTGAAAGAAAGACAGATTCTTAATTACGATCACATTTTTAGGGTTCCGTACCCAAAGGGTAAAAACGGAACCCTATTACTAAGACTTCGCTGTCCGTCCGTCTGTCTGTCCGTCTGTCCGTCTGTCCGTCTGTCCGTCTGTCTGGCACCAGGCTGTATCTCATGAACCGTGACAGCTAGACAGTTGAAATTTTCACAGATGATGTATTTCTGTTGCCGCTATAACAACAAATACTAAATATAGTCAATGGTACGGAACCCTTCGTGTGCGAGTCCGACTCGCACTTGGCCGGTTTTTGCATATTCGTATTAGTAGTTCAAGATTGTTGTTTTAAAAATGGTTTTCATTGAGAGGATATTACGACTAGATTTAAAAAATCGGCCTTCATAACCAGAGTAATTTCCAACAATCGCACGTAAAGAAAAACTTACTTAATTGTAAACTTACTCACTAAGACAACTAAGTAACTTGGTATTAATCTCACGTCCTTAAGTCTCCCGGGCGACTAAAGTATTACAACCGAAGGAATTTGCTAGAACATCGCATAGCAGTTACTGTAGCAACGGCCCGAAGTTTGTGTCCCTACAGGCTGATGGCGACTGACGACAATTGCTTTGACTTAAGCTAGTACAACTGGGCTCGGCTTACACTTAGTTAAAGTGCCTACTATTTTGACTGTGAGAATGAAGTTATAAATAAACTTTATGATATCGATCTGTCTTTACTTGTGGCGGCGTCTACGAACTATACGAACCATCTATAGTTACTTGTAGCCGCTGCATGCTGGTGGTCAGGAATACCCATTTGAAGCTGGCTGGCTGTATGTCAAGCTGCTCGAAAGCTTGAGAAGGAAGTGATCTTGACGAAGATGATGATGATACGTTGCTCGAAGGTTGCGCTGACGTCCATTTCGGGGTCACCAATTTGGGAGGATGAAGAACAGGGTGTAAAGCTCTTCATCCCCCGTAGAAAAGGGAGGATTCTCCGACCAGACGGGTGTTATGTCTGGTGAGCTACTGCCCGATAGTCGATGTCGGGTTCTTGTATATAGTCTTAAGTCGCGGATAACTCTGCTTGCGCGATGTAGGAATTGTCAGTTTTTAGTTCATCGTTCGTGTCATAGATGGCGCTGTAGTACTTTTTGTTTATGTTGTTTTTGTAGTGCCGCTACATACTAATATTAAAAAGATGTAAAATTTGTTTGTATGTAGGGGGTAACCTTTGGAACTACTGATCTGATTCCGAAAATTCTTTCTCTAACAGAAAGCTTTACTGTCTCCGAGTGATATGTAAAACGTTCCCGTAGGTTAATTTTTCGTATATAACGGAAGTGAAACCACGAGCAAAAGCTAGTTTAGACATATACTTTCAACAATTTGCTTACAACCTGCCTTGTTGGAGGATCCACTCTATTCTATGGAAGATGAGAACGTAAGTTCACAAGTTGTTGTTGTTCCCTAAGCTTCACGTCATCCATAAATATATAAATAAATACTCTTTCTTTTATTGTAAACCCAGGTTAAGTCTATCCATCTGCTACGGCTATACATGGTGATTCGCACAATATGTGTTCTAGACTTTTCACAGATTTATTAATACTAGACTAGTTGATTGAAAAATTTCACAAATAAATTCATATCCGAAATGAACAATGCGTTTATCTTTCACTATAGACAGCAAAGAAACAAAAATATAACATTTTGAAGCTAACAGAATGAACATAGATTACTCAACAAAGTTTTGGGCATAAAGCCAAGCTTTACTACTAGTCATTCTGAAACTTACAGTTTTTAAAGGATGATCGTTTCAGTAGATAAATTGAAACACATATTACGTGTCTTTATCGAAGGGGTTATCCGCGTATTTTTAAGAACGTTCGCATGCCAATTGCAAGTTTTCAAAAATTTTATTTTGTTTGGTTGTGAGTTTTAACGTTTTTTAATTGCCAGAAATTAGCCTTCTGTTTATTTGTTACTTGCACATGGCTAAACTTCTGAACCAATTTGGTTGAAATTGATAAAAAGCAATGGGGACTATATTTCTTGTCACCAAAATTTATATTTGTCATCAAGTTGTATCACCTAATAAATAGATCTATCGCCACGAAATATGTTCGTTCTCAGATAAACAAAAAGTGTTCCCAGGTATGAATTATCAAATTAATGTTAATATATGTGTAAAATAAGAGATGGATTACCAATAACATTGTAGTGCATTACATGAATATAAACTTCGTTCTTATAATAATAGTTTTATTACTTAAATAATAGCTTTGTGCTCAGAATGGTAGATCTGTCACCAAATAAATCGATTATCGATCCCTGACTGCGACTCCTTTTTATTTGTTATTTTGTCACCAATACAGTATTACATTTTATTTTGTTCAGTTATTAAAATAATAGTATTCGTTGTCAATTTAATACATCAATTTATAATTTTAATGAGGTGGTTGATGACAAACTAGTTTTGCCTAGGCTGACTTGGGGCACCCGACACGGATAGATTAGGTTAGAAGGGTATGGCGGGGTCAAATGAGCGAGCGAAGCGAGCGAATAGACCCCGCCATCCCCTTCGTGGTTATTTTTTATAAACCATTCAGAAGTAGGAGCCCCGCGACGCGGGGCTCCGTCGACCGGGTCTCCCTCGACTCGGATGCAACAGCATAACAGTTCAATTTCTGGTGGTGAAACAAAATTTTTGGTTTTAATTTCACGATAAAATGGGGATTAATTTTGGTGATCATTTACTAATTTTGCTAAATCTGGTGGTTCGTTAATTGTATGCCGAAATTTTATTTAAATATATTTATACTACTTGAGGAAATTAAGATCCTTGGGGGAGGCATATGTCCAGTTAAGTAGTCTAGTAGCCTCTTTTGGTTGAAACGATGATGACGACAACCCTACATTTTTTTGGAACTGATTTTCTTGGGACATAATATATGATTTATTGGTGATCTCTTTAAATTAGTTTGTCTAAATACTTATTAGGACAAACCTTTTATATTACATACAAAAACATGTATTTGGTACTAGACCCTATATCTTCATGATTTTAGGTGATTTATTGTGGAATTGATTTTATATTGTTTGGTGACTACATTTTGGTGACAAATCTACTATTTCGAGGGCAAACCCTATTTTTTAATGAACGCAAAACAAATTAAATTGGTGATAGCTTAAATGATACCCAAAAGCAATACACATCGTAGAGAGATATAGAGTTTTGATTTTACTAAACCCCCAAAAGTTTAAAAAGCGTAGTTATTTAAGTTGTATGGTGACATTTGGTGTTTTCATTTAGGACAAAGCGGGTAACAAATTTAGGTAGTCAGTGACCAAGAAAGTCTGACAACCAGTCTTACCAAAGTGGTATCGTATTACCCAGTATGAACTGGGTTGTGGAGGTCAGATAGGCAGTCGCTCCATGTAAAATACTGATACTCAGCTGCATCCGGTTAGACTGGAAGCCGACCCCAACATAGTTGGGAAAAGGCTAGGCAGATGATGATTTAGGACAAAGCGGGTAGGGCACGCCACAATAGTGGCGATAAGTCCCCTCTTTGAGGAGTGGCTTGAGAGACGCCACGGCGTCCTCACCTTCCGCCTGACGCAGGTCCTCACCGGACACGGAGTGTTCGGGAGGTTCCTGCACCGAATCGGGCGGGAGGAAACGCCCGGGTGCTTCCATTGTGAGGATCGACCGGAGGACACGGTGGAACACACGGTGGAGGTGTGCCCCGCGTGGGCGGAGCACCGCCGTGTCCTCGAAGCGGCGATCGGCGGCGGCGACCTCTCGCGTCCGGCCCTGGTGCAAGCCATGGTCCGGAGCGAGACGGAATGGGACGCCGTCACCTCCTTCTGCGAAGCAGTAATGCTAGAGAAGGAGGTGGCGGAACGTGAGAGGGAGAGAACCTCTCAACGTCCCGGCCGCCGCGGGAGACGCCCCGGGCGTCTCGGGGGCCACCACCACGTAGCCCCCGGCCACCGTAGGCGCGGGCCTGTGGACGGTGAGCTATGGGCTAGCTCGCCGTCCGTCCGTCTCATGACGACAGGCCGTGTCGACGGCGCGTTCGTGTTCCACGCGCGCCTCAAAGAGAGTCAGCCAAAGGGAAGGGGTCCGTAAGGACCGATGCCTGCCGGGGTTGCGGGACTGTTCGAAAGAGATACCGCGGCCCCGGAACACAAAGGGCGATGAAGGAACATGGATGGGTTTTAGTCAGTAAAAGTCTGACACTCCCTCCTGCTCCGCCCAGAGCGGGAGGGGTTATTTGATGATATCCCATCCGAAAAAAAAAAAAAAAAAAAAAAAAAAAGGACAAAGCGGGTTTAACAAACCATTGTTTCCAATACCTTAACACATTGTTTACCAGTACAATCTTACCATGAAACTGTTGACTTTGATTCAATCCAGCCCAATCAGCTAACAGGAACACAGGTCTACCAAAACGTGGGCAAATACGTGGGCCAAACATGGGTAGCCGTACATTCACAGCAACAACACATTCTGAATCTGCTTTACCGACTCTATGCTGTCGTATGTCAGTGTCACAGAATGACACTATGTTTATAAACAAACAATTATTTTCTGAGGGAACTCGACTGATAGAGACATAGCTTTTAAGGCCCAAAAAAGCTGTTTCCGATCATTGTTTAAACTTAAAACTACAGACAGTTGCAAGCCATATTTTAAGCAATACAATATCATGACCCTTCCTTGTATCTATATTTTCGAAGTAGCTATGTTTGTACAGCAAAATCCAAGTCGTTTTCAACGCCTTGCTGATGTATTTCCAAGGAATAGGCGTGACAATAGCAAACTTTGTCAAGTACCATGTCAAACCACTTTAATGCGCAATAGTAGATTTTACAACAAGTGCACAAAACGAACCATTTTTATCCGAGATTTTTAGCATGTCTAGCATGGCTGATAGTAATGTCGAGGATAAAAATGGTTTTGTGGACGAGTTATAAACTCTGCTTTTCACTTCGATTGCGAGGAAATAAAACAGTAGTATAAATTGATGAAATTAATAAACACGCAAAAACAAGAGCTATTTGTTTCCCGCCGCTTTCTTTTTTTGAAATCTTACGACATTGATATTAGACTTGGGCTGCAGACCTATACAGCCTACTATTAAATATATTTTTTTTATAATAATTTTCTTAAATTAATTAAATAACCTACCGTAGGTATTTGAATTTAATTTTTTATGTCTTTTATGTCTTAAAAACACAAGGCAAATAAATTAAAGTAAATATTATAAAATAACAAATTCTATCTATGAACTTCTTATTGCGTTTGGCTGTATGGCTCATTTTCTTTGCCTTAATATAGATACATTTATGAGTAGATACAATAATGCCCTTGTGCACAAAATTCGATTTTGTGCAGCCTATATCCTGCACAAACAAGCACTTTCAGAGCATGAGAAGTGAAATAGTAGATTTTACAACAAGTGCACAAAACGAACCATTTTTATCCGAGATTTTTAGCAGCCCGAGCCGAAGGCGAGGGCTGATAGTAATGTCGAGGATAAAAATGGTTTTGTGGACGAGTTATAAACTCTGCTTTTCACTTCGATTGCGAGGAAATAAAACAGTAGTATAAATTGAAGAAATTAATAAACACGCAAAAACAAGAGCTGTTTCCCGCCGCTTTCTTTTTTTGAAATGTTACGACATTGATATTAGACTTGGGCTGCAGACCTATACAGCCTACTATTAAATATTTTGTTTTTATAATAATTTTCTTAAATTAATTAAATAACCTACCGTAGGTACTTGAATTTATTTTTTATGTCTTTTATGTCTTAAAAAACACATAAGGCAAATAAATTAAATAAATATTATAAAATAACAAATTCTATCTATGAACTTCTTATTACGTTTGGCTGTATGGCTCATTTTCAATGCCTTAATATAGATACATTTATGAGTAGATACATTAATGCCCTTGTGCACAAAATTCGATTTTGTGCAGCCTATATCCTGCACAAACAAGCACTTTCAGAGCATGAGAAGTGAAAAAGTATTTATTGCATGGCCCCTATTATTTTCAATAAATTGCCAAGTGGCTGGAAAGATTTAAATACAGTGATGTTTAGGAGTAGACTACGTAAATTTTTGACAGATAAAGTGTACTATAGCATAAATGAGTTTCTAACAGAGAAACATATATTTTTTGATTAATTAGAATAATAATGATATTTTATTAATTGAATTATATAATTGTAACAAAAATGATAATTTAGTAATTTAATGATGATTGTAATAAAATGATAATTTATTAATTGAATGATAATTGTAATGAAAATGATAATAATTTATTAACTGATCTGTTTAATGATAATTGTAATAATATTAATATAATCGATCTGGTCTTTTAAATGTAAGAACATGTTTCATAAATAATGTAAATGTTTGCATGCCGAATGGTAAAATATGGCTGAACTTTGAAATGTCATAACAACTATTATATTGTATTACCCATATTTGCAAAATAAAATTCTATTCTATTCTACAATATAACACTGGCTGAATAAAATAATACAGATTTATTTTTATAAAATGTCCAGTTCGTTCATAAAAATATTTTAGTTTCATGTCGACTAAAAATTCGGACTGCTTCGTTAAAAATTTCAGGCTATTTACCCGACTGCGCCAGAAGGAGGGTTGTGTTTTTCGAGAGTATGTAAGTATGTTTGTATGTATGTATGTATAATTGTTTGGCACGCTCTGTGGCCTGAACGGCTCTATGGATTTTAGCTTCAGAGGTGTCGTTAGATTTGTTTTTACTGTGAGAGTGACACCGGGTATATAAAAAAAAAACAAAATGGCGGATTTTTGGCGCCAAATTCAAATATTGACTGCAACAGTCGGGACCCATTAAATAATCTAGACCAAAATCATTACATCCAATATGGGTCCCGACTCTTGCAGTCAATATTTCCTGTCTCCTGAACTTGTTTTATTCTTTTCAGTTGTTATTTAAAGTTATTAGTTATTTTTTACGCAGTCGGGTTTTTTATTTTTTTTATTGTTTTCGTTTTTTGTCCTTTATTTTCAAGTGATGAGCGACGTCATAGTTTTCTATTCAAAAGTCTGCTCAGTACCTTCAAAAGGCATTCTATGACGTGAACAAGACTAGTGACGGAGATATCCTCGGCTTTACACGTGCAATCCGTGGGCTACACGAAGCCGTGAATACATATTCAGTAGTGTAACTCCCGAACTGCAGCGACATGAACACTGGGCAGCGTGCACTGTGTGCATGAACAATGTAAATATAATCAGACGCACCGCGTACCGCGTACCGCAGTGCGGCGGAGGGTGTCACTTACTGGGTTGCTGATCATTTTAATTAATGGCCGAATGAAATTAGATCCGTTGGTGTAAGTTTTTTTTTATATATAATTTATTTTGTAGGATATAATTTGTTCATTTAGGTAACTGTGACATTGACTTAGCGAGAGAGCAGCGGTGTTCCAGTGGTGGCAGCCGCGGCTTGCGAAAAATAAGTCGTGAGTTCGAACCCAAGCAGGCGCATTACTTAGTGTAATTTATTCTATCTCCTCTGCTCTCAAAAACGATGAAGGAAAATATCGTGAGGAAACCAGCATGTTCTAGAACCAAAAATTCGAAGACATGTGACATCTACCAACCCGCACTGGGCCCGCGTAGTGGATTATAGCCCTTTCACTCTCATAGAGAGGAGGCCGTGTGTCCCAGCAGTGGGAACATTATAGGCTGATGTGGTTATGCTACCCGAAGCAGTTGTTACAAAGTGTGATTATGTAAAACTTGTGACCAATTACACAACTCAACAGACAGACTTCGTTCTCAAAAACCATGGGGTATACAGATTTGATAATTACATTCTGTGATAAACCCACGAGTCTTAAAAGAAAATAATTGCTTGTCTGTATGCAGCATTAAGTTCACTTAATAAACTAGATTTTCTTTTGACTGAAGATCGCCCCTCACCCACTTATTTAACAAAAGGTTAAGAGTCTTATATGCTGTGGTTAAGAGACTGGTCGAGTTGATTTATAAGAGATCAAAGGTTCATAAAAATCTGGTTTTAATAGAGCATTTTTTTATGAAGTAGGTATAAGTGGCATCATTCCTTGAAAAAATGTAATTTGAGACAAAGAAAATAATTACAATACCAATTTGTTCTTTACTTTTATATTATTGGCCGTGTATGTTCCACTGGTGGGCAGAGGCCTCTTCGATATCATATGCCAATTAAACCGTGTGTAAAAATATTTACATAAATATTGGGGTCACTGCCTATTTTGACGTAAGAGTATTTAAAAGAAGACATACAAACAAATAAGAAAATATTACTTTCTTCCTCTTAAACTTTTTGAAAGCCGCTTACCAACTTGAAACTTTTACAACTCGATAAAGCCTAAAAAGTCCCGACGTAACTTACTGATCTAATTCATTCTAGGTCAGCTTCACTCCGAACAGATGAGGCTGAATGACCGGGTTTCCTTGTATTGGGGTTTTTTTTCAACTATTGACTGTAGTCTGAAAAAAAAGTTCAATTTTTTTTATAGTCTGAAATCTAAGCTATATGAAATCGTTAAGCTGTTGGTCCCGGCTGTCATTTGAAGATCTTTGACAGTCGTTACAGGAAGTCAGTGGCCCAAAAAGTCTGACAACCAGTCTTACCAAGGGGTATCGTATTACCCAGTACTTACTGGGTTGTGGAGGTCAGATAGGCAGACGCTCCATGTAAAATACTGGTATTCAGCTGCATCCGGTTAGACTGGAAGCCGACCCCAATATAGGTTGGGAAAAGGCTAGGCAGATGATGATAATCTGAAATCAAAACATCAGATATGAGTGGCAAAAGCTGCCTGGGAGGGGGGACGCCCTAAACGTACATACATACTGACCTCACAACTGGCACGCGTGTATGATAGATGTATGAACGTAGACGAGACAAAAGGACCGTAACAGGTAGCGTTCTGTAGTTTCTGTCTACCCCCGTGGGGAAAAGGTGTGAGTACTTCAATGTAAGAAGGTTTCTTAATTTTAGGTCATAGTTGGGCAGGGAACTTTTCAGCTTCCATAAAATCTATTTCTGAATCAAAACAAAATTGTTGTGTTTCTGTTAAATGGAGTGACAGTAGGTAAAACACACGATATTGTTTAAAGAGAACAAGAAATCTCTAATACGTTTACTTTCTGTATCGTGTGGTTAGTGTTTAACCTAGTGTCAGAGTTTTTATTCCACCATTGGCCTTTCTCTTGGCTTAACATGCCGTCAAGAAATATCTCAGGTTTGGTTTCGTCCCGTTGTTTTCTTTCACCGTAGCAGGTCATAACTATATAATACGCTCAGGAATCTGAAAAATTTGAGGTCTCGGTATTGAACTCGAAATCTATAACTTGGCAGTGCGATGACGGTCACACAACACAACTAGGCTTGGTTCAAGAGGGACAATGAATGACTATGCTCGTGTTTCCTTGCAAATTCACAATGTTATCCGTCACAGTAAAACATAGTTACAAATTAGAATGTTTAAATGTTTCTATGCTGACTTTTCTTTCTTTTCCTTTATGTAATTCAAACCTTGTTTATCTTAATCTTATCTTGTTTTTCTTCTTTTGTAGCATTTTGGGGCGTAATCGCAAATTCAAATTTCCTTGAGCCTATTATCATGAAATAAGAATTTACAACTGAATATTTAAAAGAGTATTGTACATCCTGAACATATAAATCTGGTCTGTCATATTCCATGTTGAGGTATAAAATGCAAATACATGTAGTATCTCATGGATGGGCCCGTTGGCACCCGGCCAGCTGTCACTACATGTTCTTCTCACAATCTTAAAGGGAAATACGTTTCTCTGTACTTGTATCATGTTTCTGTTGTATAAGTTATGTTGGCTATTTTAAAAGGATAAGTCGTTTTGTAATTTTTTTATGAAGTTGGGTTATTTATACGTCCTTTTTCTTCGTCAACGTTTATACGTCTGAGTATACACGTTGGATACGAGTAACACGCAGTTTCTGACTTCCTTATTATGTTGCTGGCTGCTACTTTTGAGCATACTCAATACTGGATCCCACGTACTTCACAATTTGAAGCCATCCTCTCGATTAAAATTTTTGTGTCTTCTTATTTCAATTGCTTCTCTTGTCAGCCTTGGAATGTAATGTTTGTTTGTGTTTGTTGTTTGTTTTTTCCATTCGGTTGGGCAAAACGTGCTATTGGGTATTTTTCATTAGAAGTTTCTCATTAGTTATAGCCTGGAGTTCTAAAGTTGGCGGAATGATACCCCCGTGCCTTGTAAAGCACGTTAAGCCGTTGGTCCTGTGCCTGATCTCTCTCCTCAAACACTGCACCTGTGTCTACGCACTCACTTAATTATGGACTTTTCTGGTTGCAAAATACGTGAGTAAATCAAAGACATTTAGATAAAGGGTAAATGCTAGTATCTGCTGCGTTGCTATTATGGTTATACGTGTTTTAACATAAATCAAACATCGAAAGTGCAGTTCACCACTACATACCCTCGAGACTCCACTATCCCCAGTTCAAAGCATAATATAAATGTGTTCGAAAACCAGCTGAGTCCTTTGTTGGAGGAAAACATCTAAGTTCCCGGTCCATGTCCCACGGGATGAAACAAACGGAACATGACAACATAGCATTGTCCCGCGGGTAATACCTGAAGCTACGAGCTTTTCCGTAGTAAAGTAAAACCGGATAAATTATTATGTGTATAATAAAATACTTCGTACATAATTATGTTCATGTTGGCGATCAGACAGGTAGACAAAAGCAGTCAGCTACTGCTAGCTGACAGTAATTTCTGCCAGTTATTCCAACTAGTACTGTCCGCCAGTACTGCCTGTACTAGCTATGTGAAGGCAACTCGTATTGGTGATGATGGAAAATTCAGATGAACAAAGGCCACAACACTTAATGAGCTCATCCATTACAGTGTGCAATTTATAGTCGGTCGCCGATGTTTTTATATTTTTATTTAAAATATATTGGCCATTAAAAAAACCTCGGTTTAAAACAGACTACCTTTAAAATAATGTTAATGTCCTGAGGCATTCACCACACAGGAGAATGATTTTTTAACAAAAAAGGTATATTTTAGGGTTCCGTAGTCAACTAGGAACCCTTATAGTTTCGCCATGTCTGTCCGTCCGTCCGTCCGTCTGTCCGTCCTCGCTTAATCTCTGTGACCGTTAGCACTAGAAAGCTGAAATTTGGTACCAATATGTATATCAATTACGCCGACAATGCAAGCATTTTTACATAATGGTACCTTTAAACTCATAAGTGGGAACACTTATTGTGACGGACGGGAAACTACGGAACCCTACACTGAGCGTGGCCCGACACGCTCTTGGCCGGTTTTTATTTAAAACAAATATCATTAAATTGATTTTGTTTTTCAGGATTTTAATAACTACATTTTTTGCAGCATTTTATTTTTATGAATTCCACTCTGAAAGTAACTAGAACCTTCTTATTGCAACTGAGATTGTAATATTAACCTCAAAAGGAGCAAACGATGGCGTGACGGTTGACAGGGGACAATGGAATAAAAAAACCGTGTTACGCCGACCAAAGTAATCTACACTAATATTATAAATAGGAAAGATTTGTATTTTTGTGTGTGTGTATGTTTGTAATGAATAAACTCAAAAACTACTGCGCCGATTTCAAAAATTCTTTCAGCATTATAAAGCTACATTCACCCTGAGTAACATAGGCTATATGTTATTCCCGTACTCCCACGGGAACGGGAACTACGCGGGTGAAACCGCGTGACGTCCGCTAGTAGTATAGACGTAGGATAAGGTGAGGAAAATGATTATGCCAATTGATTCTTTAAGGCAAATCTTATTGAGAGTGACCGTATTTAAAAAACCGGCCAAGTGCGAGTCCGTTTTTACCCTTTGGGTACGGAACCCTAAAAACCTTTTTCCAAACAGTTTATACTGTTGTTAAGAATTACTATGAGTATTATATTATCGAAGAAAACATGCGGCAAGTCGACAACCTTTGGAATAACGCCAAATCTGAACAATGAGAACACGCGTGAACAGAACGGTTATTTATTCGCCTTTTAAAGCAAAAGTCTTGTCATACTATTCATCCAACACTTTAACAATAAATAAGCTGCCTGTGTTTAGCAGTTTTCTTCTCCAATCTTTTTTGTAGTTACTCGATACCATGTTATTTTCCTACCATATAGATTCAATACCTAAGCATGGTTTCTAGTAAAATTAAAGCAGTATAGCATAGAGATATTTTTAAATCTTCACAAACACGACCGTTAATAACAATCTCGGTTGAAAAAAAAAGGGTTCTAGTTACTTGCAGAGTGGATCTGAAATAAATTTTTGAAAATCAAAAATATGCTCGCGTGGTATACGAGCACTTTTAGCGTAAAAATATCTTCTCTTTGCCGTAGAACAAACATCCTTGTTTGTAATATAGCCCGGGGATATTTCGCCATTTCAAAGGCAGGCTTTTTTAACGAGGAGGATTTTATGGCCACTATATTTTATTTTAAAAGGGAAAAACAGTGTAACAATGGCGATCTCTATAAATTGCAATGTGTTATGGATGAACTTAAAATATTGCCTTTGTTTTCTTTCACCATTATCGACAGTTGCCGTCGAGTTACCAGTTCTGGTCTGGCAGATAGTACTGGCAGACAGCACTGGCAGACAGCACTGGCAGACAGCACTGGCAGACAGCACTGGCAGACAACACTGGTAGACAGCACTGGCAGACAGCACGGGCAGACAGCACTGGCAGACAGCACTGGCAGACACCACTGCCAGATAGCACTAGCAGACAGCCAGTGACAGCACTGCCAGACAGCACTGGCAGACATCACTGGCAGACATCAGTGGCAGACAGCACTGGCAGACAGCACGGGCAGACAGCACTGGCAGACAGCACTGGCAGACAGCACGGGCAGACAGCACTGGCAGACAGCACGGGCAGACAGCACTGGCAGACAGCACTAGCAGACAGCACTGGCAGACATCACTGGCAGACATCACTGGCAAACAACACTGGCAGACAGCACTGCCAGATAGCACTGGCAGACATCACTGGCAGACAGCACTGGAAGAAAGCACTGGAAGAAAGCACTGGAAGAAAGCACTGGTAGATAGCACTGGCATCTGAGTACTAGTGCACAACAGACAATATTAAAAACTGGTATGGAAACGATGGTCAGGGCTATACCGATCTGAATTATATCCTTTCGGAATCAGCCCCTATTGTACGACTGCCCAACTTCATAAAAATGATTGATAAGTTTTAAATAAGGCTCCACTCAAACCCACCGCCACTGGTATTTGACGGCATTACCAATAAGATTAATGTCAGTGTGAAAGGGCCCCTAATCGAAAAAGTTAAATCGAGTTCCAACCAGTTAGAACCAGTTCGCGGTATGTGTCTGTTTATTTACTTTATCGGAGTAACATCCTTTGATTTAGATAAGTAAATAGGTAATAAACCTACGACTGATTAAAGAAGTCTTGAACCACATGTAGGTAATTAGCGACATCAGCTTATAAATATCGATCCATTGCCGGACATTATAATTTGTAGGTAGATCTCTCACATTGCAAATCATTGAGCTCCACAGTCGGCCAGTTTTCCTTAGGGACAGGCTTGTAAATGGCTTGTTTAAAATTACTGAATAAATGGCTCTCGAAACTAAACGTTTTCATTTGTTTCTTGTCTAATTTGAGACTTTGGAAAATTCATTTGATTTTGAAGGTTAATAAATTATCGCATAACTAAAATTAGGTGTTTCTTGATGAATACCTACAATTTCTCATTTAAGGGCTATATATCCCTCAAATGGCTTAGCATGATCCTCCGTTACGCCTAAAATACTGCAGCATTAATTTTGAAATAAATATATGGTAAAGTTGAGGATTAATGCTAAGTCCTGTGTGTAACGAAAACACGGTTCCATAAACTTTTCTCGATAGAAAAAAAATCCAAAGTTACCTCCAAATCTAACAATAAACCGCTGCTATTCAAAAAGTACTTCAAATTAGATCATGAAACTTTGCATACTAACTGAACTACCTATAAAGCAGGTCTTATGTGTTTTATTTTTTTAGTCCAATCAATAGATTTTTTGTAAATCGCAAAAAACCACTAATTTTGCACTATTCAGCTGCAGTGACTGACGTAACAACCGCTTTGTTGTGCAAGCTGATTAAAACTTTATTCTAACAGTATTTCAAACGAAGTTTGAACCACCACGAATAGAGTTGCTAATTTTAGGGTTAGAAGGGTCTTAATAATGAAAGTGTACTAGTACTCGCAGGCAGTGCCAGCAAGTAGTACCAGCATACATTAACATAACATCACGCCTGTTACCCCCGAAGGGTTAGGCAGAGGTATACCTAATGCACCCACACCCCCACCGTGTACCCACATTTCACTAGTTAAGTTTTAAGTCCCATCTAATAGAGGACGAGCCTATTACCATCAACCGGGCACAAATTTAAACTCCGTGGCTGCTACTGAGAAATTTCTGATGTCATCATCATCTGCCTAGCATTTCCCAAGTTTATTGGGCTCGGCTTCCAGTCTAACCGGATGCAGCTGAATACCAATATTTTACATGGAGCGACTGCCTATCTGAACTCCACAACCCAGTTAGTACTGGGTAAATTTCCAATGTAAAAACCCAATAACACTACCCGACCCAGAAATCGAACCCAAGTTCACTCACCAGTCGCGCTTACAACCACTCGACCAACTAGGTAGTACTAGTACACGCTACTAGCATAACACTTACCAGCGTATAATCCACATGTTATGTGTAATGAATCCGTACAGTACAAATTGCTCTCACAATTATTCATAAGCTGGTTGGCCTAATAAATTGTGCAATAGTGTTAATGTGCTAACTTGAGCAATAAACCTTATTGCTTGAACTGAAGGGGTGTGAATTGCTTCTTATAGCTATAAATTAGGTATGCATGACTGCAAGTTTACTGTTTACTGTGTGCTAGAGTTTATGAAGTTGGACCGTATTCGTTGCACTTTGGATATATCGCACTACTATCTTCATCCCGGTCGGGTCGATCTTTAAGCCGTGCTTGCATAAGTTGGTCTGTGGATGGGTGACCACCATTACATACCGAGTTTCCTCCGTGCCTCGGAAAGCACGTTAAGCTGTTGGCTATTTGCCGATGATGTGTCGGTAATAATACCTGAGAGTGACAAAACTCTACACCAACAAGAAGTAAAAGACACCATTACCAATATAATAAACTGGCTAGATGGAAATAACCTAAAAGTTAACCTTTCTAAAACAAAATTCATTCAATTTGCGAACCATAAACAGAACCCACCAAAAATTAGTTTAGAACACAGTAATGAAATAATTAATAGAGTAAATAACATAAAATTTCTAGGGTTAACATTAGATCAAAATTGTAATTGGGGAATCCATATTGACAACCTATGTAAAAAAATAAACAGATTTGTATATGCGCTAAAAGAGCTACGCAAAACAGCGAATGAAGAGGCCGCACTCAACGCCTACCATGGCTATGTAGCGTCTGTACTGAGATACGGCTTACTCTTATGGGGTAACTCGACTCATGTCCAAAGAGCATTAATAGCGCAAAAAAAATGTTTGAGAGCAATCACTGGGACACCTCCATATGAGAGTTGCAGACCAGTTTTTAAAAAGTTAAAGGTTTTAACTCTAGCTTGTACATACATCTTAGAAATAGGTATATTTGTTAAAAAAAATGCACACTTCTTCTCCACAGTAGCCGAAAATAACAGATTCACAAAAAGGGACCCCACTAAACTAAAAAATCAACTTTGCAATAGTACTCTTCACTATAAAAACAGTTACCTAATGTCCATTAAAATCTACAACCACATCCCGAAAGCTATAAGAGAGTCACCACTGCATTTCTTCAAAAAGAAGTTGAAATTGTGGTTACTTCAAAAGGCTTTTTACTCAGTAAAAGAATTTCTTGAAGATGTTAAATATTTAAAATAGGTACCAGATATTATTATACAAGTTTTCATGTTAATTTTTTATACTTATGGTTAATGTTGTGTTTTATATTACTTTTATTAGAATATTGAGTTTTACACGTTTTAGTTTTGTTTTTTGATTTTATATTTTATTCGAATGTAAGTAGGTAAGCTAAGTTAGATAAATGTGCGTAAAAAGTTAAAATGTAAAATTATTACACTTATGTGCTTTAAGTATTTTAGTGTTAAGTGTAACCATGTAAATATTCGTATGCCGCGTCTGGCGGCGGATATGTCCTGTCCTGCTATTTTTATTTAACAACTGTGTGCCTACCATATCCGACGAATAAATATCTTTGTCTTTGTCTTTGTCTTTGGTCCCAGCTGTCATTTGTAGATCTTTGACCGTCGTTACAGCTAGTCAGTGGCCCAGAAAGTCTGAAAACTAGGGTTACCAAATGGTATCGTATTACCCAGTACTAACTGGGTTGTGGAGGTCAGATAGGCAGTCGCTCCATGTAAAATACTGGTATTCAGCTGCATCCATTTGACTGGAAGCCAACCCCAGCATTTAAAAACATAACATTATTTTAGTTTAAAATATCGTGGTCAGATAGACCGTTGACCGTCCTCAGATTTCCGGAAACAGGACTAAACGACGGGTTAATCTCTCGAACAAAAACAGTTTTCCTTGTTAATCTGACTGACGAAGTTTGTAACTGTGCACATTATACCATACTATGTTATTCCTACAAACTATTTGAAATGAGAAAGTTTTGACTTTAATTTCCTCGTTACATGTGCTTGCAATGAATGACCCCAAAATAATTTATTTTCATTTTGTAGTTCTAGCTACTAACTATGAATAGTGCTCGTAGCCTCTCTATATAAAAAAGAGGTGTTTACTCTTCAGGTTCCCTCTCATAGAGAGGAGGCCTGTGTCCCAGCAGTGGGAACATTAATAGGCTGATGATGATGATGACTCTTCTGCTGCCCATTCTCAGGTCTACGGAGGCGCAAGGTGTTCTGCCTCAGACATTAGTCGCCTTATACGACACCCGTGAGTGTAATGGGTTGGTTCTATTCTACTCTGCCGGATACCACACGGCCATTTAAATTAAGCACACCGATATCTATTTTTAATTCTGACTTTCTGGGTTTGTGTAGGGCTTTGAGACATTCACAATGGATAACTTATGCTAATTTGGCCAACAAGAATTGAACCCAGGTCATCACACGCCCGCTGCGCTTGCTACTACTAGACCATTAAATATCTATTATAATGTAAATTCGCATACAGCAATATACTTAGGATTTATAAGCTACTTCTCACAGAAACCAAGCTGCAAGGTTCGCTAGAAAAGTTTGAACTATCTACTACACTCTACTAAAGTAACATGAAAATGTAAGACTAACACTATGCATGGCTAGGTGCCTGCCTAAAGTAATTAGGTGTCTGTATACATTGCTGATAGACATGCAACCTATCACATTATGTTAAAGTGAAGCAATATTTCAGAGCAGTTTATTTTACACGGAAGTTTATGGCATATAGCTCAAAGTCGAGGTAAAAGTATAGAGGCGTCGCTTCACAGCTGCTCATGGCTAAGCTTGGCACGTGTAAGCTTCACTTTGCATGAAAATTCAGGCAGATTCGTCCACTGCAACCCACGGCCATGCTAAACAGGAATGCGTGACTGACAAACAAATGAAGCGCACAGCTAACAATGATGCCACACGACCGACGCGTTGGTGGTACAGCGACGACTGAGCGGTGACACTGCGTCCTACATTTGTGACAACGGTATGTCACATAGTGCGTTGAAATGACGTGGGGCGATGCAACGTCATCACGTCAGACAAGACAAAGTGGGAGTGGGTGCTACAGTGTAATGCCGATGACGCAGTACAGTGTAGTATTGTTTTTGATATCGGAGGCTTTTTGTGCGACGTAGTAGCACTGTTCGTGTGTTGCTCGTCGCCACGACCAGGCAAAGCCCGCCTGACTTTACTCTTACACGGCAAGCCTCCCCGTGCACCAACTCTACTGACGCATAGAAAATTACGCCTTTGAAGGCAGTCCGTGACAGGACTAGTGCGCTTAACGCAATTTTAGAGCCACGAATTTTATTAGTACTGCCATCATCATATCAGGCGAGATTGCGTGCTCTAACAGTCATTCTATTGCCAAATATGAAATTACTAGCTTAACAGCCATAGATCTTACTTGCACCATCATAGATAACCTCAAAAATTCCAAAGCAATAAATTTCACTTCCCCGATCCATTTTTCATTAAAATTCCATCTAACGAAGGTCGAATGTCGAATAAATAACGGTGGCCGAGTCCGAGGTCCATCGCTCATTGGTTGACGTTTGGCGCCAAAAAAAACATGTCAGCCATATTGAAACCGTGTTGGCGCGAAAATATGGACGCTTGGTTTTGTTCGTTTGATTTCTTATGACAAATGTTTTTATGTTCAATGCCATTTGACATGGTTTTTCTGCTTTTGTTGTTTAGATAAAGACTGGTAAAACAAAATCGACACTGGATAATTTTATGGGCCGACAAACAAGAATCTGATTTTCAAGCGTGGTTGTTATGAGAAATTAAAAGATCACTGAATATTTCAATAAAGCACGTCTGGAAAGATTCTGGCAATTCAAATAATTGTTATTCTCTTATATCCAATTTATAAAAAATGTCCTTATTTTAAATTCTTTACCAAATACGTGAGTGTTACCAAATTAATTTAGATGTCTACACCAAAGAGCAAAACTATTCCCTCTGAGTATTTCGAACATTTTGCCGCAAGCTCCTAATAAAACAAATGAGTAGATACTTGCCTCTTTACGTAAACTATTTTCTCTTAGAGCAAAAGTGTTTTGCCACAAAATAACTTAGAAAAACAAAAGGCGCTCTAACCCAACATATACGAGAAATTCACCCTGCTTGGCACGGCTTTTACATCAAGATTTATTTATTGCATCTTCACATAATCGAAAAAGAAAAAAAAATCTAAATGATGGTGCCGCATCGAAATTTGTTGCGGATTATGATCTTCAGAAGAACCACGCAGTCACACAAACAGACAGCACAGTACGAGTGTGTATAATGCGTATGTACTACACATATTTTACCCAGTCCAGTATTATACGACTTAAGTCCCTTTTAACAGTTCATTCTGGTAGGCTCTTAAGGACTAAAGCAACGAGAGCATTTGTCAAATGGTCGGCCCTAAAGGCTCCTTCGCCTCGGTATGAAATACTAGTCCCTTAGTATGTCTAGACGCCGGGCTTTAGACCTGTTAGGTGTGGCCACGAAAATTGCAAGGAGTAATGTTTCAAAGAGTTTCAAAATGGCGTCGTCTCAATTTGACAGCCCCGTTAAGCCCCGGAGATAAAGCAGTAAATCTCGCTTCCTCTCCGACTTCCAATGAGCGCCTCTCCAAATTACCAGCTCCCGCAAGACAATAGATCGTGACACTGCATACAAACTACAATAAGTACTACGTACAATCAACTGCGCGCGTTAGGAAACAATACTCTACGAAAAGTATGAAGTATACTGTTAGTGTATGTGTTCTCCTTAGTTCTTTGAAACTGTATTATGGATTTTGATGCATTTTTAACCAATATTTAGATACTTTCTGAGGAAATAGGAACGTTTCACGTATTACAATATTATGCAAAAAACACTTAAACATGTGACTTGAATACATACTAACATAAACTCACGCCTTTTACCCATGGGCGTAGGCAGAGAAACCACAGAACGCCACCTGCTACGATCCCCACCTACTCCTTTTGTCTCGTCCATGTTCATAAATCTGTCATACACGCACGTTCAGGGACAGGGTTTTTTACAACAAGTTGGTTTACTAAACTGCAAAAACCGCTGGTAGCTATGAAATGCCTTAGCTGTTGGGTTCCATTCTCAGTTCGAGAAAAGTGTTACTGGAATTTCGCAATAGCACTATTAGCGTTATGTTGTCATGCTCTACAACATTTCTCTTAGACTAACACTTATTTTTGTGAATGTTGGTTAATCTGTAATTGGTGACTGTGTAAGTCCAAGACTGTAAAACTTAGGTATACCTTAATGCTATACACAGAAGCTGTTGGTGAACCTATATTAATAAATAAACATAAATGCACTGTCAATGTTTTATAACCATAGGCGGGCCGTAGACTGTACTCTAAATAGTGAATATCATTTGCATAGCAAACAGATTGGCGCGCTAGTTTCGCTAATACAGCCGTAACGTTTTTAAAATGGATATTGGATGACTTTGTAGCTATTGAACCGAATAATAGGATTTGGGAATAGTTGGATAGAATAACATTCATTTTGGAATCGAATAGGCTACAAATTAGAGCACAATATTCTGGGACAATCCTTTTTTATTCCAGAAAAGGATTTAACATTCACTGGGACATAAAGAGGCTTTCGTGTAATTGAACAGAAAGATTTCTATTACATTCTGAAATACAAAAATAAAGTGGTTCAGTATTCATTATCCTTGGAACCGACAGAGATTACATTACAGATGTTAACATGTTCGGTATGTTTAAGTTGAAAAAATGTATTTTTTGTACATACATACCTTTTTTCAGTAACATAACTGAAAAAAGGTGTTGTATGTACAAAAAATATTTTTTGGTACCTTCTTTTTCGAATCGACGACTCATTAACTATTCAGAATAATCTAACTTTAGACCCACTTATCACTAACCCCCTAATACTGTTACATCACTTTCAAATACATATAATCTTTTGGATTTTAAATGCATCGTTCATCATCATCATTCATTGAATGTGTTTGAAGTCTCACTCTAAACTTTGAAGAACTTTTGAGGCTCTACACCGTAATAGAGAGCAGTGGTGGCGGCCCCGACTTACGAACAGAGTTGTGGGTTCGAACCCAGACAGGCGTATTACTTTGTGTAATTTATTTTATCACCACTGCTCTCAAAACGGTGAAGGAACACATCGTGAGGAAACCGGCATGTCCTAGAACTAAAAAAAAATCAAAGACATGTGACATCTACCAATCCGCACTGGGCCCGCGTGGTGGATTATAGCCCAATCCCTCTCTTAGAGAGGAGGCCTGTGTCCCAGCAGTGGGAACATTAATAGGCTAATCATGATGATGACACCGTAATAATTGTGTAAATCAAAGTCGTTGCGATTAACAATGTGATACACATCATCTGCCTGCCTTTCCCCAACTATGTTGGGGTCGGCTTCCAGTTTTACCGGATGCAGCTGAATACTAGCATTGAGCGACTGCCTATCTGACCTCCACAACCCAGTTAGTACCGGGAAATACGATACCCCTTGGTAAGACTGGTTGTCAGACTTTTTGGGTCTCTGACTACCTAACGACTAAACCGGCAGCCGGGACCAAAGGCTTAACATGCTTTCTGAAGCACGGAGGAAACCCGGTATGTAATGGCTGGTCACCCATCCACAGACCAACCTAGGCAAGCACAGCTTAAACTAAAGATTGACCCGAGCGGCTTTAGCCACGGGGTCCTCGTAATAGCAATGTGTAATAGTGTGTTACACAATTAGAAAATCATGTATGAACTAATCCAGTCTTCGCACATCAGTCATTCACACTATATTCATGAGCAATAACCTCTCCTGCAGATTGTGGCTCCACAGGCGGGCTGATTGATGATCACACTCCATGATTTATTGAATGAGAGGCTGTAGCCACTCCACTTCGTAATGGAAACTGTGGAAGATACGCTAAAGGGAAGCAGGATCTGACACCTGGTTTTGAATTGAAGTTTCTTTCAGTTACGACTACTTAGTTAGTTATCTCTTTGGTGGAATTCGTATCGTCTTTGGTGTGGAGAAATATTCGAGCTACCATTTAGGTTCTTAAGATTTCAAAGACTTCTTATTTTCGGAATACATCTTGTATTCTACAACAGTCTTACGTATAGATGATAGAGACTCTCGTTCCTACATAAACTAAAAATCAAGAAGAAGAATCATTAAGTATATTTAAAAAGAGGCTATCATCCTTGCTAGCAGATAAATGTTACTATTCTATACAAGATTTTTTGAATGATAAGAGTTTATAATGTTATATTAATCAATTATATTTTTATTTCTAATTTCAAATTCAATTGTTATTGTCAGCAAAATAATTAAATTATTGATATTTATTACATGCAGGAAGACTAATCCACATAACTGTTTTTTTGTTTTTACTCTTTGTATAATAATTGAGTACCTCCATTGAACAGCGTCCGGGTACCCTACATACCCAGGAGGTGCGTACCCCCAACCGCGTCCGGGTACCTTAATTCCCCATTAACATTTATAAAATACCCCGTCAATTAATCATTTAATAATCGACTAAACGTGCTTTATTCGTGAACAGGCTGATTTACTTCCCATCTCTACAATATTCCTCAACTCCATACCAAAAACCATAGATATAATCCGTCAACAAGTGTCACAATGAAGTAACAAACGTATGTCAACGGAGCGCGCCATTTTTTGCGTCATCGTTTTAGCGTTGCGTTAGTGTCACACTTCAAGTAATTACGAGTTACGTATTTGTTATTGGAATGCAGTGTCATACCTTAAAATGTTTGTGAGAAGTTGTATTATCGTATTACGAGAACACAAATTAGGTTCCGAATCGCAAAATTGCAGTATTTCGCCTGTGCAAATGCAGTAGTTTTATGTACCTACCTTTGATTATATAATGTCTAGATGGAGCGTCGCCCTACAATCAAAACGTAAAAAACGAGCCAACAATTTCAAGCCTGTGTGCGTGCAGGCGGTGTTTTACACTGCCCTACTGTGTCTCTGTGTGCGTGAATAATGTTACCAGCTAGTACAATAATTCTCCCATAAGTCACATATTAAAAATAATAGACTACTTAATTAAATAAGATAAGTTTTAGGTGTATGTATGTAGTAGGTATTATTCAGTTTTAGTAGTGTATTTTTATTAAGTATGTAGTTACTTTCTTCGATAAATAAAAAACACTATTTAAATTTAAGTAGAGTTGTTGAATGTTGTATTAAATCAGATAAGTTAATTAAATTAGTATTAGAATTGTGCCGATTCCCTTGTTCACAAACTAAACTAAAATTAGACTATTTCTATCTTTTTCTCTCTACAGTAGTTTCTGAAACTACATTACTTTTTGTTGGTTTCCACGTGGCATCTCCGCGGCTTTTTTGAATGCGATCTATCCATCGATTCCTGATAATAGATTATTGGGTATTCTAAAAAATAAGATGTTATGTTGATCACCATATTCTACTCATTCAATAATTATGTTTGATAAGGGCTGATTATTCATTAGTCAGATAACTTTTATCCAAGGAATAAAAATAGAGGATAAATTACCGATTTAATACTTTTAATCAGTGCCAGTTATTAATAATATATATATCTAAATAAATGAATTGCCGTTCGTCGCTCTAAAACTAGAAAACGGCTGGACCGATTTGGCTATTTTTAACCGACTTCAAAAAAGGCGGAGGTTATATGTTCGTGTGTATGTTTTTTTTTTTTTTTTATGTTACCTGATTTCTCTCCCATTTGTGGACCGATTTTCAAAATTATTTTTTCATTTGATAGAGTACACTCCTGAGGTGGTTCCATTTTAATTTGGTGAAGATCTGATGCTGACCTTCGGAGATATACAATGGAACTCTTCAAAAAGAGACGGCAAATCTGTTGTGATAGCTCCAATCGGTTGGATGTTCATTGTTTATACAATATCATGACGGAACATCACGCCTGTATGCTCTGAGGGGGTACGCAAAAGTGTACAATTTACCTGATTTCTCTCCCATTTGTGGACCGATTCTCAAAATTCTTTTTTTATTTGAAAAAGTATACTCCTGAGGTGGTCCCATTTTAATTTGGTGAAGATCTGATGCTGATCTTCGGAGATATACAATGGAACTCTTCCTAAATAGACGGCAAATCTGTTGTGATAGCTCCAATCGGTTGGATGTTCATTGTTTAAACAACATCATGACGTAACATTACACCTGTTTGCTCTGAGGGGTACATAGATGTGTACAGTACACCCAGATTTCGACAGTTATGGCATGTTATGTTCCATTTATTGGGGATAAGCCTATTACCATGACATGTATTGTTAACCATGTACAATGAATGCATAGCAAATATTTGTAAGTATAGGATATTACAACTAAAAATTGAAAAATAAAATAAAACTTTTTTGCCAATAATAAAACCGACTTCAAAAAAAAACAACAAACAAAAAAAACACTAAAACAAAACCACAAAAAAGTGAAAAATAACTTTAGCTTCAGAAGCCGGTGAGAAAAACACCAAATCAATCAAAGGTCAAGTTTCAGAAGTCGGTGACAAAAACACTAAATCAATTAAACAAGGTCACCGACTTCTGAAGCTTGACCTTTGATTGATTTGGTGTTTTTCTCACCGGCTTCTGAAGCTAAAGTTATTTTTCACTTTTTTGTGGTTTTGTTTTAGTGTTTTTTTTGTTTGTTGTTTTTTTTTGAAGTCGGTTTTATTTTTTTGGTCTTGAATTGTTTGTGGAAGTTCACGGAAGGTTTAAACGTTGAGAAATAGGTAGGTAGGTAGTAGGTAGGTGGTAGGTAGGTATTAGGTAGGTGGTAGGAAGGGAGTAGGTAGGAAGGTAGTAGGTAGGTAGGTACGCTCATGTGACGCAGACGATGTTGCGCGGGTCAGCTAATAATGGCTAAAATGTAAACATGAAGTCGGTATCAAGTAAATTATTTAAGTACCTAGCTAATATAATAACAAGTTTTACTTGGAATCGACCTCAAAATCATATAAAGAAAGACTTAATACCTACGAATTTATAAACTCCACCTTTTTTTTCAAATCGATAAATAAAGTAGACCAACTAAATAATATTAACGTAACCCAAGACTAACTAATTTACCCACAAAAAATGACGTTCTGTTGGGAGAATGAAAAAAGAAACTGGCAACACTGATAAAATATGGCGTAATTTTATGTTCATAAAAACAAAACAGAAATATATAGTTTTTTGGTTACTTATCGATGATAGGCGATGTGCTTGGTATTTTTTACCCTTCCTGTATAATTCCGGCACAGTTTAATAGCACATACCGTCATTTTATCGCTGTTATTTGTTTATTACCTAACGCGCGTAATACGTGGTGACGCCAAAGCGGCACGATCGGCACTAATCGGCGGGTAAGAACTTGTAAGCCAACAGTTGGCTGATATTTTTTGACACGTTTGAGCGCACTTGACGCTCCATCTAGACATTATATAATCAGAGGTACCTACAGTGATTGCGTAGTGTGAAGAAATACGTGATTTAGTGATTAAAACGTGTGTGAAATGGGAAAAATTGTGTTTAATTAGTGAGATGATTAGATTGTTCAACTATTTAAACCAAAAAACAAGTGTTTTGTGTTTTGTATGAGGACCATTTCGCCCACAAGCGGCAGGCCAGAGTCAGTCCGCGGATGTAAACAAACAGTGAGTACCTAGTTTCTAATTATTTGTTTTTTATGTTGGTGATAAGGTATTTACACGTGTATGGTCTTGTTGGAAAGGAAATATAGTCTAGTTTATATTAGTATAAAAAAAATAGTAAAAAAGTTAATAGTTTTTCCACAAATTAATAATTTATTAGCGAAATGTACGTTTTTATCGCTATTTTTCAAGTTCTGCATTATTTTTAGGGTATCAAATTATAATTATTTATCTTTATTTTTAGTTAAATAGGTTCCATATCTATTCAGCTATTCATTGTAGAGTTTATATAGCTATATCTATTGTAGTTTGCGATCGTCAAGTGTTTTTATAGAATTGCGAATTTTTGCGAATAATTCGCAAATCGTTGGCCCGGTCAACGCGGTTAGTTGCAAAAAATATAGTTACGCTTTTGGCGCTATCGACGCTGGAAAGTGGCATTTTTACTTTTGCATGCTGTAAGGTAGAGTGTGTTGGAACTGCTTTTACAATGTTTACATCTTATTCTGTACCCACATTCATTGCAAATAAATTACTTCTGATTCTGATTCTGATTCTGAATGTCAACAAATGGCCACGTTACTGGATTTTAAACTATTCGTGCTGAGCCTAGCGATTAAAATTCAAAAGCGTGCTTTTAAATTACTTTTGGTGCCACCTTTTGCCAGTGAAGTGACGTAAACTGTTTAAAATTGACTGAACTCAGTAATTTGATTCGTTTCTCGATTCTCATATAAATGTGCAACAAGAAACTTCTACCCTTTCAGTGGGTAATAAAACTAAAACAGTCCAAATACAAGAAGTTTCAGCACATTCCCAGTATCCAAATATATCGCTTACTAAACCGGTACAGTATCCACCCAGTTTCGGAACACTTAATCCTTTTATAATGAGTCCACACGTGGCAACGAGGCAGTCGCCAGCCAGACTTTACAAATTGTCACACGGCTTGGGATCCTTTGGTTTCATGTTTACGTGGAAACTATTGTGTACTTTAGGGAACACGTGGCTGTGTTTTTCGTAGAATTCAGGTTTATTTGTGTAATTCAGTAAGACTAAAATCAGAACGTTAAACTTTAGTATTTAGACAGATGAATCATTAAATAACCTTCTGTGTAAGCAAGTGTTTTAACCAATTGTGTGTTGAAAAACGCAAAATTGCTTTTTTTATCTCCTGAAACTTTACCATAATCTTTGTAAAGTAATGAAGAATTATATTCAAACAAATAAAATAGTTCCTAGCGTGTTTTATCTCGTTTAAAATTCGTTTTCTTTCTTCGTTTAGAACGGGATAAAATTATTTTTAATCTTCATCCCGCTGGTTGAAAGGCCCCACAATAACTGCGGCACTGAGTTTAACTGACTACTTTATACAGAGTGACCGTTATCTTATCAGTTCAACAGACACGACTCGACTACTGCAGCTAAAATAATTTAATTCAGTTACTGCAGAGCCGCGGTCGCCAAACAAGCACTAGGTATTTAGTCAGTTAAATTTAACAAAGGATTGCAACAAGAGTACATAATGTTAGAATGGGAAAAGTCTGATTGACGAAATTGACGATAAAACGAAAAATAAACTAAATTATTTTTTGAGACGGGTCGTAGTCTAACTTTTCTCTAACCACTTGGCCACTGGCTCAAGTGATGAGCCTTTTGCGACAGCGAATGTGGTATTTTTCTTTAATAAATTGTGAGATCATTAGAGTTGGCCATCAGTTACGCAACCTCTGACGACAGTACAGAAACAACTGTCACACATATGTGTCGTTTGACGGCAAACCCGTCACGTAAGTCCCTTAACGTAAATGTATAATTATAGAATTAGAAATAAGTGCGTAAGAGGAAGTCTGAAAGTGGGACCAGTGACTGAAAACTTGACTGAAAATTGGTTATCATGGTATGGGTATGTCATGTGGAGGAATGAGGAAAATGTCCTGAAGAAATTTTTAAGTAAGAATGGTGTATAGTTATAAAATTACAACACCACCAAATTAACAATGGATGGACTGAGAAAATAGCTTACTACAGAGATTTTATGACGTGTTGGTAATGTAGAAGTATTGAAAAACAAAACACGCTTTGCTGACCACAAATAAATTGACATATGGACGGAAGAAGGAGGAAAAACAAGATGATTCTGACTTGTCTCTTTGGGTAAGGCAATATACGACGACAACAATACGGCGTCGGTAACAATTTACGACGCTTTTTGTATCTAGAGTCGAACTTACCGACGTTTCAACTAAAACTACACGAATCTAATTTATACTTTCACTGTAACTTATCTCCGGCCTAACGAGGCAACACAAACCGCAGTCTAGAAAAACTTTACTCTAGCTAGATAATGCGTCAAGGAGTTAAAGGTGTTTTTGTTACGCTGCGGTTAGCTTTAACGTGCTATGTTTAGTATATGGGGCAATGCACATTTAGCAAAGACTTCCATCTTCTTCTTGTCTTTTTGCGATTTTACTTAAAGTCGGCGCAAACATTTTCTTCTTCCATTCTCCCCTACCAGACGTCAAGGTATCATTTACTGCTTTCTCTTTCATACTAGGCAAATGAAAGGCTTTCCTTAGTCGTAAAAGACTGACAGCACATGTTTGCTTATCATTATTTATATCCGTATCATAATTTGTCTGGGGTTGACGAAGAACGTCTTCTTTCTAACAATACTCTTCGTCATCATATGACGTCTTTCCCACCATATCATCTTTCTTGCCGTCCCTTCATCGTGTCTTTGACGTTCTTCTACTTTACCTATTTGATATCATCTAGTCGAGTCATCATAGAACAATACTTAGGGCCCGTCGCCCTCACAGTTTCAATAATCTCCATAAACAAAACAAGGATAGGTGTACAGTTGAACATACCGCGGTTTAACTTTTGACAGCGCTTTTACTTATAAGCAGAATGAATGAATGAATGACACATCATCATCAACATCACCATCACCATCATCATCATCACTTCATTATCTTTCTTTCTTTCTTTCTTACATTAATTTGCAAGAATCCAAGTAGTTAACATAAGTTGTTAAAATCTATTTCTACGGTTTCACTATATTCGGCATTTCAGCCGTACAAATATTTAAATTTTACATTTTGGTTATATTTATAGCATGGAGTACAGTCACGAGTACCAATATATATGTCACACACACACTGTACTCTTTCCAAAATTTAAAAGCAATTCTCGCGAAAAATATTTATCAGAATCGTAGAAGAAAACACTTTTAATTTAAAAGTTGTTAAGTGTTTACATATTGGTGCTCGTTACAGCAAGGGACGCTAGTTATTCTTTGTTCACGTATTACTACGGACGCACAGTTGAATGTACAACTAAAGTTAGTAATTACTTCAACAGTGTTATATCAAGTTTATTATCTAACCTACATAAAATCAGTCATGTTCCTTTTATTGTAGCCATCTGGTCTACCGAAGTTAGTGCACACTTTAACATTTTATTTTATTATAGAAACGTCGGATTTTCTTGTATAACCCAATTTTATATCGAGTATATTTTATTCTAGTTTTATTGCAAGTAAAAATTAAATGTTTCATAATTAATACAAAAAATTGGGCCTGTGGTTTTATCGTAGGCCATCTTTTTTTTTTTTCAAAACATAGTAAACTAAAAAGGAAATAGAGAATATAATTATGTTTAATAGCATATTCACCACTATACCAATATTGCAAAAAAAGAACTTCGCTTCCATTTTTTTTGTTTCTGTGTATTTTTACTGACAAAATTGTTCAGGATCATAATAAACATAGACCTTACTGCCATCTACCGGTGAATGTAAGAACTAAAGTGTATTTTGTAGTACAACGCCTTCTAGTGGAAGTTAGCTAAAACATTTGACGCACGCCCTGGCCTCTAGCGGGAAAACACGAATTCACATGATCGCGAGATACTTTGGTTTAGGAAAAGCCCGCTAGATGGCGAACTACGTTGTTACATGCTGGCGTAGTATAATGATAGGTGGCGCTGATTGTGAGACGTTTACATGCAGGACAGGGCTTTCAGGGTTGAGTAGAGATCTTTGTAGCTATTTCTTGCAAATGTAAATAATATAAAGCTAATTCTCTAAAAAAAATATTTCATGCTGTAGTCAAAAATATGACACAGGAATAAATGCTTCCATAAATATGAGACGGATATGGCTATATTTGAACATATTTGACAGGCAAGCTTCACATTCAAATTCATACCATAAATAACAGACGACTGCAGTAGACACTTTTTGATATAAATTTTAACATTTTAAAAATAACTTCAATACTTATACCGGCTTACAATTAAATTAACTTTTACTGTTCTTGTGTTTTTACCCGAACCGCAGATCTCGAAACACATCAAACTAAAACAATTTTATAACAAGCTCAAAGTAAAATTCAGTTGAAGAGAATTGTACCAACTTAGCAAAGAGAGAACCGCTCAACTGTCCAAGTATTTTTACTTTTACTTTAGTATTTTTACTTTTTAGTTGCTGGAGGTTTTCATTCCTTTACCCAAGAAGTCTGGAACTTGTTAACGTTTTTTGTTTATCTTAAAATCGGGTTAAGCGCTTGACCACAAGCTACGCGATCAACCGATTTAATACAAATTACAAAGAAGTTGCTTTGAGCGTTTTATCAGGTCCGCTATGCGATTTGCGACGCAACATTACTTGTGCGAAGGAAGGAGACAAGTGACAAACACGCAAGTCGTTAGACGGAAGTCGTGTCGCAAGTCGCATAGCTGAAAGTCGTGAACAGGACGTTATAAGTACCAGGAACACATAGGTACTTAGAGATACCTTTGTATCCTCTTAGCTTATTGGAAGATCGGAGAATTTATCGAGTTTGTCAACTGTTTCATGTTATTGAACTCCTTTGATAAGTTCTTCAGAGATTGTTTCATTTGTTTGGAAAAGGTAGTTTGTTTGACTCTTTTGTAATCTAATATTTCTTTGTTCTTGTATGAAGGGAATAAGTAAATGCGCTCATTGTGAAGTCAGCAAGGTTATCGTGTTGCACACTTACAATAATATTCATGTTTAATTTTAACGTGCTTAAACATTGCCTTTTTTAAATTATTATGGAGCAATGCATTATGAATTTCCTTGAAAATCTTAAGGACTGTGATTGAAAGATTGTTATGCATTAAGATACTGTTGTCTGAAAGTAAATGGATTTGGTTAAGGATGCGAACATTTGTGGCGGAAAGATTCATAATTTACAGCACATTTTCCATCTACAAAGACATTTTTGATTTATGTCACAGCCAGCTTACAAGGAACCTCTATTATAGTTTAGACCCCATTGGCTAAACGTTTATATGCCCCGAGGGAATATTCTGTAAGGCTCCTTGACCCAATTGTTCCCCGAGTGAGACCTTAGCCTTCAAAGAGTCACAGGCTAGATGTTTGAAGGTTAGCTTTCATAGTCAGAAACTTGAAAACGTAGTGAAGCATTTACTTAGAGGAAATTACTGTATTGATTAAAATCACAGCCGTATTTCGTTTTAATGTGACTGTACTCTGTGACAGCCATGTTGAGGCGAAACAATAGACAATACATCAAAGCTAAGAAAAATCACGTAGAGGGAATCGACATTATGAGCCTTCCATTTATTATACTTATCTTTGATCGTGACGTCGCGGTCGGCGTCGCACGTTTACCTTTTATGTCGCCAAATATATTCACGAGAACGTACTCTGATAGATAGACAGATATGCTAAATCTTAAACCAGGTTACGGTCTACATTTGTGACAAATTTTATCGGAATCCTACTACTACTACAACATGATGGGAGGAATTTGCCGTAATCTCCACGCTTGGCAGGCGGATTGGAGATCGCAGTGATGAGAGACTAACAGAAAACGCTGCTGCCCATTCTCTGGTCTACGGAGGCGCAAGGTGTTCTGCCTCAGACATTAGTCACCTTATACGACACCCGTGAGTGTAATGGGTTGGTTCTATTCTATTCTGCCGGATACCACACGGCCAACCGTGTGTCCGTATCGGAATCCGTTCAGCCTTTATAGAGTGAAGGCGTGACAAGCAAACACACTTACATTTAAAAGATTAGGATACTTCTAAGTTGTTCTAGCAAAAAACTTAACTGAGCAACAATTTGTATAATTCTACATCATAAATTGTAATGTTACTATACACCCAACCCGTTTGTCGTCGTGATAAATGCTTGTCTAGCCAGCAAAAGCCCCAAATTACATGGACAATAAATATAAATGGCATAATGTCGGAGTACGACCCATTTCGAGGAATTTGTCCAGACTGTATGTTGTTGTTGTGTTATTTATGAGTTAATGGTGGAAAGTTCCTTGTCCTTTATGAGAAGAGAGGATCTTCCGACCAGACTAATGTTGTGTTTGGTGGTGGTGAGTTACTGCCCAACGATTAAATTGTCGTGTTACCATACCATTATAAGTTTTCATAGCGCGCATAACTTTGATTGCGCGATGTATTATTCTGCGTAACGTGACATTATGATGTGTAGTGGGTATGTGGTGTTGTAGATGCCGCGGCGTCTCAAGTAAGCTATCAGGAAGTTTGTATCAAGAATGTACAGCTGGTTTTATAAATACGTGTAACAATAATCAGCTTTGTCCATGAGACCAACGCGACAGAATAAGCAGTATAATTATCATCACACATTATTCATACATTGCCTCGTTGTCTAGTGGCCGTAACGCGAAAGCTGAGAATGAGGTCCTGGGTTCGATTCCCAGTTCGGGCAAAGAATTATTGGGTTTTTCCACAGTAAAGACAGACGGAGGAGAATTTCTCAGTAGCAGACACGTAGTCTGGATTTGTGCAAGGTTACACCTTACACGACAATTACGTCATAATCGTAAGCCAAATACCTAAGTCCAAAAAACGCACCAAATTCGACAAATTGCCCGCAAAAATCCCCTCAATTTCTTTGTAATTAATTTAGTTAATCTCAATCCGAACAAAAAGGTTCCCGCGATAGGGACTTGTCACATTATTCCAGCTAATTAAATCCCTGATTTAATCCTTGTAGGGACACCAATCCCTTAGGGACAGTACACAACGAACTTATAAATGGATTTAGTGTGTATAAAGACTGTATTGATGTTGTGTGTTTAGTAGGTCCCTTGGGAGAAAGTGGAAATAAACGAAGATTAGTTAAGATTACAATGTCTTGGATAAAGTTAGAGGGAGGTTTCCATTTGCCCGCATGATATTAACTGCCCGCAAAGGCTGAGTATTGACCGTTTGATCCTAAACCGTAGCACGTTGGAGTGTACAATCCTATATACTGCAGGAGTAAGCTGTAATGTACTTTTTGTTACTTATAGCCTGTACTGTACTTTCCCACTGCTGGACAAAGGCCTCCCCAATTCCTTCCATGAGGTCTTTTCCCGTGGCTCCTACGAACCAGCTCTCGCGGTACGCGTCCAGATCGTCTCGCCACCTCGACCTGAGCCGGCCTCGGCGGCACCGTCCGTATTCCATCAACCATTGTGTGGAGACTTTTGTCCAGCGGTCATCGTTCATGCGGCTGACATGACCCGCAGCCTTGCAGCCTTCTCGCCAAAGTCCACTATGTATTGGAATGCAGCATGGTGTTTCGAACCCTGTCTTGTCTTTTAACACCCAAAATGCTGCATTGCATTGTTCTTTAGCAAACTCCAAGGCGGAAATTCTGAGACTCGGTGAGTGACCAGGTCTGAACACCGTAGTTTAGGACGGGCAGGAAGCACATGTCGATGAGTTTGCACTTAATGGAGATCGGAAGATCAACCTTCGTAAGCGTCTTCATGGACCAGTAGCTGATCTAAAAACGCATGCGGGTGCCGAAATGGCTATGCTGCACACTGGTCAAGGTTTTTTGAGTCCATTCCTCTTGCAACGCAGTACCTTTTTTTTTCATTTATTTGATAGGATAGGTTTTCAGTATTTCTTCTTATGCATTATAACTATGGTAATTAAATATAGTGTTATTTTATGTAGTTATATTGGACTTCTTGTTCTCGATGTTAAACTATTACTGTGACGCATATCCTCACATGATATTTATATTTTTACCATAGGAAATACTTGCAAACTGATTGAAATTGAGAGCAATATAATATACAGATTCCAGCATTGCTAATGACGCCACTTGTCAGTATCAACTCGATTTGCATACTCCATTGGCTATTGTGGAAATTGGATCTTCGTTTCTCAAGGCGAGTTTCAAACCGTTTGGAATTCTGTTCAGGATTTGTCGAGAAAAAGCCTTTGAAATTGGGTACAATATTTAGTTAAATATAGTAAAAGAAAATAAAAGCTAAATTAAGTTAAGTTAAGTAGTAAGAGAGTGTGAGTACTTTCTAATGCATTTTTTTGTAAACTGTGTGGCACTCACTTGTGTAAACCGCCCTTTACAGACTAAGTAATTTGTTACATGACAGCTCGGACATTGGGCATTATTTATGTGGATATTTTAACGTATGTCTCTCACATCAAGATACCTTCCCATCCTTTGAAATAAGTGTCATGACACAAGTATTAGGTATTACAGTTCAGAATTCATGTAATGCTAAACACAATGGAACATCAGTGTTTATTTTATTGAATAGTGTTCTGTTTGTAGCTGTATGATTGGTCAATTTAATTTAGAATATTCTTGTGCGCTCGCCATACCGCCATGCTATTGGCTGCACTGTGCTGCATGCCACTGCAACAACGCGATCTGCGCGCCATCTGTGTAGAACGCATAGTGCAAAGGAACTAGAGACACGATTTTTTTTTTGACTCGTTCGAACAGCATCTTATATTTTAGCTCCGTGAGTGAAAATTGTGATTTAAGGACAATTTGTACACTACGGTGTCTTGTACAATGCGCTGGACTATATCCACTAAAATCTTTTCACTAAAGAAAATATCAAGAAGCGGCCGCAGCTGAGAAAACGTGAGTCGTACTAGAATTTTTCTTGGTTGATTGTTCCTTGACTGGGCGAACGGGAAGTACTCAGTTCATACAGAACAACCTCAACCACCAGACATACCAGAACAAACCAACAACGTAAATTCATACAGTTCATTCCTCTTTTCCACAAATAGTATATAACCCATCCTTGCTAGTCGGGTAAAAAAGACGACCTCGATGGTCCTGGGTTCGATTTCCGAGTCGGGCAAATCGTTATTGGGTTTTTTCCATTAAGAATATCTCAGTAGCAGCCACGTTGACTAGATTTGTGCCCAGTTAAACCCTAACCGTCCAGAGGTTGCAGGCATGAGATTATATAAAAGGACGACCTGACTTTCAGTGGTCACTGCCATCCATGATCACCTGCAATCCCAGATACTTTGCTAGTGCGCTGCCATCATCTAGAGGTAAAGTTCATTAGAACCTGGAACACAGAAACTAATTTGGTGGCAAACATAGTAGTAATAGATATATCGTGGTGTATTTTCCTGGACGAATTCGTGTAACCCGCGAATTTCAAACGTTTTCTTGCAATTAGCAGTTCAGTGTCAGGTTGTATGTTGATTAAAATATTATTCACGGCCTTAAAACACTTACTGTGCGTGTTACAGAATTATAATCATTAAAATCATCAATACAATCCCCTAACCCCATTTAATCCCATTCAATAAGGCGCTTCTTTTTTTAATTTAGAACCTCTTGCCACTACTATTAACCTCAAAATCTTATTCAACCTAAAACGTTCTGGATAACAATGGCGGTAAAACTCCACAAACCATTTTACCTTTCGATAAAACAAGCAACCCTAACAAATAACATTTGATCTAAATACATATCACATTACCTCCCTCCCTGCTGATCCCCTTACAGGCAATCTATCACGTCTCGGCTCGAGTTCTTGAGCATTTTTGTAAATGTTGAGAAAGGCATTAGTAACACCTGACTCTTGAGCCTCAACGATAAAACGTTATAGCTTTAAAATTACAGACATTACTGTATTAGGAACGAATGAATACGTAATAGGTGTTTTTAAAGTACTTAAGATCTTGGAAATTCTTTTAGAGACGAGTTTTGTTTCAATCTGTATAGGTACCTACTGTGGTCTTATTTCTTTAAAAAAAAACGTTGACCTGTAGGAATTTTTCCTG
Source organism: Xestia xanthographa (assembly GCA_905147715.2). NCBI lineage: Eukaryota > Metazoa > Arthropoda > Insecta > Lepidoptera > Noctuidae > Xestia > Xestia xanthographa. The sequence goes on along the minus strand of LR990644.1, from coordinate 2,856,963 downwards.
TACCGTGAGTGCGTTTACAAACATTTAAACTCACATACACAGTCAGACCCGGAACAACTACCTGTAGCCCATATAAATATAAGTTCCGTGCGGGGATTGAACCCGTGACACGCAGCGTAGCAGCCACTGCGCTAAACGTGCGTCAATCGCTCAGCCACTGCGCCAGCCATGCCGTCAAAGCCCCAGAGCCTCAGAGACCCAGTGGTGGCCTAATGGTAATGATTTTTGTGGTGCAGGCAGTGGGTACGTACTCAGCCAATTTTGATTTGAGTAGAAAACATATTTAATTACCGCTGTGGTCTCTGTGTTGAAGGAAAACATCGTGAGGAAACTGGCATGTCCCAGCTGTTACCATTCGAAGTCATCTGACATCCACCAACTTGCACTGGATCCGATGGAGTACAGCCCATTCCTTTTCACAGAGAGAAGACCTGTTTTCCAGCAGTGGGAATATTAAATGCTGATTACACTTCGAAGCTTGGTATTCATAATGTCCATGTAACCCTTTTTGCAAGGACCCCTGCGGTTGAATAAGCTGTCAACAAACATAATAGTAGATTGTATCATAAGGGAGCAAAATAATATTTTTACGGCGAGGGCGCTTTTTTGAATCCAGAGCGAAGTGAGGGATGCTAGAGTAGAATCCCGAGCGTAGCGAGGGATTCTTTAATAGAATCCTGAACGTAGGATTCAAAGTACGTCGCCCGAGCCAAAAATATATTTTGCGCCCGAGTGATACACTCTTCTTTTCATCACCCACTATGAGAAAATAAAAGGCGCCTCATAATTTTAACCGACTTCAAGAAGGAGGAGGTTCTCAATTCGACTGTTTTTTTATGTATTTACACCGATTACGCTGATATTTATGAGCCGATTGACGTGATTATTCTTTAGTTTGATGCGGAATAGTTGCCATTAGGTCCTATAAAAAATTAACATAGTTTGGCCCAGTAGTTTTCATTTTATGAACATTTTTACTTCACTCGTGTGGTCTAATTTCAACATATAAAATAAATGTATATGTAATATTTGGATAGGATATTACAACTAAAAATGGAAAAATAAAAAAAAACTTTTTTGCAAAAAATAAAACCGACTCGACTTCACAAAACACAAAAACGTTAAAAATAACTTTAGCTTCAGAAGTCGGTGACAAAAAAAAACTAAATGAATAAAACAAAGCTCACCGACTTCTGAAGATCTAAAGTTATTTTTCACTTTATTGTGTTTTTTACTGTCACTTGAAGAACTAATTTTTCAAAACACAAAACCATGAATTTCTAACAATTCATGAAAATTGACGAAAATGCGCGTTTTTAATTTGATTTCTCTTTTTTATTCAGCCAGCGCGGCGGGGCGGTGCGACTATGGGCCGTCGGCGTCGTACCAGCCAGTCTTTATTCAAACAATATTTGCGTTCGATTTCTTTCGGCGCTGAACACTAAGATGTTCCAAATTCAAAAAGTGCGCCGCAAACATAATTGCGTTGCGGCGCACTTATAAAGAGGATTAAAAACTCATTACTGCCCGCTAAAAGTTTATTATAGAAAACACCACCTTTGGGTGCACTTAAAGGCGAACCAAGTCGTCCTTTTCGAATAGATGGGATGAAAAAAAATATTAAAACATTATTTCCTGCAAAACAAACTATTGCAGAATTTCTTAGGCCAGGAGGCAGAAATATAAGCTCTCGACCTATATGGAAATGATTCCCCAATGAAGTATTAGAACCCGATCTATAACCCCATTTAACTCCAAGGTAGCTAAGGAAGCAATATTACACTATTAATCTTACTCTAGAACTCAAAACTTCAGCCAAACAATGATTTATAAGTGAACTTACGATGAAAACTTTAAAATTCCACGGTAAATAAAATCTTGGGAAAATGGCTTCTGCACCGAAGAAATAGCTCGAGTTGGAATGAGAAAACTTCCTGGAGTTTGGGAACTGGACATAGGAACCGGGTAAAGAATGCATTGACCTGCTTTCTACTTTGTTGTCAGTAATTGTATTGACATTTCCGTGGTACCCGTATGTCGCTTCATTTCCAAGTTTTGTGAAGAAGATGAGGTTTCATTGAAACTTTTTTTTGTTTTGTTCAAAACGGATGTCGTGTCAACTTTGTGTATGTCTTGTAAAGTTTTGTTGTTTTTTAAAGGGCAATTTGTAGGCTAGAACAAAAATAAACAAATCTGAGGTCAGTGTTTTGTTGTCTACAACTAGTTTCATCAGTATTGCGCAGTCGATTCAATATGATTTGACTCTTCCATAACCATTTTACTGGTAGATTGTTTTTGTAGTCCTTTTAAATCCCTGTATAATTGGGAAAAAACGGATAAAATCAACATAAAAAATGCTACAAGTTCTACACAATTTCCTAAGATTCAGTACGTTTTGGAATATTGTCTCTACAGATTGTAAGCATTCCAAAATAACAAAACCAGAAAGAATTTTCGCCACATTTTGCAAGTAAACTGTAACACAGTACAGTGTTACGAGCTATACAGTTAGCAGAAATCTAGGGCCATTTTCTCGTGAAAATTCGATTGACACTTAAATACTAGATTTTTTTCATAATAGATATGAGTACAGAAATATAACGAAAATCTCTTTCAAAAGTTGCTCTGTGTACAAATATTAATGTTCGTGACTGTACCCGCTGGCTTAACGCTCACGATAAATCCTTGTCAATCAATGTGCATTAGCACGGCTTACCCACGCTCAAAATATAAGCTATACGCCACCGGTTTAAATTGTCATAAAAAATCAATAAGCCGAGCAGTTTTTGTAACCGCTCGGCCACGAGCTTGACGTTTAACCGACATGCGTGTTGCGACAGCGACCTTAAAAAAAAAGAAAGGATGTGTGTAAAGCATGCCACGAGCCACCGCGACGCGATGGTACTCACGTGAAGGAAACAATGTGACACACGCATGTCGCGTCGCAAGTCGCATCACCCTAGGTTGTGAAAAGGACTGTAACAGGAAAATGCCTTCGAAATATTCTTCGGTAAAGACAAAAATTAAGAGCGTTTAATTACAATTGATTAATCTTCTGAGTTGGAATATTCATGAAGCGATACCCAAATTAAGGTGTCTTTTCTTGCGGAAAATGTTTCAGACCGTCGCGGTCGTATCGTATCGTACTGGTAGGTATTATTTTTTTCTCCCCTCGAAGTTTTCTGTCTCTAATCAGAGTGTCTTTTGTTTTAAATTGGTGTCGTGTTTTTGTTTTAGCATCTTATAACTTGAATGCTTTAAAAATGTCTACCAATTTAATAATATTACCAGTAGCTAGGGTGACGCTTGATTCCTGCTGCTCAAGGATAATTAGCCTATAATGTTCCCACTGCTGGGACACAGGCCTCCTCTATGAGAGGGAATGGATGGGCTATAATCCACCACGCGGGCCCAGTGCGGTTTGGTACATGTCACAAAGTCACAAGTCTTCGAATTTTGTTTCTAAGACATGCCGTTTCTTCACGATGTTAACCTTCACCGAGAGCAGCGGTGATGAAATAAATTACACAAAGCACATTATGCACATGCTGGGTTCGAACACACGACTTACTGGCCGTAAATCGGGGCCGCCACCACTGGGCTACCGCTGCTCACGGCTGCACCGATTCCTGCTGCATTTTCTCTAAATGTCTCTTTATAATACCTGTTTGCTTAAATGTCACGATATAATCATTCGAGAGGGCTATTTATCAGCAAACGAAAGAAAAGTTGAATTTTGCAGGTTAACCTTATACCCTGCGATATATAAACTTTTCTTGTTTTCTCCTATCTACAAATTGCTCTCCCAACACCGACACACGCAAACATATCCCCTCATTAAGTAGCTGTCGACAGCAGCGTGCACTCAGCACTGAGGTCCGTCAAGGAAATCGGCTTCACACTCGACTGGGCCGGATGGCCTGGCAGGCTGCCACGATGTCCGAGCTTTAATCTCGTACGGAAATGCCTGCATGCGGCTTAAGCTGAGTTTACACGGGTAATTTTGAAAGCTATTATTGTCCGGCAACAGTTACTGAAAGTAGCGAAGGCGTAGTTGAGGATACGTCTTGTATGTTGTGCCTGCTCCTTTTCTATCTTACTTGAATTCGGCACAAAATACGTTTATTTTTCTCTTGAAGTGTTGAGTGTGTGTTGAGATCTACACAAGAAAAGTGGAGCCAAATTGTAACGAATTGGTATCCAAGAGATAACAAAAGACGCCGAGGACGACAACTAATGCGCTGGGAAGATGAGCTGAAACTTACTGCGGGACCCAAATGGAGGAGAGTTGCTCAAGACAGGATCAAGCAATGGAAACTACTGGAGGAGGCCTTTGCCAAAGGCACACTGAGTTGAGAGATATCCTATAGCCAAACGCACCAAAAGACACAGCCATAAAAATTAAATCTCTCACCCAGTCTAACGGGCTAAATAAATAAATTGCACACAATTCATTCTTCTTTGTTTTAGTCACCCTCCCTCTTCCCCTCCATACATAAGCATGTGTTAAATCGGATACTTACAAAAAAATCCTATTTTCTGTATTGCTTGTAAATGTTTTTCATAATTTATTTAGTTGCGTCGCATAGCTTTATATACTCTGGCAGAATCTCTACCAGCAACTACTTTGCTAGAGATTCCGCTGGCCATATGTCGCTCAAAATTGAGCAATTCAAGTAGCCCGTGTATGCGCACCCTTAACAGCTGATGCAGCTAAATGGTGCAGAGGTGCGATGACCTGGTTCGGGACTCAGGGTCGCAGGTTCGCCCCGGGAAATAAATCTGTGTGGCCTTGTCAGGTTTTGGTTCTAAATGTTCGCATACGTAATGCTGTTAACGGTGAATTTCATTTCGTAAGTTATTTGAAATTGGCCTCTTTTTTTTCTTTTTTTTCGGATGGGAAATCATCAAATGACTTCTCCCGCTCTGGGCGGAGCAGGAGGGAGTGTCAGACTTTTACTGACTAAAACCCATCCATGTTCCTTCATCGCCCTTTGTGTTCCGGGGCCACGGTATCTCTTTCGAACAGTCCCGCAACCCCGGCAGGCATCGGTCCTTACGGACCCCTTCCTTTTTGCTGACTCTCTTTGAGGCGCGCGTGGAACACGAACGCGCCGTCGACACGGCTTTTCGTCATGAGACGGACGGACGGTGAGCTAGCCCATAGCCCACTGTCCACAGGCCCGCACCTACGGTGGCCGGGGGCCACGTGGTGGCCCCCGACGCCCGGAGCGTCTCCCGCGGCGGCCGGGACGTTGAGAGGTTCTCTCCCTCTCACGTTCCGCCACCTCCTTCTCTAGCATTACTGCTTCGCAGAAGGAGGTGACGGCGTCCCATTCCGTCTCGCTCCGGACCATGGCTTGCACCAGGGCCGGACGCGAGAGGTTGCCGCCGCCAATTGCCGCTTCGAGGACACGGCGGTGCTCCGCCCACGCGGGGCACACCTCCACCGTGTGTTCTACCGTGTCCTCCGGTCGATCCTCACAATGGAAGCACCCGGGCGTTTCCTTCCGCCCGATTCGGTGCAGGAACCTCCCGAACACTCCGTGTCCGGTGAGGACCTGCGTCAGGCGGAAGGTGAGGACGCCGTGGCGTCTCTCAAGCCACTCCTCAAAGAGGGGACTTGTCGCCACTATCGTGGCGTGCCCTGCACGGGGTTGCGACAGTCGCTCTCTCCATGTCGCCATGAGATCTCGCCGAAAGTCTGTCCGCTGAGCGACAATTTGTCGCTGCAGCGGAGTTTCCCCCCGGCGTAGCGCCTCCGCGCGCCATTCATGCAGGCGCGCGAGGACTATCGCCTCCAGATCCCATGGCGGCAATCCGGCAAGGTTTGAAATTGGCTTTACGACTATTTACTGGGTTTCTATCTATAACTTTCATACACATGTATCTTTATTTCTTTATTGTGTAGTTAGTGCCTAACCTGGTATCAGTTTTCATGCCGCCCATGGGCCTCTGACTTGACTTAACATGCCGACGAGAAATATCTATCAGGCATGTTGGTTCCCTCACGATGTTTTCCTTCACCGAAGCAAGTGATAAATATACAAATACAAATTGTATGATATCTTAGATGTAAAATAATGTATTGTTATTCTGGTTACTACGGGATCTTTGAAGGGTTTAATTTATGCAAAATAACTGATTACTCACTGTGTTTTATTTGTGATCTTACCACTAATTAAGTTCTCTCATTTCAGGTAAGTCACCGTCATGAATATAAAGTTGCTGTAAGGGATTTTAAGGTAAAAGCTTATTTAACAGTAAAACTACAATATTACTTATAACAAGGCGGATTACGACGTTAAATTAATCTCACAACATTGAACTTATATTGTCACTTACGGGATATCTTCCGTGATTGTTCATGATCGTGGGTTGACTGGAGAATGCGGATGGATGGAAAATAAATTGTTAGGAGTAGACAAATCTGTCTACCCTCTTTCTTTGTCTTTTGCTACGCGCACAATTGAAACTCGACACTAAGTCACGACAAAACACACTCACAGTATCACCAGGTTTTGTGGAGTCCTTATTATGATGCCGGCTGCTACTTTTGAGCACACTCAAAACTGGATTCCACGTCTAAACAATTTGAAGTCATCCTCTCGATTAAAATTTTTATGTTTTCTTATTTCAATTGCTTATTGCTGTTGTTATAAGTTTGGTTTTAATCGCGTTGTTGCTATTAAAGTTAATGTTTTGGACCGATCTAGCTTAATTTTTAATGTGTACATGCCTACTGATTCACCTGATAATTTAATAGAATTTGTGGATTGTTTAAGTGAGATTGTGGCCATAATAGACAGTAGCGATACTGAAAATGTATATATATCAGGGGATTTTAATGCACATCCCGGGGAACTATTTGGAAAGGAAATGTTAAATTTTTGTTCAGAACAAAATTGGTTTTGTGCCGATTTATTTAAGCTGGGGGTTGATTCTTATACCTTTGTAAGTGATGTGCATGGTAGCCGTCGATGGCTTGACCATTGTTTGGTAACCGAGGCTGCCTGGAAGTCTGTAACATCTGTTAGGGTACATTATGATAGCTACTGGTCAGATCACTTCCCGTTAGAGCTGCAATGTAATATGATGGGGGCCAGGCCAAAGTCGACTCCATTACATGAGTTTCAAATCAATAAAGTAACGTGGGGTGAACGTAATATAGATCAGATCGAATTGTACACCAAAGAATGTAACTCTAAATTAAGGCAAATTGATTTTCCTAGTGAGCTGGGTCAATGTTGTGATACTATGTGTAATGAGCTAGAACATAGGGAGGTAATTGATAATTTATATCATAACATTGTTTTATCATTACGGGAGGCTGCTGAGGCCACTTATGTCAGTCACTGTAGAGGGGGGGTTGTAAAGGGTCGACCTATCCTGGGGTGGAATAAGCATGTTAGGGACGCTCACCGGAATTCCAGGCAAAATTTTACAAATTGGGTTTGGCATGGTAAACCAAGCACTGGATATATTTATGATGCTATGGTTGAGTCCCGCAAGATTTTTAAACAAAAACTTAAGTTTTGTCAGAATAAACAAGACCAAATTAAAATGGATATACTGGCTTCAAGACACAAAAAGAAAGACTTTCGCGGGTTTTGGAAACACACCAAAAAGTTAAACCCCAAGCCGGGCATTCCGGTGAGTGTCGACGGTGTAAGTACGCCCAGGGAGATCGCAAACCTGTTTAAGGAACATTTTAAAATACTACCTTCGAAGTCGGGTGTTAGTGGTGTCGTTGCTGAGGCTGTTGTGTTGGATGTGCCTGCTCGCATTATGGCTAAGCAGATAAAAGTAATAATTAAAAATATGAGACGGGGCGAATCGCCAGGACATGACAGCCTTAGCATAGAACATTTTGAAATGTTCAAAATGTTCTATGCGGTCCGGCGACCGCATCTCCCTCGTCTGCTAGCGTTATTGTTTACGTTCTGTATCCGACACTCGTACCTACCCGCTGCGTTGATGAGAACGGTGGTTGTACCAATATTGAAAAATAAAACCGGTGACGCCAGTGACAAGGGTAATTACAGACCAATCTCATTGGCGACTATTACGGCTAAAGTACTTGACGGTGTGTTTGAGAATCAAATTAGTAAACATCTTAAAATACACGATGCTCAGTTCGGGTTTAGGCCACAGTTATCAACTGAATGTGCTATTTTGGCCCTCAAGCATACTGCCAGGTACTATACGGAGAGAAGTACGCCTGTATATGCGGCATTTCTAGACCTTTCCAGGGCATTTGACCTCGTAAGGTATGACGTCTTGTGGTGTAAGATGCGCGAAGCGGGAGTGCCTGACGCCATAACAAATATGTTTCAGTATTGGTATGGCCACCAAACCAATCAAGTTAGATGGGCCAACGAGTTATCTGAAGAGTACATGTTGGAATGCGGGGTGAGACAGGGTGGATTGACCTCACCGGCGCTTTTCAACCTGTATGTTAACCAGCTGATTGTCGAGCTCAGTAGCACTCTTGTTGGTTGTTCTATTGACGGAATGTGTGTCAATAGTATTAGTTACGCGGACGACATGGTGCTGCTGAGTCCGTCAATTAGCGCACTCAGGAAGTTGTTGGCGGTTTGTGAGGCCTATGCAGAAGCGCACGGGCTTGTTTACAACGTGCAAAAAAGCAAATTGCTTGTGTTCAGGGCGAAGCATAAAAAACCAGCACATAATATACCACCAGTTATGTTAAGGGGTGTGGCCCTTGAAAGAGTGCTAGATTTTAAGTACTCGGGGCACATAGTTACGGAGGACTTAGGATGATGCTGATATGGAAAGAGAACGGAGGGCGTTGGCTGTCCGATGTAATATGTTGGCACGCAGGTTCGCACGTTGTACACCAGAAGTAAAAATAACTCTTTTTAAGGCTTTCTGTCAATCATTGTACACGTGCACTCTGTGGGTTCGATATACGCAGAGGGCATACAACGCCCTCAGAGTTCAGTATAATAATACCTTCAGGATGTTGTTGGGGCTCCCACGTTACTGTAGCGCGTCAGGAATGTTTGCGGAAGCACGTACTGACGGTTTCAGTACCATTCTACGTAAGAAGACTGCTTCTATGATGCGCAGAGTGCGTGGGAGCGGCAATGACATTCTGAAGGTCATTAGTGATAAGCCGTGCAGCACCATCATGGCTCATTGGGTACGTGTACATGTACATATACCCGGTGCGTCTGGTGAGTGCAGCAGATATATGAATTAAATCTTGTTTTTCGTTTTGTTACTAACATAGCTTATAAGTAGTGTGTATTACTAACATCATATGGATCAAGGTCTGAAATAAAGTATTTTTATTTTATTTTATTTTATTTATTTATTAAACCGTGAAAGCTTAAAACAGTGTCTCACAACATTGGTTGCAAACACTATCTTTAGATGCTTCTGCCTTGATTTTGTAAATCACATATATACACAATACATTTTGTAAACAAAACAGAGCTGTAGCCCAGTAGTAAGTGCTCCGACTGACGAAGAGGTCAAGAGTTCAAATGTCACGTTGTGTAATTTATATCCATTATCAACAATATGGTGATTAATGATTGATAACGGCCTACTCCTCCTCACTGATAAAATGCTAGTTAGCCTGAAGTGGGAACACATTACAGGTTTAGACTATATCTATGTAAAACTTACCTAGTAACAGTCGTGTTGTAGATAGCCTATTAAACTTATATAAGGAGTAACCGGACTATTCACGAAGCCGACATCCAAACATTCTATACATCAACAAAACTTAGTAACTCTATGCAAATATGAAAATTACTTTTTTTGGGGTGAAAGATCACGTTATTACGGTAAAACTCAATGTAACGCAGTCAACACATTGTGCTGTTGGATGCATTATATAGTAATCGGGGCATGGGGGCATTGAAAGTTAAGTTATAACCGAACTAGAATATCGCAATGACGGGAGAACAAGTAGAACAAGTACCTTTCGGCGCTTTTCCATTTACACCTTTTATAAGTATTTTACTCTAACTCAATGATCGAAATTAAGTGGTAAAACAGTCTAATTTAAATAAAATAACTCCTTGATAATCCCACTTTAACTGAAACATAATAAAACCGCATATTATTAAACTTTTTCCGGCACATTTTCAGCGCTCAAAAGTTAATTAGTTGGTAGAACTATTTTCATTACACCTCGGTGCCTCGTTTGAATTTCAAATTGCTCATTCGGAGTGGTTGCAGATGTTAAACTGACAAGTTTTTGGTTACCATGGTAACGGAGACTTTGAGGCAAGTATGGGCTCCTTTTTTTTAAAATGATGACAAGCTTGTAGTAGAGGGCAAGCCAGTTGGCTTTACCAATTACAAAACGTACTGAGAACTTTCTGATAGAAACACACACGTGCCCGTTGTGAACGACCTAGGAGTCGTACCAAGGACTCCCAGTCCATCAGTTAGTACAACAGCAACCATGACCAACGAAGTATAGTGGTTGAACTGTCTAGAAAGAGTTATGTCTATGGAATAAAACAGAAAAAGTAGACTTAAGCATCAGAGGAGCTTTTGACTAAATATGTAGTAACAGCCGCTCGGGTCAGTATCCAGGTTAAGCCGCGCTAGACTAGGTTAGTCCGTGGATGGGTGACCACCCATTACATACTGAGTCTCTTCCGTGCCCCGGAAAGCCTTTGGTCCCGGCTGTTATTTGTAGATCTTTGACAGTAGTTACAGGTATTCAGTGGCCTATAAATCTGACAACCAGTCTTACCAAGGGGTATCGGATTACCCGGTACTAACTTTGTTGTGGAGGTCAAATAGGCAGCCAATTCATATAAAATACAGCATTTTTAGACATAACTAGGCCTCCATAGGCGGAGGCCTATAAGTTATGTCACTTGCTTACTGTTGGTAGATGTTATTACTTTATTTTATGATAACATTGTTATTTGATTAAAATAAATGAAAATTTAATATGAAATGACTACAAAAAATTCTAAGGGTAAACTAAGGGTCCCCAACATAGTTGGGAAAATTCAGGCAAATTTGATGATGAAGTGAACATTTGCTTCGTTTTGGTTCGGAAGACTCCACTCAACATCTAGCTTAATTAAATGTGACAAATTAAATATGATACGTGATCGGCTTAAGCCTGTTCCACGTCGATAAGTTTACTCCATTATTCGACACACTTTTATCAATTACGAAAAATACCACTTCTTAATATTGAGTCGCCTTTATCGTGTTAAGTACACCAAAAACGCAAGTCGATCCACTTATTCTATAGCGGCCACTCGCCTTCATAAAATAATAGTTACACCCTAAATGTAGGGGCTTGGCAGCACGGCAGGGCGCGGACAACTTTTTTAATGATGCCTTTGATAGCGAAAGAGCTAATGCTTCCATTACTAAACGGGTTTAGAAGTAAAATTGTATGCCTTTAGAAGTGTCTACATTTTTTTTTAACTTATATGCCTATATGGGTCCAAATCCAATCCACACCACACCACAGCAGCCCATAACGTCCACTGCTGGACATAAGCCGGAGAGGCTTATGTCCAGCAGAGGCATGATGGGAGGGATTTGCCGTAATCTCCACGCTTGGCAGGCGGATCGGAGATCGCAGTGATGAAAGACTAACAGAAAACGCTGCTGCCCATTCTCTGGTCTACGGATGCGCAAGGTGTTCTGCCTCAGACATTAGTCGCCTTATACGACACCCTTGAGTGTAATGGGTCCAAATCCAATGATTAGCACAATATTAGTGGTTGTACGATTAGGTACACCTCTGCCGAACCCTCCCGGGATCACAGGCGTGATGTTATGTTGATTAAAGAACTCAACGTCATCTACTTTTCCTTGTCCCATATTACTTGAGGTTGCCGCAACACGTTTCTTCCGCCATTCATCAACATTTATATTCATCACTTTTATCATCATAATCATCATCATTTCAGCCGAAAGACGTCCACTGCTGGACATAGGCCTCCCCAAGTGTCGCGACTGCGACTGCGACTCGCATCCAGCGGATTCCCACAACCTTCACCAGGTCATCGGTCCACCTAGTGGGAGGCCTTCCAACGCAACGTCTTCCGGTTCGCGGTCGCCACTCCAGAACTTTTCGGCCCCATCGGCCATCCGTTCATAATCATCACTGTTATGGAAAGAACAAAAACCTGAAAATTTAAAAGAGCACATAAATCCGTTGCGCGTTGGTCCTGTCATTTGTAGGTCCTTGACAGTCATCAAAAGCTCTGATGAGTTTTAATCAGTCTAAGGGGTGTGGTGTTACCGAGTTACTGGGTTGCAGAGGTCAGATAGGTAGGCAGTCGCTCCATGTCATCATCATCATCATTTCAGCCGAAAGACGTCCACTGCTAGACATGGACCTCCCCCAAAGGAGGGTTTTTGCCATAATCGCCACGCTTGGCAAGCGGGTTGGCGATCGCAGTACGGTTGTTACAAAAAAGCACAGAGAACGCTGCTGCCCATTCTCTGGTAAGTCCCTTAGTCGCCTCTTACGACACCCACGGGAAGATATGGGATGGTGCTATTCTTTACGTCCGACACCATACAGAATTCGCTCCATGTAAAATACTAATATTCAGCAGCATCCATTTAGACTAGAAGCTGACCTTAACATCGTTGGGCGACATTAAATCTGGGTACTATTTTGTGTTGTACCCTTTTCGGGTACAACACAAAATAGTGCCCAGATTTCATTAAATTATTTTGAAACTCAAGGAGCTTCAAACATCCACTTTCTTTCTTTATGTATTTTGTACTTTATTCTCCTTGCCTTAAGCTTTATTTCAGAGGTGAAATAGCTGTGGAAGGACTGTAGTAAATAATCGTAGGGCATTACACTATAACCTATCAGTATGTGTGTTGACAACTGTTGTCATTAATTACCCCCAATGACATCTGTCAGTGGTTGATGACACATCATTAAACACGTCCGGGTTACACCCGACACGTTAGAACTGTGATAAGTAATTAATTTGTTTGTGTTTAAAATTGATTAATGTGTAATTCATGCTTTTTAATAATGTAAGTAGACTTATATTGTTTAGGCGTAAAACACTATATACTCGTATTAACTCATTTTAAGGTGATTTTCTGGACACAACCAAACAAAACCTTTTTTGTACGATTCTAGCGGTTCCAAAAAGAGACGATTTCAAGAAATCAAAATCAAAGCATTTATTTCAATTAAGCCAGTTACAGGCACTTTTGAAACAAAGATGAAAGTTAAATGTAGCTACAGTCCCAGTCACAAGACATAAAAACTGTGAAAGTACTGTAGTTGCCCATTCCCTATCGTAGATCTCTATGGAGAAGAACGGGCAAGAAACTCCATGGACACTATTTTAAACCAGAATATTGTTACAAAATCTTGGTAACATCATTCATGTTGAGATGGTATATAATGTGAGAACAATGTAGCAAGATGTGCACGTTAAAAGTGTCCACAGTAAAAGCACACAAAAAAATACAATTCAAAATAATTCATTCAAATAAGCCATGGCAACTAAGAGATGACCAGTCACAACTGACAGCGCCCGTACACGGACATGACGCATGGATCAGCACTGTTACCGTTAAAAACGTCTCGTTTCGAAATCGCTTGAATTATCGCCATATTAACTGCAATATCCAATATTACAGCGCACTTGCATAAAATATATGGCACATCACGTTCATAAAAAAGAATGCACCAAGTTATAGGAGGCGAGTTTGTTTTGCCACTTCTGCGCCCAAGCTAAACCATGGCGTGGTGCAATGGTGTGATTGTTCGTTGCGATTTCAAATTATTTGAGAGACTGTCTCATGCGATATTTTTGACGTTCAAAAAGTGCTGATTATCAGTCTAATTTAAATATATGAGTTTTGATTTTTGTTTTAATATGAAGCATATAAAAACTGTAAAAATAAATTCCTGGAGGCAAAATCCAATGGCACTTGCCGACCTGGAAATCAAACGCAGGACCTCATAGCCACCAGAAAATTCAGTTGCAATAACGATGCTTCCGAGAAACGCATCTTGGATGTAGAGACTTGCGTTTCTCGCAAGCATCGTTATTGCAACGGAATTTTTTGTGTGTGTCTTGTGAGAATGTCGAGACTAGCGCTTGCGACTAGATTATCTATGCCTTCATTATTCATTGCTATACCCATGTACAAACAAGTACATAAAAACCCTTTTGAACGACCAAAGTTAGTCACAAATAAACAGAAAACGTGCCACAAACGATTCGCTCAGTACAAACATTGCTATCTGATTAAATCGCTAACTACGTGTTTGTATGTTTGTCACCGATTCTGTGTGTGTATACGTTTGTTGGACGTATGGACTGTGTGTATACGTCCGTCGGACGTACGGGAGTCCATTGGGAATCGGTAATGAATGTTTGCATAAAATTCGATTAATTTCACCGCGGTGCTTAGTTTGGTTGTCGTTTATTTTTGTTTTTATTTTTGCTGTTTTGTGCATTCGGTATTTGGTTAGGAATTGGAAATGGATTAGTGCAATTTCATTATTTTATTTTTGTACACTGTATTGATGATGATTAGATGCTACTACGATTAATTTTGCAACTACACTTTTTACATTGCTTTAAATCCCAATTGCAAGATAAATTTTAGTGAAATTAAAGTAGTCTAGTGATATTTAATCCAATGATAAAAAAATGCAGTTATAATAAGGTTCTGATAGCCAATCGACCTTAAAAATACACGAAAATATTCATGAACAATTAAAATGATTGTGAAATAAATAGAGAACATACATGGTTAGCTTTAGGTTTGTTTCAATAAACCTATTCGCCTTGAAATAAATAGAGAACCCTGGGACAGAATTTGATGCGCTTAGCTACAGAGAAACATGGCTGTTATACCTTTCAAATAAAAGTAGTCTTAGCTGTGGCGGACGTGGGTGTATTTTGTGCAGACACCTTTTAGTGAAATTAAAGTAGTCTAGTGATATAACCCAATTATAAAAAATGCAGTCATAATTATTTTGGTTCTGATAGCCAATCGACCTTAAAAATACATTAACAAATAAAATAATTGTCCTGTTAGAATTCTCCAAAAATGAATTGACAGCGGTCCGTTGAGACTAAACACCCTAAATACTAATTGCAACTGTACTTATATTTTTTCATTGTGATTAGTGTGATTACCTAAGTAGTTTAACTTTACTAGAGAAGTGGAATAAAGCACTGATGAAAAAAAAACAGTTTGCAATTTTATTCATAAACGCGTTAATTTATGCAAATTGAAACCTTGAAAAATGCATGGTTAATCTGATGTTTAAATACCGGTTGTAATATGAATAAATAATAATAATATAATTATAATTGTTTCCTATTAATAAACAGAGAAAAATATAAAACACGGAAAAAATACCTTTCGCTATTTATAAATATAGGTATACTTTCTTGACACGTACAGTTTTCTTTACGTGACCATGCCTGTCACATTTTATATTTTTTCTCGGCAGGGGTGACCCTTTTCAAAATCCATACTCACAATACATAACTGCGACAGTAATACTGTCCATCTATTACCTTTTCAAATCTGAACAGCTATATACATTTTGACAAAATATGGCAGGTAGTGTAAAGCGGTTGGTCCTGGCTGTCATTTGCAGATCTTTCACAGTCGCTACAGAGATCGGTTGTCAAACTTTTTGGCCACTACTACCAGGGGCCTAAAAGTTTGACAACTAGTCCTACCAAAAGGTATCATATCAAATTAAAATCAAAGCATTTATTTCAAGTAGGCCAGTTACAGGCACTTTTGAATTGTCGAAACAAAGATGAAAATTAAATGTAGCTACAGTTCCAGTCACAAGACATAAAAACTGTGAAAGTACTGTAGGTTGCAAGAAACTCAGTAGAAGAACAGGCAAGAAACTCCATGGACACTCTTCATCCAGTAGTAACTGAGTTGTGGGTAGGTCAGATAGGCAGTCGATCGATGGAAAATACTGTTATGGACTGTAAGCCGACCCCAATATAGTTGGGAAAAGGCTAGACAGTTGATGATGGCAGATAGTTACACAATCATCTGGGTTAGACCAAAAGATTTTTGACCCCGCGTAGGTTTCAGTGGGTTAAAACCGGACTTCCACGCGGGTGAAACCGCGGGCAAAACATTGCCATATTTTGCTCCTATCTGACCTCACATTTATCACAGCGTGCACATTTATACCACATCAGCAGTTCCAAGACGTAGATAAATGACTCACGGAGTTATGTCCCGAGTGCTGACTTCTGGCACCGACCTCTAATGTGCTGAACAGCATTAGAGCATTCGTACTAAAAGTATTCCGTATTTAGAGACGGATGGTGACGTTTTGTGGTGAAACTTTTTGACTAACTACTTGTGTTATTCAGGAGTAGGTACTTGGTAAGCCTGACGTCAGTAGTAACACCACTATAAGCTGGCCTTTCATTGTTTCCTACTTGCTTACTTTTCTTGATCCATTGTTTTGAAACTTCTTATCCTAACCCAGAGGCCTTAGCACGGACGCGAGGAGTAAACGTAAAGTAATTTCGTTCAAAAATTGTTGTCGTTTGTCATCATACTAGGTCACAAGTCCGCAACTAAGTAAATATTATGTGGAATTTTATAACACCACGCCTCTTCAATCCCCGAAGGCTTTGGCAGGGATTGTCCTAATAGCACACCCACATTCTCCAGTTATGTTCAAGTGTCATGAAATAAGGGGATTTATGCAACAGAAAGTAAGAAAAAGTATTTATCTAGTTAATTAAACTCGCACAGGTTAAAACAAATTATTAAATGAAATGAAATTATGTTTATTTTGCAAGTAGGTTTTTAAAAACACTTTTACACGTCATTTTTAGGGTTCCGTAGTCAACTAGGAACCCTTATAGTTTCGCCATGTCTGTCCGTCCGTCCGTCTGTCCGTCCTCGCTTAATCTCTGTGACCGTTAGCACTAGAAAGCTGAAATTTGGTACCAATATGTATATCAATCACGCCGACAAAGTGGTAAAATAAAAATTGGAAAAAAATGTTTTATTAGTTTAGCCCCCCTATATGTGGGAAGTGATTTTTTTTTTAATTTCAACCCTAATGTGTGATATATTGTTATAAAGGTATTTAAAAATTAATAGGTGTTTCCTAAAATCATTTTTTGATAATATCAATAATTTCGGAAATAATTGGTCCAAAAGTAAAAAACAATGTGTCCCCCCCCCTCTAACTTTTGAACCATAAGTTAAATATGAAAAAAATCTGAAAAGTAGAACTTTATAAGGACTTTCTAGAAAAATCATTTTGAACTTGATGGAAACAACAGTTTTGTACAAAAAAGACAAAAAGTTGTACAAAATAATTTCTGGACTAAGTTTGTAGTATATTCGTATATGCAAGCATTTTTACATAATGGATACCCACCTTTAAACTCATAAGTAGGAACACTTATTGTGACGGACGGGAAACTACGGAACCCTACACTGAGCGTGGCCCGACACGCTCTTGGCCGGTTTTTTAAAACTGGATGGGGCCGGTGTTTCGTACCTGACTACTCTGAGAAGAAACAACCGAAACAAACTCAGAGGTCATAGTCTCTTTTGAAGTCCAGACATAATCTTGCTCAATTCACATGAGGACTATGCAGATTAGTGTCTGAGATGGTCTTTTGAAGAAAGAACCACACAGATTTGAGTGGACCTGTCCAGTCAGTGCAAGCATTTGTCAGTTATCGTGTAGCTCAACTTATAACTCAAGGAGCTCAACAAAACGACGAACAATACCAAAGAAAGGATATTTGGGTAGGTCGCTTATAGTACTCAAACTGCCAGACAGTCGTGGGGAAAGAAATAAAATAAAATATGTGACCCACATGGTCCTCACATTCACAATAATCAAATAAAATTAACAATAATTTACAAAACGAATTTCAATAAAAAAAACACATTGAATGTCACAATAAAAAAATTAAAAAATACTTAACAAAATCAGTACTATATCAATACATGTCACATAAAATAATAAAAGAAAAAGTCAAAAATAATAAAATACTGAACTAAGTATTCATGTGAAATCATTCAATGTCAAAGTGTATAAAAGAAAGGAATTAATAATAAAAAACCGGCCAAGTGCGAGTCGGACTCGCGCACGAAGGGTTCCGTACCATTATCTATACATTAGACAAAACGGCAAAAAAATCACGTTTGTTGTATGGGAGCCCCCCTTTTTTTTTTTTTTTTTTTTCGGATGAGAAATCATCAAATAACTCCTCCCGCTCTGGGCGGAGCAGGAGGGAGTGTCAGACTTTTACTGACTAAAACCTATCCATGTTCCTTCATCGCCCTTTGTGTTCCGGGGCCACGGTATCTCTTTCGAACAGTCCCGCAGGCCCGGATGGGAGCCCCCCTTAAATATTAATTTTATTCTGTTTTTAGTATTTGTTGTTATAGCGGCAACAGAGATACATCATCTGTGAAAAATTCAACTGTCTAGCTGTCACGGTTCATGAGATACAGCCTGGTGACAGACAGACGGACAGACAGCGAAGTCTTAGTAATAGGGTTCCGTTTTTACCCTTTGGGTACGGAACCCTAAAAAGCAAACTCCGACATTTCGACATTCACAGAGCTAATTTCATTGGAGTAGCTTAATCCCATTAAAAAGAGAACTATAAAAAATAATAATATAAACTTATAATTAGATTAAGATAATTATAGAATTAACTAAATTGGTTCTGTACGAGGCCAAAAGGCTCATAACTCAGTCAGTATTGTGGTGTAACATTTAAAAATGTCACAGCGCTGATATTATGATAGGGCCAAGTGATGCCATTCTTAATTTAAAAAATATTCTTCACGTTACATTTTTAGACCAACAAAGCGTGCGAGGGAGAAGAACATCCCTTATGGAAATATAGCAAGATGAAAAAGGATCGCGAATCTAATATCACTGTGACCGGTTTTGAATGACAGGTCTGCACAAGTCGGCACGCGGGGAATCAACTCTTTAGTATTTTGGATGTTTAGCGTACATCGTGGTTTATTTTCAGTGAATACAGTTGTATTAAACAATGGTTACTTGTTCTGTTCGTGAATGTGGTGTTAATCATAGATATAAACCTGAAAATTGCACATTTCATATGTAAATACTCAGGACGTAGTCACTGATAAGACGCGTTTATTTTTGGTTAAAATTTGCGTTTTTACCTGTATAAAATATAAAATAATACCAATATTTTTGTTTACTTTCATATTTTGTATAGCTAAAAGTCCATTTGTTGATAATTTACATGATTTTGGATTTTACATGTACGCTAGGGATTGACTTAAATTTATCGATACTATCGATATTTTATCTTGAATGAAAATAAATGCTAGCTTACGTTTACCGTCTGTTAACTGAACCATTTTATCTAGAAAAAGTTAATTAACTTTTAACAAATACATAAACTAATTGTTTTGTATAATTTGTACAACAAATTCCCTCTAGATACTATAATTCGAGGAAAATGGTTGAGATTCATTGGGCGCGTTGGTTGGAATCCAAAGACGTGATACAACTTTGTTTACAGATTGAAAATTTTATTCGTGAAAATAATAAAATCAGTCAAGGTATTTGGAAATCTACAATTTGTCAAGCTGTGCTTCTTATAATATATTAGAAGATAATTTTGGCTTATTTTCGAGTTTGGAGAGCCAAAATTTGGACCAAGATATTTTAGGTGGTCGTAGATATTTAATAATGGAACACATTATAGAAATTTACTTTGATATTCGACTTAAACATGAATGTAAACTTAATAATTTAGGAAAGGAAACTATAAGGAACCAGTTAAATAAGATTTTTCTGTTTAAAGGTCAGTATTGAGTTTTTTTTAATAAAATGTTGGCTGTGTTATTTTTTTAATCTGTTTAGACTTTTTTAACAAAATGTAAACATTATAATCTGGACAAAGGCAGTCCATGGAACATCTTCGTCCAAGGGTCGAACTTCAACCACTTATCGATAGTCCTCCAAAGTGAAAGGTACATCGCTAAATAACGCACACACTGACAAATCAAAATTGGTCACGCTTTATCGAGCTGTCAGTTCGTCTTTAGGGCAGTATATACTAAGTCTATGATTTTATACGTGCGTTCGCTCTAGGCTCAAAGTCAATGTTTAAATCAGACGTGCAGACGACTTTAGAGGTGCATGGTTTGTGTCGCCATTGTGCCGCCATTTTGTTTAGTCAATACAATTTACAAAAATGTTAACCATCAGCACTCTCTCTCAGTAATGTCGTTCAACCGCCAAAAGAAACACGTCGCACTATACTCTACCTACATACATTCGAATCACTGACGATCTGTCAATTTCACCCTTACGCCACAGGTAATAAAGTTGAAAAGTAGTCGACCGTCAGTGAACATGACGCGGTTGTCAACTGGTCACAGGCAGTGCAGTCGTTAAGACTTGTTAGAAGCCGAACATAGGAACAGTTGGCTGGATCGTAAAATATCGATATTACTTAGTAATTGGTTTGCGGTGTTCGCAGCTGAACACCGAGTTGCTTACGATGTGGGTAAACCTACTTAGAGGACAATATCAGAGCGGATTGTGAGCTGATTGTGATTTGTTGGTTTGGTTTACTTGAAACTGCAACGGATCAGATGTCTCACATCATCATCTGCCTAGCCTTTTCCCAACTATGTTGGGGTCGACATCCAGTCTAACCGGATGCAGCTGAATACCAGTATTTTACATGGAGCGACTGCCTATCTGACCTCCACAACCCAGTTTATACTGGGTAATACCACTCAAAAATTTTTAAGGGGAATCCGGGACCGCGGTCCTGGTCCTGAAAGCCCCCCGACCCAATATGATACCACTTGGTAAGACTGGATGTCAGACTTTTTGGGCCTCTGACTACCTGTAACGACTGTCAAAGATCTACAAATGACAGCCGAGACCAACAGCTTAACGTGCTCTCCGAGGCACGGAGGAAACTCGGTATGTATTGGGTGGTCACCCATCCACAGACCAACCTAGGCAAGCGCGGCTTAACCTTCAGATCGACCCGAGTGGCTGTTATTATTTAGCCACGAGCTCCTCCGATCAGCTCTTTCACAACTAACATCATATCATCACGCCCATTTTCACGAAAGATAAAGCAGACAAAGGTGTCATTTAGGTACCATACTACTAGCTACGTCTTATTTAATAGGGCCCCGTGCCTGTTGCCATCACTTTGCCCAACCTAGGAATCGAACCCAGGACCTAAATACTCAGCCAGCAGTAGCGGTTTACAACCCCATAAATACAACAACACAACAAAAATAATAACAATGTTAATTTAGAAATGCTTTTACAATATTCTAGTTCTGAATAACCAACAGTTTTATTAAATTGATTCAAAAACACATAGTCAGCTATTTCCTCCGCGAGTTTATCACGAAGAAAATAGCTGACGTGTCAGAACAAAATGTGTTCTAACACATTCTTCTTATTAAAAACGTGTTCAGAATGAACGAAGCCACCTTTACTATAAAACAAACATTCAAAAATTCTAAAATAACTACTGAAAATATTTAACTATGCAGTTTAATAATAAATTTACCTCTCTTATACACATAACATCACTCCTGTATACCCTTTGGGGTTAGGCAGAGGTGCTTCTGTAGCACACTCATATTTCGCCAGTTATGTTAAACTCCCATATAATAGGAGGCGAGCGTATTGCCATCATCATCATCGTCATCATCCACAGCCCACTTCACTAGTTTTGTGTAGTTCGCGAACTAACTAGGTCGTAAGAGCGCTCCCACAGATGAACTACGCGAACTAGTTCCGTCATTCCCCGCTCCACAGTTCGTTAGTTCGTGACCGAATGAGCAAGGGTGGCGTCAACCGAACTAATTTTTTATATTATTACAGTTATTTATGTCCATCTATAGTTATTTATGTAATTGTTGATTATTTTCAAAACGTAATAAAAATCTTTAAAAAAACGAAACCTTTTAATCACTAAATAAACTAAGGAGAGCTGTATTTATTTATTGCACCAATACGCCTGGGTATTATTTACAACAACTATATCATCATCATCATCATCATCAGCCTATTAATGTTCCCACTGCTGGGACACAGGCCTCCTCTCAATGAGAGGGAATGGGCTATAGTCCACCACGCGGGCCCAATGCGGATTGGTAGATGTCACATGTCTTCGAATTTTGTGGTTCTAGGACATGCCGGTTTCCTCACGATGTTTTCCTTCACCGTTTTGAGAGCAGTGGTGATGAAATAAATTACACAAAGTAATGCGCCTGGCTGGGTTCGAACCCACGACTTACGGTTCGTAAGTCGGGGCCGCCACCACTGGGCCGCCGCTGCTCTTCAACAACTATATACTTTTCATGAATATTCATTCAGAGGTTTTTGCTGTTTATAGTATAAAGTGTAAAAAAAATAGGTAAAAGTACAGCAGTCCATAATCTTGTCGCGAGTTGTGCAGGAGCAGTATCAAAACGAGAGAACGATCTGCCTTCCTCTGATTCGAGCTGGGAGCGGACCAACAAGAAGAGCGAACTAGTTCGTTTAGGAGCGGCGACCTAAACTAAGCGATCTGCATCGCGAACTACTATGCTCAAGACTACACTTCACCCACTGCTGGATATAGGCCTCTCTTTGTTTGTGCCAAGCTCTGCGCTCTTGTGACAACCTCATCCAGGATATTCCCGCAATCTCGCTGCCAGACGACCAACACTTCTCTTTCCATTCCTTGGTCGCCACTCGGCCACAGCTTCACTCCACCTGCCATCTCCGCGCCTTGCTAGGTGTCCTGCCCAACTCCATTTGAGTTCCATAATAATAGATAGATTTCTAATATCGAAGACCTTCGTACATCTTCGGATTTTGGTCTTTTAATTTTCTGCCAAGCATGGAACGCTCCATGGCTCTCTGTGCTACTCTGAGTCTGTACACTGCCTCCTGTGAGAACGTCCACGCCTCAGCACCGTACGTCATGGTGGGCAGAACAAACTGATTATAGAGACGGGTCTTCAGGCAGTGTAGAATTTTGGCTGATTTGAGAATGTCGTCCAATTTGCTGAATGCAGCCCACCCTAGCTGGATTCTTCTCGATACTTCCGCTGTTTGATGCTCCTTGCCAAATTGCAACAACCATTGCCAATTGCCTGCAACCGGGTATAAATCTAGCATGTCTGAAAATAAAGTCATATTAAAATAATTTACTAGAATGTGCCGCCAGAAAAATTGGGTCAAAGAAGATTTTGATTTGGACCTCACTCTTAGGGTTTATTTTTATATAAAAAAACAGCATCTGTGTAAGCTTGTGTTGTTTCCTTCTGATTGATTGTAAGCCTTGTGAAGGAAGATTTAAATACGTTATTCGAATTTTTGATCCTGGCCAAAACTGGGATTAATATCGCCACGCAGAAAAAAAGAAAATAATTTCTCTGACTTTGAAAATAATCCCGAGACGTTTTCGGCGTTTGTGCTGAGGTAATTAAGACAGATGAGTTTTGAAATTCATTAGCACAAATCTCTTTCACAGTAAAATCTATCTGCAATCTGGATGCTGCATCTGGATGAGTAGCGAGAGATGTGTGTGGAACAAAACAATACAATAATAGGAAAGCTTCTTTTTACATTTTAAGCTAAGCTATTTATAGCTGTGATTAGTTGCTTTTATGCACATCTCTCGCTGCACATCCTCGCACATAGCTGGTGGATTCGTTATAGTATTTTGGTAGTATGTCACAGGTCACAGACGCCCGCCTATCAAGCTTCACGAAACTACCACTTTTTGCATTTATAAAACGAAATCTTTACTAAGTCTTTTAAAATGTGGATTCATCTAGTAATAAAAATACAATCTTGTAAGGAAACAAATGTTCTACAAACAGACAAACAAACAAATGAATCGAATATATTTGTTTGTTCCACTTTCATGTCAACAACTTTACCGAATTCTGTGATACGGCGAGATTGGAGGGAAACCTTTCATCCCTAAGTATTGCGTGTACAGTATCAGGGGCAGCTTTACGTTACACACAAACAAAACTAAGTAAAAGTCCGGGTTAGGCAGGGAGATCTACTGAAATTCACATTTTCCAGTTATTTTCAAAAGTCACACGTTATATGAGGACGCCCACAACACGTCAGTTTCGTTTAAACCTCAGGTCAAAGCTATTTTCATCAATCAGGCACTGTAGCTTTTGGGCAGCGACTTTATTTAATTATTTACCAACAATTATAGCAACATTACAGACTCATCAAATACAATGCTTAAGTCACAAAATACAGCAACATTTAACAAAATATGATTACACCTACTAAAAATATTAATACCTATATTAATTAAACATGACAGTTAATCGTTGCAGGTGCCCGAAAGTCTAACAACCAGTCTTACCAAGGGGTATCGTATTATCTAGTACTAGCTGGGTTGTGGAGGTAAGATAGGCAGTCATCTGCCTAGCCTTTTCCCAACTGTGTTGGGGTCGGCTTCCAGTTTTACCGGATGCAGCTGAATACCAGTATTTTACATGGAGCGACTGCCTAGGTCAGATAGGCAGTCGCTCCATGTAAAATAGGTACTGGTATTTAGCTGCATCTGGTTAGACTGGCCGACCCGAACATAGTTGGAAAAAGGCTAGGCAGTGACATTATAATAAATAAATAAATAAATAAATAAAAATAGTTTATTGGTAGGACAAGTTTAGGTTTTAACAAAATTTTGTGATTGGATCCTCCTTTTAGGCAGACAGTGCCTGTGTTAGGAGAGTCCGCTCTTCCATAGCAGGTCGTATTATACAAAAAGCACAGCGTATTATTATTATACTAAGACTAATTAGGATTAAGATTAACTTACAAATAAAATGTGTGTATGAGTGGGTGTAAGTTTGTGAGTGAGTGTATGTGAGTGAGAGAGAGAGTGAGCGTGAGTGTGAATAATATGGGGACATCAACAATTCCTCATTACGCCAGTTCCGTTCAAGTCGTTCGAGCCTATTCCCATCAACCAGCACTTTAGACTCTAGGCAGCTACTAGGAAATTCCTATTGGAAAACTTAATTTACGGCCTACCTGGGAATCCAACCCAAGATTTCAAGATTTTTTAATTTTTAATTTTTGTATTTGATAGATTATCTATTAGTTTATTTTATGTGTATGTGTGTATTAGTATCAATATAAGTATATTAATTCTCGTTAACAATAAGTTAGTTTTTTAGACATTATTTTGTACCCTATCACTATGTTTTCCTATTTAACCCAAAGGTTGACTGGTAGAGAATGCCTTGTGGCATTAAGTCCGCCTATGTACCACTCTTGTACATGAAGTTTAAATAAATAAATAAATAAATAAGATTTCAAGGCCACCAAGACTCCTTGCGGCCACTAGACCGCTACAAAACTACGAGCTAGCTACAAACCTAAGAAGTAACAAGATATTGTATGTAGAACTAACGTTATGTCTTACATGACACTGCTCCCTCTAGATTTATAACTACAAAGATTTACGTGCCGATCGTTAACAAGATGAATGTCTTTTACATATAACATACATCTACATAGGTACTACATATTCGCTTCAAGGTTAGACATAGATCTCACATAAAACAATGGCAATGTTGTAACAGAAGATCCATTCAGAAAGTTATAGACTTTTAAAATACTTTAATGTACATTTTTTGGTTAATTTTAAGTGTCCCACCGCTTGACAAAGGCCGCTATTCCTAACTACCTAAGTAAATATTCAATAAAACTTAATTTAGTGAATAAAAATAGAAGAGGAAAAGACAGAAAGGCTTCATCAAATAAAAACACAAATATCAGAAAAATATGTTCGAAAAACAAAGGCTGCTGCTCAATGTTCGGGAAAAATAAAGCAGGTTTGCTTCAAAACATAACAGTAAAACCTTTTTGATACAGCCGGTAAACAACGAATATCTCGTTCGAGCAATACTAGGACGCCTCGATTATTACCCCAAAAACTTAATGAAGCCATTCCCTTAAATAATGAGGGTAGTACGTCTAACCGAGCCCTACCCTTAGCCTTTACCCTACGTCTTCGCAAACACACCCCGAATATTAACAGCTGTATTAATAAGATTTTACTATTATCACTCTTATTGATGTCAAAGTAGAAAATAACTCATGGATCAGACAAAAAGGTCGTCGGGAGAAAGGACCTTTGGTTATTTGCTTCGTAGGGCGGCCCGCCTAGCTGGGCGGGCGGCAGTAAGGCGCCAGCCGCGGGCTAGGCACGCCGCGTCCCGCCGCGATCCCGACGCTCTCGTAAAACAAAAATATCATAAACAACACTGTGGTGGTTTTTGTGAACTGTAGTGTATGTGTGTAGTGTAGGTGTTTGAACTGTAAGAAATAATTTTGACAAATGAATCTTCAAGCATTATTATTACTGACGTATATAAAATAAGATCTTATGTCCTCGTAAAAGAGAAACAAACGACCAAGTTAATCTAATTAAATTATGTTTAATACCCGATATCAAGTTTTGGCTTAATAAATCTTTATTATGGCAGAAAATATCGCTGATATTTTTTTTTCGCTGAAAAAGTAGTTCGTCCTTAAGGACCAAAATTAAAATCCGTCTCGTATGTAAGGACTAGAATTGAAATATTTAGCAACACGTAGTTAACACTTATGTGTGAATATATTCTCGTAAGATTAGCATTACAAACGACTTGTTCTCGTCCTACGTTGGCAGAGGTTTCGTCACAAAGATAAAAGTAATCTAGCTTAGCACTTTGTACTAAAAATAGTATTAGAACTACACCTCTAAAATAACATTTTAGCTAAAAATCTTCTAGATACTTCGCTAATACTGTTTTCTAGCAAACTTAAAACAAAGTAAACAACCACCTACCATCAGTCTATCAGGACATCATCATCATCTGCCTAGCCTTTTCCCAACTATGTTGGGGTCGGCTTCCAGTCTATCCGGATGCAGCTGAATACCAGTATTTTACATGAAGCGACTGCCTATCTAACCTCCACAACCCAGTTAGTTCTGGGTAATACGATACCTCTTGGTAAGACTGGTTGTCAGACTTTTGGGCCACATACTACCTGTAACGACTGTCAAAGATCTACAAATTACAGCCGAGACCAACGGCTTAACGTTCCAGTCTAACAGAACATATTATATGGAATTAACTTCTTCTGCAAAAAAAAATATATTGTAAAGACATATCTACACATTTTGCTTAAAATATCTCACACATTTTGCCAAAAATCATTCATTGGTAAACGAAAAACATACAAAAGAAACCCTTTTTTTCCAAAAGATAAATCACACATTTTTCAACATGCCTTTGTTTTCGTCCCAAACTGTAATTTGTCTCAAGTCTTGACTAGCGAAAGATTAAAAGTCTAATGTTTATTTAAAAAGCATTTTTCGCTTCAAAGAATTTAGTTTCTTTTACGACAAAATTGTATTTCGTCTTGTAATTTTGGAGGTAAATCTTAATGCGAGATGATGTTACATTTTGTCTCTATTTACAAAATTCTTGCTTTGTCATTTTAAGATTGATGAGCCCTTTAAAACTATAGTTAATTAAAATATTAAATCGGTATGGTTACAGTACAATACAGTATGATGGTGTGGTTGAGCAGTACCTACATGATCCATCCGGGTTATTTTCCATTTTGTTATACTTACATATTTCAAAATACCCGTAGTTTTCTGCAGATATCCTATTAATATAACATTAAATACACCATAAACAACACTAAAGAAACTTTTTGGTAAGAGTTTCTTCTTTTTCTTCTTAGTTAGATATTTGTTCTGATATCTGATCTATCATTGAATGTTCTTTTAACCGACTTCAAAAATAGCTAGATTCTGTATTATCATGACATGTTAACATGCTAATAAACCTTTGGTCCTAATACCTAGACGACAACTCACTAAATTCAATTAGTGCCAAACATAATTAGAACAACTTCGTATGTCTGTCAGTCGTTTTATATTAATGAAGACAGAGTGACATTTAACATGATGTTTATATTATGCTTATGGAATTTAGTTCATTGATGTTGAACGAGTTTTTAATCTCTTCTGCAGTTAGTTTAAATCAATTCTTAAGACGGATAGACTAAAAAGCAAACCCTCAGAAACTATCTTCAGAGTATGAAGTTTTAAAGAGAAAGATTTTTTCTAAAATTTAGTTTGTCTAAAGGAAGACAAATTTGACTGAAACAGATTTATTTTCTTATATAAATATCTTAAATTATAGTGACACCGCATCATAAGTCATAGAATAGAAAAAAGAAATAAGCAGTCACACAAACAGACAAGACACCAATTTAATATTTACTATTCATAAATATACAGGGTAAAAAATCGTGAAACAAACGAAACAGGGCGATAGTTGGGGTTATCAGGTTATTTTTTTGATAGTACATTTTTTTACAGTAATGTTTTAAAGTTACAAATAATTTCTCGTGAGACTTAAAAGATATTGAAAAAAGTGCCAATACTCATAAATTATGGTACCAGTGGGTACCATGATTTATGAGTAAAAGCACTTTTGTACTGATGATACATTCCCTAGAAGCAACTAAACACCATTTATTGTTTTAATTGCCTGTTTATTACCAATTTTGGTATTTTCTTAAAAACACTCAAATTCATAACTTCTAAGGGTATTATTAAGTTATGGCTCTGCCACAGAGATATTTTTTACCTCAAATAATCCAAAATATCGCACTGTTTCCCCACCACTGATTTTTTACCCATCTGTATATATTATAGACAGATTGTGTTCAATTTTTTTTAACCTAGAATAGAGAAAATAACAAATGGATCTGTTTTCGTAACCAAACGTATGAAAAATGGCTGCGATCAAACTCGTAAACCAAAGCCAGATAAAAGAAAGCCAGCTGCTTACTATCCACACAAGAGTGATAGCAGTAGCCGCACGAATAGCTTGACTGATAGTTATCAGTGACGTCGGACTAACAACCCGTCTCGTTGTTTATCGATGCCGTTTTTATACGAGCTCCTACGGTATATTGCTTGGAAAATTTCGGGTATCTTATCAGACTTTTCCAAGTGATTTCCTTTCTAAAAGTGATTACTTCAAAATTCTAGTCTTTCTGCTGCAAGCTTCGTTTATAGTTGCGAAAGTTTGTGAGGAAAGATTTAATACTCTTTTATGCTAAAACTACTGAACTGATTTGGCACACAGATAGTCTATAACCTGTAATAACACATTAGATTAGATATTTTTATCTCGGTGGTACTATGGGGGTCTTTTCCGCCTGACCATTTTAATTTTTTTTCGCTTAAATCATGCGGAGGCGCCGAGCCATGCCCCCTTAAAGTTTGGGCCTATTAGGAAAGCGTCAACTTTGGCGCGCAAAATAACAATAACTCTCGTTTGGCGTGCGTCGTCAGTGCGGTCGGCCGATTCGGTATCTTTTCATTCATTATTTCTATACAAAGTCAACGGGGCGGGGCTAGAGAGCGTTTCTATGTTGCGAGTGCAAGCAAAAATTAGCTTAGTGGTGGTCAGGCGGGAGTGTCCTCGATAGTACGTTTCCGTGTGACGATTACCGAATTTGACAGGGGTAAGCCTCGGGCATAACCTAGTACAACATATTTTTTTAATATTATGTATTTTACACAGAGTATAGAGGTAGACTCAATGCCATAGGTATTTTCTACCATATTCATTTTAATTGTTATTTTATAGATACCGGGCTCGATGCTTAGATCGGTTATTGTGTTTTTCCATTAGCAATGTCTGAGTAACAACCCCTAGTCTAGACGAGTGCACGCTTAAGGTGAATGCTCCAACCAGCCCGCGAAATTCGAATTTTCTTACGTTTTTTTGCAATTTGCAGGCCAGTGCAAACTATATGTTGATTAAGATTATAAGATATTATAATTAATTTTATTTATGACTATTTCATGAAAAAGTCATTCAATCGAGTTTCATGAACTTGGAGGGTTGTATTGATGATTTTGATGATTCACCTTCATCATCACCAGTCTATAATGCTCCCACTGCTGGGACACAGGCCTCCTCTCAATGAGAGGGAATTTTGATGATTATAATTCTGTAACTACATACGTCTTACAGCCGATAATATTTTAATCAACATACAACTTAGCACTGGCCTGCAAATTGCAAAAAAACGTAAGAAAATTTGAATTTCGCGGGCTACCCTTATAATGTGTATGTCTTTTACATGTTTTTTACTTACATTTTTGGATATTATTAACCTGAAAATTTAAGCTTTATTGGAGGCTTAGCAACGGCTTTGGCCTTTTTACCTTGTAATTCATGTTATTTAAGTTTTATCTTTATTAAATCTTTGTTTACTTTTGTGATGTCAGTTAGTGGCAACCCTAGTTTTATTTTTAATTTATTGCTGGAGCTAGTTGTAGGTTGTATAGGTAAATCACATCGACCTCATTCGATTTTCTTTTTAATAATTTTCTAATTTTAAAATGTAAATATCTGGAGTTGACAGGAGCCTGGTGGTGGAATTGGCAGTCTACGTGCAGAGCAGTAACACCTCTGAGAAGCTCCATAAAATTATATTTAAAAGGGCAGTTTCCCTTATTCTTCGGTTTTAAGTCGGCCTCTCTCCGTGCCGCACCCTCACCAAGAACACCTGGAAACCTTGATCCTTGAGCTACACAAGCCTGATGAAGATTTGATGCTCCTCGGCCCTCCTCCTACGGCCTGAGGATTGACGGTCCTCGGCCGTCCACCACCGTCTGAAGACGGATGCCCTCGGCCCTCCTCCTACGGCCTGAGGATTGACGGTCCTCGGCCGTCCACCACCGTCTGAAGACAGATGCCCTCGGCCCTTCTCTACGGCCTGAGATTTGATGGTTCCTCGGTCCTCCTCCACAGTCTGAAGACGGACGTTCTTCAGTTATTTATTCCATTCTGCGTTTCATCTTCAGTACTTTCCGCCAGCTTCACTGGCATTAGTAATTAAGTAGCTCCAGCCTTTAGATTATCTTTGTTAATAAATTCTTATAACTCGTCCCCTTTATTTCTTTTAATAGTGCTCCCCTCCAGACTGAAAGTTAGGTAGGTGAGTGCTCAGTGACCTTACAGTTTTGTGGATCCTATCCAGGAAAATGTAACGTTACACCCTGGAGCATCAGCCATAAAGGCAACAGGATCGCCCCTATTACATTAGGCTTATATAAACATAACTGGCGTGTGGGTGTACCAAAGGCCACTTCTGCCTAGCAGCTATTCTCAGTAGTTCGGTTTATTTAGTCCGGTCACCGGACTGGTGAGACTTTTCGTCTCAGCAGTTCGTGGATGTAATACGACCGGACTATTGAGCCTGATAGTTCGGTATCGATATCGGACCTGCACTAGTAAAGGGACACATTACACAGTCCACCGGCAGGCGGTCATTCATAAAAACTGTATTATTTATGTTCTGTAACTCGTATATATATGTTGTAACTTGGGTTGTTTTGGCAGGCGGCGGCGGGTTGCCAAAATGTGGCTTTTGTACACGTCAGTCAAGTGTCGGCGTTCTGCAATATATTGGAGTAGGGATGCGCTTTGTTGTGCGCTACATAGATGGGGGATAGGGGAATTGAAACTAGGTTTCGGACGAAGAAAAATATTGTGAACGTAAATATTATACACTAGCTTCAGTCCGCGTTTTCTCCCGCGTATATATTCTTGTTTTTAGGGTTCCGTACCCAAAGGGTAAAAACGGAACCCTATTACTAAGACTTCGCTGTCTGTCCGTCTGTCTGTCACCAGGCTGTATCTCATGAACCGTGACAGCTAGAATAAAACAGAATAAAATTAATATTTAAGGGGGGCTCCCATACAACAAACGTTATTTTTTTACGTTTTGTCTAATTTTGTATAGATAAGGTACGGAACCCTTTTCGTGCGCGAGTCCAACTCGCATTTGGCCGGTTTTTATTAAATATTTTTATAAATTACTAGCGGACGTCACGCGGTTTCACCCGCGTAGTTCCCATTCCCGTGTGAGTACGGGGATAAAATATAGCTTATGTTACTCAAGGTGAATGTAGCTTTCTAATGGTGAAAGAATTTTTGAAATCGGCGCAGTAGTTTTTGATTTTATTCATTACAAACATACACATAAAAATACAAATCTTTCCTCTTTATAATATTAGTGTATTTATTCTGATGCATGAGCTACCGATACTGTTAAGTTTTATCAAAATCTGTTCAATAATTTTTGCGTCAAATAGTAACAAATACCCATCCATCCATCACAAACTTTCTCGTTTATAATATTAAGTTAGAAGTAAGAAATATGGTGAGAGCAGTGGTGGCCCAGTGGTGGCGGCCCCGACTTACGAACAGTAAGTTGTGAGTTCGAACCCAGGCAGGCGCATTACTTTGTGTAATTTATTTCATCACCACTGCTCTCAAAACGGTGAAGGCAAAAATCCGAATACATGTGACATCTACCAATCCGCACTGGGCCCGCGTGGTGGATTATAGCCCATTCCCTCTCATAGAGAGGAGGCCTGTCCCAGCAGTGGGAACATTAATAGGCTGATGATGATGATGAAGAAAGATTAGGTGTACTATTAGGGTTCCGTACCCAAAGGGTAAAAACGGAACCCTATTACTAAGACTTCGCTGTCTATCCGTCTGTCTGTCCGTCTGTCTGTCACCAGGCTGTATCTCATGAACCGTGACAGCTAGACAGTTGAAATTTTCACAGATGATGTATTTCTGTTGCCGCTGTAACAACAAATACTAAAAACAGAATAAAATTAATATTTAAGGGGGGCTCCCATACAACAAACGTGATTTTTTTGCCGTTTTGTCTAAAGTATAGATAATGGTACGGAACCCTTCGTGCGCGAGTCCGACTCGCACTTGGCCGGTTTTTTATATAATACGAGTACATTTCTGCCCATCGCGTCGGGGTATACGTATGCGTTATGTTCTGATTCATGTGATATTGTTATTGGAAAACTATGTTCACTACAATCTTGCTGTTAATAAAACACCGAAAGTATTTTGATATAAATCTTTGGTAGGTAGCTTGTTAAAAGTCACCGTAGATCCAATATTGTTACGAAGTGAAGCTCATTTAATACGAATTACCAAATGTTTTCTATCGCTTAAAACATACAACAATAGTTTTCACCCGCGGTTTCACCCGCGAAATTTTTTTTTTTAACAATGACATTATATATTAAAGCCTATTTGTATTTACTGGATAGTATAATTAAAATTCGATCAGTAGTTTTAAGCGCGAAAGAGTAACAAACATCGTCACAAACTTTTGCATATGGAATAGTAGTAAGATGATCCAAGTACACAGACCTGGACAAAATCCAGGTAATTTGGCGACAGCACTTGGCAGCTTCCTACTGCTTACGAGGGTGGATATGACGTCATTGTCCGACTCGGGGTGTATGGCACTACAGCTGCATTGTTATAACTATAATATGAATACGAGGGAGGGTGAAAGCACCCATTATCCCTTGTAGCATTAGTTGAAGACGTGTGTAACCTGTCGCGGTAACGCTACGGTTGACGACAAGTATTTCTATATAACAATAATTCCTTGGAGTAACTTGGGAATTAATGTATGGGATTCTTATATTTGTAGTTCAAAGGAAATGGAGTACTTTGGGAATAACCCTTTCTTAATACATTACCTTGTCTAGAATGCACATAGGACGAAACCTGTAAATGTTACTTAGCACCTGCTTAGACCAAGATCTATAAAATAATGCTACTTAGCACATAGCTAGTTTGTCTAAATATTGTATTTTTCTGTCGCATTACCTACTTTCAGGATTGCAAGACAGAGACTGGAACATGGGCTAGCACGTACTAAGTAACGTTTATAAATCACAGCTTAAGAGCCAGAACAACAAGTTTATCTGTACCACCGCATTTTATTTTGGTACCTATGAAACAAAAACCATAAACCGTTCAGAAAAACACAAAAGCTACTCACTAAATATACACCAATAAAAACAACACGAATATTCCAGTCCAAAAGATACAATATTTTAAGAGTCTTAGAGAAGTAAAAACCCGAAAGAAACGTTATGAATATTGATGGGTCTCGATGGGACTCAATTAGAAAATAGATTGGCTTCATTTTTAAAAAGAAATCGCTGAATTCCCGACGTGACAGCGTTAAAAATTAAATGACCGGATCCATTGTCGCAGATGATACGATATTTAGTTCTGGGCGAAGTACATAACAAAAAAGTTCTTGGATATAAAATTCTTGAAATCTGGATTTAGAATTCGGATTCGAACGCAGAAAAAACTCCCTTTATTTTCACAGTTCAAAATTTTCGCTCACAAGTTCAAACAAATAAGTTTTGCTTTCATCTTTTTGCAGACTTTAAAATTCAGTTCAGTTTAATACTACAACAAAACATCAGATGCACCTTATTAGTGACGGCCAAAATAATGACACAAAATCTGCAACTGACAATTGAGCCCAATAACTAACAAAATGATAGTTAATTAATCGGAGCACGTATTGCTGTCGTTTTCATTATGAACTATAAATTTAGGTTGAACATATTTGATTGTAAGCTGATTTACAGCTAGATTGTAGCATATCATTTGGGTCCTTGATGACAATTTTAAACATAATGGCCTTCCTTGAAATAAATATTGGTGAGTCTCACCGGTAACTGTATTTATGGAGTACCTATTAAAAACCAATGAATGGCTTTTCACAGAGCGGAGCGGAGCGCGATTCACCAATCACACGACAGGAGTCGAGAAGAGATGTGGATTTCAAGCCATGTGATTGGTGAATCGCGCTCCACTCCACTCCGCTCCGCTTCAGCGGAACTTCACCCTAAACTAGTTTGACATCTCTAACTTAATTCATAGCTATAGCCGTCCTTTTCTGGCACTGCCTTCTAGTAAAAGATAGCAATAGCCTAAATTAAGTTTAGTTTGTGCACAACAGAATCGACACCATTATAAATTTATTTAATATCGGATTTTTCATCTCACTAGTGAAATTGGGGCCATTAAAAATGCTAGATTTTGGAATTTGGCCAGAAAATTATGGATTTAAACCAGAGGGTACATATTTGAAAATCAATGGTACAAAATGGCGTAGGTATAAAAACATGAACATCCATATCAATATTGTAAATGCGAATGAAACTATCTGATTGTCTGTCTGTGTTCCCTTTCCACGTCTATGAGGCTGAATACCCACACGGATAGACTTACACGGTCACTTACGGGATATCTTCCGTGATTAATCATTATTTTGAGCTCCTGATATTCACGGACACGTGGATACATGGCAGCCTGGGTTAGCACATAGAATACTTTTATTTAGACTTCATGTACAATAGTGGTACATAGGCGGACTTAATGCCACAAGGTATTCTCTACCAGTCAATCTTTGGGTTTAACAAGAAAACATAGTGATAGGGTACAAAATAATGTCTAAAAAAACTAACTTGTTAATAAGAATTGATATACAGGGTGTAAAATACCTCATCACGAAGCCGTCAACCAAGCATTCTGTACATCAAACTAAGTAACTTTACGCAAAAATTATTGCTGGGAAACGACTTTTTTTTGGGGTGAAAAAATCATGTTTTGTGGTAGAACTCAATGTAACGCACTCAAAACATTGTACTGATGGATCAATTGAATAGTACGGGGTCGTGGAGGTGTTTAAAGTAAAAATCTTACATGAAAAACTTCAATTTAAAAAAAAAAACTTGTCAAAAAATTTGAACATTGACCCCCAATATCTCCGTAACTAAAAGGTTCCCAGGTATGATGTAGAACAAAAAAATGATCGCAATAACGAGGAGAACAAGTGCTTTTCGGCTTCGTTAAGAGGTGTTTTACACCCTTTACTCATATTGATGCTAATACACATATACAGATACCTACAATAAAATAATAGATATTTTACAAATACCAAAAATTAAAAATTAAATAACGAGAAACCTAATAATTATTATTATGGCTAGACTTCAAATTGAGAGCTATTAAGTCTGACTTAAATAGTAGGTACGAACTTTTCTTTTGAAAATGAATTTGCTTTCAGCTTTTTTAATGCCAAAAGGTAGCGCGTTCCAGAGCTTTATCCACGTAGTACCTTCCCGTGACATTACTTACGACCTCTACATGTGTGAAGCCGCGGGTCAAACATTGTACAAATATAAACGTAACAGCCGGATAAATTCTGACACTATTATCGACAAATTCTTTTCAGAACCTTTCGCTACACTAAAATAGCCCACCCTATTTTAGACAGGCCTAGTCAAACTACTCCTTAGAACCCCACAATACCCCTTTCCTGGAAATTGACTCACTTTGCGTATATGACAGGCACCTGACGCGGGGTACAAGAGACCCCCTTTCATCCCCTTGTCAACGTCAAAAAGGGATGTAACTATATTTTTGTAAGTTCTTTGGGTGAATGGTAAACCTTCTTAGCGATCATTCTTGATGATGTATTGCTTATCCTTATGTTTTGTTGATATGTTGAGAGGAGCCTGGATAGCGTTGTGAGTTATGTTCTGATCTTTCTTTGTGTAAGTATGTGTGTGTGATGTGTCGATCTGGACTTTCATGAAAGAGGTGTGGAATCTCGACGTCTATATACTATTTATTTATTCATACATTAATCTTACATCACAGATATACAGGGTGTAAAAGACCTCATCACGAAGCAGTCAACCAAGCATTCTGTACATCAAACTTAGTAACTTTACGCATAAAATATTGCTGGGAAACGACTTATTCTTTTGGGGGGAAAATCATGTTTTGTGGTAGAACTCAATGTAACGCACTCAAAACATTGTGCTGATGGATGGATTGAATAGTACGGGGTCGTGGGGAGGTGTTTAAAGTAAAGATCTTACATTAAAAACCAAACCTTATTTAAAAAAAAAAAAACAAACTTTACAAAAAGTTGGATCTTTGAACCCCTCCGTAACTAGAAGGTTCCCAGGGCAGGCAGTCTCAACATAGAAAGCGACAAATTCGCTAACTTTTGATTGCTAATTACTAACGAATAAATTTGGTTGCAATAATGATGCTTGCCAATAACGCAAGTTTTTACATCCAAGATGCGATTTTCATAAGCATCATTATTGCAACCGAATTTATTCGTTAGTAATTAGCAATCAAAAGTTAGCGAATTTGTCGCTATCTATGTCGAGACTGCCTGCCCTGCACCCCTCCCTAGCAAAGTTACAAACATTTCGTATCAATTCTCTTTCTACAATCGTAAACGCCTCGGCGTAAGCGATTGTAGAAAGCGCTAAATTGGTATCCAAGTTGACACGACTGAGTCGATCGCTCGTTCTCTAATGTCTGTAGAAAAAAAACTACAGTTTAGCGATCAACATTGTAGAAACAATAACATTCTATTCTATCATTTTGAACGATGTAAACTTGTCTACGAATTTTCTATTCGTTTGTGTTGATCACGTGACTTAACGTTAAGATGATGTCATTTCCATTCATTTGAATAGTTTTCTACTAGCGTTAACGATTGTAGATTGTCAACTTGGCTAGGGGTGCTGTACAGGCAGTCTCGACATAGATAGCGACAAAATCGCTAACTTTTGATTGCTAATTACTAACGAATAAATTCGGTTGCAATAATGATGCTTGCCAGTAACGCAAGTCTTTACATCCAAGATGCGATTTTCACAAGCATCATTATTGCAACCAATTTTATTCGTTAGTAATCAGCGATTGAAAGTTAGCGATTTTGTCGTTATCTCTGTCGAGACTCGGGCCCTGGGCCGGAGTCTCGACAGAGTTAACGACAAAATCGCTAACTTTAGATTGCTAATTACTAACGAATAAATTCGGTTGCAATAATGATGCTTGCCAGTAACGCAAGTCTTTACATCCAAGATGCGATTTTCACAAGCATCATTATTGCAACCGATTTTATTCGTTAGTAATCAGCGATTGAAAGTTAGCGAATTTGTCGCTATCTATGTCGAGACTGCCTGCCCTGGTATGGTGTAGAACAAAAAAATCTTCGCAATGACGAGGAGAACAAGTGCCTTTCGGCTTCGTTAAGAGGTGTTTTACACCCTTTATAAGCGGTGAGATAATGTTAAGATAGATTGCAAAATTGTAACTTGTTGAAATACCTATATTAACCTTAATGACTGCTACGTTGGTCCAGTGGTTGCAAGTGCGACCGCTGAACAAGAGATCCTCGGTTCGATTCTCGGGCCCGGCAAAGCGCTATTGGGTTTATCCATTAGGAATTTCTTATTAGCAGTCACGGACACTGGAATTGTGCTTAGTTGATGGCAATAGGCTCGCCCAATATTTCATGAGACTTTAATATAACTGGCAGCATGTGGGTGTGCTACATATTATGTACACATCTGCTTAGCCTCTCGGAAATTACAGGCAGTTGCATATTTTAACCAGTTGAAAATAAAATAGTGTGAGACTTAAAGGAATTAGGATCTGGATTAAGAGCCTATACTACCTCAAATCAGCAACTCTGTTTGTGGTGGTTCAAACTTCATTTGAAATACTGTTAGAATAACGTTCTAATCAGCTTGCACTACAAAGTGGTTGTTACGTCAGTCACTGCGGCCGAATAGTGCGAAATGTGTTTTTATTCTTTATAAAATAAAATTTTCGTCTTTTGAAATAAATGAAAAACGTAAGACCTGCTTTATAGTTAGTTCAGTTAGTATGCAAAGTTTCATGATCTAATTTGAAGTATTTTTTTAATACCAGTGGTTTATTGTTCGATTTGGAGGTAACTTTAGATTTTTTTTCTATCGAGAAAAGTTTATGGAATCGTGTTTTCGCCAAACATAGGACCTAATATTAATCCTCAACTTCACCATATATTTATTTCAAAATTAATGCTGCAGTATTTTAGGCGTAACGGAGGATCATACTTAGCCATTTGAGGTAGTATAGGCCCTTAAATGTCGTAAAACGATATCAAACGTGTAGGTATTATTGTGGGTCCCCATATTTCCGTTTTTTTTTTAAATCTCCAATACAAACTAAAATTCAGCTTTAAAATTTATAATCCAATCAAAATCAATCGGCTAGAAGAACCCCCTGAACATCCCTCTCAAATGACGTAACGCGCCACACAGTGGAAAAAACACAACAAATGGGAAATAAATTCGATGTTTTTTCCGACGATATCCGACCGGGCACGCGTTCATCGTCATCACTGAAAGCTTCATTTTTTAATGTTGCAAATGTTTTAACTGAAGTTTCACTCGCTGTAATTTTGACTAAGGTTTCATTGGTTTAATGTTGCAAATTGAGAATGGATTATTTAAATCGGTGAACTGGTTTCTGGTTTCTGGTTTCTTAAGTGCTTACTGGCTGTTTTAATGGAGTCATATTTGTTCAGTGCTCACACCAAGTGACAACAAAGTTAATGACTACATATTGATGGACTGTTGAAATTCAACCAATACCAAGAAAGAAAGAAAATAAAATTGGTCCTGGTTAACATTTTGAACGCTATTGTCACATATACGTGACAAGCAGTCGTGTGACGACAATGACACAAATATTTGACAAAATGCGGTGCACTATACATGGTGTAAACAGACTCTTCACGAAGCCGTTAACCAAGCATTCTGTACATCAAACTAAGTAACCCTGCGCAAAAAATATTGCTGGGACTTTTTTGTTTGGGGTGAAAAATCACGTTTTCCGGTAAAACTCAATGTAACGCACTCAGAGCATTGTGCTGGTGGATGGATTGAATAGTACGGGGGTCGTGGAGGTGTTTATAGTAAAGTTCTTACATTAAAAATATGTAAGTATTTAAAAAAACTTGTGAAAAAGTTGGAACTTTGATCCCCAATATCTCCGTAACTAGAAGGTTTCCAGCATAGCTATTCACAACGCTTCGATTCGATTATCGATTCGGAAAGTCGTATGTCCATCTCGCTCGATTTCGTAATGTCAAAAAAAGATAGACATACGACTTTCCGAATCGAAAATCGAATCGAAGCGTTGTGAATAAGGAGCCAGGTATGGTGTACAACAAAAAGTGATCGCAGGTATCGGGAAAACAAGTGCCTTTTAGCTTCATTATGAGTCTTTTTACACATTCCTTTTACACCAAAATTTGATTCCCATCAATATTTTTTGCGTAAAGTTACTTATGTATGCATGTATGAATGCTTGGTTGAAGACTTCGTGATGAGTCTCTTTACACCCTGTATACTCTGTTCATAAAATATGTATAGATAACTAAATATCTAAAACGTTTTTTGCTATATAATACTTAATAGAATAAAAGCCATAAAAGTCGTCTGAAAGCAAAA
Source organism: Xestia xanthographa (assembly GCA_905147715.2). NCBI lineage: Eukaryota > Metazoa > Arthropoda > Insecta > Lepidoptera > Noctuidae > Xestia > Xestia xanthographa. The sequence continues at coordinate 2,816,671 of LR990644.1, read as the reverse complement.
CCTAATTCTCACTTAATTGGGAGAAAGCGTGTCTTTAGCTACTAATAGTCGAAGCAAATTTTACGTTTCAGCGAATTTAAATAACAAATCAACCTTTCATTAAGAATTATCTAAATCTGAATTATGGGCTTGCAAATTTAGACAATGTGGTGAAAAATCTGTTTAGCATTAACCTCAAATGTTGGATGAAATATTTTACAATGTTGGACGAAAATATCTTCAATATCTAATTATAAAATCTGTTCAACATCACTATAGATCAAACAACAAAAAATCTGATTATAAACAACTCCCGGATAAAGAGTGTAGGTAGGCATGGATGCGTATATGGATACATAGTATGTCTACAGACGGTTGGTTTAAAACAATGATAGTCCGTAGAAACCAGCATGCCTGAGAATTGGGCCTCTGAATTGACTTTACATGCCGTCGAGAAATGTATTTACAAAACTTAAAATCTAATGGTATTTACAAGGAATGAGAGGGAACTCATGTGCACTCAAGATTGTGGACTCAAGAGTGTTTAGATTTCTCGACAGCATGTAAAGCCAATTCAGAGGCCCATGAGCGTCATAAAAACTCTGATAAATAATATAAGTTCAAAACAATGTAATTACAGTCATCCGGGTGTAAATACGGCACCAAATATTAGAGCATAAGTATTGTCAGCCTACCTATCATTTGAATTCGACATTTTAGTCATAGTTAACTTATAAGCACTAATTATACAATTGTTTAAGAAATAACACTACTGCACCTATATGTACACCTTTTTAGGGTTCCGTACCCAAAGGGTAAAAACGGAACCCTATTACTAAGACTTCGCTGTCTGTCCGTCTGTCCGTCTGTCCATCTGTCCGTCTGTCTGTCACCAGGCTGTATCTCAAGAACCGTGACAGCTAGACAGTTGAAATTTTCACAGATGATGTATTTCTGTTGCCGCTATAACAACAAATACTAAAACAGAATAAAATTAATATTTAAGGGGGGCTCCCATACAACAAACGTGATTTTTTTATAATAATTGGTACGGAACCCTTCGTGCGCGAGTCCGACTCGCACTTGGCCGGTTTTTTATACTTTTTAAATAAATTTTCTTGCCATATCATTCTGTCAGAGGTAAAGGGCTGTAATCCACAAAATCAAAATGTTTGGAAACACACTTTTGTTACGTCCAATAAATCTATTGAATACACAAACCTTAGTTACAAAGTTAGCCAAATTGGGCATTGTTGCTGAATATGAACAGCTTTGCGCCTAGAGCATATTTTCCGGAAACCTCCTACTACAGGCATATTCTTGGAATTAAAGTCCCTGTGGAGCAACAAGCAAGCTTTACATTGTTTTATTCAGGGAACAAACCCGTTTTCAATGGGAATATACACGGAAGTCTACACAAGGGAAAGTTACTCGGTAGTGTACTTCGTTAAACTGGGGAATTTTAATGCACGGAAATGAATATTAAAGGTTTTAAATTGATAGGAAAAACTTTAAGAGCTGAAATAAGAGATTCGCTCGTAAATATTTGAATATTTTTGAAGAGTTATTTTATTTGTTATTTTCTTCTCCATAGAGATCTACGCTAGGGAATGGGCAACTACAGTACTTTCTCAAGTTATTATGCCTTGTGACTGGGACTGTAGCTTTGATTTTCTTTTTTGTATTTTTGACTTTCAAAAGTGCCGTAATGGTCTAATTGAAATAAATGCTTTGAGTTTGAGTTTGAGTTTGAGTTTGAGCTCTTAGTTTTAGTTTTCTCGAAGTAAATAGATATGTAATTATTTGTATCGTTTATTTTCCAAATTAAAAAGTACTCAGAATAAAAACGTAGTCACGCCTTCTTCCTAGGAAGGTAAGCAGGTACTACAGCACACCATATTCTTCAATCCTTTCAGTATCCCTTTGCTTCGTCTATATATACATCTGCTCATACATATTACGCATGTCTGTTGCGAGTACTACGTATCTGACCACCCTGAAAATCATCATCGGTAAAGTTATAGGTTCCGCAATTGTACTTGTACTTCCATTGCATAAAGCGAGTCTGAGTATGATTAAGATATTACATAAGTTAACCCGTATGCTCCCGGCCGTGCCTCCAGAGGCACGGTGCATTGTTATTTTAATTGTGTCTGTAATTGCGGGTATTGAAGTGTTAAAAACATGCAAAAAAAACCAATACTATTTACTAGTAGCCAGATTGATGTTGAGATTTGATATAGAAAACTTAACGAACGAACTTTGCCTACGACGACCGAGGATAAACAGAAACCAAAGCAGTTCCCCCGAGTCAGTCTCAAACGTGTATCACAAACTACGGTAATTACCCCACTTTTAACGTTATTACCCCACTGACAATGTTACCCGTTACGCCCATTCCGGTAGTACACTCATTAACCTAACACCCGTGAGACCTCTGCCAAAAGGTACAAAAATAGGTCCTAAATTCATTCTTGAAATAAAAATGATCGCAGGAACGGTCGGGTCGGTTGTAATGTTCCACAAAATTAGTTTAACTGCCCCATTTAAAATATTTAATGGTACCCGAATTGATATTTTTTGGTGAATTTCTTTGTAATTTTGAAGGTCGTGGTAAAGTGCCGTCTGTCCTAATTGGGGTAATACTAAGAATCTTTGTTTTACAAAAGTATCTGTTTTTCAGTAGAATTTAAAGCTTAGTTCAAACATAATGTTAATTGGATTAAATAAAAATTTAATAAACCAATTTAGTGAATTAATAAAAACTAAAACACTATTAAACTATTTTAACATAACATACTAAACGCAAGATTAAACAAAAATCTTAACTAAATCCAAGAAAGTGATAAAATTAACTAACATAACCAGAGTGCTAAAATAATAACTAATTCCAATAGTGAAGACAAAAACAAAACATACAAACTTATCACAATAAAATTCTAAACCAAATGTAAACGTCAGGCGTAGCAAAAAAAAACAAAATGGCGTCCTCAAACGGTAAAGAAAGTGCTAAAATGACAGCATCAATAGACAGTTTAAAACTATCAAGCAAAAACACATCAGTGTGCTCCTCAAAACACGCATCATCAGAATCAGTGCTATCAAGAAAAGACAAGGAATGCCTCCAAATGCAAGAATGCAAGAAGAAACTGCTGGCGATGGAACCACAGATTATAATACGGGACGAAAATGTAGTGTTAAGATCGCCCCCGCAGAAGAAAATTGTAATGCCGCCGACGATCAATGCCGAGGTAAGTGCTCAATATTTAAATAGGGCAATAAGAAGGGATGATTGTGTGCGGGTTGGCTCCGGTAACGTAACGTAAAAACTTATAGCTGTAAAAGGAAAATGGGGATGATTTCGGAAAGGTTAATGTGTTTTGTTCTATTTTTGAATTTTTTTGGGATAAGTCAATGATTTAGTACGTTAGATGTGCCGTCACTGTACTTAAGTTGCGCGTAAGCTCGGACATTCTGAGAGTAGATACGATTTTCAGAGGTGAGAGAATAGAAATACATATTTATCGTTGAATTGTTTGTTTATGACGTCACTACCCGAGAAGCGACTAGAGTGTCACATGTCGCTGCGCCCGCGTCCTGTGTTGCCATGTAAGTTTCCCAATTTTAGTACGTTCCATTTAATTTTTATCGGAGTAGTTTTTGTTTTTCAAAAAAGGATTACACAAATAGAATCTAATCTCGATACGAGTCGTTCAGCAACTCGTCCCACAAGCCTATGGCCCATTTGGGACGAGTTGATGAAAATCAAAATAAATAATATTTTCGTTGTGCAACTCGTCCCACGTTTCTATTTGTGTGGAACTTTAAACTTTATCAACGTTAGGTACAGTTAGGACGAAAAGATTATAACAATATTTTTTAAAGAATATTTAATTCAATCAAATTGATAAGTTTCCTTATAGAAAGTACTAGGTTAACATAAATGAAAGAAGGTAATTCCTCTACGAAAATTTTTGGATTTTCCACCATGGGTGTCGTTTCCATGGTTTTCTGTGTCACTGATCACGATAATGAGGTCAAAATGAAAATCCAAGACGGCGCCGACGAAAATTTTTGGATTTTCCATCATGGGTGTCGTTTCTATGGTTTTTTGGGTCGCTGATAACTAAAATGAGGTCAAAATGAAAATCCAAGATGGCGCCGACGAAAATTTTTTTCTTCTTGAATTCATGCCCGCCTAGTACTTTTCGTAAGGTTACTGAAGAGTCCTGATACCGAGCTCAAGGTGGGATGCAATAAAATAATACCTTCTTGAATTCATGCCCGCCTAGTGCTTATCGTAAGGTTACTAACTAGGCCCATAACTAGCATCTAGACAATGTTGTGATGATTAATATTTAATAGGCAATATTTTTTCTACACTAACACTTTTACTACTGATTATACCTTTTTCATACGTGGGAGTTGCAGAACGAAAATATTACGTATTTTGGTTTTCATCAACTCGTCCCAAATGGGCCGTAGGCTTGTGGGACGAGATGATGAACGACTCCTCGATACTTTACCTTTTAATACCCTCAGGGATTGGACTGGATTTGTTTAACTTATTGTATAGTTCCATTTTCAGACTGACATTAAGAATTTCAGACCTATAAATAATCTTTTTACAACAGCTAAAAATAGACTCGGGTAAAGCTTTTGGTTAAACGTAACTTGATTTTCTATACATTATTTTTAACTTTGTTATTTTATTCAAGAAGTCTTAAGAAATGCATACTTATTTTCTTTAGAAAGAAAGAATACACTATGTTCTTACCTGTGGCTTAAAGATAGAATAAGTTCAAATACACAATCAGATTTACGTTGTCTGTAAAAGATCATATTGAACGCTAAGACTGCCCTTTGTGACACCCTTATGTAACTCTCAAAAAATCTATTGTAATTTTAAATCGTCGAGGAACATTCAGATTATAAAAATAACCTCCATTATCAAATGTAACACATTTTTAGGTTTAAGCATTCTAACAAAGAACACAATTTTAAGTGACATTACAAATTGGCATCCGCGGGCATGTTTACTGACTCATTTATTTACTTTTATAACAAATTATATAAACTAAACTTATAGTGTCTCTTTATACAGTCTTCCATGATTGTCATCCCTCGATCATGCCGCTCGCAACAGCGTCGAAATATCAAAAGCTCAAAATAAAGAACAATCGTGAAAGACATTCCGTAGGTGACAGTATAAGTTTAGTTTAAACCGTAAAAGCAAATGAAATTAAATGAAATTTATTTATTTGCCAGAATATAGATGCTTACATAATAACATGGTAAAATAATTTTAGTCTCACTTTATTTGACTTGCTGATAAGTTAAATAAAGCACTGATTTGACTGATCGTGCAAATATTTCTAGTACGCACATGCATTAATATCATGAAATGATATCAATCATACACATCATAGTCATAATAGAATTTACAATCTTTCTTCGTTGATATTAATAGTGCAAGACTGTAATTTTTTTCACGAATTCATTAGGAACAAATAAAATACATTAAATAAAAATACACAAGGTATATTAACGCTCGCTGTGTTACTATTAGCCTGCATCAGGCAAAGGCCACTCCAAATGAATTCCAATTCTCTCGATCCAGGGCTAGTTTTGACCACAGATCATTGGTTTTATCCAGGTCGTCCCGCTATCAACGAGGTCTGCCGCGACGCCTTCTGGCTGTGTCAGTCCGCCACATAGTGGTTATTTTGGTAGATGTGGACAGTGCAGTCTCTCTTCAACTTAGTACATCACAGTGACTCCCAACTCATCCCACATTTATTGTGTGACAAAGTTCTTACAAACTTAAATTGTCTGACGCGACCTTTGGGACTGAAGTTCGTCTAACTTTGATACTAATTCCAGGACTTTGTATTAAACTATTACTGACTTATTTTGCTACCCGCATGCTCTTGTGTGTGAGTTGATAATGTCAAAAGGCTTTTCTTTGGTGGTATTTGTCGTTAGTCTTCTTTGATTTAGAAATGGATTAACGATGAATAATTTCCTTGGATAATAACGTCTTTTACTAACTTATTTTCTTAAAAGTTTATTGAATACGTATTTACAAACTATAAACAAAGTTAAAATAATAATAAAAAAACTTTTTGCAAAAAAAATAAAACCGACTTCAAAACACAAAAAAGTGAAAAATAACTTTAGCTTCAGAAGTCGGTGACCTTTTTTGATTCATTTAGTTTTTTTTTTTGTTACCGACTTCTGAAGCTAAAGTTATTTTTCACTTTTTTATGTTTTGAAGTCGGTTTTATTTTTTTTGCAAAAAGTTTTTTTATTTTTCCATTTTTAGTCGTAATATCATAATATGATATTACGACTAAAAATGGAAAAATAAAAAAACTTTTTATCGTATACAAATATATGCTATGCATTTATTTTACATTGTTAACAATACATGTCATGGTAATAGGCTTAACCCCAATAAATGGAACTTAACATATCTAAACTGTCGAAATTTGCGTGTATTTTACACATCTGCGTACCCCTCAGAGCATACAGGCGTGATGTTACGTCTTGTCTTGTTGTATAAACAATACACATCCAAGCAATTGCAAAAATCACGACCCATTTTCCGTCTAGTTTTGAAGAGTTCCATTGTATATCTCCGAAGACCAGCATCAGATCTTCACCAAATTTAAATGCAACCATTTCAAGAGTATACTCTTTCAAATAAAAAAATAATATTGAAAATCACTCCACAAATGGAGGAGAAAGCGGTGAACATACATGAAATTATACCACACGACTGAAGTAAAAATATTCATAAAATGAAAACTACTGGGCCAAACTATGTAAAATTTTTATGGGACCACATGGCAACTATTCCGCATCAAACTAAAAAGAATCACGTAAATCGGATCATAAATCTCAGCGTAATCGGTGTACATACATAAAAAAGAAAAGAAAAAAAATACCGATCGAATTGAGAACCTCCTCCTTTTTGGAAGTCGGTTAAAAACATGTACAGTCGAGATGTCGAGTTGAGCACCAATATTATATTACATAAAGCATATTTTCAAAGTAATTTTCCTCTAGTGTATTTATTGCTATTTCATGTCGTATCAAACATAGTAATCTGGACCAAAGATTACTATGAAATAGGTGTTATGTCAGAGTTGAAAATAGTCTCTCCACGAGAAAATTGCTCTTGAATCTTGGTAAATCAGTACATATTCATGCTCGTAACTGTACATGCATAAAAAGCAGTAGTTATATAATCTAAACTACAGCTATTCTTAGTTAATATTGCAATATTAGCCTACTTTCTAAGGTACCGTAGCCAAATAAGGAAAAAGAACCCCTTTTTTTGTCATGTCCAGCTGTCCGGATGTGACACAGCCATTTTACTCGGAAGATAATTTGCTCTATATCGAAGAAAATTGCTTAAGAAAGTATAGTTATGTTTTTTATCAAAATGTCACATCTAAAAATGGGGTTACTGCTTCCAATTTGGCACTTGTATAAGCTGGTAGTCTGACACAGCATAACTGCCCATTATGACCTGACCTGGACTGAATCTGAAACGGCTATTTAAGTTGAAGGTTTTAACACATCATTCGGTACAACTGCAGTTGCAAGTAAGTATAGCCGACATCTTATTGTTCTAATCATGTTCCCAGCAAATTGTAACTTTACTAGGTTTTAACTATCTCACCGTATCACATAGAAAAATAGATAATAAAATAAAAAAGCATTAATGTCAATTCTGTTGTGAATCATTGTAGAAATACGGAACTTTTTGAAAGGGCCCACTTATCTTTAATGTTCAAGTGACATTCAATTGGTAAAGCAATTTGGGTGACGACTAAACATTCTAGAAACAGACCCATTAAATACAAAATCACTGTGAATTCAACACATTTATCTCACAGACACATAAAAATTCAAACTAAAAATAAATAACACGTTTTTCCAATCGCTTTTACTTATAATATCCTCTTTCTACAACGACCTCATCTAACTAAGAGTTTAATGGCCTGGATCCCATCTTTCTGAAGTTCCATCTGATTGGGGCATCGGGATCTAAGTTCGTACGTAAATCAAGGACTTTTTCCCGATATTAGGACCCCTCCCTCCTCCGGGCTTCGGGGGTCTCGGGGTATTGCTGACGATGTGAATCTTAAGTACCCTTCATCTGCGATTTCTTTTGAAGAGGAAAAGTTTCTCAGTGCGATTATTAGGTGTCAATGGCAAATGTGCGTGATGGAGGTTCTGTGGTCTTTTGTCGCTCGATTTTCCTGATAGGTTAAAAACCTTCATCTGTTAGCGAAGTAGACATAATAGTTACAACAATGGGGTCAGACCGATTCATTTGGGCTTCATAGACGAAGAGATAATCAGTTGTGTTTTTTTTTTAATTTTTAAAGTTTTTGTTATAGAGCTTGTTATATTTGAATCATTTTAATTGGAAGAACAAGAAGGCTAGTTAAAGGGATTGGTAAACACTATGTTGTTAGCACGCACGACTTTTTTTACCCTAAAAGCTAAAAGCTTGCGTTCTGACCGCAACTCGCCTGATGTAATGCGATGACGCGGCCTGGGGTGTAGCATGCTTGCCTAGAAGAAACCGATTCACTTGAGCTTTGAATACCTTTATATTGACAAATAGCGGAAAAGCAGAAAAAGATAATTACACTAAAAAAAGATTTATCTAAAATAAAGAGTGTAAAAATCTCTTAACGAAGCCGAAAGGTACTTGTTTTCCCCGTCATTGCGATATTTTTTTTGAACTATACCATACCTGGGAGCCTTCGAGTTACGGAGATATTGGGGGTCAAAGTTCCAACTTTTTGACAAGCTTTTTTTTTAATCAAGTTTTTACTGTAATATTTCTACTTTAAACACTTCCACCGTAGGTACTATTCAATCCATCCATCAGCACAATGTTTGGAGTGCGTTACATTGAGTTCTACCACAAAACATGATTTTTCACCCCAAAAAAGAAATCGTTTCCCAGCAATAATTTTGGCGTCAAGCTATTTAGTTTGATGTACAGAACGCTTGGTTGGCGGCTTCGTAATGAGGTTGTTTACACCCTGTATTATTGGACTGTGAATTGTGATGGATGACATCCTATAACATGGTTTTAAAATACACATTAAGCTTTGGTCCTAAGTTACGAAACTGTGGCCACAACCAAAATATATGTTCAACGGCACAAAATAAATATTTTCGCCCATGGTTTCCCAAAATCCAGTCTAAACCTAGTTTCAATTCCCCTATCCCCCATCTATGTAGCGCACAACAAAGCGCATCCCTACTCCAATATACGTATATTGCAGAACGCCGACACTTGACTGACGTGTACAAAAGCCATATTTTGGCGAACCGCCGCCGCCTGCCAAAACAACCCAAGTTACAAACAAAATACCTAAATATTATCAAGCTTGCTTTCCCAAATAGTGAGGCCGAGGTTTACTTAGTACACCTATATAACAGAACAAAACATGAACCTTGTCTTGCACTAAGCGCTGCATTACAGCGTTCCTTTCACCAGGTAAGATATATGTGTTGACGTCACCATGTCAATAATGTCCTATTTAGTCGCACTGTAGGTCCATCCACTTCCCCTGTACCGCGTATGCTTACGAACCTCAACGCTCTCGTGGAGACCAACCCTGGATTGGACTTGTTTGCTGATGAATGGAAGACGATATTGTTGGAATGTTTGTGGTTCTGCGAGATGACCGAGTAAAAGGATTAGGTATTTAATTTAGTGTTAATGGTTTAAATACTGTACTTTATAAATTAATAAGCACGACAGATTTCCAGATTTGCATAACATAGCATCACGCTTGTAAGCATCGACAGGTTTGGCAGAGCTAATCTTAATAGTCCACCATGTCTATCGAGTAACAGAGTCTGAACTTATTACCAACGTCTAGGCACAGATCCAAACTCCGTGGCCATTAAAGTAAAATTCCTGATGGCAAAACCTAATAACACTTTGCCCGATCTAGGAATCGAACACGGGACCTCAGGCTCAGCAGTAGAGCTTGCGGCTACTAGACCAAAGAGGCAGTGAAACTAACAAAAAACTTTTACATAAAGGTTCACTTTGTCCCAATTTCCATAGCGCGGGAATTGAACAATAATATACGTAGGCACGTTTTTTCTTTTGCAGTTTCTGGTGTGAGTTGTGACGTAGTTGGTGTGAAGTGTTACTGGATAAATAAAGATTTGTTCAGCGGAATAAAGTGGATTTTGTCCCTCTATCCTAGAACTGTCGCTGCTAACAGTATACACCATCATTCCTGCCCTTATCCCAATTTATTTGCGGTCGTCGCAGCAAGTCATCTTCTTCCATACTTCTATATTGCCCGTCATCTCATCAGACACCTCATTTCTAGGCATATCTTTCTTCACACAGTTCTCCACAGGTATCTTTCTTTGGTCTTCCTCTACTCTGACAGCCATCCACATTCATACATTCATACTAAAAACCGGCCAAGTGCGAGTCGGACTCGCACACGAAGGGTTCTGTACCATTGACTATATTTAGTATTTGTTGTTATAGCGGCAACAGTAATACATCATCTGTGAAAATTTCAACTGTCTAGCTGTCACGGTTCATGAGATACAGCCTGGTGACAGACAGACGGACAGACGGACAGACGGACAGACGGACAGACAGACAGCGAAGTCTTAGTAATAGGGTTCCGTTTTTACCCTTTGGGTACGGAACCCTAAAAATGTACACCTTCCTCATTCGCTGCCAAGAGTAATACCTGTGACGTGAATCTGTTTTGACGCTTTTTTCCACATCTGATACGAAACTAAGCTAATACTGATTATAATAACTACACAACTTATATTGTCACTTACGGGATATCTTCCGTGATTGTTAGTTTAGTTTTAATCCGTGAAAGCTTAAAACAGTGTTTGATAATAGGTACCTACATGTGTTGGGAATCTCATAGTAACAATTGATTTAGCGAAAATCATCCACTAAGAGAAATTAAGTAAACTAAGTATAATTGTTTATCGAAAACGCAATTAAACGTTTAAATTAAGATGAAAACAACGTAATAGAATTACAGGTTCCTAGCTCTAGTAATTCCTGAATCTTCCAGGTATTAACTGCATTCTTAATAAGTGGAAGAGCAAAACTGAATTAGCCCTACATTTTCACTCACACTAGGCCGTACATAAACGAATACCTAAATAAAAGCTGTTGGATTTTCAGTACTCGGCTCAGGGCTGAGAGTTAAAATTACACCAGTAAAATAATGTTAATTTAGGTAGCGCTTTGAGTTAGTGAAAACGAGATCCCTCAAATGGCTTAGCATGATCCTCCGTTACGCCTAAAATACTGCAGCATTAATTTTGAAATAAATATATGGTAAAGTTGAGGATTAATGCTAAGTCCTATGTGTGACGCAAACACGATTCCATAAAATTTCTCGATATAAAAAAAAAAACCAAAGTTACCTCCAAATCGAACAATAAACCACTGGTATACAAAAAGGGCTTCAAATTAGATCATGAAACTTTGTATACTAACTGAACTAACTATAAAGCAGGTCTTGTGTGTTTTATTTTTTTAGTCCAATCAATAGATTTTTTGTAAATCGCAAAAAAACCACTCATTTCGCACTATTCGGCCGCAGTGACTGACGTAACAACCGCTTTGTAGTGCAAGCTGATTAGAACTTTATTCTAACAGTATTTCAAACGAAGTTTGAACCACCACAAATAGAGTTGCTAATTTTAGGGTTACAAGGGCGTTAAGTGAATTTGCAACGCAATAATTCAGTACAACATTATCTCCACTTTGCAGACATCTTCTGTGAATTCCGGAAAACTTTAGGTACGAAACAACTTATTCTGTTGTTCTTGAAAATTAGACTATATTTGCATACCAATTAGGTTATTTTCACCTTTAACGGGCGCCTTAAATGCTTTAGTTCAGTAATTTTCTCTTCGTCGTATTTAATTGAACATATTTTAAAGAAAACGGGTTGATTTTACTCTTAGGAAAAACTCGCCACGATCGACAATCTTTGACAGTCGTTCAGGTACCTAGTCGGTGACCCAAAAGACTGACCACCAGTCTTACCAAGTGGTTATGGTATTACCCAGTACTAACTGAATTGTGAAGATTAAATAGGCAGTCGCTCCATGTAAAATACTGGTATTCAGTTGCACCCGGTTACACTGGAAGCCGTCCCTAACGTAGTTGGGAAAAGGCTAGGCAGATAGGGTTTTTTCATCAGGAATTTCCCAGTAGCAGCCATGGACTCTGGATTTGTGCCCGATTGATGGCAAAAAGCTCGCCCCCATTACATGGAACTTAAACATAACTAATATACGACGAGTAATAATGAGTACACCTCTGCTTAACGCTTCAGTGATTATAGACATGATGTAATGTTATAATTATCATCGTTTATCTACTAAAACAGTTCTTTGAATGCTGGTTTTCGTTAGCTCAAAATACGGCTAAAATATTACAATTTGAACACAACAACTCCCGGGAGAGCAGAAACCCTAAAATATACTACCTATCCATTAAAATAAATCGCGATACAAATACTTCCATTTCGCCCCGAAACTTTTGAAATAAACTCGACACTTTCAACCCCATTCAACCCCGTTTCCACCTCCACTACAGCCCAGGTCCTCCAATACAGTAATGGACGGCTTAACTGATTAAATTAAGCCCTTTTCACAACGCGAAAGACAAGCCCGGCCGTCGGTCCTTGCCTTAGAATTTAGTATTACATAACCAAAATAACTTGACACACCAGGGTAGCGCTACTTGCTAAGAAAAACGTCATTCACCTGTCAAATTCGATACATTTTAAACGTAGTTCCAAATTCCACTGCGTCTCAGGATCTGTTGGTCATATTAAGGAAAGTATATTGCGTTACCAAAGGATATTCGCGTCGGGTCGTATTAAAATTCGAAGGTTTCATAGGACATTTGGGGCGAGAATCGGTTGGGAAGATTTCGTAAAGCGACATTTTAATGCCCCGGTTGGTACGTGGTAAGTGTCTGGCTTTCCGAGAAATACGAGTATTTCTGTCTGTATGGACAGGATTTTGGCTGCGCTAGGTCATCCAGCTCTCTCTTAAAAAGTATGTAGGTACACTAATATAACTCAATAATCCGGCTCGAAGGACCATAATGTACGAGCCCTTGCTTGCTAATACATTTAATAAGTTTCGATGGAAGAAAAATATTCTTACTAATTTCTTGTTAAAATATCTATTAATTGTGACAAAGGTGTTTACAATAAAACGGACGAAGTGTACTCAATTATAATTAAATAAACTCCTTACAATTATGATAAAAATGCTTACGCTAGCGATCTAAATATAATGTGCGCTGTAATCGTACTAAGGCAAAGGAGAGTCCTTACTAACCCGGCAAAGCGACATTTTATCATCGAAAACGGAAATTCCAAACATGTATTGGAGCCATAAGCTGCCAAACAGTTTTGTCGATCCTGTCCAAAGACGTTGTACAAAGGCCAAAAGCCTTAAAAACGCAATTTCCGTATGTTTAGAACAACTTGCATTCCTACATGACATTTTAAGGGCATTTTTCTGATGTCTAACACTAATTTTAAACTGAGTTAGTAAGGTGTGTAGCGGAATTGTATTTTAATTCGTTAGAAAATTAAGGTTCTTTTTCTATAGCAATTCTTAGTAGTGTGACCTACAGCTACAACATGCAATATTATTGATGAAGGAACTGTTAATGTACTTGCTAATGACAAAATGACTTGTTCCTAGGAAATGTTTGAAAAACACAAATGCCTAAAGTAGGTACAAAACTGTACCTACTGAAATATTGTTAGAAGTCTAATCTATACTAATATTAAAAGAGGCCGTTTTTTTTTATTCGGTGACAGAAATGAACAGAAAATAGGTGCCTAAACAATTTCGATGATAGTGTAGATATAGGAAAGTTGAATTTTAAGACTTCTATCGATAACCTATTAAGCACGTAAACAACAACTATTCTGTCTGTTTGAGATGTAGCTTACGGACGATTAGAAACAAAACGTCACAGAAAAGCTTTTTTTGATTTTTCTATGAATCAAGTGACAGGTAGGTGACGCAGATAGCAACGAGACGTAGGTATATTAACTGACAGTTATACGTGAGTAAGTTATAGAAAACAGTCTTTATTGAATAATAACGAATACTTTATATTCCATTTCATTTACTATGTGTTTAATCATTGGTGCACAAATTAGTGAGATCGTTTAGGCGCCTATTTTCTGTTCATTTCTGTCACCCTCGTTCTTTTCAAAACAACAAATGATTCAATTTCAAAACCTTTACTTTTACCATTATTGAGCTAAGTTGCTTAAGCACCTAGTTCCAGTTCGTTTCTGCTTTCCTGGTAGTTTTCTATACTAACATTATAAAGAGGTAACATTTGTTTGTAAGTTTGTATGTAGGGGGTAATCTCCGGAAGTAATGAACCAATTTTAGAAATTGTTTCACTGGTAGAAAGCTACATTATTTTATTCCCGTACTCCCACGGGAACGGGAACTACGCGGGTGAAACCGCGGGACGTCAGCTATTATTATATAAACAATTAGAACAGTTGAATTTTAAAGTCTATGGACATCATTTATTGCGAATCCTTTATGCTCTTCTCTTTTTCATGGTTTTTTCGTTTCGAGTAATAAAATTATAATGTTTTTAATTTGATTTTGTAAACGCACCTGAATGGTGCGTTTCGAGAAATACTTTTGGCTGCGCTTTATAGTGCGCTTCGAGGAATATCCCAAAATACAGTGAGAAAAGTCTGGAAAGTTAAAATAGTTCAAAAGTAAAAGTAGCCGCGGGCCCCAAAATAGGCACAGCCTGTATCTTGGTGAAATTAATTAACAAAACAGTTTCAAACATAGTCGGGTTCTGCTAGAATCACACGCTTATGGATTGTTAATTATAAAATGACGTCATGTCTTTTAAACTCTACGTGTCTCTCCATAGCCTAGTGACCGGCGAAGTCATAGGAATTCAAACCCAAGAGACCTCTGGTTTTTCGGATACATTTTCGTATTGTTTAAATAAATATATAATACGCAAATTAATCCACTTGCTTTGGTGAAGAAAAACATCGTGAGGAAATTAGCATGCCTGAGGGATATTTTTTGACGGCGCGGCGTATAAAGCCAAGTTAGAGAGCCATGGGTCACAAAAACTCAAAAACACCAAACCCACTCTATTACTCACTATATCACTCACTATACTATCCCAGAGTTCAGTGACCATTAAAAGGACACGCAAAGTAAATACAGCTACACCGCTACAGTTTCACGCTCATCCCATTGGCTAGGGACGGTAAAAGTCAACTGTTCGTTACTGTAAGCCCGCGGGCGATCCGTAGCGAACTGCCAATATTTATGGACGAGCAGCGAGCTATACCGGGGGCCGGGGCTGAACTTTATACTGGACAGGTTATAGCAGTGCTGGGGTCTTTGTAATACTATAAGGGCTCTTTTTTATTATTGTTTTTTTCCCGGGAATGTGCTGGTTAAGCTTACCCGGTGCACGTACCCGGTTTAAAGACGACCAGCTTTTGTTCGCGGCGTCGCTCGCGTTATGTACGGCAATTAACATATGGGAACGTTTTAAGAGCGGCCAACCCGCCATACTTTTCACGAGAATTTTGACAAACGCTCTTGCGGGATTATGCCGTAGTTACACATATCTTTATTTTTTTTAAACTGATATATATCTTGTGCACTATATCTAGGCTTCTATCAAAGCAAAAATATAAAAAAAAATTAGAAACAAATTCAGTATAAGCCTCAAAAAATTGGTGTTATGCACAAATTTTACCACAACTTTGGCAGTTCATAAATTGTAAAAGTAAAAAAACATATAATCCTGATAGAAGCCTTGCAAATATAGTGGAGATTCTAAATGACAAATATTTATTTCACAAACTTGTAAGACTTACTCAAAAATACGTATTTCCTGGAACAAGTTTTATAAATTTGCGAACACTGTTTTTCATTGAATGTCCTCGCGTTAGGCGGTATGAGGTGCGCGGGTGACGAGTAGTGCGGGTTCGGGGCTAGGTAAGACAGGGGAGTTGAAAGAATACCACTGTTGTGGCTCTGGATGAAACAACAAGCTTTTCAACCATACTCGCGTTGACGATAGATGGGCTGGGAAGGGCCCTCATAAATGTAGCCTATACGAGTAGCACTCGGGGATAATATACCTTCCCGTTACTGAATGTTTTTTGGAATCCGATCAGTACTTACTATTACCCCCTAGATACAAACGTAATAATTAGATACAACTTTAATATTAGCATAGATTATAAAGAGAGAGTGCGAATTTTGTGAGTTTGAATGTATGCGGTGGGTATTCTCCGGAAACTCGATTATTTTCTTAAAACGGCCTACATCTCAATTGATTGCAAGCTGCCTGACCAAACAGCTGTCCGACCGACCTCACTGAGACATGTGATCACAGTTTTTCGCTTTAGAGATGGTTGAAACGCATAAAAAAAAGAGTGAATTAATTGGATTGTACAAAGTTTGACCGATGAGAAGAAGACCAAAGCAAAGATGGATGGTTTAAGAATGTGAAGAATAGCAAATATTATTGAGTCACACCATGCAATTAACTAGTGTTTGTATAAAGTCACAATCTATCACGATAAACATGGAAAGTCAGAAATGTATTTGATTCTCTTAAAGTACCAAAGAGCTTCTGGTGAACCTGTAGGAAATCTTTGAAGAAACTGAAATTGATTACAAAGTCACATGTCTAAAGCCCTCAACACAATTCCGTTGCAGAAAACCTTGGTCCTTATTTATTTCAAGCACAAATAAACTGATTTCTCCTAATTCTTCTTCTTCAGAACTTCTTCTTCTAAACCTGCTGTCAGAGTTTTTATACCGTCCATAGGCCTCTGACTTGGCTTTACATGCCATCGAAAAATATCTCGCAGGCATGCTAGCCGTGTGGTATCCAGCAGAGTAGAATAGAACCAACCCATTACACTCAAGGGTGTCGTTTAGGCGACTAATGTCCGAGGCAGAACACCTTGCGCCTCCGTAGACCAGAGAATGGGCAGCAGCGTTTTCTGTTAGGCTTTCATCACTGCGATCTCCAATCCGCCGGCCAAGCGTGGAGATTACGGCAAATTCCTCCCATAATGGGAGCTGGGCTTATGTCCAGCAGTGGACGTTATGAGCTGTTGTTGTTGTTGTTGTTGTATGCTATGCCCCTCACGATGTTTTTCTTTCACCTAATTTATTATTAGTCAATCGTTAATTACCTTTATCCGCCGTTTGTGCGACAATTAAACACCTTTCAAGTCAAAATCATAATTATTATTTAAACGATAAAATTAATCCAAATGTCTTCTCAAGATTTTTTCCTCTCTTCGAACAAAAGATTCTCGCTTCATAGGAGCAATAATAATGAGATTCTTCCTCAAGCCATGCCCTTATATACGAGTACAAAGCCTTGAGATGCCCAGCTTTTTGTAATATGTTATTTTTACTTCAGGCTTTCATTTTATACCAGTTTTATTCGTTTTTATTCGAAGAGGATTATGTGTTACGGGGAATGGCTGTTAATTCATTAATTTTAAAGGGATTTGTGTGGGGATAACCCTTGCTGGCTTTTGAATTATACAATTGTATTTATTTGGGATTCAAGAGTGCTTTTTGTGCAAGCGTAAGCGGAGGTAAAAGAATCATGTTAAAAGACTCTGGTCATCATCACCTGTCTGCCTTTTTCCAACAGCTGAATAACAGTATGTTACATTGTAGGAATCCTACACTATAAAATGGCAACACTGCCATATTATACTTAATTGTTCATTCGTGTTTCCTCCACTTCCGCCTACCATTGATGGCTCTATGTGTGCAAGCATTGTATTCCGTGTAATAAATAGTTCTTGTGGCAATTACTTGCAGTTTTCACTTTATCTACAGGACCTACAAACCAGCATAAACTCTTAACTACAGTCGACGCTCTAACAACATGAAACGACTGTCTTACTGACATCCACAACCCAATTAGTACCGGGTAAAACGACATCCCTTGGTGAGAAAAGAGTAACCATGGAGTTTCTTGCCGGTTCTTCTCCGTGGAAATTACCAACCCAAACCATGCACATTTTTCGACGTTTTATACTTATAAAACGTCGAAAAATGTGCACGGTTTGGGTATTTGCCCATCTAGGCCTATGTGAAGTAAAATATTTTGATTTTGAGACTGGTTGCCGAGACTTTCGGGCCACTCACATACCTGTACCGACTATCAAAGATCTACAAATGACTACCGGCATGTTTTCCAAGACACGGAGGAGTACATTATAATGAATAGTCACCCATCCACAAACTAACCTCGGCAAGCGTATCATAACCTTCGTGGCTGTTATTACTTAGCCAAGAACTCCTCGAGAGCATTGTAGCATTATGTGTTGTAGTTGTGCATTGTTGCATTGTATTGTAGGAGGGTGTATGTACCCAGACGTACCCGATCGGGAACGGTGCATTGTTATTTTAATTGTGTCTGTAATTGCGGGTATCGAAGAGCTACGTCTATTTTCACTAAGCATAATCAGTCTTTAACGTTCCCACTGGGCTACAAAAGCTCCTCTCTATATAAGAGAGAGTGAGCTATAATCCGCGACGCTTGCCCAGTATGGCTTGAGGATGTCTTACGGGCGGCGATTGCTAGTAAACTGGGCGAAAATCAAGACTGATCTGCTACTTAATGTTCTAGTCGAAGTGGGAAAGAATATGAATAAGGCATAGATACTCGTATGTCTATCTATTATTTAAGCGTGTTTACTTATGTTCATGATTACTAGGCAATGGTGTCGATTCTGCACCCCTAGCCAAGTTGACAATCTACGAGTACAATCGTTAACGCTAGTAGAAAACTATTCAAATTAATGGAAATGACATCATCTCAACGTTAAATCACGTGATTAACACAAACGAATAGAAAATTCATAGACAAGTTTACATCGTTCAAAATGATATAATAGAATGTTAGCGTTTCTACAACGTTGATCGCTAAACTCTTTGGTAGGAACGCTCACCATAGACTAAAGTGCAGGTTTTTTCTACAGACATTAGAGAACGAGCGATTGACTCAGTCGTGTCAACTTGGCTACCGATTTAGCGCTTTCTACAATCGCTTACGCCGAGGCGTTTACGATTGTAGAAAGAGAATCGATACAAAACGTTTGTAACTTGGCTAGGGGTGCTGTTGTGCACAAACTAAACTTAATTTAGGCTATTGCTGTCTTTTACTAAAATAATCAAGGACTCCCCGTCCATCAGTTAGTACAACAGAGACCTAGACCAACGAAGCATAGTGGCTGAACTGTTTAGAAAGAGTTATGTCTATGGAATAACATAGAAAAAGTCGACATATGCATCTGAGGAGCTCGTGGCTAAATAATAACAGCCGCTCGGGTCGATCTTTAGGTTAAGCCGTGCTTGCCTAGGTTGGTCTGTGGATGGGTCACCACCCATTACATACCGAGTTTCCTCCGTGCCTCGGAAAGCACGTTAAGCTGTTGGTTCCGGCTGTCATTTGTGATCTTTGACTGTCGTTACAGGTAGTCAGTGGCCCAAAAATTCTGACAACCAGTCTTACCAAGGGGTATCGTAATACCCAGTTCAGCTGCATCCGGTTAGACTGGAAGCCGACCCCAATAAAACTTGGGAAAAGGCTAGGCAGATGATGATGCTGTCTTTTACTAAAAGGCAGTGCGAGAAAAGGACGGCTATAGCTATGAACTAAGTTAGAGATGTCAAACTAGTTTATGCCTTGCGCTTCACCGTGTTTTTAGTCGACATGTTTTTACGTGCACCCTTCATTTGTATGGAAATATTAGTTCCAATTAAATTTGACAGCTCTAAATTACGTTCGTCTCTTTCTCGTTTTATAAGAGAGAAAAAGATAGCAATAGCCTAAATTAAGTTGAGTTTGTGCACAAAAGAATCGACACCAATGTTCATCATTATCGTTTTGTTAATAAAACGGAAATCCAAAATGGAATATTTTCGTTGAAAATTGTTTTGATGAACCAATATTAAAAAAACAGAACAGGCTTCCATGATTCCGTGAATCAAAATATAATATTTCAGTAAGTATCTGATTTACCCATAATTAATACGTTTCCTAATCAACCTTTGCATAAACCGAACTTGGACAACAAAATACATGTTCACCCAATGTTGAGCAACTTTTGTAGGCAGCATTGTTATCCGATACCAACTAAATGTGGAACAAAACATGTTTCTGAAACTTGTTTTTAACTTTGTTCTGGAGGGAGTGGTCTCGTTTTTGTTAAAACTTAGCTGAACTTGGGTTCGATACAATGTAGCTATTAGAGAAGTTTACATTGATTTAATGAGCTAAGGGAACATTTTCACCTCATTCTGGTTGAACGAAGTTGTTGATTTAAAGTAAGGCTTCGTTATCTTAAGACTTAAGTTTTTTCTTAACTTTGTCGTTGGTTAATGTTGCGTATAACTGAGACAGATTTAGAAATAATCAATTTATTTTTTAATTCATTCGTGTGTGTTTCGTGGTACAGAAACCAAAAATTATTAGACCAAGTTTTAACGCGTGGTATATGAGGAGGGGTGAAAAGATTGTGACTAAAAGACTGATGGACATGAATGTTGAGGGGATGGAGAAGGAGAGGAAGGCCATATAAAAGAAGGACGGATTGGGTGAAGAATGATATGAAAGAGAAAAGGAGTAAATGATGCCGTGACGTCTGACAGGAGAGAATGGAAGAAGAAAACGTGTTGCGACGACCACAAGTAGAATGGAACAAGGACAGGAAATTGATAACGAGATGCAAAAACCTCGAAATTAGAATGAACTGCAATACGGCTTTAAAAGCAGTAAACCTCAAATTATCAATACAATTCTCCAAGTTCATAGAGGTCGAAAAACGATATTTTCAAGGTCAAAGTCATTCCTCGACCTTTATAAACTCGGAGGATTGTATTGATGATTTTGATGATTATAATTCTGTAACTACATACCTACGTCTTACAGCCGCGAATAATATTTTAATCAACATACAACTTAGCACTGGCCTGCAAATTGCAAAAAACGTAAGAAAATTTGTATTTCGTGGGCTACCCTGACGCTATCACCTTAAACATCGGTGAATACGAGCACATGAGTACGAAACAAGACTAATCTAAATGAATTGTTTTGTTTCGTACTATGAGCATTATTTGAACAACAAATTCATATCGATACCACATCAGTTTAGAAACCCAAAAGTTTTACAGTTAATTTACAAATTCACAGTACAAATGGTTTATATTATTAAGAGTACAGTAATACAATTAATATGGTTTTGAGGAACAGTTGAAGGTTGTGACTAGTTTGCCTCTTTCCCTACACGTGCTTAATGGAATAAACGATTCAATACACACGTGTAAGTGTTACTTAGGTACGGATACATAAACAACCTGTGTACCCACTGCTGAGACACAGGCTTTTGTCTGTAAGGGAAAGTGGGACACTATCCACCACGCGGTCCAGTAGGAGTCAGTAGATATTACATGTTTTCAAATTTTCGGTTTTAGACCCCGCCGTCTCCATCGCGGTGATTCTATGCTGTGTTACAAAAATAGGCGGTGCTCACTATCGTGTCCAATATTTGGTATAAAGTTTCAAAATGTTATGTGAAAGAGGCAACGTTTTTATCTGACGGTTGCTAATCCCAAAAGAAAGTATTTCCCATCAAATCTCTTGTCATATTATCTTTTTACCACATTGACCACCGAAAGAAACACCATACATATCGCCAGAGGGGTACAAGGCTTTAAAAATGAAGCGATAGAAATTCATGTCCAACAGCGTCCTATGCACACAGAGTTATGCCACTAGCCAACACCAGGCCTAAACAATCAGAGGCCAATCCTATCATAATCCTCCCTTCAAAAACGTAATCCGCCAAGATAAACAGCCCACACATACTAAAAATGTAAGCCACAATCCCTTGAGGCCTAAAAGATGTGATCAGAAGTACCACTTTTTGCCGTGTGCGTATAAAACATAGGAATAAATTAAAGATTCATTTACCACATCATTTTTCTCTTTCCCTTATCCCAATAGCCTTAGCTGTGTGGTATCTGGCAGAGTAGAATATAACCAACCCATTACACTCACGGGTGTCGTATAAGGCGACTAATGTCTGAGGCAGAACACCTTGCGCCTCCGTAGACCAGAGAATGGGCAGCAGCGTTTTCTGTTAGTCTTTCATCACTGCGATCTCCAATCCGCCTGCCAAGCGTGGAGATTACGGCAAATTCCTCCCGTCATGGGAGAGGCTTATGTCCAGCAGTGGACGTTATGGGCTGTTGTAGTAGTAGTTGTAGTATCCCAAGAATTCATTTGGGGTCGGCGCAGCATATCTCCTTCTTCCATACATCTCTATTACTCGTTACTTCATTAGAGACCTCCGTTCTTGCCATATCATCTTTTATGCAGTCCATTCATCGTTTCTTAGTCTTCCTCTATTCTTAAACCCATTAATTTATTCAACCTCAAAAAATGTACTGGTTGCTGTCGGTACAAGTATAACTTGATATTCTCTCATTGGACATTCGGTTCTCTTTTGGTCTATGGCATCTTTTTTGATAGACTCTCTATAATATCTTATATCTTTTTGACTTGTTGCTTTCTATATTCTATCTCGACTTGCCATTTTCTCCTTGCCTGCCTTTATTTTTTTCATTCCAGTGTTTCAAGTCACCGATGTTGACCTTCTGTTTCCCTTCATACTACAACTCATATTAAATGTCTATTCCTTGACGTAACACCGTAAATCAGCGACCGACGGTATACCTCGGTGCCAGTCACATAGATTTACAGTGAAAAAGGTAGAAATATAGAGAAATGTCTAAAAATTACGACAGTATGTGACGACACGCGTGTAGCTGTGTTTATATCCGTCTGTTCACATAAAAAAGTGGGGTGGCGATAAAAAGAACTATTTGACTGGTTGAATGGCACACTTCAAATCACCTTGGTGTCTTTTTAAGGTCCACCAGAATTCACCGTTATGTATTATTACTAGTATGGAAAGTATGTTTTGGAAAAGAATGTCCGCGGTTCCGCGGAGCCCAAACCTTAAATTTAATGTTGCCTACAAACAATGGGAGATCAACTTACTTAATCCTCATGGAGCTCGGAAGGCGTTGACGACCTGTTCTCAGATCACGGCGTGGTATGTGTGTCAGTGTAAATGATTGAGTAATGTTGTCAAGTGGTGAACGCGGCGGTCACAAGAGACGCAGGTTTCACAGCGTGTTACCGTCCGGGATGTTGCACAAGTTCGCAATATTAGGCAGCTACACTTATCACCAAAATTCACATGCCGGGTAAATCTAACCACAATTCGGCGTTAATGTTCAAATGCATCAAAATATCCCAGTATTTTACTCAAACGGGGTTCCAAGGTCCAATAAATCACGGATCGCAACCAAATTGTCGATAACAAATAAGATCAACTCGGATTCTCAAATTCAATCAATAAAAAAAAAAAAAAAAAAAAAACCGATCGAATTGAGAACCTCCTCCTTTTTGGAAGTCGGTTAAAAAGCATATCAATTTTACAAGGTCTGGGTTTCATAACCAACAAAAAAATATCAAGTATCAAGTGTCAAAATCAACTGACAATTTATATGTCAGAAAAAAGGTGCATTCGGAAACACGTACGGGACGAAACAGAATGATACATTAATTAAGTCAAAAGTTTTTGATTATATCGAATTTTCATGACCACGAAACCCTTAATTCACTAAGATTATTGCTTAGCAACTCAATTTTCTTCAGACACTTAAGGTTGGATGAACGAGAGTGGAAGAGTTCAATGAATACGATATAGGGGTGAATTAATCCTAAAGAAAGATAATATCAGTGTTAAAAGAAAAGAAAAGTAAATTTAAGAAAATAATAACTTTTCATGTTTTTTTCCAAGTTATTAGACCTCGTTGAAAGTCCTTAGTATGAAAAGCGTACGATTCATTTCTTACCAATTATTCTGAGTCAAACAGCTCCTGTTAGTGCGCAATTAATAACACAACTCCATAAGTCAGCAGATTAAAGTTCAGAAAGCAATTCCTTACAACTCTTGACTCTCCAAATTACCTGTAAATGGGCCTAACTGAAATAAATGCTTTGTCTTTGAGACTCTTCAGGGGACATTATTTTCTTGAGCGTTTCCAAATGCTTCGGTTCATATTTAAAATTACCCTGTTTTAGATAAAAAGACCGATTAATTATAAAGTTCCCTTGCTTTTACCCGCGGTTTCGTTCGACCGATATCCTGCTGCAACGTTATACCGGGGTAATAAGTATATTTTGTCCAACTCAAACCATTTATTTCAATTAGACCATTACGGCACTTTTGAATGTCAAAAATACAAAAAAAAACAAAGCTACAGTCCCAGTCACAAGACATAATAACTTGAGAAAGTACTGTAGTTGCCCATTCCCTAGCGTAGATCTCTATGGAGAAGAACGGGCAAGAAACTCCATGGACACTCTTTTAAATCAGAATTTTATTACAAAATCTTGGTTACATCATTCATGTTGAGATTATACATATATGTGAGAACGATGTAGAAAGACGTGTACATTAAGAGCGTCCAGAGTAAAAGATAAAATCAACAATTTAAAAATCATTATCATCTGCCTAGCCTTTTCCAAACTATTTTGGGGTCGGCTTCCAGTCTAACCGGATGCAGCTGAGTACCAGTATTTTACATGGAGCGACTGCCTACCTCACCTCCACAACCCAGTTCACACTGGGTAATACGATACCACTTTCATAAGACTAGTTGTCAGACTTTTTGGGCCACTGACTACCTGTAACGACTGTCAAAGATGGACAAATGACAGCCGGGACCAACTGCTTAACATGCTTTCCGAGGCACGGAGGAAACTCGGTATGTAAGGGTGGTCACCCATCCACAGACCAACCTAGGCAAGCACGGCTTAACCTAAAGATCGACCCGAGCGGCTGTTATTATTGGGCCACGAGCTTCTCAACATTTTCAAAATAAAGTAGGTAATTAACGCGGGTCTGTGTAATACGTTATCCCTTGGTAAGACTGGAGTCCAGCCTTTTGAGCTTATAAGTACCCGTCAACATCATAATTCTCCCGCCCTTATTAAAATTTATTTGGGGCCGGCGTAGCATGTCTTCTTTTTGGCATACTTCTCCTTTACTCGTCATCTATTCTTGCCATATCATCCTTTACACAGTCCATCCATCGTTTCCTTGCTCTTCCTCTACCCTTATACCCATCCACATTCATAATCAAAACATTCCTCACGATATTTTCCTCATTCCTCCGCCTCAAATGCCCAATACCCGTAATGAATATCAAAAAATGCACAAATGACAGCCGGAACTTTTCGAGACACGGAATAGGTCGATATTTGGGTCGGATGGTCACCTTCCACAGACTGACCTCGTCAGAGTGGCTTACCGTCGATCGACCCGGGCTGTCATTTACTTAGCTGCGAGCTCCTCATTGAAGGCCAATAGCTAGCAGGTGGTTAAATTCACAAGCTCAACCAGTTTTATTGCGTTTATGTTCTGCACTTGTACGTTCTCACAAGTAAAAATGTCGATGGAACTTACGGGCCTAACATGCCTCAAATGGCTTAGCATGATCCTCCGTTAAAATATATGGTAAAGTTGAGGATTAATGCTAGGTATTATGTGTGACGAAAACACGATTCCATAAACTTTTCTCGATAGAAAAAAAATCCAAAGTTACCTCCAAATCTAACAATAAACCGCTGGTATTCAAAAAGTACTTCAAATTAGATCATGAAACTTTGCATACTAATTGAACTAACTATAAAGCAGGTCTTAAGTGTTTTATTTTTTTAGTCCAATCAATAGATTTTTTGTAAATTGCAATATACATTCTCGTTAACAAGAAGTTAGTTTTTTAGACATTATTTTGTACCATAGCACTATGTTTTCGTATTTAACCCAAAGGTTGACTGGTAGAGAATGCCTTGTGGCATTAAGTCCGCCTATGTACCACTCTTGTACATGAAGTTTAAATAAATAAATAAATAAAACTTGTTCCAGGAAATACGTGTTTTTGAATTAGTCTTACAAGTATGTGAAATAATTATTTGTTATTTAGAATCTCCACTACATTTGCAAGGCTTCTATCGGGATGCTTTCTTTACTTTAACAATTTATAAGTACATTATGAACGACCAAAGTTGAGGTAAAAGTTGTGCAAGACAGCAATTTTTGGAGGCTTATACTGAATTTGTTTCTACAAATTTTTATTTTCTGCTTCGATAGAAGTCTAAATATAGTCCGCAAGATACCTATTAGTTCATAAAATTCAAAGATATATCTGTAACAACGGCTTAATCACGCAAGAGCTATTGTCAAAAATCTCATGGCGGGTTGGCCGCTGTTTTAAAGGATTTAGAAACATATCTGGCGGGATGTAGGTGTGCCGATTATCAAATATAGCTCTGCCTTCGGGGATTACAGGCGTCGTATTACATTAAATTAAAGAAAAGAAGTGTTTTAATAGTACATTATGATATAAGTGCGGTAAGTTGAAAATTACAGCCGAGGCGATATTGCTAGCCCGTGCCGTAGGCGAGGGCTATAATGAAGCAGAGGCTGTAATTATCAAAGCGCACGTATGTCATACGACGTTTTATAACATATTTGCGAGGAAATAAATAAAACTTAAATCTTTTAATTATTCACAAATTAGCAATGCGCGCGCATCAGCGCTTTTTTTAAGGAAAAAACACAAAAAACAGCCAGTTTTACTAATAAAGTAAATTAATATTTTTGTGTTTTGTTACAGATAAATGGATGTAATTTATTGTCAACATTAATTAAATTAAAGAATTAAATGTTTATTTATTATATTTCATCTCCCAAAGTTAATTTTATTCATAAAATTTTGACCACTTTTCCGACATAAAAACTCTTTGTTAAGATTTAAAAAAGTACCGTTCGTTTTAGACGGAGCATCTTGATAAACCGTGCGTTGCACATTACATTACTGCACAAGTACGTAATGAGATACATTACGATATTGAAATGGGTGAAATAAGAGGCCCTTTACGAGCAAATGTGTTATAAAAGGACGTTCAGCGGTAAACATATTTTGAGATTTATGGTGTAAGCGGCCTAAAACAGTAGGTACTCTTAGGTTAATTGTAAACAAAAACGAAGTTTATATATTTTCGTGTAGAACAGTTCAGGTATCACCCAGAGGACAATTCAGTATTTAGTAAAAACCTGTGAACTGTCTGATAGAGTAAGATATCCTTGTCAATGAAAGATAGGCTCGCTCCTTATGTGGGTGTACCGTACCTACTAAAGATACACCTTTACCTAACGTCCTAACCCATCGAATAAATACAGGCATGATGTTATATTCTTTATGGATAACAGAGTAATTAGGTTGGGTTATTCCCAAAGTACTCCAAAAAGAGTTCCCAAACTGTTCCATGAATGTTCTTCATACGAACATAGGAACCTCCAAATCACAACACCTCGTAGGTAATTATAAATAGAAACAACTCTGCTCGCTACACTTTATCAAGCCCCGGGCCATTCCGAGAGTAAAGCCCTACATTTCACTTAAAGACCCATTTATAATCATTTTAACTTATTTATCACCGCAAGCCGAAACAGGCAAAATCTCATTATTTTTGTCCGGGAAGCAGCGAGCCGTTTAGTAGAATTATTAAGGCTCCGGATTGGCTAATGCAGTCTCCAATCACAGCGATCGATAAACGTTTAGGTTGAGTACAGATTTAGTATCGGGATAAGGTGCGGCCGGCCTGGGGGTTCGCTAAGCTTGGGCTCGCAAAAACGTTTTGTTGACATTGCGTAGATGTCTCGTAAATACTGCGTAGATGACACGTAGACAACGCGTAGATGTCTGATGTCAACGTGATGATGGAGATGAACAGTGGACACGTCACGTAAAAGCTACTCTATCGTCTTGCGAATACTTCCTTATAAATTAATATCAATTTCCGAAACTGTTTCTTGCATTATTTGTATCGTATTTAAAGTCGGTTTATAAATCGTGGTCTGTAAATTGAGAAACATACATTTCAATAATGAGGGATTTCTTTCTAGACAATCCTAAAAAGCACACGATTTATAAAACTTTTCATTGTTTGTTTCTCTCTCAAATACCTTACTAAAATAGCTAATGAGGGATTTTCTTTTTAGCTCTTCCCTAGTCGCTGAATAGATGGCGCTAGGAGTTAGTATGATAATGCAAAGAACGAACCTAAAAAAACTGATTTTAACAAAGCGCGAGAACACTAGGTTATATTCGGAAGGTTAAGCAAATGAAAGTGTCAGTCAGTCAACGAGAGTATGTGACGTGACAAAATGTTTTTTTTTTTCAAGCGTTTTGGCTTTGGCACCAACTAACATAGTAAGTTCAACGCCATCTGTAGAGTTCTTGGAAACTAAGTTTTTTTTTAATACCTCAAAAAGAAAACCTCTCATTCTCATAGGACAACACGGGCGACTTTTCAACTTTTCAACTTCGAAGAATTTTAAAATAACCGCCTGTCTAGAGCGTCTAGTATTCCAAGAAAATACCGAAAACAATAGCTGTTTCCCAGAATATTAACTTAGGAGTGCTGTAAAACTTTTTCCATTAATAGTTGGCATAGCTTTTTTTAATCTTTTCAATACATACTGAAGTAAAAGGGCAGATAAATTATTACTGGACACTACAGTTAAATAGGCGTTTCTGATTACGTTATTTAGCTCCCCAATTAACGTGACCGCGTATTGGATCTAAGTACTGCTAATCGTTCTAAAAGAAGTAGAACAGTCTTTTTACTAAGATTTTTTTATCAATGCGAGTAAAACCGACGGAAGCCATAGGAGTCACTACGGTAATTTAATAAAAATATAAGTACATATTTTCTATCTTGTTATTAAGTGACAACAAACACTTTTAGACAACTGA
Organism: Xestia xanthographa; assembly: GCA_905147715.2. NCBI lineage: Eukaryota > Metazoa > Arthropoda > Insecta > Lepidoptera > Noctuidae > Xestia > Xestia xanthographa. The sequence goes on along the minus strand of LR990644.1, from coordinate 2,787,658 downwards.
AATCAATAGAAGGAACCTTGAGAAAGTCGCCAGTAAATATTTACTACGAACTGTAGTAGTAGTGTATGTTTTGACTTGTTTTGCCGACCCGATTGGCACTGCGGTAGTGAGGCTGCCTTACGTTTATAGAGTCCCGGGTTTCAATCCCGGTCGGAGCAAATGTTTGTGTGATGAGCATGGACATTTTTGTCCGAGTCATGGATGTGTATAATGTATAATAAGTATGTATTTACAAACAAAAAGTATCTATGTAGTATATCAACAACGACACAAGCCTCGTTGCTTAGTGTGGCACTAGATGGCACTGTGTGTAATTTCCAGCAATATTTATTTATTTATTAATACAAAAAAAAATGTAGTTTAAACAATATTACAGACAGATGGACGGCTCCATGCAACAAGAGAAGACAGGTGCACGCACACACATATGTGACGAATACACTTTCAATGTATGGAGTTTACAAAAAATGTGACGAGTTACCTTTGTGGCGAATGTACAATGGCCCACGCGTACGTACGGCGATCTTAAACCAATGCCGGTCGCGAGTGCGCTTGCACTCGCTGTACGTGAAACGTGTCCATGTGTGCGTGCGTTTGCGCTCGTGACATGGAGTTAACGTTCTGTACCTATCTATTCTGTGTTGAGGAGTTTACGATCCGAGCAAGATTTACTACGTTTACTTACAGTTCCGATAGATAACGTGAAACCGTTACTAAAGCTTCAAGGATTTTGTATTTCCTGTCTTCGAGAAGTTTTAGTAACAAATTGAAAATATTTTCCTTTAATATGAAAAATTGAATACTTCACTGCGTTGGTATTATTTTAGTAAATTGTTTTTGATTTCATACATCCTTAGTAACTCTGTCACCAGATTACAGTCCCACAACATATCAGTTGTACGAAAATGACTCTTATTGCTACAATGTAAAGACGCTGTCAATTTCAAATAAAAACTATTATGTGCGATTCAGTTAAAATTCTGACAACCAGTCATACCAAGGGGCGTCGTATTATTATTATTATTATTATAGCCTCTTTATTTCCATAATGAATGAATACATGAATGACTTATAAAACAAATATATCATAAAATTACTATTACATAAATGTCCATGCAAAAAAATAATACAATTCATATCATAATTATAAAGTTACAATCGCATATTAACAAATCATTTCTAAATTAATAAGATCATTTTTATCCTTTTATATGGATTTCTAAAATATTAAATAAATTCAATTTTAAAACAGTTAACATAATTATAATAATATCATTATCATTTATATTATATTATTTATTATTATTGATATCATTTATATTTGTATTTCAATATGGATTTCAATATGGACCCCTCAACGGGTGGAGGCCTCCTCCATTTTGCTCCACGTTTGTCTGTCTTTTGCTTTTGTGATCCAATTTTCACCGGCTTTTCTTATTATTTCATCAACCCATTTTTCTTTCGGTCTACCTCTTTTCCTTTTGTTTGTTGGTCCTTGCCAGGTAGTTACTATCTGTGTCCATTTTTCCTTGTCCATACGTGCAATGTGACCCGCCCATTTCCATTTAAGTTTTTGAGAATGTTCCAAAGCATCTATGATTTTTGTTGTTTTTCTTATTTCGGTGTTTCTTTTTCTATGTTTTCTTTGTATGTTTAGTATGCTCCTTTCCATCGCTCTCTGGGTGTCTTATTACCCAATACTAACTGGGTTGGTTGGCGAGCAGCGGTGGCCCAGTGGTGGCGGCCCCGACTTACGAACAGTCGTGGGTTCCAACCCAGACAGGCGCATTACTTTGTGTAATTTATTTCATCACCACTGCTCTCAAAACGGTGAAGGAAAACATCGTGAGGAAACCGGCATGTCCTAGAACCAAAAAATTCGAAGACATGTGACATCTAACAACCCGCACTGGGCCCGCGTGGTGGATTATATTCCATTCCCTCTCATAGAGAGGAGGCCTGTGTCCCAGCAGTCGGAACATTAATAGGCTGATGATGAACTGGGTTGTGCAGGTCAGATAGGCAGTCGCTCCATGTAAAGTACAGGTATTCAGCTGCATCCGGTTAGACTGGAAGCCGACCCCAACACAGTTGGAAAGAGGCTGGCAGATGATGTGCGATTCAATACCTACCTGTACTAACCTGTAGTGTAAAAGTATTTTCGATTTACAGTATAAAATGTCTGTACAAGATAAATTAATTTAATGTCCGGACGCTGTAGGTATGTATCGCTTTGTCATAATTTTTCTGTTTTCTGCATTTACTTTTTCAAACAAAAACAGCTACTACCTACCCTTTTCCTCACATTTCATAATTTCCATTACAACATACCGTTTTCACATCCAATACAATATGTTGCGTTCCACTCCCAAAATATGTAACCGCCTAATTTGAATATGAAAACGTGGCTTTTAACGATCATTATAGCTATAATTTAATTTAAAATGGCGGAACCAGACCGTGGCCTAACTACAGTCCTTTCATTGTTATTTTACCTTTGATAGCTACACAGTACAACAACAGCCTTAATGAAAGACCACTATATTTTGACAGACTTGTCAGTGAAGCAACAGAACAATGACCTTATTTCTATGATCATAAAGGTCAATGTGATTTTGACAGCGATGTAAGGGCGAAGCTAAAATTACTGCGAAAGGACACAATATACAGTATATTGTGTGTCATAAATGTCACATGAGGCCACAGTTTAGAGAAAAGCCTGATAGTGTCTGTTTCTATATTCTATTCATATTCATATTCATTTTATTTTGCGTTCCATAAGTTTAAAAAGATGTTACAATGGGCTTACAGCTAAGAACAATTATGGACCCTGTTAGGGCACAGCAATAAACAAGATTCGCATTAAATTTTAAGTTGTTAATAATAGATATCATAGACATAGTAATAACATAAAGTGACATCATAATTTCAATGTTAATTATAACTGAGATCAATATTATTGTAATTACTGTCGACATTTATATATAAATCTTGGTAACATAATATTATAATATAGTCGATATTTATTTATAATTATTGAGATCAATTTATCTTAAATTACTACATTAGATTAAGGCATATTAGGCAAGGAATATAATTAATTATAGTATTTTATTTCAAAGTGTAAAATGGTTAATTCTCAATTAGTTCATATAAATTAGTATTTAAAATTATTGAATTTAATTGTAAAATTTAATAAACAAACAACTTATAACATAATTCTAATTAGGTACAATGTATGGTGTGTGTTTGTGTTAAATATATTTGTTTGTCAGATAAGTATTCGTCAATTGTGTAGTATGCTTTTTGAATTAATAATTGTTTGAGTTTATTTGTAAAAGTTGTATCGCTAATTTCATTTTTTATTGCATCTGGTAGTTTATTAAATATTTTTATGGACATTACGTAGGGACTAGATGAATGTAGCTTCATTCGCGAAGAGGGTAACATTAACATATTTCTGTATCTGACGGATCGGTCGCTATGTTTATCACCGCGGGTTGTAAAGAAGTACGCGTATTTTCTAACAAATTTGCATATTTCTAGGATATAGATGGATGGTAAGGTGAGTATTTTATGTTTTATGAAAAAGGGTTTACAGCTATCGGTTTGTTCTATGTTAACTATAATACGAATTAATTTCTTTTGAAGAATGAAAAGTGTAGGCGCGTCCGTGCTATTTCCCCACATTATGATGCCATAGCTGAGCCAAGCATGAGCGTAGGCATAATATGTGGTAAGTGCGGTTTTCAAGTCGGTAGTTTTTTTTACTTCTCTAAGTGCATACGTGAATTTGGATAGTTTTGATCGTACTTTTTTTTATATGGGGCTTCCAAGAAATGTGTGTGTCAATTGTGAGTCCTAATAGCGTAAAGTCGTTAACTACTTCAATTTTTGTGCCATTTAATGAAAAGCTGAGTGGTAATGGGGATTTTTGATGAGGGTGGAAAGTCATAAGTTTGGTTTTTTTATAATTAATCTCAAGGTTGTGCTCGTCCATCCATTTTGTTGTTTTATTGAAAATCGCGTTTAATTGGTCATTTATATTATTATTTGTTTGGCATGTGGTAAGTAAAGAAATGTCGTCCGCGAATAGCACACATGGTTCTTCCATGATTTTAGGAAGGTCATTAATGTAGATGATGAATAGGAGACATCCAACGACACTGCCCTGAGGTATTGATGCGTTTATAGTCTTCTTATCAGATCTTACTTGAATTATTTGTTTTTGGTCCCGGTTGAAATATTCTATTTGTACATATTGTTCTCTATCTTTTAAGTAGGATACAAACCATTTATGTGTAGTTCCACGAATTCCTATTCCATATAATTTATCAAGTAGTATTTTAAATTGTACCTTGTCGTATGCCTTGGTCATATCCAAAAGTATGCCCACCGGATATTTTTTATCATTTATAATATTTACGACTTGTTGCATATATTTATAGACAGCTAGGGTTGTTGATCGATGTTTCCGAAAACCATTTTGACCTTCGTCAAAGATTTTATATCTTTCGCAAAAACTGTACACCCGGTCGCACATTGCCTTTTCGAAAATTTTTGAAGCCGTAGGTAAAAGAGCTACGGGCCGGTAATTATTGGGGTCTGTTTTTGAGCTTTTCTTATACAATGGTTTTATAATAGCCTTTTTAAGTTTATCAGGAAAAATACCTTCATAAAAGGATTGATTTATCAAAACACAAAAAGGTACCGCAAGTTCATCTGCGCATTGCCTAATCAGGGATGGTGGTAGCTCATCAATTCCGTGACTTTTTTTGTTTTTTAATTTTTTTATGATTCTATGCGTTTCTTGACAGTTTACGGGTCTAAGAAACAGGGTATTTTCAGAGGGATTAAGTACAGGCAGACCTTTGGCCTCACTGCCGACAGGGCGGGTGCTTTCGCCAATAGTTGCAAAAAAATTATTGAATTCGTTCACAATTTGTTTTGGATCTGAAACTAAAGTATTATTAATATCTAATTGGATATTATGCTTATCAGTACACGTTTTTTTATTTGTACGCTCGTTCACTATATTCCACATTGCTTTTACTTTGTTTTGGGACATTTTTATTTTATTAATGTAATGCTGCTTTTTAGATACTATCACCGACTGCTTCAGTATTTTTTCGTATTTTTTATAGTAATTTTTGATGATTGGATTGTCAGACTTAATACTCAAAATTTTCAATAACCTTTTGTTGGTACATGAGATCTTTATACCCTTAGATAACCAGTATTTTTTATAGTGGGTTTTTAGTTTAGTTTTTATTTTAGGTATAGTTTCGTTTAGTATATTAGTTAATAAGCCGTTAAAAACATTATAGTTTTGATTTGCATCGTTACTTTCTGTAATAATTTCTTCCCAATTAACTGCCTTTAATGCAGATTTAAAATTTTCAATGTTATTTTTGTTATACAGTCTTTTTTCGCAATACCAAGTGGTTTGCTTTGGTTGTTGAGGTATTTTGAATTTTATAATTGTACCGCAATGATCTGAAAAACCCAGTTCTTCTACAGATGTATATAAATCTCCGTTTTTAAAATTCGTAAATATTAAGTCTAGGCACGTCGACGCTGTTTGTGTTATGTGTGTGGGATGTTTTATGTGTTGTGTATATTTGTATTCGGACATAAGGTCTAAGAAAGCGTTAACTTTTGAATTATTTTTAAGGATATCAATATTAAAGTCACCGCCGATGACTGTGTTTAGTTTTGTGAATTTATTGTTTATGTACGCTAGTATTTTATTGAGTTGGTTTAAAAAAATATTTTCTTCTCTTCTGTTCCAGTACATTGTTACCAATAGCAAATTTTCGTTAGGTATTTCAAGAGCGCAAACTTCTAAAATATACTCAAGTGACATCTCGGTTATATCGCTTCGTTCTATATAATCTTTGTGTTCATCTAGTAAGATGCAGACTCCGCCGCCTCCACGGTTTTCTCGACAAAAGGATGCTGCGACTTTGTAGCCGCTAAAGTCGATCATGCTTAATTTATCCCTTGAGAGCCATGTTTCAGTAATACATATGGCTTGATATGCCTGGTTTTCGTTGACAAATGCTTCCACTATATGTTGCTTATTAAATAGACTTTGGATGTTTTGAAATAAAATATTAAAATGTTGCTCGTGGTTTTCGAAATCTAGTGTCTTTCTCGTATTCTCGAAATGTACGGTCTTTAAACGGACCGCTTTTTCTATTTAAATTGTTTTGGTTTTCGTTTGTTGGTGGAGGGTACGATATTGTTTCGTCTTTGTATCTTATGAGTTCCCCTTCAATATACAGTTGATTATTTCTGATTACGGCTTGCTGGCCTTTTTTCCGTGCTTCGAGCATTTTATCCCGCAAGATTTTCCTCTCGTTTCTTGCTTCTTCATTTAAAAATTCAGAAGTAAACAGCCCGGTTCCTTGGAAATAACGGCTATTTTCTGTTATATATTTGGTCATTCTTTTGCTCATAAGTTCAATTACTATCGGTCGATTTCGATTTTTATAATATCTTCCAATCCTATAGGTATCCTCAATGTAGCCTAATAGGTCTACTTCTAGAATATCCCAAAATATAGCTCTGATTCTTTCGTGTAGGTCTTGTTCAGGTTCATTGTAGATCTCGGTAAGTCCATTCAACACAAATTTCTTAACATTGTTCTCAGGTGTATGAAGCATGATACGGGGGGTCTCAGAGTTTAGTTTATTTAATTCGTTTTGCATTGCTTCAGTTTGCTTTTCAAGTTTTTCTATTTGGATATTTAGTTTCTCTATATCATTCTTTCGTTGCTCGTTTTGTAAGAACAGAGCGCCCGTGTCCTGTTTTATGTCTTCCTTCAGTTTTAATATTGCTTTATTTATTTCTGATTGAATAGTAGCTTTTATCTCCAGTACTATTGATGCATTATTTTCCTTTAATTTCATCGATATCATCTCGCTCAGATTATGTAGCGTTAGTTCAGGTTGGTTTTCATTCTCTAAACTTGTTTTATGATCTAATGTCTCGCCGAGTATACTTATGTCTTCCGAGCAAAAAGTCTCATTGTGGTGGGTTTGAGTTGGTTTTTCACGCTGAGTAACGTTTGGATCCGGTGTTGTTAAATTGGCATCTATTTGTTGTGATCTTACGGGTGTATTTGTATTATTATTTTTGGGTTTTTTGCACTGACATTCTTGGCATTCCCAGGTCAACCTACACTTGCTGCTCATGCGTGCATGTTGTTCCTTAGAAACGTTTGAACATTCGAGATCATAGTATTTCTTGCAGGTTGAGCAAGTTAGGTATTGCCTATTTAGGATTTTTTGCTCACAGCCTGCGCATTTAGTCATCTTGTAATCTATTTCTGTAATCTTGAAACAGATTTAATTTTATTGTCAACAAACAACTTTTTGCTTTTTGGATGATGGTGTTGGTGGATCAATTTCTACCAATTAATAGGTTATTTATTATTTGGCAACACCGCTTTCACGAAACGCTAAATGACTCGTGTTCAAGTCGTGTGACATTGGTTTCCAAACGAAACTTTTTACGTCAAAATGTTTGCAGCCATTTGTGATTGGTTAATAACACAAGTGATGAATCAGCTGTTGTTTGTTTACTTTGCCACAAGAAAAATTTTGAATTCAATACTGGTTTTTATAAATTAGATTTGTATTTATCACTTTTTGAGATGATGTTCTTGTTTATAATAGGTCACTTTTGGTCATTTTCGTCTTTAAACACACTATTTCACTGCATTTTGGTCTATTAGATTAATTTCAAGTCACTTTAGTCAAAACACTGTTATCGTCACATTTAACATAATTCACAGAATCTCCTCAAGATAATACTGTCACTATTGTAATATGATGCACGGAGTATTATTAACAATATTTTGGTTACTTTTGAATAGAAAAAACATTAAAATTAAATATAAATTTGTGGATCGATGTTGACTTTGGCTAGTGTTGCCACCCCTCAATTCTGTCGAGTTTAATGGACACTGAATATCTGCTGAAAGTTCTGAAAATATAAGCTGGGTAAACCAGATAAAAAATATTTTCGCGTAGGTTTTTTTTTCTGTAACTAGGATTGGCCGTTTTTTTCTCTGGATTAACTTCACTCGTGAATCTAAGCACGATTAACAGTTCTAAGCCGCGTTTAAAAGCAGTCAGTGTCATCACTGTCGTGGGATATTGACATTGACAGCTCCTGAACGCGGTTTAAACGTGCTGATCGCGTTTAGGTTTTTTGGTGACACTTCCCCTTACAGGCAAGGCTTTTTCACATAATATATTATGTAGTTTTCGCGCCGCTTAATATAATTTACATCACTTTTCTTTCCGGAAAGCCAAAAACTCTTTTTTCCTCAAACTACCTACTTGTTTGAGTCGTAGGTAATTTCCGTGTCCAGTGATTGCAGGGTTCTTGCTTATAATTCTACCGGTGAGGACCTCTGACTAACCCGTTGAGGGTCCCGTACGTGACGGACTTTGTAAATAGACGTCCCAAGTATTTATTCAAAACGCGTACTTATATTGTTATACTTCACTGTCAATCTCAACATGAAGATGCAACCGGTAGAAAGACCTCTTCAAGTTTCAAACGGTAAGATGTAGGCAATTTCGATCAAAACAGAACAAAATGTAGAATAAGGAGAAATGGACAACGCAAATGGAATGACACATACATGAACTCTCATCCTTTTCCCATTGGGGGTAGGCAGAATATGTAGATCATCACCTGCTACAATCGGAGATATTTTTTTTTAAGTGAAAACGTCTTTAGGCGCGTTGAGCACTTTTTGGGTGAAGGAAAAACATTGAACTCATCGTCACGTAACGTAACGTGCGGTCACGCTTCGTAGCCGTTCGTAGCACTCGTAGCATCCGCTACGGCGTAGCACCACATAGACATGCGCGAGGCATTACCAGTGCTACGACTGGGGCGGGGCCTGTGTACTTTTTGTTTTCACTTCTATCGGCAGTCCCCAAAGACTGCTCCGATTTTTTTATTTGAAGAACAGGCCACCCACATAAATTGTAGCAGACATTAATGAAACGTATATAGATTTCGTCGTTATAATCTCTAGATTACAGTGGTAATATTAGCTAAGCCATGTCTAACCGGAATGATGAGAAATTCGAAAATGAATCCACACACAATACAAGTTGCTGCCCGTCTGTAGCAGTCTTTGGAAGTAATTATGTACACAATGACCAGCAGATGCCATTTTCATAAAATAGTTTTTATTATATGCGAAAAAATCACAAAAACACTTTCACGAAAATCTAAATAAACGGAAAGAGTAAATGTCAAATGAAGTTGTCAACCACCAAAAAGACGGATTTACAACGTTCCGTGCCATGCAATGAGATTTTACCAATAGAGACGTCATACTGATTCTAAAGAAATAAAAACATGGCGATATTTTACATGAGCGGCTAGCTGGGTGACGGCCAATGTCAGTCTATGACAGCAGCTAGATACAGTGAAATGGGGAAAAATGGGTACCTATCAGGCACCATGAAGAAAATAAACAGTAAATTTTCAATATAAAAATGTTTATTTACAAATAATAATATTATGTATGTTTTTTTTGTTTCACTATCACTTCACTATCACTAAAGTTGAGAACAAATAGTTGAGTATGTTGTTGGCATTTGGCATCCATTCATCTTCTCGTCTTTGGGTTCTAACTACTTGTACCCATTTTTCTTTAATTAATCCGTCTTATGAAATCTAAAACAAAATAGAAGTTAATGATGAAAGGCAAATGTTATATTTATCTAATAACAATGATATTCTAGTAAACAGTTATGTTGTGTGCGCACAATCGTGAAGACTCGAAAACGGCCCAATTGGGCCGTATAGCCTTTAGTCTGCAACACGCATGGCGACGAGCGATACGCTGCTACGAATTTCGATAAAAATTGTAAAAATGCCATCGTGCGTGTTCAGAAAGTGTACCAATTATGATACCAAAGTAAATAAAACACAAAGGATCTCATACCACATGTAACTACGCAATATACTTCGATTTATTAATATTTTTCATTTATTTTCTTAATATTCTGATATTTGGAGGATAAAAAAGAAAGAAATGAGAAATGCATTTTTGTCGTGAGTACGACAACGACGCGTAAACTCTCGAGTCCAGACATTATCTGTCTTTTTTTTTCTTATTGGTTTTATCGAGCTATCCCTTTTGTGTCGTTTTGACTTGTAGTGAAATGTAGAATGAATAAAAAGGTGCGGTGCCGCTGCTGCGCGAAACACTTTTTTCGGTGGTTTTGTAAGTGTATAACATATCTGTTTATTAGAATAACATTGTCTACTATGGACAATATTGGACACCAGTGGTGAAAAATAATATGTGATATTCGAATAATATATTAGGCCAGACCCCATATGGCCATATTCCCCAACATCCTTTGGCGTCGGTCGAACTGACAACACCGCGCGCCATTATCTCGTTTTCTCTATCACTCATAAATGCAACACGCTACTTGTCTCTTTCGTGTAGGTGACAAAGCGGCAACAGCGCGGCAGTCATTTTTGAGTAAGATTAAATTTATGATTTTCCATTTTAAATAGAATAAACAGTACTTACAAATGAAAAGACACATCCTTCTTGATTTTTACAGCCGGCCCAGTATAAGTATTGCACTTTCTGAACACACAACTGCCTTATTTGTTTAATTTCCTATAGCAAACTCCCGTTAAACGTCAGTTCGCGTCGCGACCAGACGCAGGACGTGCGCAGGACAGACTGAAGTCACACAAGCTGGTCAGCTTGTGTTTGCATTGCCACGCTGACGTCGGTAAAACGTATCTACCTCAGTATTATATATAACATCATTGGTGCCATGATGATTTTTTATACCATCTAAAATATTTCAGTGGAAACCTTTAAAAATGGCATTAAAAAGCTCACAGTTTAATATTATTTCTTTGTATATTTTAATCTATTATAATGAAAGCAGATATTATTACCAATGGATACCGTACTTTTTTTTTTGTAAACGGAAAATACGCCCCGCCCCTATTTACGTAAGTATTATCTATCAAATGACATTGACCACAACAGGAATGATAATTGACTCGCACAAAAATATCTTAGTAACCAATGATGTTATATATACTTATTTATTATGATTTTAAGATTCCGGTTTCGATTCTATGTATTCTTTCGTTTATTACTATAATAAAATTATTACTTTTTTTGGTGTAATATGAATAATATTGATGCAACATCGAAGAGGGCCTAAAAAACTGTCTCCTTTTCTCCTACGTTTATTGTCGGAGTAGGTAATTACAGACATTTTAGCTTTGTCTCAGTACTATTAACCCAACCTGCAATACCCGAAGTGCATATTAGTAAATCGACCTACATTTCTATACTAATATTATAAAGAGGAAAACTTTGTTTGTTTGTTTGTTTGTAATGAATAGGCTCAAAAACTACTGGACCGATTTAAAAAATTCTTTCACCATTCGAAAGCTACATTATCCACGAGTAACATAGGCTATATTTTATCCCCGTACTCCCACGGGAACGGGAACTACGCGGGTGAAACCGCGGGACGTCTGCTAGTTCGGTATAAAACACTCAGCTCTGACCTATAAAATTCTGTCACAGATGTTCGGAAGCTGCGACAAAGAAGCATTCATATCTGTCCAGAGCACTTGATTCAGTTCCAGAGCAGGAACAATGGCACGGAAATAAAGAGATGAGTGTTATTAATATTCATGCGAATATTACAGTAGACAGGTATTGGCGGAGAAGGATCACTCCAAATGATTCGTCTACCTAGCCTGCTCCCATCTTTGTTGGGGTCGGCTTCCAGTCCAACCGGATCATATAGCTGAATACCGGTATTTTACATATGGCGACTGCCTAGCTGACCTCCACAACCCAGTCATACGATAAGATTTGGTAAGACTAGTTGTCAGAGTTTCGGGTTCTAACTACGCGCAACGACTTCTAATAGCACTATAGTCGGGATCGTAGGCATAATGTGCTCTCAGAGATACGGAGAGAACTCTGTACGCAATGGATGTACAGCCATCCGGATTAACTTCGGCAAGTATAGGTTAGTTTTTTATAGACCCGTGCGGCTGATAACGTTTTGCCAGGAGCTCCTACGATTCCCATACGATACGAGCAAACACAGATCCATAACCTTGATAGGATGCAGTGGCTGTCATTGTTAGATATTTGACAATCGTTACGAGTATTCGGAAAATCGAAAGACTAACTATCAGTCTCACCAAGATGTATTTTATTACGCAGTAACTGGGTTGTGGACGTCAGGTATGCGCTCATCTATACTAATATTATAAAGAGGTAACATTTGTTTGTAAGTTTGTATGTTTGTAAGTTTGTATGTAGGGGGTAATCTCCGGAAGTAATGAAGCAATTTTAAAAATTGTTTCACTGGTAGAAAGCTACATTATTCGTGAGTGCTTTAGGCTATATTTTATTCTCGTACTCCCACGGGAACGGGAACTACGCGGGTGAACCGCGGGACGTCAGCTAGTTTCATATAAAATACTAGCGGACGTCACGCGGTTTCACCCGCGTAGTTCCCGTTCCTGTGAGAGTACGGGGATAAAATATAGCCTATGTTACTCAGGGTGAATGTAACTTTCTAATGGTGAAAGAATTTTTGAAATCCGCGCAGTACTTTTTGAATTTATTCATTACAAACACACAAAAATACAAATCTTTCCTCTTTATAATATTAGTGTAGACTTAATCAGCTGTATCCATTTAAACTGGAAGCCGACCCCAAAATAGTTGGGACAAAGTTTTGTAGGTGCACATGGGCACAACTTCTGTATTTACTTGTACTATATTTTGAAGCCCCGGTACAAAGGCTAGTAGATTGGGACTCTGAAACGAACGATATTGTGAACCTTCAATGTAGTGCATCGAGTGTTCCTGCTTATCATTCAGTGCTAGCTTGGGAATAATGGCAACGTATTAAATATAGATAAAGAATTGTTGAGGATAAGTCTTACGGACAGAATTCATGTCAATTCTCAATTCTTTATTTGCGTACCATAATGTTTATAAGGTGGAAGGAAATCATTTTGTGAAATGTCATTTTGTGCATGTGGTGTTTACCTATAAGTAATTGATGCGCTGTTATTTAATTTTAAGAATGAATTATGTCGCTGTATCCAGTGTGAACAATTGTTGGTAGCCCTATAATAAATAAATAAAATAAAAAATAAATAAATAAAATGTCATTTTTGTTACCAATTTTCCACACTTTGACACCTTTATCAATGGATAAAAATGGCTATCTTTTGGTGCTCGAGGACGTTGACAAGATGGCGGCGGCGCAGCCCTGTCAACGAGTTGATGGTGTTGACAAAAGAAGATGGCTGTGTAATTTCCGATTTGATCACACTCCAAAAGATTTTTGTTCAGTTATAAGTTATAAGGTTTATTATATAGTAAATGGTATATTTCTGATTCCTACCTCAGACATTAAAAAAAGTTTCTATAAAATGACCAACCCAAACCGTGCACCTCATCATCATCATCATCAGCCTATTAATGTTCCCACTGCTGGGACACAGGCCTCCTCTCTATGAGAGGGAATGGGCTATAATCCACCACCCAGGCCCAGTGCGGATTGGTAGATGTCACATGTCTTCTTTTGTTGGTTCTAGGACGTGCCGGTTTACTCACGATGTTTTCCTTCACCGTTTTGAGAGCAACGGTGATGAAATAAATTACACAAAGTAATGCGCCTGTCTGGGTTCGAACCCACGACTTACTGTTCGTTCGTCGGGGCCGCCACCACTGGGCCACCGCTGCGCACTGTACCGATGTAGCTTTATCTGAAATTATTAAATATAATTTTATGTTGACTTTTGAATATCCCACTTGTCTATACGTAAATACATCAGTATAAGAAAAAAAAGTTAATATGGCGCCGACCTCCACCTACGCTATCTTTAGAACAATGAGCTGCGTAAGTCCATTTTCTCGAGATTGTCACCGCTTCATTACATCCCAGACATTAACGAGACAATAATGACTATTTTGTGGCCTCAATGGTGTAATCGTCGGGCTAGGCCAAGGCTTAGAGAGTAAACGGTAATGGCCTGACAATATTTCTGAAGAACAAAGGGACGGTTGATGGGGCGTCAATGGTGAGGGCATGTAATAGTGTATTTTATTTATATGTTGATAGGTACTTCTATTGCTTGATAACGGATTTGTGTAGGTACACGATACATAGATTAATTATTTAAATGCTTACCATCGTTTTGTGTAGTAATTGTATAGACTGACTATGTAAAGTTTTTCAAACTAGATGAAAAACCAATCAACCGATATTTATATATATTCTATCATTCGATTTTAAAATAAATAAGTAAATTATTTTAATTTTTATATATTTATATAAAAAATATCCGGGGTGGATTTATTTTTTTATTATTTATATAATAAAAAAATAAATCCACCCCGGATATTTTTTTTATTAACCCTGTATTTCTGTAAACCCTTGCGCGTGAACATACTTTAAAAAAATATACTCATTGACTTGAGAACCTCCTAGATTTCATCGGTTGAAAATAAAACCTTTTCATCAGAAATAACCTAATTTATTTTACCCAATAACCTAAATTATTGGACTTAGGATATTTTGATCAAACATGACTAAGTAGGTAGGTACGTATTTTTATACTTATTACTAAGATGAGTCCTCAAATTGTCGTTTAGTAAGATATTTGATATGATGCCTTTGAAGTGTCATCTCTTTGAAGACAAATGCGATGATAATCTGTTAATTAAGGACTAATGGAGTGGAGATCAAATGAGGCTTTCACTTCGGTCGATAGCTTTTATTTTGTCAGAGTCTGATCAATAGTGCCTACAATGTCAGATAGACACAAAGATTTTTGCTGTCAGATTTAAGTCGCAAAACAAGTGGATTACGTTAAGTGCTTTTTGTTATTGTCGCTTTTCTTATACATTAATCCTTGTTTCATATACTCGTAGTGCGATTTAGAAAGAAGATGGAATAGCTCTCTGTTTGATTTAAAAATGTTAAAGGTGTAAAAAGACCTTGCACACAACCGCGCACTTGTAGTACGCAAATTTTGATTTAAAACTAAACAATATTTAGCATACTTTGTCAAGATCGGACTAAGACTCTTTATATAGACTATTGACAAAGTTAATATTATAATAGATACTTAATTTAATAAACCTGAAGAGTTTGTTTCTTTGAACGTGAATGTCTCTGGTACTAAAAGCGGTTTTGAAAAATTCATTTAATTTCATTGCACAATTTTTGAGTAAGATTAAAAACTGCTTGACACCACGTTACTACCCTTAGGAGTCGAATAAAAAGAAATAAAGTTATAAACGGCGCGTGGCGGTTGAAACTCGGGGGTTCAGCTATTTTAGGGAAGTCTTCGCACAATATATCAAAATGCTGAACTAACAATAAAACTTTATAACAATTAAATTTTAAAAAAATCTCGGGTTACCGACATTTCAAAGACACAGTAAAGGAAAAAACCGAATCTAAACCATCCAAGTTTTCAGCTCTCTCTTAGGAGTTAAGATTCTCAGAGCTAAGTCCGTAAATTCCGATTTAAGACATCGATATTCCGGATAAAGGCGTGTCCGGACTTAAGTTTCTAGCTCCCGAAGTTAAATCCGCAATTCTCGTCTTACACCTCAACAAGGATTTCTAACTGAAACCCAAAGACGTAAGAATAGGTACAACTCTAGGATCTTATTTTAGGTAGATTTGACCTTCTTATTTAGAAAATGTTTTTGCATCCAGTTGGTTCTAGAAACTTACGTGAATTACGCGCTATAACTTTAATGTCGAAAGGTAAATAAAACGACTTCCAAAGTCAATAGAAACTCTATTTAACATACTATAATAATGTAAGAATTCTCATTAGAACTTACACTTTAATACCACAATGGTACGCAGAAACTACAGACTGCCACCTGCTATGATTCCTGCATACTCCTTTTGCGTCGTCCAAGTTCATACATGTGGACATACTCGTACGCAGGTTGCAAGTACAAACCACCTCATCTTTGCAAAGAACATTATCAATAAAGAAAATACAAATAACTACTGATCAGAGCAGCGGTGGCAAAGTGGTGGCGGCCCCGACTTACGAACAGTAAGTCGTGGGTTCGAACCCAGACAGGTAGAGTAGAGTAGGGACTCCATTTTCCGCACTTCTCTCATTCGGTCCGTTGTGCGACTGCGGTGGTGTCCTGGCTAAGTTAGCCAGCCTATCTCCGCCCAGAAACACAGAAGTTTCCTGGGAGCTTCATAGGCTTCGCGGAGCGACCACACCGTTCCGAGGATTTGTTTGCGTTGGTTAGCCACGGCCTCGCATTTCAGGTTGACGTGGGCGGCTGATTCTTCGGCGTCATAGCAGCCCCTGCAGGGTGGGCTGTCCGTGGCACCTATGTTAAAGAGATGTTTGTTTAGGGGGCAATGGCCCGTTATTGTCCCTATTACCCAGACAGGCGCATTACTTTGTGTGATTTATTTCAGCACCACTGCTCTCAAAACGGTGAAGGAAATCATCATGGGGAAACCGGCATGTCATAGAACCAAAAAATTCGAAGACATGTGACATCTACCAATCCGCACTGGGCCCGCGTGGTGGATTATAGCCTATTCCCTCTCATAGACAGGAGGCCTGTGTCCCAGTAGTGGGAACATTAATAGGCTGAGGATGATGACTGACGATGCAAATACTACAAGAATAATTCTGAAATATAAATCATTCAGATACACAACAATAGGTGTCTCACCATTTCAGCCACTGCTGGATATTGGCTTCTTCTTTCGTCTATCATACTTCTCGTCCCTCATTCAACTGTTCCCCATAAAGACGATATCATCAACCCAACGCGCTTTTGAACGGCCCCGGTTTCTTAGGCCTACTGGTGTCTACCTGATCAATATGTAAATCACCTCCTGTTACCCCTAAGTACCAATTCGCGACACACAAGTAACTTTAAGGCACAAACAATTGGTTCTATCAGGCTTCCTATTGTTAGTTCCCAAGAACATAAACTTGGTCCTATTGTACGGAGTAAATAAACAGTTAGGAGCAAACATTTGCCAACTGTAATCTGAAGCAATAATCTTGGGTATTTGTAACATATCTGGGGTTTCAAAGGGTAAGGGGGAGAAGTTAAAGTGGAATATTGGTTTGTGATTACACTAAGGTTCGTCGTTCATGATCATTATCATAGAAAGAAAAACAAAATTACATAGATTATGACGCAGATAACATAAACATGACAAGCAAAAGGAACTTAGATATTGGGGGGAAATGTGCCTTAATAGTAATCGCTTTGGTTTGGTCAAACCAATACGTACAAATTAGATCTGGGACTTTTGCGAGAAAGACACTTCCGCGAACCCACTTGCGCGAACCCACTTGCGCGAAAAGACATGTGCGCGCATGGACTTTTGTGTGAGAGGACTTTGTCGCACCAGGACACTTGCTCAAATGGACTTTTGCGCGAAAGAACACTTGCGCGACTGGACTTTTGCGAGACTTTTTCATCATGGGTATCGTTTTCATGGTTTTTGGGGTCGCTGATAACGAAAATGAGGTCAAAATGAAGTTCCATGATGGCGTCGAGGATTTTTTTTGGTTTTTCCCTCATCAAAGTCAGGAAAACAACACCCATGAAGGAACAACTGAAAGTTTTCGTCGGTGCCATATTTCCGTTCGCGCAAAAGTCCAATCGCGCAAATGTCCAAGCGCGCAAATGTACGTTCGCGTAAAAGTACACGCGCGCATATGTCTTTTCGCGCAAGTGTCTTTCGCGCAAATGTCTTTCGAATTTAATGTCTTTGCTTTCGTGCAAGTGTCCTGATACCGGAAAAATTGAGGACGCGACTCCATAGAGCGAACACTGACAGCCAATATACTGACGTCTGTCAATGTGACGGGCACCGTTTGGCGCAGTAGCGGAGCGATTTACTGCTGTGGTGCGTGTCGCGGCTTCGATCCCCGTACGGAACAAATATGTGTATGGCCTGATGAACGACCGACGTGCCACGTTGCAGAAAACTCAACATTCGGAAAGTGATTTTCACTTGTCTAGGTCCTCAGATGTCTTAAAAATATTCACTGTGAACATGGATTTGGCACCAAAGAAAAGATAGAAGTAATAAAGATCAATACCAAAGATAATCTTTATTTGAAAAGCTTTAACCGCCAACATAATAATAAAACGCGATATAACGAGTTAACATAAACGTAGGCACAGGTGTTCAAAGCGACTTTGATTGCCAATTTTATAGCTCCTGGAATCGAACCCGGGACCGCTAGTACAAATAAATAAAAAGCTTTTTTTATGCCCTGTTAACGTTACACGTTACCAATTCATTTGAATTTTTTATCTTGTTATTTTACGGGTGCAGAAAGTGCGTAAAACTCCCTCGTTGGTCTTGTGGTCGCAAGGGCTAATGTTGAGGATGGGGTCCATGAGAATTCGACTTCCAGGTTGGGCAAAGTGTTATTGGGTTTTTCCATCAGCAGACGGTGCCAGTTAAGATGAGAATAGCGGTCATTGACCCACCTACATTTATTAAACTTCTTAACTCTTTTGTCTTTTTGAGAATAAAGTATATTAAACCTAAACCTAACTTTGAAACCAAAAATAAGCCTGTTCAAGTCTGGAATCGTCATCTATCGTGATCTTGAACATTTTTTGTAATGAAAAACGATACCATGGTTTATTGGTTTTGGTTCGTACGAAAAGATATTAGGGAAAGGGCAATGACCGCTATTCTCATCTTAACTAGCAATAGTCTCGCCTTCTATTACATGGGGCTCAAGCATTTTTTTTTATTTAGATAAGACATGTAACAGTTTCTGTGTACTAGTTTACTAGTTTAAAGGAGTGATGTAATATTATGTTTTTATATAAAGCTGTGTTCACACTTGTGCTGTTTCAACGAAAAAAAAAACTTTCGATTCTGCAAAAATGTATGTACGTGCAATGTATCCCGATTTTTCCTTTTGATTTTTATTTGTTGACAACCCGCATGGCTGTCTGCAATTTTTTTTACCTTTGGTTGAGTTTTGGTTTGAATTTCGATGGCTATAAGAGTAGGTAGAGGAAGACCAATGGATGGATAAACTGTGTGATATGGTATTGCTAGAAAGGTGGTGATCAACTGACCAAGCTGTGTTTAACCATCACTTAAGGGCTATATATCCCTCAAATGGCTTAGCATGATTCTCCGTTACGCCTAAAATACAGCAGCATTAATTTTAAAATAAATATATGGTAAAGTTGAGGATTAATGCTAAGTACTATGTGTGACGAAAACACGGTTCCATAACCTTTTCTCGATAGATAAAAAATTCAAAGTTACCTTCAAATCGAACAATAAACCGCTGGTATTCAAAAAGTACTTAAATTAGATCATGAAACTTTGCATACTAACTGAACTAACTATAAAGCAGGTCTTATGTGTATTATTTTTTTAGTACAATTATTAGATTTTTTGTAAATCGCAAAAACCACTCATTTCGCACTAATCGGCCGCAGTGACTGACGTAACAACTGCTTTGTAGTGCAAGCTGATTAGAACTTTATTCTAACAGTATTCCAAACGAAGTTTTAACCCCCACAAATAGAGTTGCTAATTTGAGGTAGTATAGGCTCTTAAAGCAAACCTCAAAACTATTCCAAAATTTTTGTATAAAATTCTCCTGAAAACGAACTGTACCTAACTTCACTTGAACATCCATAGCAGTTCTCATACTCAGCAAGTCGTCAACTCCACACGACAATGTTCTAATAGTCGCAGCGAGTATTTCCCAAAGGCACGCCACTTTCTAGTGGCGTGATCATTTTACACTTACATTATTTCTGTTGCTGTGCATGTTGCGACTTTTTGTTGCGAAGGAATCGTGTAAGTGGAAGTGACAATAGCTGGTGGCAGTAAGATAAAGTTGTGTTGTGTTGTTGTTGTGTTGTTGTTATGGGCATATTCTATTCAGCAGTATTCGCTTAACGACAAAGCCACTAATAATTATTCGGCTTTCGTTTGGATACTCCCGGTTGACAAACTCCGTTTTGCTTCGCTGAATCATGGTTGGGACGGCTTGTCACAATTCGAACGAAATCGAGCTGCTTTTTTTCGAGCTTATATCACCTATTCCGGTTTGCTTGTCTGTCTGTGCCATGTGTGTGTAGGTATGTAGTGTGTACTGTCACCCTAGTCGTTGATTTATCAACCTAACCTAGTCAATAATTCATCAAATAATACCATTCGCTCACACAACCAACAATAACATAAACACTCGTCTAAACAAGCTCTAAAACTGCAACAACTCATACACCAGAACAGACTTTGGAGCTATTCAACAACACAATAACATCTAGCTTGACCACAGAATAGATTGACACTGCTGAATGCGTGGACCAGTTTACCACGGGAAAACATTGGGATTTAATTTAATTAAAATAAAAAAGGTACGAAATAAAACGTACCTAAGTATCAGAATATGTATACTTTATTATAATTATTATTTTTAGGTCGTTCTGGAGCCGCAAGCCACAAACTTGATCATTGAACTGAATTTTTTTTTTTTAAACAAAAATCCGTTTTTTTTTTAATAATCACGCAAATTTGTTTTTTTTTTATTTTGGCTGTCTTTTATGATTTTTTTTTGTGTATTATTTAGTAGGTCTGAGAATAGGTCGTAGCGTAGGTGATTTTTTATACCCCTAGATGTATTTTTATACCCACCACGCGGGTAAAACCGCGAGGCGCAGCTAGTATTATATGTCTCGTTTACCCTTGCCATTGGATTTGACAAGTTTGTCCTTGACTCTTTTAAATTGTCTACCGCTGTTATCCGTCCACATTTTCTATTTTGTGTTGAAGCAATTCAACTACGCGATAAAATCTCTACTACCCACATTCAAACTATATCTAACATCGTCCATAAACCAGCATTGTTTGACGGTGCAATCGCGTGGTTGTAAAATAAACGGAAAACGTAAAATTTATCATAAATCGCACTAGTTCTGTTTGACAGTATTGTTGTCTTTTACTGGCACATAAAACTGGAAAGAGATAGAAGTTATGAGCTTCGAGGATGAATTTTTTGATGCATTAGGATAGCTTTTTCATATCTGTGTGTAGCATAGTTGTACGTCTTTAGGAGATGGTTTTTTGTAGTTCCAATATTGACTTCTATCTCTGTTAATGGCAAGCGAAGACTGAGGTCTACTATAGAAAGGGCTTGCCCAAAAGATGCATGTTTACTCGTGCTTTGAAGATTTTAAGTGATAGGGAACACACGCTTGCAGAATGTTCCAAACTTTAGCCGTGCGCGTTAAGCAGAGGTGTAAACCAATGTAGATGACAATGACCTTTGAAAATAGTAAAAAAAATGAAAAATATCATAGTAGGATGAAACCCATTGGAAAATAAACAGAATATAACAAAAATGAAAGGAAAAATAATTTATTTTTTAACCGACTTCTAAAAAAGGAGGTTTCTCAATTCGACCGTATATATATATATTTTTTTATGAGTGTTCGCGGATAACTTCGTCGTTTATGAACCGATTTAGATGATTATTTTTTTGTTACAAAGGAGATATCTCAAGTGTGGTACCATGATAAGAAAACAAGGGTCTGATGATGGAATCCTAGAGAAATCGAGGAGAACCTTCGAAAATCGTACTGGTGACTAGTGCGTTTGTTAAAGCACTACTATTTAATGCTGGTCTGGAGTCGATCTGATGATAGAACCGAAAGACAGTCGTGGGAACTCCTCAACGATTTACAGCAATTACCTGGTGTTTGGGCTTGACTAATTTGTATTGATGAGAACTTTACACTTAGATGGGTTGTGACTCTCATTAGGGGTCTGATGAAGGACAATCAAGGGAACTCCTCAACGTTTTACGGTAGCTACAGGTCGCGGCACATAACTCCAGCGCTGACCGTTATTGCGCAGAAGTAAAAATTAAGAATGTCTTGGCGTGCGTTGCGCCGATTGGCTCTCCAGTCGTATAACATGCGCAGCTATCCCCTCCACGTTTCGTTCAGCGCTAGAGTTACGTGCCGCGACCTGTACCTTGTGCTTAGACTTAATTCATTTCTATTGATGAGAACTTTGCACTAATGTGGGTTATAGGTGCCATCACAGGTCTAACGATGAAGACTATAGACAGTCTACGGAATTCCTCAACGATTTACAGCAGTTACTTTTTGTTGGGCTTACTTCAAATTGAAGTTTGCATAGCAAATATTTGTATAGGATAAATTGCAACTAAAAATGGAAAAATTAAAACTTTTTGCAAAAAATAAAACCTTTGTTTGATTGATTTAGTTTTTTTGTCACCGACTTCTGAAGCTAAAGTTATTTTTCAGTTTCTTGTTTTTTTTTTTTGAAGTCGGTCTTATTGTTTGCAAAAAGTTTTTTATAATCCCTACAACTTTGCCGTTTAACATTTTTCCATAGGACTTGTAGTTTTGCCGGAAATCGAGATAAATCGTTTTTTACCATTAAACTCCCTTCCACTTTCCGACCTCAGATCGCCTGTAAATTATTTTTCCTTTCATTTTTGTTATATTTTCTTCCTTTTCCAATGGGTTTCATCGCACTATGATTTTTTTCGTTTTCAAAAATTATCTGCACTGGTCTAGTGAGCCTATTTACATTTTGCCAGTTTTTGGAGAACGTCAGTATATAAATCTGCAAAACAAATTCTTCTTCTTCTGACATGAATAGCTAACACGAATAACTAACGTGACTTTAAAATAAGCTGCTGGTCAGCAAAGTTAGTTGTTTGAACTAAATAGTTGACAATATTATGCCAAACTTCAGCATGTTTTAAGCGGCATATTATTCTGTGGCACATCGAAACTTTGGAGTATTTGGGTTTAACCGTACTGGACCTTTTACTAATATTTTCTAGGGTTTCGACATTGAAATGTATATCAGAACCTTGATATGATCACTTTTTCTATAAGTTTCGATACATACCTACTCTTCATTCCCTACCCTAATCATGACCTAATGCGATGAGACTTGCGTCAAGCGACACGCGACACGACATCCTTCACGTGAGTACCGTCGCCGTGCATTTTTTAGGGTTCCGTACCCAAAGGGTAAAAACGGAACCCTATTACTAAGACTTCGCTGTCTGTCCGTCTGTCCTTCTGTCCGTCTGTCCGTCTGTCCGTCTGTCCGTCTGTCTGTCACCAGGCTGTATCTTATGAACCGTGACAGCTAGACAGTTGAAATTTTCACAGATGATGTATTTCTGTTGCCGCTATAACAACAAATACTAAAAACAGAATAAAATTAATATTTAAGGGGGGCTCCCATACAACAAACGTGATTTTTTTGCCCTTTTTTTGATAATAATGGTACGTGGAACCCTTCGTGCGCGAGTCCGACTCGCACTTGGCCGGTTTTTTTATTTTTTTATTCCCGCAATCGCTGTACAACAAATTGCGCGTCGCTGGAAAGCGTGGCTCGTGGCCGAGTAGTAATGAAGGTACAATCAAGTCATAAGAATATGAGAACAGATAAAAATGCGCAAAGTATGACATTTCTCATCTACATAAGTGGTAACATACTCGTGTGCATACAAAGTACTTGTAACTAGGACAGTGTTATTGTGGTTGTCAGCACTAAATTAGTAGACAAAGAAAGATGATATTCGTGTGGTTTTGGAAACTGAGCAAAGCCACTCAGTAAGTGGTTGGCGTAGAGCTCTTTGAGACAGATCTCATCCTAGGAAAATGCGTAAATAATTTCTAGCACTTTGTGTATTTGTAGTGCCAGTGTTGATGTGTCCAGGTTTAAAAGGTACGGGTGTACGAGATACTTCTGCTTTGTTACCGGAATGGTAACTCACATGGAAAACCTCCCAAGGTTTCTAAAGGCGACGATGACCAATCATAAAATAAGTAGAGAATCCACTTGATTTTCAAGTGGATTCTCTGCTTATCTATCACACAAAACGTTCAGTATTACAATTTATAATATTCAACGATACTAATACTTTGAACACTGAATAAGTAGGAGGTACAGAAGAACAGCTCTATAAAACGAGTGAAAACGCGTACGGCTATCTCAATCAAACACCGGTCGCAAGTGTGCGTGCACTCACTGCACGTGAAGCGTGTCTATGTGTGCGTGTGGCGATCTCAAACAAATACCTGTCGCAAGTGTGCGTGCACTCACTGCACGTGAAGCGTGTCTATGTGTGCGTGTGGCGATCTCAAACAAATACCTGTCGCAAGTGTGCGTGCACTCACTGCACGTGAAGCGTGTCTATGCATGCGTGTGGCGATCTCAAACAAATACCTGTCGCAAGTGTGCGTGCACTCACTGCACGTGAATCATGTCTATGTGTGCGTGTGGCGATCTAAAACAAATACCTGTCACAAGTGTGCGTGCACTCACTGCACGTGAAGCGTGTCTATGTGTGCGTGTGGCGTTCTCAAACAATTACCTGTCGCAAGTGTGCGTGCACTCACTGCACGTGAAGGGTGTCTATGTGTGCGTGTGGCGATCTCAAACAAATACCTGTCGCAAGTGTACGTGCACTCGCTGTACGCTCACTTGCGACACTACTGAAGCAAGTCTATGTAGTGTACTTATAACTTTTAGGTTAGGTACTTACGTATATATTTGAAACTTGCTTGCCGGATTATTTCCTAACTTATTACCGTCAAGGAACCTTGCAGTGTTCTCGAAACTCCGGTATTATCCGATGAGTATGTAACTTAATTGCAGAGAATAGTTAAGTACTTAGATAAATTATTATAATGTAGAGGATTTCGAATATACTTACTTTATAGTAGCATTATGAAGTTCTTCGTATTCTTGCCGTATAACCTTAATTCAGAGAAATGATTTATTGATTAGCAGCGACATAATTATTTTATGTATAACTGCCAATCAATATAATACCATTTCATTTCCGATCAACAGTATCAACATCACCAGCGGTGTCTAACCGCATGCAGTTCAAACTCAAACTCAAAGCATTTATTTCAATTAGACCATTACGGCACATTTGAATGTCAAAAATACGAAAAAGAAAATCAAAGCTATAAAGTCCCAGTCACAAGGCATAATAACTTGAGAAAGTACTGTAGTAGCAACTGAATACCAGTACTTTCCATGGAGCGACTGCCCATCTGACTTCCACAACCCCCTTGGTAATACGATACCCCTTGGTAAGGGTGGTTGTCAGACTTTCGGGCCACTTGTCACGACTGTCAAAAATCTTCAAATGACAGACAGAACCAACGGTTAAACGTGCCTTCCGAGGTACGGGAGCAACTCGGTATGTAATGAATGGTCAACCACCTAAGGACCGACCCTGGTAAGCGCTGCTTAACCCTACAGTGCGGCTGTTAGCTAGGAACTCAGCTCCCAAGAGTAAAAAAGCTATGCCAACAATTATTGGAAAAAAAATCTAGAACTCCCAAGCAATTTTTTTCGGAAAAAGCTATAGGTAGATCTATATTTTTTTTTGGAAAAACTAGATTCACTAGCTAGGAAGACAGTTACCCATTACAGGCCGACGTGAATAAGATAGCTCCCCATCGAGAGTTTGACTCAATACATAAATAAATTAAAAATACGATTGGTAAAGAATGCCAATTATAATTTGAATATACGGCCAATTCAAATTGATAGGCAATCTGATCAACAATCTGTTTTTCGACCGCAGCAGTTTTAACTAAATCTGTTTTTGTGATTGGCTGAACAAAATTACCAATCATTTTAATGGACACTCGATTTGACGGTAGATTGAAAAGATAAGCTTTCAGAGTTCAGAGATTGAAGGTATAAATCATAACATAACACCTGTTCTCCCCGAGCGGTTCGGCAGATACATATACCCATACTTCGCCAGAAATAAGGATGGCGCCTACTACCATCAACCGGGCAGAAATATATAAATAAATATAGCTGGACATTACAAACACCCCCATCTAGCGCCACACTAAGCAACAAGGCTTGTGTCGTGGACACCAAATAGTTGGTATACTACAAAGACACTTTTTCTACATAAAGCGTGTAAAACACCTCTTAACGAAGCCAAAAGGCACTTGTTCTCCTCGTCATTGCAATCATTTTTTTGTTCTACACCATACCTAGGAACCTTCTAATTACGAAGATATTAGGGGTCAAAGTTCCAACTTTTTGACAAGTTTTTTTTTTAATACAAGTTTTTAATGTAAGATTTTTACTTTAAACACCTCCACGACCCCCGTACTATTCAATCCATCCATCAGCACAATATTTTGAGTGCGTTACATTGAGTTCTACCACAAAACATGATTTATCACCCCAAAACAAAAAGTCGTTTCCCAGCAATAATATTTGCGTAAAGAAACTTAGTACACACAGAAACACAACAGAACGCTTGAATGCTTGGTTGACGGCTTCGTGATGAGGTCTTTTACACCCTGGATGTAGACTCCATATATATAGACACTCCGGGCGGTTCCTATGAAATGTGTGATGGTAAGGTGACCTAGGACCACATGATCAGGAGTAGCACCACCACCATTCTTCTACCTTTATACCAAATTTATTTGGGGTCGTTGTAGCATATTTTCTTCATCCATGCTTCTGCATTAGTCGTCACATCAGCAGTCACCTCCTTTCTAATCATATCATCTTTTACACAGTATATCCAAAGCTCTGCAGCAGCTCAGTAGTATTAAATATAATATACTTTAAAGCGTAATGGTAAAGCCAGATTGAATCTTTATAAAAAGTAGTCCGCGACCGAAGGCAGACCAATTAAGCATAGTTCCCTTGCGCTAGATCTCCGGATGCGACTCAAAGCGGCCTGATCACACCACGCCCCGGGGAAATCAAGGCTAAAGTACAACCACCATAGATTAATACTGCAGAAGGCTTAAGAAACCATGTATTTACAAAGACATTTTAATATGGAAACGATATACAGCACAACGTGAATAAAATCGTTATCAGTTAACCAGCTCGGAGTCTCGAGACGCCCTGTGCGATATCAGACACCGGGTAATTATTGCATCATGTAATTATTGTTAAATGGATCCACTTCTATTCTTTTCTTTATTCAACCTCTTATTTTTTTGTTTATAACTTACCTGTACATATTCTTTCTTACTTTTAGCCGTGTGGTATCCGGCAGAGTAGAATAGAACCACCCCATTACACTCACGGGTGTCGTATAAGGTTACTAATGTCTGAGGCAGAACACCTTGCGCCTCCGTAAACCAGAGAATGGGCAGCAGCGTTTTCTGTTAGTCTTTCATCACTGCGATCTCCAATCCGCCTGCCAAGCGTGGAGATTACGGCAAATTCCTCCCATCATGGGGGAGGCTTATGTCCAGCAGTGGACGTTATGGGCTGTTGTTATTGTTGTTGTATTCTTTCTTTTACACAGCCCATCTTTAATTTTATATTTTTTTAATTTTAAGTATATTTCTATTGTATTAGATATAATCTGTATTAAATAATCTTACTTGCCCTTTTATTATTCTGCGAGTGCTGTGCACGAAGTGTGTGTGTGTGTGTGAAGTCGATAAGTGACGAATTCACTATAACCAAAATTGTTTGTGATTTATAATTTATGTATGTTTTAGTGAGTAAGTCGTTGAAGTGCCATAATAATAAATAAATAGAATAAAATAATATAATATAATAATAATAATAAATAATAATATATAATATAATATAATATTTTTTATATTTTTAAATGTTTTTTTATGTTGTTTTATTAAGAAATATTTAAAAATGTTAAAAATATGTATAAAGATGAATAAATAAATAGCATCGTCTCAACAGGTGCGATAGATTCTGCCTATAACTCAATTCAATTCAATTCATTTATTCTCTCTTCACAATATTGGTACATAAAAATCAACAATGTTTTTGACAAAGTAATATTCCACTATTGGAAGAGACTGGTGCCTGAAGTAGGTTTTCGAAGAAGCCTGTGTTACAGGTCACCAGGGCCCCCCCACAGCAAAACAATAATATCGTTAAAGGTTGAAAGACGATCTTGTGTAAACATCATTCATGGTCCCAAAAAGATCACAAAGAGACAATCAGTTGAAGGTTAACAATAGTACAAATAATAAAGAAACAAAGAAAGGCAAAATCAAAATAAAAAATGGAGAACTAATGGTCCACACGAGTGTAGTGTCGCGTATGAAAGTATGCTGGAGTGTGTGAATGTATGTTGCAGTGTATGAATGTATGTTGGAGTGTGCGAGAGCGAGGAATGAGATGTAAAAGCTAAAAATAACTCCATCGATAGTGCTGATGATTCCTTACCTGTAAAGAATCATCCTTCTAGAATATTTTCAACACTTGAAACGGTATATAGAATATGCAAATTCCCGTTATTTCAAGTGATACTTCTGTAAATAACTTCTCATGGCCAGTCTGCGGTTCGATGGCTAAACGTACGCTATTATCATAAAACTTTAGTTTCCATACGATGCGAGCTAGCAGTAAGTTAATCCGCAGATTAAAACTTAACCAGGGATTAGTTACTTAGTTAGTAGTTGAGGTTGAATTATTCTTTGTTTGGAAAACGGATCACTATCTTTTTAACCGGTTAAAAAAAACCGAGAAGGTTCGCATTTCGAACCTTATGATTTATTGTGAGATTTAGACGTTTATCATTTATAACACTTATTATTGTTCAGTTTGGTTTGATGGTCCCTTACTGGCCGTTATCTATAACTTACTTACGTATATCTGTTAGTTAATATGCCTACGTCTCGTAGCTATGGGTGTTTCTATAAACAAAGTTAGCTTGAAATTTCCTACCTGTCACTTGATTCATGGAAAAATCAAAGGAAGGTGTTCTGTGACGTTTTGTTCCTAACAGTCCGTAAGCTAAATGTCAAACAGACAGAGATAGCAACCGTCCGTTACCTGTTAGTAAGTTATTGAAAATGGCCGTTAAACATGCATGAATTGCAAAAATACAGGGTGTAAAAGACCTAATCTCGAAGCCGTCAACCAAGCATTCTGCACGTCAAACTAAGTAACTTTACGCAAAAATTATTGCTGGGAAACTACTTTTTTTTTAGGGGTGAAAAATCATGTTTTGTTACCACAAAACATGATTTTTCACCCCTACACATTACACACTACACATTACACATTGTTACATTGAGTTTTACCAAACTCAATGTAACACACTCAAAACATTGTGCTGATGAATGGATTGAATAGTACGGGGGTCGTGGAGGTGTTTAAGGTAAAAATCTTACATTAAAAACTTGTATTAAAAAAAAAACTTGTTTAAAAGTTGGAACTTTGACCCTCGATATCTCCGTAACTAGAAGGTTCCCAGGTATGACGTAGCACAAAAAAATAATCGCAATGACAAGGAGAAAAAGTGCCTTTCGGCTTCGTTAAGAGGTGATTTACACCCTTTATAACAGCTGCCCACAACATTATTAATCATAACAATTGTGCAGATTACCCAGTACCCATATCATTCATTCGAATCGCTAAATCGCTTGATACAGCCGCTTAGCAATCCCATTTGTACAGCTAAAAGGCTAAACACATAGGGGCTTAGCGGAAAAAACTCGGAAAAAGGATAATCCCTACAAACAAACGTAATAAGTGATAGCTTTATTAATGACCACTTTGCCGCTGTGTTCTCGTAATTGGATCAAAGAAATTAGAACAAAAAAACAAGAGTGTTTGTTCGGCTAGTAAAATAATTGGAATAATCCAATTTAAGAAATGCTCCGTATTAAAATGTTGGCTCTGGTTTTGTTGTATCAACCAAGTTTTATTATACTTACACAGTGTGTTTTGTTAATGGTTACCTACCGATACTTTATTAGTACTCATTTATTATTTATTATTTATTCCACATCCCCCGAAAAGTCATCTTGTTTTTTTACTCAGCTGATCTAGCCTTTATTACCGTCTGCCACCATTGGTCTACCACCACTGGTAATATGTTCAATGAAATGCTAACATCTTTAAATGTAGAGATACCTAAAGACGCGACGTGTAAATGATCTTATACAGGGTGTAAAAGACCTCATCCCGAAGCCGTCAACCAAGCATACTGTACATCAAAATAAATAACTTTACGCAAAAATTATTGCTGGGAAACTACTTTTTTTTGGGGTTAAAAATCATGTTTTGTGGTAGAATTCAATGTAACGCACTCAAAACATTGTGCTGATGGATGGATTGAATAGTACGGGGGTCGTGGAGGTGTTAAAAGTAAAAACTTGTATTAAAAAAAACACTTGTCAAAAAGTTGGAACTTTGACCACCAATATCGCCGTAACTAGAAGGTTGCCAGGTATGGTATAGAACAAAAAAAATATCGCAATGACGGGAAAAAAAGTGCCTTTCGGCTTCGTTAAGAGGTGTTTTACACCCTTTATATTAGAATATAAATCGAATTTGAATAGAATTACTAAATAATTTTTCTCAAACATACTTGGAAATTTGGGCATTATTTTGACAACCTTCTCCGTCCATCAATGCCTCTGTTGCTGGCCGCTGCAGTAACGATAATGCGAGGAAATTAAAACTCTCGCGTTGAAGAGTTCATTTGTTTTTTTTTTTCAATGAACCGCTTTCTATTTGCAAACCAATTCGAAATTTAAATAAAACTATTGATAAGTTACCTCCTTGGTTGCCATGTTTCAGAGTCGTTCCAGCGAGTTGCCGGCCGCTGCAGTAATGTACTTTTTCCTGAAAAAGAGCGTAAAAAATAACAAATTACTATATTTATTCTTTTTAATACGCATAATATAAAGACAATAATTGTGGATGTGGCTCTGGACTCGGACACCTTCAGACAGACTCTTATGGATGGCGGACTGGCTACGGTATGGTAATTTGACCACAACTTTGCTGAAGCACTACACCGTTAGCCGTGTGGTATCCGGCAGAGTAGAATAGAACCAACCCATTACACTGACGGGTGTCGTATAAGGCGACTAATGTCTGAGGCAGAACACCTTCCGCCTCCGTAGACCAGAGAATGGGCAGCAGCGTTTTCTGTTAGTCTTTCATCACTGCGATCTCCAATCCGCCTGCCAAGCGTGGAGATTACGGCAAATTCCTCCCATCATGGGAGAGGCTTATGTCCAGCAGTGGACGTTATGGGCTGATGTAGTAGTAGTGTAGTTGCTGAAGCAGCTGTCAGAGTTAGGTTTCTGCGGCCGATCCGCAATATATCCATAGAGTTTGACAGATCCCTTAATATCGGTCAGGTCAATTGACTTTAAGAACTCTGAGGATAAATTAGAAAAGGTAATAAAAAACGAATTACATTCCTATATTCACCTGCGTTCATTTTTCGACCACAAAGGAATGCTGTACCAAAGTGTGGCATCCTACGCGTTTGTTATTGGCACACCGACTGACGTCACCTGTCAGTTGGCTGTCACCGGTGAAATGGATCAACTTGTAGCTGTCACTGCATAATAAACGCATCTTTTCATACAGAGAAGGGACTAGATCATCACGATTGATTACTACATAATTAACCAGCCTATAACGTTCCCACTGTTGGGATATAGGAATCATAGTGAGAAGAGAGTGATTGAAAGGAAAGAAGTGGTTTGGAACATGCCACAACTCACCACGCGACGCGACTTGCGGATCGACGACGGTACTACAACACGCGCGGCGAACAAGTTACACGTACGCGTGTCGTTTGTCTCAATTCGCATCGCGCGTAGGTGTAAACGACGTTTAAGCACGTTATCATTTAGAAACACACGAGTCGTTCATCAACTCGTCCCACAAGCCTATGGCCCATTTGGGACGAGTTGATGAAAATCAAAATAAATACGGATAGAAACTGACGGCTTTGAAGGCAATCCACGACAGAAGATGTGCGCTCAACTGAAATTGAGCGCCAGGAATGTTTAATAATACTGACGCCTCTAGACGTACTAGGTATTCTAAACTATGTAAAACAAGAGCAGTTTTATGACAAATAAAATATTAGAAACCACAGTTAAAATAAAAATTAACGGCCGTACTAAAATAATTTCAGCTTGTTTTTTTACCGACTGAAAAATCACCACCCATTAAGTGAACTGTGAGCATAACTAACACAACTCTCGTCCCAGCGATTAAAGTTAACTGCAAATCATAACGAGATAATACACAATGTTGCTACTCTAGTTATTGTAAAAAACAACGCAACCATTTAAAATAATGACTTTATTTACGACCTCAGTGACACTATGTAGGAAAAAGCTCAGAAAGTAAAATAAATGAAACGATGCAAACCTACGTTTAACCACATGCGGGTCTAAAATGGCCGCTTTTTCAGAATCCACGCAGAATCTTAGAAGAATCACGTTGGGAATTTTGAATTCTTAAAATTTACTTTAATCTCATAATCATAAACTCCATTTTAAGAATTTTGGATTTTTGCCGTGATTCATATTACGATTCTGCTAAAGCGGCCACTTTAGACCCCCTGGCCAGGCGACACGCGTGATGCGAAAGCCACTACAGAAAAAACAAATGAAAAAAAATTACTATGAGTATGCAACGAGTCACGGTGACGGTATACTCATTCAAAAGAAACAAGTGCTACACGCCCGATTTAACTCAAATCGTATTGCCTGAGGTAATGAACGGATCATTAGTGCAAAGTATTGGAGCATTCGATTTTTCATCTCGGGTAAATTAGATATTCGTTTAATCAAATAGTCTTTAGAAGCATACATACAGGTAGGTCCTGTCTAATTACACTATAAAAGCTTGATGACTTAGGATTCTGTCCGCCACCCCGGGTCATGACCATCTCGACCATAAGTCACGACAGCAATGTTTAAACAGCACAAAGACTTATTTAATCTTTGAGCAAGCGATTGTTAAAGCCACAATCTATACCTATACGTAGGTAAGCGCGTTTGAGCTCGTTACAACATTGTTTGAAGTGGCTCTTCTGTTCAAGAGCTCCATTGTTTGTCGCGGATTTGAGATTGGCAACTTGATTTGTATGCAAAGTGGATTTTATATTGTTGATTTTAAGAGGAGTTTGTACAATGAATTGGGACATCTTATACAGTTTTTGTTTATCGTTTGTGAAAGTGGAAATGGCCGCGACTTATGAGATCGTAGATTCCATCAGACACGCACTTTATTTGTGTAAATTTCTCCTTAATCTCTTACTAACAAAAATGGTTCCTATGCTGTTCCGAGTAAAAACAATTTAATTATTTATTTATTTTATTTAATGCTCTCAAAATGGTGAAGGAACACAATAACATAATTGTTAAGGGTTAGATTCCCAGGTTGGGCGATGTGTTATTACATTTTTTTTTTGAGTGAGACTAAAACTTTTCTGACGAAATGTGGGTGTGCTTATAATGCACGCTTCTGCCTAACCCTCCGGGGCTTACAGGCGTGATGTTATGATTTACACGGAGTTTTATGTGTAGGTACACATCTTAAACGTTAATAAAGACACCAAAATAATGTGGTGTATTCATCACACGGGATTATCTCAGGATATTATTATTTATTAATTGGACTGCGGATTCCGTCTACTTTTCGGCGCAATACCCGTCTATTGCATACTCCTGTGGTAGGAACGAAATATAGACGAAACTCATACTTAATTAGAGCGAGTCATACGTATAATGCGGTTGGCCAGGGCGTCGACATCGATATTTTCAGTACTAGCATCTCAAAATTAAAAAGGACTCTTTGCAATTTATTTTTTGATAGCGTTAACTAAGTGAATGGAAGTTGCGCTGTTTGAAACTCATGTTTACAAACACTGATATTTTTGTTACTAGCTCTTTTCTATATGTGAAAACTTTTAATTGGCCTTTATTTTGTTACTCTTAATCATATGTAAATTTTTAGCTGTAAGTTTTCCTAAAACTGTAAAATAAAATAAATAAAATAAAATATTACGTCACGGTTATGACATCATCATTATGACATGTCTCCTGGTGTCATACATTTATGTCATAGCGGTATGTCATCGGACAAATACGGTGGATTCCTTAAGGAGACAATGATCTTTGTCTTGGATAAGCAAAGGTTTTTATTTCATTTTCCTGGGTTTTATTAATGTGTTGGATGTATGATGGAATGGATGAACATGGCACATATACCTACTATGTATATTTTCAATTTTCCTAAGAGGTTTTTGAAGTGAAAACTTCTTTAGGCGCGTTGAGCACTTTTTGGGTGAATGAAAAACATTGAACTCATCGTCACGTAACGTAACGTGCAGTCACGCTTCGTAGCCGTTCCTAGCACTCGTAGCATCCGCTACGGCGTAGCACCACATAGGCATGCTCGGGGCATTACCAGTGCTACGACTGGGGCGGGGTCTGTGTACTTTTTGTTTTCACTTCTATCGGCAGTCCCCAAAGACTGCTCCAATTTTTTTTCTTAGCCTAGGTATATGGGGATGGCAACTATGGAACTAATGGCGCTAGCATCGCTTGAACCAAACATCGTCATTGGTTGAAAATCTGTCAATGTCATTTTATATTTCAAAATAGTTTGACCTCATTGGTCAGATTGGGTCTAAACTACGGACGCGCCATCTACAATCAGCTTTGACCAGCCTTCCCCATTGTCCCACTGCTGGGCAAAGACCTCTCCCATAGCCTTCCACTCTTCTGTTTGTGCTGTCAATCTCCCAGAATCGCCTCCAAGTCGTCACGCCAGTTTTCTGGCCCTCCCTCGGCGGCGACACCCGTCTTCTGGCACCTTCTGCGTGACGACTCTGGATTTAGCAAATAATTAGAAATATTTCCTGGGGACACCCTCGTGGGTCTAGTAGTTTTATGCGCTACTGCTACGCTTGAGGTTCTGGGTTCGATTTCTAGGTCGGGCAATGAGTTATTTGGGTTTTTCCATCAGGAATTTCTCAGCAGAGTCTGGATTTGTGACCAGTTTACTAGTAAAATGTGGGTGTACACCTCTGCCTATGTGCCTATGTGTAGAAAATGTTAAACCAATCATCATCATCAGCCTATAATGTTCCCACTGCTG
Organism: Xestia xanthographa; assembly: GCA_905147715.2. Taxonomy (NCBI): domain Eukaryota; kingdom Metazoa; phylum Arthropoda; class Insecta; order Lepidoptera; family Noctuidae; genus Xestia; species Xestia xanthographa. The sequence continues at coordinate 2,752,622 of LR990644.1, read as the reverse complement.
GGACACGGCCTCCTCTTAATGAGAGGGAATGGGCTATAATCTACCACGCGGGCCCAATGCGTCTTCGAATTTTTTTTTCTAGGACATGCCGGTTTCCTCACGATGGTTTCCTTCACATAAATTACACAAAGTAATACGCCTGTCTCGGTTCGAACCCACGACTTACTGTTCGTAAGTCGGGGCCGCCACCACTGGGCCACCGCTGCTCTCCAATAACAAAACCAATAACAGCTGCTTATTCCCAGTACCTATATAAAATATTATAATACGTATAGCTACTTTATAAACAAGTAAATGAAACCAACTGCCAAGATCTCGTATGCACATTATATTAAAAGTTGTTCGACTCTCATAACTTTCCGCTGTGTCCCACTTTGTGAAGTATTTCAGAAAGTTACAAGTTTTCAACGAGGTATGCATGTACTGACTTTGTCAACTTCAGAAGTATTTTTGAAGTTAATTTAAAAGTGCTTACAGATTTTGATGAGGAGCTTGGAGACTTGATTTGAGACGGGTAAATAATGGCTATATAATAAGCTGATAATAGGGTGAATTAGAAAGATACTGTATTTTATTTATTTATTTAATACTTCAAGCACAAAGTACAGAGGCGGAGTTAATGCCATAGGCATTCTCTACCAACTGGTAGGTAAGGTGGTAGTGGTGGTAAGGTTAGCTAACCTTTAGATGATGCAGAGACAAGCAGTGGTAGGTGTGACTTCTGAAAAATAGAGAATAATTTTATTTAATACTACGATACACTACAAGGATATATAAATACTATACACATATCCACACACATGTATTACATGTACTTTCTTCTTTTTAAAAACTTGTACACTTTTTAGCCACGATTTATCATTACAAGTATCATTACAAGATAGGATACTTGGAAAATCCAATTTTTAGCCAATAACGTAAGTAACTGTTTAAAATACAACAAATTAATTAATTTCAAGTATTTGTTATTTTAGACGTTGTGAGTGAGATATTTATATAGGTATTTTACCTATTCTATGGGAAAATCAGGCTGATATTTTATGGTTAGATTTTTTATAACCATCACACCTGTCTTGTTTTGCTAGCTTCTATTAACCTTGTATAAATTGTAACACCTATTTGTATTTCCGAAAATTTATAAAACAAGGTTCGATAAACTTGTAAACCTGTAGGTAAATCTGTGAGAGCCTGAATTATGCACATGTGTGTAGTGCCGTGTACGTCCGTAAACATCAATTAGGTACTGGCACTGTAGCCGTAATTATGGGAGCTTACTTATGACCCGAGTTGTGATCATTCAGAAGGAAATAGCGGCGGGATGTGGAATTCCATCCCACTTCCCGCAGGGGACTCCCCTCAGTTTAACCGGATCTTTACGAAGGACCAACTAGAGTCTTTTGTTGCGTTTTTTTAAATTGTGGAAACAATTGTCACTGAACTTCTGTATAATATGTAATACAATACTATTGGGTATTAATATTGCAGGATTAAAACGATAATATTAATTACTAGCTGACCCGCGCAACTTCGTCTGCGTTACATGTGAGAGAGAGAGTGTAAGTCAACCTTAAAAGATAGACATATTACCTATGCTATCGCGGATTTATTTTTAATCAAGTGGGCAACAATTTAATATACTTAACTTTAATCTACCTACTTATGTTTTTCCAAATAAGGGCTTGCCACGACAGCGTTACGTCTTCATCCTTAGACACTCGATGACAGTCATAGTCCAGCTAGGTCGAAAGTTCTCACCAAAGGTGCAGGAAATTAACCTAAACACGATTTTTCAGTTTTAAATGGAACCAACTGTGAGATATACCCTACCTACGCTTTTCACAAAAAAAAAGGAGCATGCTTATATTATTAGACTTCTCTGTAAAACGTTATGCGTGATCACTGATCATACAATCAAACATAAAAAAAATACGCGTCGAATTGAGAACTTCCTCCTTTTTGTTTCATCGGTTTAAAAACCAAACTTGTGGCAACTGACACGGGCAGGGTCATTCTTTCACGGAAAATCTTAATACTGTGATTCAGAAAATGGAGTGAAATGAACAACGCCATCTATCACCAAGATATTAAACTGCTAAAATATCATGAACGGAAATCATGCTATGTAAATTCAAAGCAGCATCATGTAGACTAATCTAGAGTGCCATAAGCTATAATAACTTTTTTAAAGCCGGTCAGTCGATCTAAAAGTTATCAGGTGAGCACATTTTTTGTCATTATTACCATTTTAGTACAATAGATGTCGCTGCATCTTACATTTGATGATTATTTCTTCTTGAACACTTTAAATTCATATATCTTTTGATATACTTAACTGATTGCGATGAAACAAAAACTAAATAATACCTCAAGATACGCACAATTTTTATGTATAAAAGTTATCTACATTGGTTTCGTAAATTTAACGTGATGCTTGATCATCGAAACAGACAAACAGAAAAACAGACAAAAATTCCAAAAATGCTGGAAATTTGTTCTGTTGGTTATCTTTTCACACCCTGGCAATTTTTTTGCGAAATATTTTCGATGTACAAAAATGATTTTTCTACAGATTTATTAGAAAGGGTGTAAAACACCTCATAACGAAGCTGAAAGTCACTTGTTCTCCCCATCATTGCGATCATTTTTTTGGTCTACATCATACCTGGGAACTTTCTAGTTACGGAGATATTTGGGGTCAAAGTTCCAACTTTTTGACAAGTTTTTTTTTTTAAATACAAGTTTAAAATGTAAGATTTTTTACTTTAAACACCTCCACGACCCCCGTACTATTCAATCCATCCATCAGCACAATGTTTTGAGTGCGTTACATTGAGTTCTACCACAAAACATGATTTATCACCCCAAAAAAAAAAGTCGTTTCCCAGCAATAATTTTTGCATAAAGTTACTTAGTTTGATGTACAGAATGCTTGGTTGACGGCTTCGTGATGAGGTCTTTTACACCCTGTATGTATAGATTTTGAGAGTTATATTAACAGAACATTTTTCTCTTTTCAGGTAAGTTATACGATTTTTGAAAATCAGCAGTCATTGCACTTTAACTGGATGGTATTCTTCGGTAAGGCATTATTTATACAACCTTAGTTTTAGGATTCATCCATACGTACCCACGAGATATAACGCACATGTTTATATATAGGATCATGCAACAGTAAACTCTCAGTGCTCTTGACTGTATTTTAAGTTGAATAATATGCATTTTAAACTTGTATTCGTAATAAAACGTGGAAAAAAGTTGGAACTTTGACCTCCAATATCTCCGTAACTAGAAGATTCTGACTGATTAAGAATGCCTTGTGGTATTAAGTCCGCCGTACCACTATTGTACATGAATTTTAAATAAATAAGATTCCAAGGTCGTTGCAATGTTTTTTTTTGTATCGCTACGAAAAAATAATAATCGTAATGACTGGGAGAAAACGTGAATTTTTGATTTGTTATTCGTCTTTTTACACCTGTTATTTTTCTTTCATTAATGTAGTTTATTAACATAAACTAAACACCTTTTATAATTTATTGCTACAGTTGACCGCACAACATTTTATACATATAAATAGAGTTTAAAAATAATTACACCTTTTTTTTCGGATGGGAAATCATCAAATGACTTTTCCCGCTCTGGGCAGAGCAGGAGGGAGTGTCAGACTTTTACGGACTAAAACCCATCCATGTTCCTACATCGCCCTTTGTGTTCCGGGGCCACGGTATCTCTTTCGAACAGTCCCGCAACCCCGGAAAATAATTACATCTAGAGCTTTAAAGTTCTAGAAATCACAAAATCAAGTGAATTTAATAAGAAACGTAAATATTATGTGTCGTACAAATAAGTACCTACCCGGTACTTATTTGTACGACACATAATATTTATTAGTTAAACAAAATCTGTATCTAACGAGTTTCGACGTCGATTCATTAACAAATAAATTGGTCGTTGAAACAAACATTACTATTATTTATTAGAATTTATTGCACAAAAACTAATAATGTATCACATAAAGCTAGTTTTATTGCTTTCAGCTATTTTGTGTGTACAGTCACCGATCATCTGTCCCACAAACATCATCTGCCTAGCCTTTTTCCAACTATGCTGGGATCAGCTTCTAGTCTTACCACATACAGCTGAATTCCAGTATTTTACAAGGAATTACTGCCTATCGGACCTCCACAACCCAGTAACTGAGTAATACGGTACCTCTTGATAAGATTATGTCAGACTTTTGAGCTTCTGACTACTCGTAACGACTGTCAAAGATCTACAAATGACAGCCGGGACGGCTTCATGAGCATTTCGAGGCACGGCGGAAACTCGGTATGTATAATAGTCACCCATCCACAGAAAAGGGTCAACAGGCAAGCAACGTATGTAAGCGCTGCTTAACCATGAATATAGACCCTAGCTGTTATTACTATGAAAATAAATTGTCCCTACGACTTAACACCCCGTTCACGACTCCAGCTGAAACGATTTGCGTCAAGCGAAACTCGCGTATCACTTCTTTTCTTCGCGTGAGTACCATTCTCGTGTCGCGGGTCCGTGGCTTAGACCCCCAGTGGTCGAGGCACCCGTGGTCGGCGCCCCCGATTCGCGCCATACTCGGAGCTTTTGTTTTTTTCATTTTTTATGTCTCTGCAGTCGCTGTCGCAAAACGCGTGTCGCTTAATCGTGTAGCTCTTGGCCAAGCAGTGTAAGTGTTCTCAAAATCAAATTATAACCACGCCACGTTCGGTAGACTATACCTACCTACTTTAACCTAAATTTTTAAATTTTTAATATTCTCTGATGCAAAGCACTTGCACTTATCTGCGTACGGAGGAATTTATTATTCAGTAGAATTTATTTCTACGTGTTAGGCATACTAATTAGTACAGTAGGATAAGCGAAATGAAAATTTTTGTGAATGTACTGATCTGCGAAATTATCGCGGAGATAGCTTATTTATTACTACCGACACGCCTCTGTTTTCTTACGTTGAGCTTTTGCCAATACATTGAGGTTTCTTTATCATACATACAATATCTTCGTCAGATTTGCCTGTTTATGTAGTTTTGTGTTACGCCTTGTACGATGAAACGAAAACCAACGTCAACAAAAAAAAAACAAGTGTTCTTTTTTTGTGCTTTTTGGAAATCTGTCATTAAAAAAAAAAGTAATCTTGGCGTTCTCTCATCACGATCAACTTACTGGAAAACTCTCTTGGCTAAAAAAAGAGAGAATCAAATGTCTTTGATAAAATTGTAGGTGTTATTGTGTTTACATCACGAATTTCTCAGTAGCAACCATAGAATCTGGATTTGCATCCGGTCAATAATAACAGACTTGCCCCCAATTACATGGAACTTAAACATTACCACTAGCGAAATGTGGGTGTACTTCTAAGTACACCGCAACTTAACCCTTCGGGAATAACAAGCGTGATGATGTTATGTAATGAGATGATATTGGAATGTATTAAAAACACATTAAACTGTCAATCACTGTTAACAAATACGTAATACCACTCACAGCAGTGCGTAAATCACACTAAGTCCAAATAAGTCATAGATTTGGCAGTATGGCGTGGCCCTAGGATCATTACTCACAATTTGTAGCTGACAGCCGAACCTACCCTGAGCACCGACCCTTACCAGGCTATACCTACTATACTACATAATATACCTACATTCTAGTTTCTAGATCAATTTGAATCAAGGCTTTTACCCATTATACTAATCATAGGAATGACTTATAGTTTCGACCTAAACTAAAGGCCAGCACACACTAGAAGCGGCAGGGCAGAGTGTTATATCAATATCCAACTTAAATTAATACTTAGCTAGTGGTAACAAGATACATATTTATATGTTCAATGCCACGAAGGGGGATCTTGAAACATTGGAATCTGTATCTTGTAACCACTAGCTACGTATGAATTTACGTTGGGTATAAAAATCGCTGCAACGCGACAGTATTCTGGCGAAGGTAGTATAGTAGTATATTATAGTGACGCAGCCACGTGTTTCTTAACGCAAGTCGCATCGCGTGAGGTTGTGGATGGGGCGATAAAAAAGCCAGTCACACACTTGATCGTCAAAGGCCCGTCATAAAAATGCAATTAAGTATACCAACTAAAGTTTACGAGAATCAAGTGCCCCAAGTACCCAATCCTCCGTGGACCAGAAACACTTTTCACGCGATAAATCTCAAATTGGATATCTTATAACCCTTGAGCTGCCAACCCGACGTTGCCAAGAATTTAATGTACCGTGCGAAAGTATAATACCTACCATTGTAGCCGTACTATTGTCGAATGTCCCATATTTGGGATGAATTTATAAAAATCATGGGTAAATGGACTATTGAATGTTTATAATGACGGCAGAAACTTATATGGAATGATATTTTATTATTAAAATACTAATAATATAAACAATACAGAGAGAATCGTGGCCACATGAGTCGAATAACATTAAGGGCCTAACATGCCTCAAATGGCTTAGCATGATCCTCCGTTACGCCTAAAATACTGCAGCATTCATTTTGAAATAAATATATGGTAAAGTTGAGGATTAATGCTAGGTACTATGTGTAGCGAAAACACGATTCCATAAACTTTTCTCGATAGAAAAAAATCCAAAGTTACCTCCAAATCGATTAGTAAACCGCTGGTATCCAAAAAGTACTTCAAATTAGATCATGAAACTTTGCATACTAACTGAACTAACTATAAAGCAGGTCTTATGTGTTTTATTTTTTTAGTCCAATCAATAGATTTTTTGTAAATCGCAAGAAAACACTCATTTCGCACTATTCGGCCGCAGTGACTGACGTAACAACCGCTTTGTAGTGCAAACTGATTAGAACTTTATTCTAACAGTATTTCAAACGAAGTTTGAACTACCACAAATAGAGTTGCTAATTTTAGGGTTAGAAGGACCTTAAGATACGCTTGCCGTGGTCGGTCCATAGACGGGTGATCTTTATTTTTTTTGGTCTTTGGTTACCGTCCACCCACCAGACAGCGGAGACCACTCCGCGCCACGGCGTGCATATCCCGCTGGTCATGTGTAGATCTTTGATAATCGTAATTGGCGCTCAGAAGCGTGAAAGTTTGACATCCAGTCTAGGGTTAACTAAGTACCTACTGCTTGTGGAGCTGGTTTGTGGAGATATTTAGCTTCATGCGGTAAGCTCGAATATGCTTCGTTGGTGGAGTGGTCGCAAGCTCGCAGTGCATGTGGTCCTGGGTTTACTCCCGGGTCGGGCAAAGTGCTATTTGGTTTTCCCATTAGGAATTTCTAAGTAACAGGCACGAAGTCTCGATTAGTGCTCGTTTGATAGCAATAATCTCGGGGGCATTACATGGGACTTAAACTTAGCCGTGTGGTCTCCGGCAGAGTAGAATAGAACCAACCCATTACACTCACGGGTGTCGTATAAGGCGACTAATGTCTGAGGCAGAACACCTTGCGCCTCCGTAGACCAGAGAATGGGCAGCAGCGTTTTCTGTTAGTCTTTCATCACTGCGATCTCCAATCCGCCTGCCAAGCGTGGAGATTACGGCAAATTCCTCACATCATGGGTGAGACTTATGTCCAGCAGTGGACGTTATGGGCTGTTGTTGTTGTTGTTGTAAACATAACCGGTGCAATGCGGGTCTACTATTAGGTACACCTCAGCCTCACTCTACGGGGATTACATGCGTGATGTTATGTTTTGATAACTTATCCATTTGCCAGTAAAACGATGGTGGAAATGACCTTTTTGGCTGTTTAGTAGAACCTTAGAACGTTTGAGTCTGTAGCGTCTTCATTAATTATTTATTAATATTATAGTTATTACTTTAGTGAACTTAGTATGTAAGTAATTTAAGCTTTCGGTTCTCACGGCAAGCCCGCAGATGTTTTATTGCGGATGGTTTTGTTCTTTGGCTATGTAAGGATAACAATAGTTTATGGTAGGGCCTTGCCCAGTTTGCTTTTAATATTGTTCATATTAGTTTTAAGAATTTAGAGTAATAGCCTTTGATATTTTTGTTGAGATGCCGACGGTTCTGTTTGTAATATTTTTATTGTTTTACTTTGCTATTTTGTTGTGTTACCTAGCTATAGAAACCTTTGTACATTGTTTAGTTTGTAACGTGCCGCTCCGACCGTATCCCAAGTTTTCAATAATTGTTCAAATGTAAAATAAGCAGTAACTTCTCGTCTCCGGGTTCGGTCGGTCGGCATTCTTGCTCTTTGTAATTTATTTTAATAAACTCACTCCATACTAAGTAAATCAAGTACTTTCCTTGCGATTCCCATAACTCCGACGCTAGTTAACCGACCTAAGTGCGCAAAAGTGGTGACCCCGACGTGATCTCTATCGTTGAGAGATCTGGTTACCTAGTGCTTCGGTTAGTGCGCGGAATCGCGAAACCTGTGCGCAAACTAGTGTTAGTTTTTCATTCACGAAAGACATAAATAGATTTTAACAAAATGGCCAGTGAGGACCATGCAATCGGTGACCGCACGCCATCACAATTGCTGCGGCACCTAAAGACTCTTGCTGGGTCTACGGTAACGGACGACGTCCTGCAAGCAATCTGGATGAAAGGTTTGGCTCACGACATGCAGAACGCGTTGATAACAAAGACGGATGCTTCGCTGAATCACCTTGCGGAAATGGCAGATCTCATCCACGAAAACCAACAGCTACGATCTGGCCGAAATATCTGCGGCACTGTAGCCGCTGCACAAGAAGAGCCCGCAGCGCTGCCTGAAGACGTGTGCAGACCTATGCGTTTATCCAAAGTCACTGATTCATACGGCTCGCCAAATGTCTGCCTATGGGTTAGTGGCCGCTAATGGCACACAGATCGCTACGTATGGAACGATCCCACTCACGCTTAACCTAGGCCTACGCAGAGATTTCCCGTGGATGTTCGTGGTGGCAGATGTATCTAGACCAATAATTGGAATCGATTTTTTAGCACATTATAATATAATGATCGATGCGCGCAACCGACGACTTGTAGATGCAACCACCCAGTGTACCGTTAATGGACAGGTAGTTGGGTGCAAAATTGAGTCAGTCAAAACCGTTAACGGTGAAACGCCGTACCATCATCTGTTAGCACAATATGTCGACATTACTCGCCTTGATGGGACTATGCAGAAAACGGTCAAACACAATACTCAACACCACATAATTGTAACACCCGGTCAACCGGTTGCACAGAAGCCTAGGCGTCTAGCTCCGGACCGCCTGATAGCAGCTAAGAAAGAATTCGAGTCGATGTTAAAATTAGGCATCGCTCGACCGTCGAAAAGTTCATGGGCTTCGCCGCTACATATGGTTCCAAAGTGTGAAGACGAGTGGAGGCCCTGCGGCGACTATCGTAGTTTGAATGAAAGAACAGTGCCCGACCAATACCCAGTGCGACATATAGAAGACTTTGCCCAGTGCTTAAGTGGAAAAAAAGTGTTTTCAAAATTAGATCTAGTGCGTGCGTTTAACCAAATCCCTATCGCTGAAGAGGACATTCCAAAGACAGCAATAACTACGCCTTTCGGTTTATTTGAGTTTAAGTTTATGACTTTTGGCTTGCGTAATGCAGCACAAACTTTTCAACGATTTATGGACGAAGTGTTATGTGAACTTGATTTTGTGTACTGCTACATAGACGATATTTTAATCGCATCTAGTGACGAAACGGAACATTTAAAACACTTAGAGACTGTATTTGTTAGGTTAAGGAAATATGGAGTAGTAATAAACCCCGCAAAGTGTGTGTTCGGAAAGTCTGAAGTTGAATTTTTAGGTTATCAAGTGTCAGCAGCAGGTACGCGTCCGCTCCCCACTAGGGTTGAAGCAATACGTACCTATCCCTTACCAACCACCGCAAAGCAGCTACGTCAATTCCTAGGTATGTTGAACTTTTACAGAAGGTGCATACCTAATGCAGCGCGTAGCCAAGCTAGTTTACATGAATTGCTGTGCGGCAACAAGAAAGGAAAAACACCTATTACTTGGAACGACCAAGCTAAGCGTGACTTTGAGACGTGCAAGGACAGCTTAGCTGAAGCAACGTTGTTAGTGCATCCCAAGCCCGACGCCGAACTTGCTATTTTCAGTGACGCATCCAACATGTCCATAGGCGCGGCTTTACAACAGAGAATCGATAATGAATGGCAACCAATTGCTTTCTTTTCTAAGAAACTTACGGCTACTGAACAAAAATATTCAGCCTATGACCGAGAATTACTCTCAATCTACGCCGCGGTCAAACATTTCAGACATCACGTTGAGGCGCGAACTTTTACAATTTTTACAGACCACAAACCAATAACTTACGCTTTTAGAAAGAAAAATCAGCAATGTTCCCCTAGGCAATTTCGATATTTAGACTTTATTGGACAATTCACTACAGACATACGTCACGTCAAAGGAGAGGACAACATTACGGCCGACCTACTATCTCGCATAGAGTCAGTATGTACTGGGATAGACTGGAAAGCTCTTGCATCCTCGCAACAAAATGACGCGGAGCTTAAAAGCTTAATTGACAATAAAAACTCGTCCCTTGAATTACGTCTTGTTCATTTGCCAGAGTCAGACAAACCAATTTTTGTGACTTTTCTACCCAAACAGCTAGGCCTTTTATTACGGAACCATTCAGAAACTCCGTGTTCAATATGCTTCATAACACCTCCCATCCAGGTAGTAGGGCTACGACTAAGGTTATCACTAAACGATTTGTTTGGCCCTCGATAAATTCTGATTGTAAGTTATGGGCCAGAGCATGTGTTGATTGTCAACGGTCAAAAGTGTCTCGTCACGTCGTTACAGCGCCGGGAACTTTTACACTTCCGTCATCTCGATTTGACCATGTACATATTGACATTGTAGTAATGCCCTATTCTGAGGGATACCGTTATTGTCTTACTATGGTAGACCGATTTACCAGATGGCCGGAAGCGATTCCCATTATCAATCAAGAAGCCGACACAGTAGCCCGTGCATTTTATTCCAATTGGATTGCTCGTTTCGGCATACCGCTAAGAATCACAACTGATAGAGGAAAACAGTTTGAGTCGCATCTATTCAGAGATCTCAATGCCCTGATCGGTACGGCTCATTTTCGAACGATGGCTTATCACCCTGCAGCTAACGGCATGGTCGAGCGTTTCCACCGTCAATTAAAGAGTGCACTAAAGTGTCACAATGCAGCAACCAGTAGTTGGACACGAATTCTCCCGACCGTTTTGCTAGGAATTAGGTCGTCTTGGAAGGAGGACTTGAAGAGCACATCCGCAGAATTAGTTTACGGACAGAGCTTACGCCTCCCCGGGGAATTTTTAGGTGACAATCCGACTAACGAAACTACGCAGGCTGAATTTGCTAAAGAGCTACGTTCGCATTTTAATAACCTCAAGCCTGTCGCGAGTACTCAGCACGGTCACAAAAGCACTTTCATTTTCAAGGACCTTAATAACGCTACTCACGTGTTGGTGCGGAACGATACAGTCAAAGCTCCATTACAGCAACCTTACGACGGCCCTTATAGAGTAATTTCCAGGAAGGATAAAACATTCGTATTAGATATACGTGGCCGCGAGGTTACGGTATCAATCGATAGACTGAAACCAGCTTATTTATTGAGGGATTCTAATTGTCATCCGGACAGCGCTACTAATATTGTCGTAGATCTCGCTCCCGAAATCACTTCACGTTCTCAAACCGCACCTGAATCAGTTCCCCAATGTTCGCCATCTGTACCTCAGGTTCCTGAACCGCAGGGGCCGCGAAGGTCTGGTAGACGCGTACGATTCCCTGATTACTACGAGGCCAGTTTTTCGTGATCTCGATCACTGGCAGGGGGGTACTGTAGCGTCTTCATTAATTATTTATTAATATTATAGTTATTACTTTAGTGAACTTAGTATGTAAGTAATTTAAGCTTTCGGTTCTCACGGCAAGCCCGCAGATGTTTTATTGCGGATGGTTTTGTTCTTTGGCTATGTAAGGATAACAATAGTTTATGGTAGGGCCTTGCCCAGTTTGCTTTTAATATTGTTCATATTAGTTTTAAGAATTTAGAGTAATAGCCTTTGATATTTTTGTTGAGATGCCGACGGTTCTGTTTGTAATATTTTTATTGTTTTACTTTGCTATTTTGTTGTGTTACCTAGCTATAGAAACCTTTGTACATTGTTTAGTTTGTAACGTGCCGCTCCGACCGTATCCCAAGTTTTCAATAATTGTTCAAATGTAAAATAAGCAGTAACTTCTCGTCTCCGGGTTCGGTCGGTCGGCATTCTTGCTCTTTGTAATTTATTTTAATAAACTCACTCCATACTAAGTAAATCAAGTACTTTCCTTGCGATTCCCATAACTCCGACGCTAGTTAACCGACCTAAGTGCGCAAAAAGTCTATGATAATAAACTTTGCATGTAGGATCAAGACCCATGTAAAACAAGGCATTACAAACTAGTACCATAATGAAGAACAAAAACATATTTCTGTTCCACTAGCCGAAAATAAAATATTCATTATGTAAATAAAAGGTCCGGATATAGGCGGCGCGCCGCCGAACCTCGGTATCCCCTACTTATTATTCCATTAGAGTGGTTTTGGACACGTTAGACACATCCTTAAGTCTGGAGCTATCTAAAAATACATTTCAAACCATTTCGGGAACAACTGACCAAGGGAAATAAAGTTGAAGATAAAAATTGGCATTTGTGGTATTTTTAATGTCGCAAAACTTGGTTGTTACAGTCACGACCACAGGTTTACCTTGAGCAGCTTTTAATAAAAGTGATTTTAGTTCTCCTACTGTATTGATTGTTACTTTATGTTGGTACCAACATAGTATTCGGAACCCGTACAGTTAGGTCCTACCTCAAAAGTTGCAATCATTATTCCACAAGACAATCGCTTTAAATTTTTCCCAAGTGAATAAACATTTGTGAGCAGTAGTGAACTGGTGACCCCGTGCTGACAATCTTGGCAGTAGATTGCGATTCGTGGATTCAAACTCAGGTGGGCACTTTAATTGTGTCATTTATTTAATCGTTATCGGTGAAGGAAAACATCTTGAGAAAACCGGCATGTCCTATCGAAGAATTGTGGCATCCACCAATACGTGTGATGATTGGTGGATCGCAGTATGTGTCGCAGTGTGTGTGCAGTGTGTGTATGTGTGTGTGTGTGTGTGTGTGTGTGTGCAGTCGAAACGTTAAAGGCTGAATAATATGCTATGCTAACACATTATATGCATGATAAAATAATCATTCTGTACATATTTTTGCCCGTGGCTGTACATAAACATCCTAATATTCCACAATTGTACGTTTTGCGGTTTTCATAGAATGTTAGCTTTAGATTTATGCTAAATGCGGTTCCAAGTAATGCTTTGACTCTCATTCGTACTGAAAATCTGCAAATATTATATTCTGGAATTCTGCGTTTAGACTGTCCGGTATTTTGAGAATTAAAAGGGTTAACAATAAGCACAAGTAAAATACAAATTATATTTTAGAAAATGAATGTCTTTCGTAGTTACACAAAATAGAATTCAAATTAATAGTCAAAGTTTTTTTTTTTTTTTTTTAATAAAACTATTTTTAATTGCCAACGTTCATTGAATCTAAAAAAAAAAAAAAAATATTTTTTCCATTTACATAATAATATATTTGTTCAATTTTCCTGTTACCCTTCGGTCACGAGCTACGCACCCAATAAGATACGCCTCTTGTGACAGCAAATACATTGACGCCCGCGCGTGTCTCTCGACTCAAGACGCATCGCCCGAGGGCGCGACCGGACCTTAAAGTTTTGTGTTAAGCACTCTTGTAAGATTTACACTTCTGATTCTTTCGGAAACTTTTGCTTTTTAGCCAAGAAACTTTATAAGTAGGTACAAGAAAGTAGTCGGTTCGCACATTACTGTCTACCCAGACGGTCTCCGGACGAAGCTCTAAATCAGGCTGGGTTCGCGCTTAAAATGACATCTGGAAGATTTATTGCCGTAGCTGAAGTCTGAGGAAATTTATGACTACCCGCCTCAGGGCGAAGAACTTAGGTTACTGAGTCGGCGGGAAATCTGGGAGGGAATCTTTTACGTTGGATTCTAGAATTGAGTTTTATTGGAAAAGTGTATATTATGAAGGTTTCTGTGACTGTTAATGAGAAATTCATGATGGAAAAATCCAATAACATTTTGCCTGACCTGGGAATTGAACATAAGACATCAAGGGATCAACCTCTATCCCAACGACCAACAGCTTCGTTAAGGGTCTTTAAACAACAATTTTATTGTGAAAAAAAAATAAAAAAAACACAAGGACGCACAAAATATCGTGCAAGTGAAGTGCTACTAACATATTATAGTTTTAAGTTGCTAGTACTAACAAAAATTGTTATTAGTACCTATGTATTTTTGGGTTAAGGTATTATGTATGGGTCTTTGTTACATGAAAAAAATAGATTATTATTATTATGTCGTTTTTGCATTTACATTCTTATCTAATTACATTTTTAAGTATTTCTTAAAATAAAACGATACAAAAAAAACACTTAAAAATATACAAAAATAGTAGTCCGCCGGTGTCGGGAGCTGGGTCCAAGCCACCGGTGGTTAGGGCTGCAGAGACAGGAACCTCCTAACGATGCGAGCCGTATCGAAGAGTACTGCCTTCTGAATCATAATTATTATTATTTAAAAAAAAACACACAGGGATAAGGGCAGGTAAATGATGGGATGGGAAACATAGGACCATTCATTGTGGTGACGCTTGGAGGAACTGAATTAACTAAAATGATGAAGATCATGAATGCCCAGTGAGATGATGCAGGCTACAGATATAAACAACACATAAACCATGTTGAAATCAATGAAACAGTCTCCGACATTTACATTATATGTAGCTACTGCAGTTAAATGTTCGGCCAGAGAAACAATACAATCGTTTGAAGTCGGCGCAAATAAACAAAACGTTGCAAGTTTATGTGTTCGGAAATAGATTTGTGTAGTTTTACTGTTCATCTAAATATATATATCACGGCAGGGAAAGCCTAGAGTAACCATATTGTCTTTCAGTCATCTATCACATCGCCTTGCGATACGATTCTTCATTGTTGGTAGATAGGTAGGTGGGTACTGGGTAGTTGAAATCACACACAGCACTTGACTCAAACTCCAAACGTTTATTTCTATTAAAGTATTAAACCATTTAGGTACAGAAACTTATTAACTTTCTAGAGTTGAGTCGTCCATTCGCAGAGTATTATGGTTGAGAAGAAGAATCGACGAAGAAACTCCTCACACTCTCATTTTCACAACAGCTAATCGTTCACTTCAATAAACACTTATAATTACTTAGTATTTCAATTGTTTTGCTAATCTTATGATAACGTGACTGCTTGTCGCTCACGCGTCCATTCTGCCTGCGTGAGCGGAAGTCCCTCATTCAGTACAGTTTATTCATTACATAATAAATTCATTAAAACTTACAAACAATTCTAGAATAATTCAAAATTAATCATTTTATTAATTAAACATTTCCAATATTCACAAATGCAAAGGTTTTATCTAGTTAAAGCTAATTAGTGGCTTCATTACTTTTTACAACAATATTCGATCTTGCTTAAAACCATTTCCGGTAAATCAAAGGACACCAGAGAACACCTAAATAGTCTTTCACTAATAAATTGTTCTGTAAAATAATCTTGTTACTTTTTAGTTTGTAATTCAGTTAGATAATCTGATTTAGTTGTAGTTTCAAATAATTAATTGAGTTATTGATCAAATCGTATTCAGCACTATCTTCCACTTGTAGTGTTGCCTCATAAACAATCTTGTGTCAAATGAACAATAATAATTACAAATCCAATGTCATAAAATACTTGCTTATCATAATTTTAACTATAGATCTAGCTAAAGACTTACCGAGAGTCTTTAGCTACTTTTGTTTAGTAAATTACTATTTGAAACCACGAACTATCTAAGTACTAGGTGAGCCAATAGATGGCGCTTAACTCATCTGTCAATTAATTAAGTTCTATGTAATAATTGTACTGCCAAGCAGAGATGGCAGGTTCACCCGTTTTATCATGGAATAGAATTATGAGTGCTATTAATTTGATTAAATCTTAGCAGATAGAGCCTCTTGCGGCGACATATATAATGGGCGGTGAGATACCTGTCGACGTGAAGTCTTAGGCCCAGCGCACACCGCTGGTGGCGCAGCGGAGTGCATTTGAAGACAACAATTTAATATAAACCTTAACTACCTTGACATACGGTCAATATAAGGATAAATTCGCACGCGGTACTCGGAGCGCCCTCAAGCTACTACAAGAGCATGCGCGCGACCGTATATCAAGGTAGTTAAGGTTTTTATGAAATTGTTGTCTTCAAATGCGCTCGCAGTGCCTCCAGCGGTGTGCGCTGGGCTTTAGGGTCTGTTTCTATGCGCTTATTTTTGATGTCCCTGAATAAAAAGGGCTATAGCAGTGTTGCCTTTTTTTTGGATGGGAAATCATCAAATGACCCCCCCGCTCTGGGCGGAGCAAGAGGGAGTTTCAGACTTTTACTTACAAAAAACCATTCATGTTCCTTCTTAGCCCTTTGTGTTCCAAGGTCACGGTATCTCTTTCGAACAATATTATCAGTATTGCCTTTATTTATAAAATTGGGCGCTCGCGCATCCTCAAGCACGCGCGAGGATACGCTTAATCTCTTTGCATTTTAAACTTTAAGTCAATACTGATACAGCCCTATTAGTGACAACAAAAAAATGCGCGAGGATGAATCCGCTTGGTGGATTTTGACTCTTGAGGACTTTGCACATAACACGCTACTCGCGTCTGAGTGGAGTCGATGATCAGTCACATCGACTCCACTCAGACGCGAATCAAAGTAAAACATGGAAAATGTGCGCTTTTTAACAAGTTCCTCGACTTAGTGGACTGCCTCGTTGGTCTAGGAGTCACAAGCGTGCCTGCTGAGCATGGGGTCCAGGATTCGATTCCCGAGTCGAGCAACGTGTTATTGGGTTTTTCCATTAGGAATAACTCAGTATTTTGTACCCGCATGATGGAAAAAGGCTCACCGGGGTATTACATGGGACTTAAAGATTATACTGTGAATCATACAAGATCATGAAAGACATAAAAAAACTGCCAAGTGCGAGTCGGACTCGCACACGAAGGGTTCCGTACCATTGACTATATTTAGTATTTGTTGTTATAGCGGCAACAGAAATACATCATCTGTGAAAATTTCAACTGTCTAGCTGTCACGGTTCATGAGATACAGCTTGGTGACAGACAGACGGACAGACAGACGGACAGACAGCGAAGTCTTAGTAATAGGGTTCCGTTTTTACCCTTTGGGTACGGAACCCTAAAAACTGCTGATGAAAATCTCTTCAAACATACTTAAGTACTTATATTGAAGTTTAACACCTGCTAGTTACTCAACACACACATTCCATTAT
Organism: Xestia xanthographa; assembly: GCA_905147715.2. Lineage (NCBI taxonomy): Eukaryota > Metazoa > Arthropoda > Insecta > Lepidoptera > Noctuidae > Xestia > Xestia xanthographa. Next base: position 2,735,135 of record LR990644.1, on the reverse strand, counting down.
CACATGCTTGGTTTGTTACATAAATTGTTTATATTAAAAATAAATATGTTATGAAAAACATACTTCATTATTTATTTGTTTAGCTTGATGTCGGTCAAACGTAAGGAGAAGGTATAGACGCCAGCCAACACATCAAGAAAGAGTGAAAGAATTATTTAATTTAGTTTTAATGGTTTTCTGTACTAAATAAATAAATAAATCAAGCTAAAGGGTGTAAAACACCTCTTAACGAAGCCGAAAAGTACTTGTTTTCCTCGTCATTGCGATATTTTTTTTGTTCTACACCATACCTGGGAACCTTCTAGTTACCGTATTTATATTGGGGGTCAAAGTTCCAACTTTTTGACAAGTTTTTTTTTTTAATATAAGTTTTTAATGTAAGATTTTTACTTTAAACACCTCCACGACCCCCGTACTATTCAATCCATCCATCAGCACAATGTTTTGAGTGCGTTACATTAAGTTCTACCATAAAACATGATTTTTCACCCCAAAACAAAAAGTCGTTTCCCAGCAATAATTTTGCGTAACGTTGTTACTCAGTTTGATGTACAGAATGCTTCGTGATGGGGTCTTTTACACCCTGTATAATCTGTCAAATTTCTTTATTAGATTTTTAGTTTTATCGCTAAAATACTTTACCCGACCTGAATATCGACCTGAATGCTACCACTAAACAACGAAGCAGCCTTAAACATAATACTGCAACAACCTATGAATGATCCTCAGTCATTCATCACCGAAGTTGAAGCACAAAAAATATCAGTGTGACAGTCTCTCGGGTTTGCCGACGCCCTTGCCACGACCTCAGACGATGCAACATTGCGACGCCATTTGCGGCAACTGTCACGTGCATTTATCACATGAGGCCCTAGCACGAGCGAGTGGTGTAAACATAACGTAAAAATAGGTCTGTTTTAAAATTAAATAAAAAATAAATAAAATAAAATCTTTTTATTTCAGACATTAGTCCATAACGTTTTAACAATATTACATTAAAAATTAATTACATTAGAAATTATTACAAATACATTTAAATTAAAATTTACATTTAAAATTAAAAAGATTACATTTATAAGTTAAAAAATTACAAATTATTTAAAAATTACAAATTACATTAGAAATTTACATAAAAATTACATTAGAAATTACATAAAATCATTAAACATTAAAAATTAAGGGGCCCCGGGCACACGCACTTGTACTTGAACCCAGTGCCCCAGAAGGGGGCTGTCCAGCTTGTGGCTGAGCACATTCAGGATGGTGTTGGCTCTCCCACGCGTACGGAGCATCAACGAAGCGATGCGGCGCCGCAGCACAGTATGAAAGCCATCTGTGTGCGCGTGCGCAAACATCGCAGACGCACTACACCAGCGGGGGAGCGCCACCAGCACCCTGAACGCGTTATTATATTGTATTCATCATATACATCAAAAATAGTCATTTCGCACAATATAATTTCATGATTTTAAGAATTTATTTATATCTAAGGATGATACTGTTTGTGCTTGTTGCAATCAATTTCCCTTAAATGTTATGGGATAATTTTTTTATCGATTCAAAAATCGACGTATTTATCACCGCGCGCTCGTGCTAGGGCCTCCTGACCGCTTCATTTGACTACCGTCGCGTCGCAGTGAGCGAGTCGCGTCTCTATTCACATGTTGTCGCCGCAATCGCAACACGCGTGTAGCTCGCAGCCTAGCGGTGAGTAGGTGTACGATGGCGTTTCCCCTCCAGCCCCATTGAGTCTAAATTACTGTTCCAATATAGGCGTCAGCTGCTCGCTCTCACGGGTATACACGTCATTTTCCTCATGGGTGGATGGAAGGAGGCACGCAATATTAACAACGAACGAGGATTGTTATTGTTAATTTGATGCCGTTTCGAGCTGGGTATAAGGCCAGTCAAAAAGGTACATCTCGCTTATTGTCCAAGGAGTCGACAGGTGTTTGATACGATTGTGTGTTAGTGTCGTGCAAAAGAAGAGGTCTCTAATGCCAGGTACAGGTATTCGCATTTAAGTTCATAGCGCATTTATGAGCACTTTGTCAACAGCATTACCTCATTAACTTACAGTATTGAGTTTCATAGAATGAATCTCTAACGGCTCGAGTTGAATGACTTACTCTTTTAATAGGTCCTTTATTTATTTTTTTGGGACAAGCCCGCCACACTATTCCCAAACCACTGTAACTCCTGAAAGCCAGAATCAACAGTGGCGACCACCAGAAAAGCGCCGAGACAATGAAGCTCGATGAAGTCCCAGAGAATTAATTTAACTGTCTTGGATCCCGCAACGAAATTAATCAGAAAAGTATAGCGGAGAAGTAAGATAAAAAAAGGACCTATTAAAAGAGAAAGTCATTCAACTCGAGCCTCGAGCTTTAATAGGTCCTATTAACCTGTATTCCTTGTTAACCCAAAATATCCACTATTGGACTTTGGTTTCCATTATCATGATTATGTTCCCACTGCTGAGTGACGGGCCTTCTCTCTGTGGGAGGGAATGAGGCTCCGTAATCCACCACGCTTGTCCAGTACGAGTTGGTAGATGTCATATTTTTCTATTACTCCGGTACATGCCGTTTTTTTCCACACTTTTCCACACCGGTAATGATGATGGTTTATGGATAACAATATGCAGAACAGGGTTTAAAGTTCTTCATACCCATAGAAAAGGGAGACTCTTCCGACCAGCCGGGTGTTGTGTCTGTTGGGCTACTGACTGCCCGATAGTTGTCGGGTATTTAAATGGTCATATGTCGCGCCGTCGCGGATAACTTTAAACGCGCGATTCAAAATTTGATGTTAGTTCTTCCTTTGGGTCAAAGATGGCACTGTGGTACATTTTGTACGGAGTGTCTACTACTGTGTGGCTACAATTGCATCATTCAATGTAGTCTGGTAAATGAGTGCTCAAAAGGGGTATGTGGTTGGAAAAGTCGCAAGCAGAAAATCTGACTTATGAACTTCGTTTGGACTAGTTAGAAGATAAACATATTCAAAGTCCTGACCCCTCCGAGGTGAGCCCGAGGGGGGGGGGGCAAAGAAGGTCCCGTTTTTTGTTTTTTTGCTTATATCTCGAAAACGATGCGTCGTATAAAATTTTGTTGTACTACATAATAAAACCTCATAAAATTCTCTACAACTTTGTTTGTCACACTTTTTATCTATCTCCAATATTTAAAAAAAAAGTAAAAAAAAATTTTTGCTAAGTTGTAGAGAATTTTATCAGATTTCATTGTGTAGTACAACAAGTATTCGTGCGACACACCGTTTTCGAGATACAAACCAAAAACAACGAACGGGACAGAGAATTGGACAAATTTTTAAAAATTGTTCGTTTTTCGGAGCTCATACCAATTCAACGATAAGAGATAGATCAAAAATTTGAAAAGCAAAGTTAAAGAGAATTTTATGAGGTTTTATTATGTAGTACAACAAAATTTTATACGACGCATCGTTTTCGAGATATAAGCAAAAAACCAAAAAATGGGACCTTCTTTGCCCCCCCCCCCCTCGGGCTCACCTCGGAGGGGTCAGGACTTTTAATATGTTTATCTTCTAACTAGTCCAAACAAAGTTCATAAGTCACATTTTCTGCTTTCAACTTTTCCAACCACAATCATTCATTTACCAGACTAATGGCATTCTAGAATGCATTGTGAGAAGCAGTAATGAAATCAATTACACAAAGTAATGCGTCGGCCTGGGTTCGAACTCACGACTTACAACTTGTGAGTAAAGGGCCATGGAGCTTCGGTTTACCGAAGCATTTATTTTAATTCGACGCAGCTATTGATCGCGCGGTCAGGGGGCGGGCTCTGAGGGAAGGGGTCTAATAATAGGTGCCCTCATCCCTCACCGTATTTATAGGTATTTCATAAAGATGAGTTTCTGTAATTATTTCGTTTAATCTGCTACAGACAGTGTAGGGTTACAGTATATAAAAGAAACTGTAAGGGCCTGCGCAAGCGATATACTTTTGACGGTAGACCACGCCAATGATGTTCATGTTTTTATTTCGATGACAATGAGATATACGGACTAAAGTCCAGGCCCTAACTTGATGGCCCCATGCGATACGCGTTTTTCGACAGCGACTAAGAAGAAAACAAATTAAACAAATTGCTTGAAACAGGCGATGAATCATCAAGACGTGACTTGTGAGTCATGCAAAAGTCGCATGTGGCGTCGCAAGTCACCACCAGACATCAGAATTCTGAGGTCATGAATAGGGCGTAAATGGTTCTCTATTGTATTACCTAACTTTTTTATTCATAATTTAAAGTGCCATAACTTTTTTTGTCCTAATCATCATTTGTCCGAATGATAACTTACCCGAACTTAATATCACATAATATCACATGCCATAAAATTGAAATCCCTAAATACAATATGCTCTAAACCCGTTTGTCATAAATATTACAATCTATAATATACAAAACACTTAAAATCGTTTTCAATAATAGTTATAAATCCTAAATTAAAAAAAAAATGTTAAGATCTTAATAATATTTTTAAAACAAACCGGTATGTTCCCAGACGTTCCAACAGAACATTGTTATTTTAATTGTGTCTGTAATTACGGGTACCTACAGTAAAGTAAGTATTATTTAGCTTTTGCTATGCTATGAACTTCTCTCAACACAACACATTTTTATACAATATTGCTCTTATGAAATTTGTAAGAATTAAAAAGTAGAACCATCATATCGCAGAAAGTTCATAGTTAGAATCTTCTTTTGTTTTGGCATACATTTCATATAAGTAGTCACTAAAAGGCAGAAAATCAATCAATCGAACCGTCAATCATTATAAAACAGTTGAGTGTGAACATAATTGAGTATTATACTAGTTTTTTTTTTTGTCATAAATGGAAAGATCATATATATGTTTTATAACAAACAATTTTTATTTATTTTTTTTTCACTCTAATTAGAAAGTTATATTAGATTAAAAATACATTCTCGAACCCCGTACCGAAAACACGCCGACAGTTCCCGAATAAACCCGAGCGCGTATGTGACGTCACAATGTTAATACTTACTCATCGTACCATACAGCTGATACAGTGTTTTGACCTAGCATCGATGATTTCTTGTTATTATTAAATTCTGTTCCTCAAATACTATGAGTGTGCGTTAATTAAGAGAGTTGGATAAAAGGATCATAATTATGTCAACACCATTAAAAGTTATATATTTAGCACGCAAGATTCTTAATTTACCCTAATAAAATCCAAGTGCGTAAATACGCTCATCGCCATATTGTGAGCCGAGGCTAGAAATCATAAAAAAATAGTTTTCGGACATCCAAGCTCCACTATGTTGAGAATAATTGACTCGTCATTTAATTATGGGACGAATTCATCCATAGTTCCATTTAAATAATTAATGGTAATGATGATTTTGAAATCTAAAGTCGAAGTTTCGCGGCAATCTTGCGTGTTTACATTTTTATTTTTCACATTGTATCACAGACGCAAAGATTCGAAAACAAATATGACAAATATCATTCCAAATATTTTATACAACATGAAAATACCAGATCTAAGCGTAATTTACTAACACAGGACCAATAACACGTAATATTTATTACCACTACTCAATTTGTATTTTTTATTCACGTTGACAACATGACATGCCGATACAATTTTTTTTTAATCTTCTAGGATGTGTGAAAGCGATTATTCCAATCGATTATTTTTTTGTAAATTTGGATTAACTCGAGTAATTAAATTAAGGATTGTAATAATCGACGAATGAAAATTAAAATAATCTTGTTTTAAGCGTAAAAACAATAAATAATTATTATATTATTGTGTTTTTTTATAGGTAATCTTAATAGTATTTTGTATATTGTATATACGTAGGTATTCAAACCAACCCAACAATAAACAGTACAGATTGATCCATGGGTAAATTCGCGCCGATTTTTTCGAAATCAAAATTTAAATTAGAAATGCACTCGCTGTTCAAAATTACATTGTATTTAAATTTACTATTTTTTGAAGTGATAACTTCTTCTGGGAGGGTGACTCGATTCGGAACGGTAACGAAGGAGTTCGGGAACGAAGTAGTTCCTGAATGACTGACTGATGGATCAATGCACAGCCAAACCGCTGATCGTAGAGACCTGAAACTTAGAGGGTGTGTTTTTTGTATGACGTAGGCATCCTATAAGAAAGCATTTTCCGAAATTCTACCCCATATTAGTGCTTTTGATTTAAATTACTTTTTATTTTGACACGTGTCTAAAAACCCAATCCGATTGTATTAAAAATCCTGTACAAGGATATTTTGGCGCGTGGACAAAATCTGAACTAACGCCACTAATTTGTTTATTTTTAAATAATTTCAATATCAAATAGGTAGTTCAACATAAATTAGTTTAATTTAAGTTATCACTTCAGTCTAGCGTCCCGTTAGTTGGAAAAAGTGCGCCAAGGATCTTGGTAGGTATTGTAAAAATCTCTTGAGGTTTTAGAGTTGATAATATTTATCTATCTTTGGTGGATCAATCAAAACTATGCCTACCAAGATCATTGGCGCACTATATCCAACCTTCAGTTATTACAAAACAAAATTCACAATAAATAAATGATGTAGTAAATAAAAATTCTCATATATGTGAATTGCGAGCGCATTCCAATTTAGAAACTAAAAAATCGACGCAAATTTAGCCGTAGCCTTGTTTCTCATTTAATATAATCTCCTTCTCGTGAAATCAATCAAAAGCATCGAATAATTACTAAATTACATTATTAAAAATGATAGTTTATCATAATTAATAAAAATTATACCAAGGAGCTTTCAGTATTCAGTATCAACTCTTTTTTTCCAGACTTCATTTCATTGCGAGTATCGATTAGGCTGAATGCAACTTTTTAATCGTGATTGCGAAACTTGGGTTTGCGGTCAGCACTACTAAAAGAAGTGTTATGTTGCAACATGGTTTTTTTTAGTAATATTGTCAAGACTTTGATTGTGTTGGGCTTGTGTATGAAAATTATGTATGAATAATGACGAAAATAAGAACGCAGATAGAATGTTACTGTTTTCATTTTGACCTTTCGAGTTTTATTAGCAAACGAGAAGCCTATAAGTACAATATTTTTAGTGCATGTAGGTTACCTATTTTAGGAAGGGTGTAGTACTAAGTATTTTACACATATTTGGCAATAAACTGATGTCGCTGTCGTTTTACCGAGCTCAACACGTTATTGTAGATCATATTAACTACAAACTTATTGTATGAAACAGCTGCCGTGACTATTTTTCATTATTCAATTTAATGCTGAAAGTTCACGAAAATTCACACTGTATTGTTGAGCAAGTCCGTTAACATTGTGACGTAGCCAACATGGCGACCGATTTTGGCGCGTTTCTAGTCACGTGACTAATTTCAAAATTTTATCAATTTTAAATTTTCTATAATAAATAAATAAAAAAGAATTGAGAGTTTTTCGCTTCATTTATCATCTTTCATCTATGATAAAGATTTAAATTATATTTAAAAAATGATGTTTTTTTTTTTTTGAACAAGTCAATTATGTGGATTTTATTTTTCCCTGTAATAAGTATGCAAACATGCAAACACACATGCAGCAAGCATGCAGCAAGCAGGCAACAAGCATGCAGCAAGCATTCAGCAAGCATGCAACAAGCTTGCAGCAACCATGCAAGCACGCATACAGTATGCAAACAAGCATGCGGCATGCAAGCGAGCAAGCAACATGCAGCAGGCATGGTTTCTGTCACGGCTCCGGCGCTGCGGGGCTCCGGCGGTCCCACGCGAGCTTATCGTCGCAGATGTATTTAACGCTCACAACCACCTGCTCCTCAACTCGCGGGCCGCCTCGCCCCTCCGCGCCTACGCGATTTTAAATTACACTCTAGGGGTAGGGCAGACAAGACTGCGTGGGGTCGGATTTACAGCGATTCGTTTTTGTCACTAAAACCTAATTTTTAGCAAATGTTTTAGGACCAAACATTTTATTACACTTTTATGAACATTAGGAATAAATAATACACATTATATAATATAATACTTAGGATAATTGACTTTATGGCATATAAAATTAGAAGATTCAATTATTATAGTATTCGATATTATGACAGAACAGTTTTAGAAATAAAGATAATTAAGTAAAACAAAATTTCGGGATTTTGAACATTATGGTAACTGAAGTTTATAGCAAACGTTTTATGGATAATGATTTTCGGACAAAAAATTTTAGGAGATATAAGGGAGTACCGGCGTAAATGGTTCAGGCTACTTGTTTGTGGACAACGTTACAACAACGGTAACGTCATCATCTATCAATTGCTAAGTTATTACAACATACTTATTATGCAACTCCTTTTCTTTCACTCCTTTTCGACCAAATGCGGGCGAAGTCATCATCATCATCATCATATCAGCCGAAAGGCGTCCAGTGCTGGACATAGGCCTCCCCCAAGGGGGGGTTTTGCCATAATCGCCACGCTTGGCAGGCGGGTTGGCGATCGCAGTACGGTTGTTACAAAAGCACAGAGAACGCTGCTGCCCATTCTCTGGTAAGTCCCTTAGTCGCCTCTTACGACACCCACGGGAAGATATGGAATGGTGCTATTCTTTACGTCCGACACCATACAGACATGCGAAGTCACAAGCAATAAATGCTACTTGATAAAATACCTACTAGCTTTTTCCCGCAGCTTCCCTCTTACTCGTATTACGGTAAGAAATTGTACCACAGGAATGTTTTTACATACCTACCCTATGACACTCGGGGATAATTTATCTTCCTATTAGTAAAAGAATTTTCAAAATTGGATCAATAGTTCCGTAGATTCCCTCCTACATCCAAACTTACAATCTTAACGTCTTTATAATATTATAGTATAGACAGGATGCCCTTCACACAAACTTTTGTCAAGAGCTTGTATGAACGTGTTGCGCCGCCAATCAGGACGTGACAACATGTCACGCTTCGCTCTCGCCGACGTATTGATAAAGTTTGGACAAGGAAAGATAAGTTGTTCCCCGTTGTTTGAACACCCTGTCTTCACGCCGCATAGTTGGGAAGTTATTCTATTGTGGCGTAGTTTATCTACACTTCTATACTATCTATACTAATAATATAAAGAGGTAGTATTTGTTTGTAAGTTTGTATGTAGGGGGGTAATCTCCGGAAGTAATGAACCGATTTCAAAAATTCTTTCACCATTAGAAAGCTACATTCGCCTTGAGTGACACAGGCTATATTTTATCCCCTTACTCCCACAGGAACGGGAACTGCGCGGGTGAAACCGCGTGACGTTAGCTAGTAATATTATAAAGAGGAAAGATTTGTATGTTTGTAATGAAATAACTCAAAAACTACTCCAACGATTTCAAAAATTCTTTCACCATTAGAAAGCTACATTCACCCTGAGTAACATAGGGTATATTTTTCCCCGTACTCCCACGAGAACGGGAACTACGCGGATGAAACCGCGTGACGTCCGCTAGTTCCTTATAATTTGAAGGTTGTACTTTCCGAATTATTTCCAGGAACGGCTGTTAAATATCTTAAAACTACTGAATATGCTTCTCAAGTCACGGAGGAGTCTCGCTTTGTTATAGATGGTCACCCATCCACGGACTGACCTCGGCAAGCGTTGCTAAACTTAGAATAATTGCTGCTTTTTAGCCACCAGACCCCAGTAATTAGGCCGCTAACTTCTATTTTTGTTCCCCTTCATAAATTAACCGTGATAGGTACAGTTTCGACAAAAACTAGGAACTTGCTGTAAACTCTAAAGCATATATAGGTTTTTACAGCGACTGTGGTACACGACTGTACGCGCCTGTACTTGACGGATATAAACGACGCCTATTCCTCGCGGTCGCACCCTCCGATTAGGCGCGAGATTAGTCACAAGTTTCAGGCAGTTATGTATGACACGATTAGTTGAAGCTTTGTCTTGTTTTAGTGTTATATTAGGATAGAGTTCTATGGCTGAGTTCACACTGTGTAACAAAACATCTTTTAAACATGGTTTCAGAAAAAAATCAATAGAGACATCAGCAATGTTATACCTATACTTAGTGTTTTTGTGTTTTTTTAGTCGTGTGTGTTTTAGAAAGAAATCTATAGAGACATTAGCAATGTTATACCTATAGTGTTTTGGTGTTTTTTTTTGTTGTGTTTTTTTTTTGTTTTTTTTTTAATTTAGTTTTTTTTTTTACTCATTCTGGATGCACCCTAATATTGGCTATCCCTCTTTTAAAAGTAACTGAACTTACTGTTTACACGTATATAGCCGATCTGATACCTAATTATTGACTGTTACTATTTACTACAATAAGGTTGAATGTCACTTGAACGTCATACAACGAAAAGTAAGAATATCAAGGAGCCTAGCAAAAAGTGATACGGCGGGTAAAACCGCGGGGCACAGCTCTGCTAGTTTCATAATTAAAATCCATGCTCAAAATTAAAAGCGCGACGCAAATTGATTGATGAATTGATAACGATTGATAAATCGCCAATGACGCTAATTGAGTGGTTTTATTACCGCACCAAATGAATGAATGATTGATTCCGATTCACTTGATGTCGTTCAGTTCCGTAAGTTGATTGATAATGGTATTGGTGAATGCGTAATTTAAATCGTTCCTGTTTTCAACCGACTTCCAAAAAGAGGAGGTTCTCAATTCGACTGTTTAAAAAAAAAAAATGTGTTACCTCAGAACTTTCGACTGGGTGAACCGATTTTGATCATTCTTTTTTTATTTGAAAGCTAGTGCTTCCATGTGTGGTCCCATTTAAATTTTGGGAACATCTGATGCTGATCTTCGGAGATATACAATGGAACTCTTCAAAAATAGACGTCAAATCTGCCGTGATTGCTGTAATCGCTTGGATGTTTATTGTTTATACAACATCATGACGTAACATCACGCCTGTATTCTCTGAGGGGCTACGCAGATGTGTACAATACACCCAGATTTCGACAGTTAGGACTGTTTAGTTCCATTTATTGAATTTTATTGGGGACTAGCTTCTGCCCGCGACTTCGTACGCGGATCCTGTTGCTTATGCCAGCGACAACGGGGTCGTCAAAATCGAAGATCTGAAACGTCTGATGTCGAATTTTAAGAGCCCGGGGACGGGAATACAACGGGATGCGCGAGACGATTCGAGACGTTCCAGATCTTTCATTTTTGTAAGTCAACAGGAAATGCCCATCAGACTAAACATTTTTATAAGTCAACAGGAAATGCCCATCAGACCAAACAACACTTATAAGACGTCATTCCTATGTGTTATGGTGTAGCTGGGCTCTTGGAGTTCCACAACAGGTGTTCCAGATCTTCGAGGTGTTCCAGATCTTCAAATTTATTCTCACAGCAGAAAATGCTCATCACGTAGAACAATTTTTGCTATGGTACCATTTTTGTATCTCTTATAGTTCAGCCGGTCTGTTGCGGTTCTGCATCAGGTGTTTATTTCCAAGATAAAAGTCAACAGGAAATGCCCATCAGACCAAACAACACTTGCTAAGACGTCATTCCTATGTGTTATGGTGTAGCTGGGCTCTTGGAGTTCCACAACAGGTGTTCCAGATCTTCGATTTTTATAAGTCAACAGAGAGTGCTCATCAGATTGAACAACTTTTTGCTAAAACTTCATTCCTATATATATGTTATAGTGTAGCTGGGCTCTTGGAGTTCCACATCAGGTGTTTGAGATCTTCGATTTTTATTAGTCAACAGAGAGTGCTCATCAGATTCAACAACGTTTGCTAAAACGTCATTCCTATATATATGTTAGTGTAGCTGGGCTCTTGAAGTTCCACATCAGGTGTTCCAGATCTACAACAGAAAATGCTCATCACGTGGAACAATTTTTGCTATGATACCATTTTTGTATCTCTTATAGTTCAGCTGGTCTGTTGCGGTTCTGCATCAGGTGTTTGTTTCCAAGATAAAAGTCAACAGGAAATGCCCATCATACCAAACAACACTTGCTAAGACGTCATTCCTATGTGTTATGGTGTAGCTGGGCTCTTGGAGTTCCACATCAGGTGTTCGAGATCTTCGATTTTTATTAGTCAACAGAGAGTGCTCATCAGATTCAACAACTTTTGCTAAAACGTTATTCCTATATATATGTTAGTGTAGCTGGGCTCTTGGAGTTCCACATCAGATGTTCCAGATCTTCGATTTTTATAAGTCAACAGAGAGTGCTCATCAGATTGAACAACTTTTGCTAAGACGTCATTCCTATATGTGTTATGGTGTAGCTGGGCTCTCGGAGTTCCACAATAGGAGTTCCCGATCTTCAATTTTTATAAGACAATTGGGAGTGCTCATCAGATTGAACAACTTTTGCTAAGACGTCACTCCTATGTGTTATGGTGTAGCTGGGCTCTTGGAGTTCCACATCAGGTGTTCCAGATCTTCGATATTTATTAGTCAACAGATAGTGCTCATCAGATTGAACAACTTTTGCTAAAACGTCATTCCTATATAAATGTTAGTGTAGCTGGGCTCTTGGAGTTCCACATCAGGTGTTCCAGATCTTCAAATTTATTCGCTCAGCAGAAAATGCCCATCACGTGGAACAATTTTTGCTATGGTACCATTTTTGTATCTCTTATAGTTCAGCTGGTCTGTTGTGGTTCTGCATCAGGTGTTCAAGTTTCCAAGATAAATTATAGCCTATATCTTGCCCAGACTTAATACCTGTACAACAACAAAAAAATCATTCAAATCCGTCCAGCAGTTCCGAAGATTAGCGTGTACAAACAAACAGACAAACAGACAAACAGACAGACTTTTTTTTTTGGATTCGTGCTCTATTACTGTTTTTAAACCCCCCTCAATTATTCAATGTACAGACACAGTTTTTCTACTGTTTTATTATATGTATATATGTATATGTATATATAGATAACACTAGGTAATAGTACCATGACATGTATTGTTTTTTTTTTTTTCTAGCCTGCTCTGTCCCACTCCTGGGCAAAGGCCTCCCTCCATTCTTTCCACTTCTCGCGAACCCGCGCGTCCTCCTTCCAGTTCGGACGGAACCTGTCTAGTTCGTTCCGCCATCTCCTTCGTGGCCTGCCGCGACCCCGCCTCACTGTGTCAGGGCACCAGTTTCCTGCAATTTTGGCCCACAGTTTGTCCGGCATGCGGCAGACATGACCTGCTCAGTCCCATTTGAGTTGGGCAGCCTTTTGAGCCACGTCAGCTATATTTGTTTTGGAGCGCAGTATTGTGTTTCGAACACGATCCGTTAATTTAACACCTAGTATACTGCACTCCATTGCTCGTTGGCAAACCTTGAGTTTGGACTTCTGCATGTTAGTCAAAGACCAAGTCTGTGCACCATAGGTTAAGACGTAATTAATAATATTAATGTATTGTTAACAATGTAAAATAAATTCATGGCAAATTATTATTTGGGAACACTTTTTTGCAAAAAATAAAAACCGACTTCAAAAAACACAAAAGAGAGAAAAATAACTTTAGCTTCAGAAGTCCGTGGCAAAAAAAAAACTTAATCAAACAAACAAGTCACCGACTTCTGAAGCTAAAGTTATTTTTCTCTTTTTTGTGTTTTTTGAAGTCGGTTTATTTTTTTTGTTATTGGTGTTTTGTCTGCTTCGTTGGTGAAGTGGTTGCATTTGATTCGATTCGCAAGACGGGTAAAGTGAAAATGTTAAAAGTCTGTATTTCCATTTAATGGAAATACAGACTGTAACAACAAATAAGTAGGGCTCCTAAATTAGGAGCCCCACTTATTTGTTGTTACAGTGGCAACAGAAATACATCATCTGTGAAAGGAGAATGACGAAATTGCATGTAATTCGGGACCCACTGATATGTGTAGCGTACATTGTGGAAACTTATGAATAGTAAAAGAACGACTTAGACTAACAAAAAAGCAAATTGAAAGTAGGTTATAGAAGTTAGGAGAAAAAAGATATGAAAGGTAGAAGATTATAAGCTAAACTTAAGGCACGGACTTATTGGTTATTATTTAGTAGTAGAATGGCATAAATTAGCATTTATCTGTATTCCACGTAGCCGTTGAACACAAACAAACAATGGAATGATCCACAGACTATGTCCACAGATGAATTAGACACTGAAGTTCCATGTCTCAGTTGTAAGAAGGTCAATGTCTAACGTTGCGTTTGGAAACTGCACGATGACTTATTTTTATATAAATTAAAATCATTCGTAACTTTTAATTCCCATCACCTAGTAACTCAATATTTTTATATAAGCCTCTGATAAACTCTTTACTATAATGAATGTAAACTAGACCGTGAACGGTGCTCCATTGATTTTTAAATTACGTGGGTCCATCCTCGCCATTCTCCTTTCAAATGTCTAGCTATCACGGTTCATTAGATACAGCCTAGTGATAGACAGACAGACGGACAGACAGAAGGACAGACGGACACCGGATCCTTAATGACACTTCTTAGCAATAAATAAGACCTAAACGAATGCTCAGCTCAGCACAAAAAATACCACTGTGTTATGACATGCATTTAGGTGCCGTTTAGTGTTGGTGAAAACAGGCATACCTACGACTTTCATAGAGTTTCTTCATCATCATCATCATTTCAGCCGAAAGACGTCCACTGCTGGACATAGGCCTCCCCCAAAGGGGGTTTTTGCCATAATCGCCACGCTTGGCAGGCGGGTTGGCGATCGCAGTCCGGTTGTTACAAAAGCACAGAGAACGCTGCTGCCCATTCTCTGGTAAGTCCCTTAGTCGCCTTTTACGACACCCACGGGAAGATATTTAAAAGTTTAAAAGTTCATTGACCATTATAAGAACAACCTTAACATACAAATCGCAACAATCCTGTGATTTGTGTCTGCTAATATACAATTTTATTTTTTTATTATAAATACCTGTGTAGGTTACTTATACGGTTGTTTGATCTTGATTCACATTGACCTCCGTATTAGTGAAAACTGTATCACGGCAGATCAGTCTTCCTTAGGGGATGGTGCTATTCTTTACGTCCGACACCATACAGAACGAGAGAGAGAGTAGAGTTTCTTACCGTCTGTCAATCAAGGGCTCCCCGAAGGGGTAGACATAGGTAGGGTTACCATATCTCAGGATTTGTCCTGAGATTTCAGGATTTTTGGACTCTTCTCAGGATTGCGGCTGGATTTTGCAAATCTCATGAAATCTCAGGATTTTTTGAATTTTCAATAAAATACAGCTTACATTTTAAAGTTCTCTTTAATAAAAAGTTGAACAAACTAAAAATAATCTTCCTATGGTAATAATTGCACAATTAAAATCAGTACTTATGTGCGTGGCGAGGGGCGGTGCGTGGGAGGGTGGGGTGCCACTGTCACCCCGCCCCCCCGCGCTTCGAGTGCGATGTGCAAGGGGTGAGTGAGGTCCATAGTGTAGGTATATAAACGATAATATTACGCCTTTTAAAATTGTTAAACTTAACAATTTAAAAAAGTTTGAGAATTTTTGAAACTGTAAAAAATCTCAGGATTTTTCAATGGAAATCAGGCTTTTACTCCGGACTTTTGATTTTTTCATCGAGTAACCCTAGACATAGGTGTACATTTGGTACACCCGCTTTTCGCCAATAATATTTAAATACCTGCATGTATCTAAAATAATAAGATCCGAGTCTTTCCTACATAAATAAAGGAAAAATCTCATCATAAATGATCTTTAAGATCTCGCCAGTGAATGTAATTCAAATGTATTGAAACCGTTCTCATTCAAAACAGTTCATTCAAATGAAAACTTCGTTCAATGGACTCACGATCTGTTCAGAAACCTCATTTCAAATCCTCGGCTTTATGAACGGGAACGTTTTATATTGCTTGGGGGGCCCTGTTACACTCCATCATATAATGTGAATGGTACTTCATAGATATGGAGCACGTGGCTAAATAATTATAGCCGCACCGGTCGATCTACTAGGTTAATCAACGTTTGTCGAGGACGGTTCGAGAATGCGTGGTGATGATCTTCTATCATAGTGAGTTCCCTCCGTGCGCCGCATAACACGTTAAAAGGGGTTATTCCCAAAGTTCTCCAAAAAGAGTTCCCAAAATGCTCCATGAAAAATATACTATTTTTAATTAGATTTAATTCTACTCCATGTCATTTTTATAGAAAAACTAATTTAAAAATGTACCGGATTTTTATGTTGCATTTTACTATGAAAGAGTAGCTGACGTATAGTCAGCCTAAAAAACTTTTAAAAATTTTATATATTCTTGAAATCGTCCAAATTCAATTTCATGCGAATCGATTCCAAATGGCTTAAAATTGATGAAATGTATAAAAAACTTCCCTATACTTTTTAAAAATAAAGAAATTAAAAAACTGTCAGGCACCCGTGCCTGGGGCACTACTCTCTAACGTCCGTCCATCCGTCCGTCTCTATCCATCTCTCTCACTCGCACTCATCTGCAAACGTGCGCGAGAGAGACGCATAGAGACGGATGGACGGACGGACGTTAGAGAGTAGGGCCTCTGACGTGTCTCGAACGGTACAATAAATAGTCCGTGCGCTATGTCAAGCATTTTGTTAGGCACTTAGGTACACAAACCTACGAGTTTGAATGCAATTACTTCTCCTTAATAATTCAAATAGAATACCAGAAATTCATCGGTATAAACAAAAAAAAATGGCTGCGAAACTAAAAATAATAGTCATTTGTCTGGCAACCAGTCTTACCAACTGGTATTGTACTGGATCGTGGAGCTCAGATGGACAGTCGCTTGATGGGAAATACAGGTATTCAACTACAACCATCTAACGACTGGAAGCCGACCCCAAGATGTTGGGGAAATGCAGGCAGATGATGAGAGTGATGAGCTTGAGAGTGAGAGTGTGAGCTGCGGGTCTAAAATGGCCGCTATAGCAGATCCTACGCAGAATTTTAGCATGAATCACGTTAAAAAAATTAAATTCTTAAAATGGACTGCGAATAACAATAAAGTCCATTTTAACAATTTTAAATTTTTAACGTGATTCACAAAACGATTCTGCTAAAGCGGCCATTTTAGACCCCCTGAACTGTAACATTATTCTTAGTAGATACCTAATAGGTATCTATTAAGAATAATGTTACAATTCACCTACTTAGAATATGGTTTCATAATTTATGTAGGTTGGTAATCTCAAGAAGTTTTCAGAAACAAGCGAGAATATTTTATTAATTCAGACGACTGTAACAGTTTTAAGTTATTATTCGAAAAAAAAAGTATAAGCATTAAAAAAACATTAGAAAATTTAATGCATTTTTAAAACCAATATATAAAACTCAGTAACCAAAAGTCTTTTTATTCTTATAAATAGGGTCGAATAATTCTTGTGACCAGATGTGCGTAGTATCTGCAGCATGTAGCGAGTGACTACGGTCACCTGTCTATCACACTTATGACTTACCAAAGTCCTGCAGATCAGCAGACCATACTTATTACCGTCTAATTGACACGCGTGAAGACCAACCGTAACGACATGCGGTGAGCATTCACGTCACGCGTCACTCCAAACTGACCAATTAGCAGCGAGCGTCCATATGTGCTGAGCGCGCACGGTGTGTTCTGATTGGCTCGTTACGATTGATGTGTGCTGCGTGTCTTGACGTACGTTATTGCGGCTAATAGTGTTACAATATAAAATCTGTAAACACAGGGTGTAAACGGACTCTTCACGAAGTCGTCAACCAAGCATTCTGTACATCAAACTAAGTAACTCTACGCAAAAATAATTATAACTGGGAAACAACTTTTTTTTTGGGGTGAAAAATCATGTTTTACGGTTAAACTCAATGTAACGCACTCAAAACCTTGTGCTGAGCATTTAATAGTAAACGAGGTATGGAGGTATTTAAGCATTTAAGCCGTGTGGTATCCGGCAGAGTAGAATAGAACCAACCCATTACACTTGCGGGTGTCGTATAAGGTGACTAATATCTGAGGCAAAACACCTTGCGCCTCCGTAGACCAGAGAATGGGCAGCAGCGTTTTCTGTTAGTCTTTCATCACTGCGATCTCCAATCCGCCTGCCAAGCGTGGAGATTACGGCAAATTCCTCCCATCATGGGAGAGGCTTGTGTCCAGCAGTGGACGTTATGGGCTGTTGTTGTTGTTGTTGGAGGTATTTAAAGCAAAGTCATGATCTTGAAAACTAGTATTTGAAAAAAAGTTGTCCAATATCTCCGTAACTAGTAGGTTCCCAGGTATGATCCAGAACAAAAAAATGATCGCAATGACGAGAGAACACCCCCTTTCGCACACACACAGCCACACAGCCTTTCGGCTTCGTTAACAGCATCTATTGTTTGCGTCTATTTACACCCTTTATTACATCAGGATAATAGAAAAAAAAGTACTATTAAAGAAGCTAACTCATAAACAACTCAAGCGAAGACGAACATGTCACCAATTAAATTAATTGTTTATTTATCGTAATTTTGATATTATTTACTAGTTAGCATAGGTTAAGATGATACTAACACTTTATGAATCTATGGTCTGAATTAAATAAACAATTTAAATTAAAATGAATAACTTTGAGACCCCTTGACAAGACTATGGTTTCTAACAGACTTGCTGCTGTCTATCTGCTGACTGTCAAACAGCCTGTTCCGACAGTGACTGCGGAGGGGATAAATAAAAGAAGTTGTTGAGAGCATGCCGCGAGTTAGCGCGACGCATCAACTAGTGAAGCCGGTTAATCGGCTATCGCCACAACCTTCTGCCGTAGCCGTATCCGAAGGTTTAATAACCCTAAACAAAACGGTTTTTTTTTCTTTTACATTTAAAAAGAATAATAATAATAAATAAATAATGGTATAAAATTCGAAGATATGTGACATCTACCAATCCGCACTGGGCCCGCATGGTGGATTATAGCCCATTCCCTCTTATAGAGAGGAGGCCTGTGTCCCAGCAGTGGGAACATTAATAGGCTGATGATGATGATGATTACATTTAAAAAAGCTTTACTAGTTGAGTAACGTTACCTTGCAACTTGTCAAAAAAATAACACTTCAGAATGTGTGATCCTTGCTCGCCACGTCACTGTCGCCTCTTTCAACGCACTTTTGCGCATTCGTAACAGAATTTCAGCGCTTGTTAGAAACTTTCATCTTCTCATTGGTCAAAATTTCGGCCAATCATGGCCGAACCCAAAAGTGGACGAAGTCGAAGTTTCAGTTTGACCTTACAAACAAGTAAGACGCGCGAATCGTTCGACGCAAGCTGCAACGTCTAAAATAGAAGCTCCCTAAACGTACCGACTGTATCGGAAGTGCTTAAATCCGGCTCTGCTAATAGGTCTGGCCTCTGGTGTGCGACAGGGCTAAGTGCTCGCCGACAGACGTTCGCACTCCCTCAGGAGTTGGACTACGTTAGAGTGCCTAAATGGTATTTAAGAGACAGTGGCCATTTTGTGCTCGATTTTAAGTAGAGCAAATCAGAGGGTCGAGGCCGCTATGAATCATGACTAGTGAAGTTCGGCGATCAGCTTATGTGATTGCACTACCGGTATAAGAGTTATCCTATGTGGTAATTAAGGTTAAAGCTATCTGTGTGCCACATACAAATCTGTTCTTTTGTTTGCGTGTTTAACTAACATCCATCCTCACAAACAGGCGCTAGTATTAGCGCGCCACTCAAGGATAATATAACTCCGGGGCTGCGGGACTGTTCGAAAGAGATACCGTGGCCCCGGAACACAAAGGGCGATGAAGGAACATGGATGGGTTTTAGTCAGTAAAAGTCTGACACTCCCTCCTGCTCCGCCCAGACCGGGAGGAGTCATTTGATGATTTCCTATCCGAATAAAAATAAAATTAAACATTAATATAACTTTACCTACTAGGGCGCTTTGACTTTAAAAATAAAATATTTTAATTCAGACAAAAAAGTCCATAGGCAAGACAAGATTGTTAGTAACAAGAATTTTGCTTATATCTTTGTTAGTAATTAAAAGTAGGTAACAACAAACTGGACACACCGTCTACCCCTGCACAGTAAGCTCACCGGTCCCGCTACACATGGAGTTCAGTGAACCTACTGAGCAGAACAGTATCAGTTCTCTCGCCAAACATCCTGAGGACGGTATTCGGGCTTTTAGTGTATTTTTTTTTATTTGACTTAAAAAAATATATCAATCAATTATAATTATCAAATCAAAAAAAAAAAAACTTTATTTCGAACAAGAGTCCATATGGGTTAGTAGCGAGTACTTATGAGCTATGTTATTACGACATTAAGAGAAAAGATCAATTCAAATTAATTAATTAATACAATTAAACCTAATTCAATATAATTATGATTATTTCCGATTTTTAACTGAAAACGGTGGTACAGCCTTCAAAGTGACGATCAAAACTGACCGAGATATAGTATTCACGCTAAATGGACATAATTGGTCAACCTATAGCGAGCGACGAGAGACGTATGCCCGGAACATTCCATGCTCGTAAATGATAACTCGATTGGGGTAAACCGATAGCAAACTCGACTAAAACTCAAAGAATTTCTTTCAATTAGATCATTACGGCACTTTGAATGTAAAAAATACAAAAAATAAATAAAGCTACAGTCCCAGTCACAAGACACAATAACTTGAGAAAGTACTGTAGTTGCCCATTCCCTAGCGTAGATCTCTATGGAGAAGAACGGGCAAGGAACTCCATAGACACTCTTTTAAAATCAAAATGTAGCTTAGAATTTACTCGACATCTGTTAAACGTGTAGGTTCCTAATGTCAATTTGTGGGTGACGAGAAATTGTAGGTTTTTTTTGTAATAGAAATTATAATGGGTGTAAAAAAAAACCCTCAAATAAACTGGTGAAATGTGATTGAACTATGTTACAACAACAACAGCCCATAACGGTCAAGGCTGGACATAAGCCTCTCCCATGATGGGAGGAAATTGCCGTAATCTCCACGCTTGGCAGGCGGATTGAAGATCGCAGTGATGAAAGACTAACAGAAAACGCTGCTGCCCATTCTCTGGTCTACGGAGGCGCAAGGTGTTCTGCCTCAGACATTAGTCGCCTCATACGACCCCCGTGAGTGTAATGGGTTGGTTCTATTCTACTCTGCCGGATACCACACGGCTTAAACTAACTATGCTACACCTCTGCCTAATCCTTCGGGAAACACAGGCGTGAGGTTATGTCCGAATCATTCATTAAAGATGAATTAGATCAAAATCATTAAAGATAGTCCCTTGACCATCCTTAACGGTCACAATTTCTTTCCAGGAACTCGCAGCAGCGACGCCAACGCAGCGGAACTGGCGCGGTATCCTCATAGCCCTGCTGGTGATCGCCGCGGTCCTGGGGCTGATCGTGTTCAGCATCGCCCTGCTGACGCCAGCTGGTGATGGGGGCAGAGTCAGGGGCAGGCGGCCCACGCTACACGATGTGCTGGGGGAGCATTATAAGCCCTTTAACGGGACTTGGCTTACAGGTGAGGTTTCAATATTAATGCAAAACATATTTGAGGATGTGGTAAAAACCAATAAACTAAACAACTTTCTGAAAAAATAATCAGCTCTCCCGGTCGAGACGGGTAGAGACGGTAGAGTACAGTACTCTACTTGCCAGCTGGCTGCTTGAAGTTGTCCCATTGAAAAAGCGGTTCAGTTTGATGGTGGATGGATGGACCTTCAATATGATAGACGACCACATCTTTCTTAAACATGGGGTAAAGTTTTCTTGAATTTAAGATACATAAAGCACTTCTACATTTATTTTTATCAGCGTACAGTAAATTCTTACGTTACAAAAAAATATTCTTAGAAAGAATACCTATTTATATTAGTCATCTAATTACGCCGTGCAAGGCAATTCACGTCTACTATCTAAAATTTATTTACATGAAATGTGTTCGTTATAAAGATAATTTTCCGGCGATCTCTGAAATAATTATGTCTACGTATATCAGTACAGATCAAATGCATTTTAATAAAACTTAGTACATAAATTAAAGTCGTAAAAAGGCCTTATCTCGCCGTTTATGACGTCATTAGGCGTAAAATACGACGTTCAAGAAATGTTTAGCGTGATTTATATTGCAACAACTTTGTGTTTAAAATGTTTGTGACTTCTGTCATCTTAGTTGACAATGCTATGGCGGGCCCACAGTACAGAGCTGGTTTTCAGTGGTCACCCGAGAAAAAAACCACCAATGAAAAGTGTTATAATTGGTTGTTAGTATATTGCTAAGAATCAGATACGTAGTGTTAAAGATAGAATCAATAATTCCATCAATTCAACAGTATCTTAGATTCACTGTTTAAGACTTCGTTTTTTCACCACACTTAACACACACACACACACACACACTACAACACAAACACACTTAATATGATGCTTGCAACAGCGTCGAAAAAGCAGGAGCTCATAGATAAAGAAAATCACGGATATTATCCCGTAAGTGCTTTAAGTGTAGTATCTTAGATTATTTTCATTAAATCCTAGGTATCACCACAACCATTGGGAAAAAATTGAAATAGAAAACCTCGTGGCCACCTGTAAGGGGTCACATAATAAATTCATAGCGTCACGTCTCTCCAACGTTACAGCGCCCCAAATATTCTAGGTCTCGTCTGGAAATTCTTATACATCCGAAAATTGTATGCTTCAACTCGGGACACGGTTTTAGAACACCTAAGGGAATACACTACCAATACTAAGATATGCTTCAAGCTAGAATTGGTTTTCATACCAGAATTGAGTCACTCCGACGTATGTCTATGTATCTATCAGAAATCAGAATAGAAAAACAGCTGCTCCATGATATTTTGATTTATCTCAGCAAAAAAGCAAAGTAGATTGCATTCATTTTTAATAGAAAAGACGTATTACTCTATCGAAGAATTTTTAAATGATAAAATATGACATTACCAGCTATTATTATAATTTATTTTTAATTTATTTATTAGTAATAGGTACATCTAATTGACATTATTTTCAATTTTACAAAATTTGACATTAATAGCTTTCTAAATAATAATTATACCGTTGACATGCATGAAAAATAAATTATAATTGATTCATTAATGATTAATAATACATTGAATTCTCATTATTTACTCGAACCAGGACTTTGTATTGTATAAATCCAGACTTATTACCTACTTAAAATAAAAACAATATTTGTACACCAATTTCATTGGTAGAACACAGAGCGAACTAAAATGTATGAATAAGACCTTTATTACAATACCTGTGTTCACCAATAAAGATGATTTGATTTGATTTGAAAAAGTATGGGCCAGCAATTTTGGTCGCGGCTAAAAAAATAACATTACATCCGCACGGATCATACGTCAGGTTAGCGTAGATGGGTGACCGAAAATCTTACAACCAGTCTTACCAAGAGGTTTTTTTATTACCCAGTACTAACTAGGTTCTGGAGGTCAGATAGCAGTCGCTCCATGTAAAATACTGGTATACAGCTGCATCCGATTAGACTGGAAGCTGACCATAACATAGCTGGACAAAACAGTGGATAAGGCCAGGCAGATGATGATGATGGATGGTGTTCTCATAGTTATGGTGATGAGTTAAATGTCCAAACTCTCCACCAAAACTGGACACTTAAGTTACTTTCTACTATTTTTCGATTCTGTACCGAATATTTTAACGCTTTCGCCTGGTTTTTTAATCGAACCGAAACCTAAAGTTGACTACAAAAAAAAAGCTAAATGCAAAAAAAAATGCAAAAAAAAAAACGCAAACAAAAAAAAAAGGAAAACAAAAAAATGAAGATGAAGATGATGATGATGTTTTTTATGTTAAATGCTTTTTCTTTCTTTCTTTACTAACTCAAACTATACTTTAACAATATTTAAAATCAATACTTGAGAAATCAAGAATGTTCATGTAGAGTTGGAAAAGTTGCTGCCGTATGTCTGCCATCAATATACTAAAGAAACAGACCAGCTATTTTGGCAGGTACAATGTTAGGCCCCTTTTTCATCTAGAACCAATATTGACGGGAGGGTAACATTCTCGAGTCTCGACGTTGTTTGCATGATATACTCGAACCATGGAGTAATGAGAAATTGGAGAGGTTACGTGAGATGTCTGTTTGACCTGCCAGTGACGTGACCAGTGTCGACCAAGAAATAAGGGACAAAGAGAGGGAGCTTGAACATTACATGCTTCGTTAGAATTAATATTTGAACTAAGACAATCAACAGTTTATAAAGACGCAGTAAAAGTCAAACTATAGTTGTTGCATTTTAGCATGGCAATAGCAGTCCCAAACATGTTTATTGCTGTATTCCATCAATATCTATCATTAACTGAGAATATCTTAAAACCTTACTGTGAGGTGAAGAATGCTAAGTGCTACATGTAGCTATTTCGGCTATTTATATTATCTAGAACGACATGCATAGAGCAACTTAACTTATAATGGATTGAATTTTCCATTTGCTACTTGACATGTAAAGTTATTTTTAGTTCTTTCACATATTTTTGGGTTGAAATCTATACGAACCGAATATTGTTGGAACAAAGCGAGTACGGTCCGTGGCGTCTGGTCGTATGTACATTTGTTTCTGTAAACTGGCTTCAGAGGTATAAGTAATTGTGTTTGGAGGTTTAATATTGGCTGTTTCGATATTTTTCTCCTCAAAAGCGATATATATTTTTAGCAAAAAGCCGCTTTTCATTTTTGATACGATGAAAATAGGAATTTCTCAGTAGTAGCCGGGATTTTGGATTTGTGACCGGTTGATGGCAATAAGACCCTATTACATTAGAGATTAGACTTAAAGTTAACTGACGAAATGTTTGTCAACGTTGAGTAAAATAACCTTCTAACTTGAAACTTTCCCTTTAACGTAAACTAGTGTTTAAATGTAAGCGAACCGATGGAAGATTTTATTTTCCTAAAAAGATTTCCAACGTAACAAAAACACAATCATTGTATTTTTCCTTCCGTCCTATATTATAATACAAAAATGTCTGCTATTTTTAATATCAGCCTGTTTCTCCCAGAGTGACGGGTAGACAGGTAAACAAGCTGAAATATATGTACAGTAAAACCAGTTTACTGTGACACTCTACAGGGGCGCCACTTTCAAATGCGCGTCACAATAATCCTACTATATCCTACTAATATTTTAGACTAGCGGACGTCACGCGGCTTAACCCGCGTAGTTCCCGATCCCGTGGGAGTACGGGGATAAAATATAGCCTATGTTACTCAGTAAAGACGTGGCTTTCCAATGGTGAAAGAATTTTTGAAATTGGCGCAGGAGTTTTTGAGTTTATTCATTACAAAAATACAAATCTTTCCTCTTTATAATATTACGTATAAGTGTACGTAGATGTGAAAGTTTGTCAGTATGGATATATGTTACTCTTTAACGCAAAAACTACTGAACGGATTTGGATGAAATTTTGCACACAAATAGTTTATAACCTAGATTAAAACATAGGATACTTTATATCTCGTTAATAAATCCCACGGAACATTTATCAAACTTCACGCGGACGAAGCCGCTAGCAGAAGCTGGTATATATTTTACTTCGTTCCAAATTTGGCCACGGGTCAAGTTACATTGGTATAGGCAACAATGTTTGCACAACATTAATATTGGAATACCGTACGGATCCCTAAATTAGATAAATGTGGGAATATTTATGTTGCGTATTGTTTCTGGTTTATTACATTTTTGGCTTGAACAGCTTGCATTTGTTGGAGAATTTCTCTATTGCGATGAATGTTTGTCAAGTATGGGGAAATTATGGGTTATTCTTGCGGTTGGTCTAACTCAAAACATAACATTACACTTGTAATCCCGGTGGGTTCGGCACAGGCGGGCCACAATTCGCCGATTGCCATGGATACAAATTCAGACTCTATGCTCATCATCATCATCAGCCTATTAATGTTCCCACTGCTGGGACACAGGCCTGCTCTCTATGAAAAGGAATGGGCTATAATCCACCACGCGGGCCCAGTGCGAATTGGTAGATGTCACATGTCTTCGAATTTTTGGTTCTAGGACATGCCGGTTTCCTCACGATGTTTTCCTTCACCGTTTTGAGAGCAGCGGTGATGAAATAAATTACACAAAGTAATGCGCCTGTCTGGGTTCGAACCCACGACTTACTGTTCGTAAGTCGGGGCCGCCACCACTGGGCCACCGCTGCTTTCTCTACTCGACTTCACGAGCACTCGACTCTATGCTAATTCTGACAAATTTCTGATGGAAAAACCAAGATCTTACGCGCAGCAGTAGTATCTTGTGACCACTAAACCCAAGATGTTACAGTTAATCTGTTCCTGTTGTGTTGTCATACAAACCTTCATTGCAACGCGCCTCTTATCCACGTATGGTAACGCAGAGGTGTAGGTACTTAATGGGGTAGATGACACATCAATCAATTGAGATACTTTTTAAGAGCTGTCAAAACGCGGTTTTCTCATAGATTTTGTATGGCAATTGCAAACTGTTTATTCAACTCAATGACTCAACTATTTATTGATTTCAAAGCAACTAAAAATCGGATTAGGCAATTAATTGAAAATAAATGGGGTTTTCAGGCCCAAAATAAAGTTTTTTTTTAGAGATTAGTGTCTCGGAATTACTGTTTTAAGGTGTCATCTACCCTATTGTACAGCCAAATTTTGCCAGCTTTATGTTTAGGTACGTACCATGTAATAGGGGGCGAGCCTATTGCCATCAATCGGGCACGAATCCAGACTCCATGACTGCTACTGAGAAATTCCTGATGGAAAAACCCAATAACACTTTCCCCGACCCGGGAATCGAACCTAGGACCTCATGATTAGGCCACTTGACCAACGAGGCAATCAAACATAATTATATCAATCTTGTTGAAAGTCTACAAACACTCAATACTTTGCCATTTATATCTGCTTAATAAACAACAACACAACACACAGGTACCTACTGCTCACCCACATTTCCGTCAAACTTTCAGCAAACTATTTAATTCTCCCACTAGAACAAAAATTTAACTGGACGTTACGACGAAAGATGTCGCTTTTCGGCACAATTTCCGACACAAAGGAGTGTAGGCTCGAGGTGGCTCGAGCCGGCTCGAATGGAACGCTCCAAATAGGCCCCAGTGCGCCTAACTTCGCCTTTTGTGCTCGAATGTGGAGCACTATTTGATAAGGAAGATAATGAGGTTTTTCTTCCATTGTTATTTCGACTTTCTGTTCTTTTGCTGTCGTGTCGTAGTTAGTGAGCTTAAAGCCAAAGGAATGTTGGTTTAGAAAGAGTTGCTGGCTGTAACATTGCTGCGGGATTCCTATAAAAGTGCACTTTGTATGGTGTACATAATAAATAATGTTTTTAGAAAGTTTTTTTTTTTTTTTTCTTTCTTTTCTTTCTTTTATTCTATTCTATTCTACTACTACCTCCACGGTTAAAATGTATAGAACAACTTTTTTTTAATTACCGATGATACATTTCTATGGATTCAGAGTAATGTAATGAATACGTGTTAATAAAGTAGAAGGTAAGCAGGATGAAAGGATTTTACCTATCCTTTTTTTATTTAAATTATGGAGCCAGGATAATTGATGTAGAGTCTAGGGGTATTTTATAAATCCTTATATTTTTGTTATGGCAGTTTTTTAGAGGACATGTGATATTAAGATAACCTTTCTACTTCAATCCTTCACGCAAAATATACCAGTTACAATTACAATATCAATACATAAAAATGAAATTTCTGCAAATAAACAAATCACCCCCCAGCCAATACTTTACGCGGGTTGAAATGGGTTGGAATAGACGTTAATATTAACGTGTTTCAACCCCTTGGGGAACCGTTCATTTTTGCCCTTTTTATGAAAATATATAGGAGTGTAATAAGTGGTGTTCGGTGATCCTGATCTGGGATTGAAAATGACCGATTATGGTATAATTGAATAAACGAATAACAAAAATCTATCAAGTATAGGTCAGACCCGCGCACTAAGCGCTCGGCCGCGAACTACACGCTTAAGCGACATGCGTGTCCCGGTATAACAGCGACTGTGGAGAAAACAAATGAAAGTGGTGCTAAGTCACAGTGTCGTACTCAGATAGGTTTCAGACTAGCGTATTTTGTAGCGCGTATAAGCTCGAACCACGTCCGCCTCATTACTCGCTTCAAAACATCAAACGCGCGTGCACGCGCTTATCCTGGCGTGTTCGTTAGATTAAAATGGCAGCTGGCAGCAAAAGTGACGACTTTTCTAGCGGTTCGCGCTTAAGACCTTTCTAACCCTAAAATTAGCAACTCTATTTGTGTTAGCATAAAGTTCTAATCAGCTTGCACTACAAAGCGGTTGTTACGTCAGTCACTGCGGTCGAATAGTGCGAAATGAGTGGTTTTTTGCGATTTACAAAAAAACTATTGATTAGACTAAAAAAATAAAACACATAAGACCTGCTTTATAGTTAGTTCAGTTAGTATGCAAAGTTTCATGATCTAATTTGAAGTACTTTTTAAATACCAGCGGTTTATTGTTCGATACGGAGGACTTTGGATTTTTTCAATCGAGAAAACTTTATGGAATCGTGTTTTCGTCACACATAGTAATAATAATAATAATAATAAAATTTTTATTCAGTTTGCTTATCAAGGTACAATATTAAAAGCTAGAAACAAGTACTTAGCATTAATCTTCAACTTTACCATATATTTATTTCAAAATTAATGCTGCAGTATTTTAGGCGTAACGGAGGATCATGCTAAGCCATTTGAGGGAGTATAGGCCCTTAAGCGCTATCCACACATGTCCGGGAACCCCGCCCTGACCCGGCCCAGACGTGTTTTGTACGAACTGTTTGACACGAAGCTATGTGAATTTGTTCATACAAAACACGTCAGTGTGCTAAGTGCGAGTTTTCATACTAAAATTCAAGTAATGTGTCGACCGCGTAAACCGAGTTTACGTTACCATTTACGTCGTAGGTAATGACAATAGAATGCCTTTATGAAAATGAGGTCCGTTTGGAGCACATCGCTAACGTTTGCATGCTATCGCGAGTGCAAGTTACAATTTTGACAGTTTTGACAGCTCGAATACGAAACGCGAGCGTGAAAAGTTTTCACTTAAGATTTTGTGGTGAGAGCATCATGAGAGTGGTGAAATAACAAAGTAATTTAATTTAATTTCGTATTGTGAATGAAACTTACCATGGAATCTCGTATTATTTCGTTTGGACAATGTTTGAGACCGCAAAAGCACAAAATAAGCGTAATATAACGCCACAAAAAAGTAAACACGGTTACGTAAACAAAGATAGAAACACCACCACAAACCACTCGGGCATTATTAGATCATTTGCTTAGATCTCCATGCCTAAAAAGTAACAAACTTAGTTTTACAAACTTCACAGATGGATCAAGGTCACTCACTACACACCAAAAGATATAAATTACACTAACTGCTCCATTTATGTCACCAGCATTTCAAATTGGGACGGGCTATTCTTTATTTTTAACAATAATATTCAAAACTAACACAAACTTTCGTAAACACAAACAAAACTAATGACCATTGACCACAGATAAGTAATGTCGTCTAACTTCGTTCTATAACCACCACTAATTGAATAGGCAGTCGCTTATATTATGAACACAAAATACGAATGTCAACTTATTTTGGCCGGTTATTAATGTAAGCAACACAAGTTACGGTGAATTAACGCGAAAACGAATGAATGTATTCTAGGATCTCACACTCGCAAGTTAACGATTGTCGATGCGGCACTCACACTACCTAGTTCTGACATATTACGCTAGATGGCGCTACCCCAGCGCCATACAAATTTGCCTAAACGTTAACGCGCTCGAATGTGGTGAACGAAAATAGCAAATCTCGCATTAAGTACACAGGGCCGGGTTCTCGGACATGTGTGGATAGCGCTTTATACGAGCTTACGCGCACGTCAACGTTAGTACGAATACCACGTGAGGCTAAAGGCGCGTGTCGTTTGAGTCTAGTCGCGATTCGCATCGCTCGAGGCTGAGAGCGGGTCAAAGGATTCGTTACAACTATTACATTTAGCTTTTATTATTTTCCCTGTTAGCGGCTGTATTAATAGGTATTCAGTGAACATTTCCACTTGATAACTATTAAGGTCCTAAATATACAATCCTGTCACTGACAGACAGCGTTAACCTCAAAGTATCTTTACAGTAGCAAAGCTTGTAGGTTCGTTTCTGTAATGTTTATTCAAGAGCACACCGAATCACTATTGTGTAACGCAATAGCAATCACAAACACAAAAATACGGGTATTCAGCTGCATCCAGTTTGACTGGAAGCAGACCTAACATGGTTCGGAAAAACCAAAACGCATTTTCATAGGTGTTGACTTCATGCGTTTGAAAATTGGATTAATGCAACTGTTATTGTTGAGTTCTCAAATTGAAAGATTATTTACATTGTGCGGTACGCAATTAGGCTTCAGGGCCATAGGTAATAAGTGGAAAATAATACCCTTTCTGACCCATGAAACACCAAAAATACTGTTAGAATAACGTTCTAATCAGCTTGCACTACAAAGTGGTTTTTACGTCAGTCACTGCTGGCCGAATGGTGCGAAATGAATGGTTGTTATTCTGTATAAAATCAAATTTTCGTCTTTTGGAAAAAATAAAAAACACAAGACCTGCTTAATAGTTAGTTCAGTTAGTATGCAAAGTTTCATGATCTAATTTGAAGTACTTTTTGAATACCAGCGGTTTATATTGTTTGATATGGAGGTAAGTTTTGATTTTTTTTCTATCGAGAAAAGTTTATGGAATCGTATTTTCGCCAAACATAGGACTTAACATTAATCTTCAACTTTACCATATATTTATTTCAAAATTAATGCTGCAGTATTTTAGGCGTAACAGAGTATGCTAAGCCATTTGAGGTAGTATAGGCCCTTAAAACTGGTCTCACCTTTTGTTAATTTTCGCCAATTGGAAATTAAATGTTAAATTATTGTAGAATTTTGGGTGTCTGATAGAAACATCGAGCGAATGCAAAACTTTTATTTACTGTAACTATTAAGTTCCATCAGATTAAATTATGGAAAGTTCATAAAATGCATAAAGTCAAAGTCAAACTAACTTGAAAGTCTCTCAAAGCTAAATAAAACATAATCTAAAGATGGAGCAGCTCAGTTTCACATAACTTATTCAAAGCCGATGAAGTGCAGGTTCTCTCTTAAAAATCTCAGTTAAAAATAAACAAGTTTCATCCCCAAAGGCAGTGATAAGCCGGTTCTACCCCTTTCAAACAGATTTATAATTCATAAACAGGAGACTTAAAGCCAACATCAACAGTGTTACAGTAAAGTTTTTTCATTTGTTAGGGAAATAAGAACTCATAATGCCATGCTTAAACCTTAATTTAAGTTAAAAGTGTGATTGCCTTACCTGAAAGCAAACCCTCATCATTGGCCCAGCCTTTCATCAACTAATTTTGGGTTAGGTTTGACGGGATGCTGCCGAAGACCAGTATTTTACATGGAGCAACTGCTTAGCTGACCTCCTCAACCTATGCACTCCATGATACTCCAAATAGACTTGTTATCAGAGTTTTGAGCAACTACCCGTAACGCAAGTCACTCGTTAAAAGTTGACGAAAGGTTTAAGTTTGCCATGACATGAAGATCGGTCAGTTATTAAGTAACATGTTACCCCTTGGTCAGACTGGTTAAGGGTAAGTCTTTCTTCAAATATCTTCAAATGACAGACGGGACCAACGGTTATACGTGCACACGCACAAGCCGAACTCTACAAGATAGTAAGTCGCTGCATGAAAATACTGTTATTTATTTAGATCACATTATAAGTAGACTGGAACCGACCCCACCGTTAGTAGGAAAAAAGGTTAGGCAAATGTTGATATGTGTTAGAGTTATTAAGGTGCCTCTGGTTTGACTTGAAGCCGTCCCTAACATAGTTGGGACTTGGGAAAAGTCTATGCCAATGAATTGTGATAAAGATGACGTCTTTTCAAAGCACAAAAACGGAGTAACACCACATTATGTTAAGAGTGGATTTTCAACAATATAACAGCTTACAATGTAGGTACGGCTTTAACAATATTCCTCTTTACAACAGGTTGTTCAGTTTCCGTAAGAAAGGAGATTTTGTATTAATATGATATTACTTGAAGAAAACTACGTGTCAGCGTTTGGAAAAGAAAGGGACTTTTCAAACTATGGATAAAGAAAGTAGCATGAGTATCATGAGTAGCAAACCTAAACCTTACCGTAGCTTTAGTTACTACTTAAGAGTCCTATTACATTTTTTAGGCAAATTTTTGATTTTTACTTCCTGGATCAAATTATTTCGGTCGACGTACACGAGTCGATAATAATAGCGATATTTGGACGATTTTCGATTGATATTGACGAATATTAGAGACAAGACTGACATGAGACTGAGGAGCGAGCTGAATTGAGAATTATAGTATGTACTTTAATTTTATTTATTGTATTTTTGTCTTATTATATTGACAAACGAAAACTAATGAAACTTATTCATTGTAGATTGAAGTTTTATATCATATTAATTTGTTTGATAAAATTGAGTTTATTTGGAATATAATGGACGCTGAATTAAGACATTTATGGCTTAAATTACTATTTCTTTACGATTTTTTCCGTGAAAACTCAAGGAATTTAAAGAAATTCTAAAACTCCAAAAAACAAGTAAAACATTCAACTTATCTTTTAGTAATTTTAGCTTTTATAAGAATTGAATGTAACTATGTGAATTTGAGCGTTAAAGTTCCATCGTCGACGGTTTTTATTGCAAACTGAGTTCGTAAAATTATTATAGTAAATTACACGAAAAGAAAAATGAAAATGTGTAACTCATACTTACCAAAAAGAGAATGGCACTATCGTTATTCTTAAGCAAATAATTAAAATATCTTACTGCTGCTGAGAATTACTGCGTCAAAAATCATGAATTTACCAAAAAAATGTAATAGGACTCTTAAGTACCTAGCCATTTCCCAACTATCTTAGGATCCGCTTCTTCGACTCTTATCATCATCACGTTTCGTTTCGGTTTCGACTAGACTAATCGGACTCAAATAACTTTTCCACAGATTGGCCGCAAGAAAAATTGAATTTTTCTTCCCTTTTTTCTCTGCTCACACCTTCAGGGCAAACAGGTGTAATGTTCTCTTGTTTTTTTGTTTGCAAAGACAAAAGGAACCCTCACGTATGTTCCAAGTACATATAACATTGTAGTTCAGACATTTATCACTTTACTCGAGCCAGCCTGTCTCGGTGCCTAGTTACGGTGGTTTTACAGCCGCGGCTAGACGAGACTGATTTATTTTTCATGCTAAAATAGCGGTCGGTATTGTGGGTACTGTGGCGACATCTTGTGGGGTTAAGACGTAACTATTGTTATTGTTGGTGAAGGAAACCATCGCGAGAAAACTTGGATTTAAAGCGAGTCTGGTAGTTTGTGAGAGTATCTTATTACCCTGTTACTTAGTTCGGGAGGTCAGATAGGCAGTCCGTCCAGCTGTATCTGGTTAGACTGGAAGCCGACCCCAACATAGTAACGAGAAAAAGTCTGGGTAGATGAAGAAAATGATTGCGTGCGGCCTAAGACTCCGTACACGACCTTGAATGATGCGACTTAGGGCCATTTGCGACAAGCGTTCGCCATTCTACGACGGCGACTTCACAAACGGCGTTCGTCCATCGTACCCACCTTAAACCCTTACCACAGATAATATAATATTTCGCCCTTACCCACAAGCTCCGTGCTTAACTGACCCTCTATAAACCTTGCAGACAGGATAATCTTATTACCACAACATGAGCCATTCTCATAAAGTCCGTGTCGACGTTACAATTCGCGAAAGGGACCGCAAATAAAAGTTCTCTTCAAGCTATGAGTTATTCAAGCAGCATAACTTATTCAAGCTGGCATATAATCTACTATTTATATACTTAGCTCGTGCTGTACTGGCAATAATGTCCAGTACAATATTTAAGCTGTACTTGCTGTTTGCAGGTTTTTATTGTTATTCTTAGTCTCTAGTCTTTTTGACACTTAAGGCTCGTATTACAAACATCACTCAAAACTCAAGCACTACTTAAAACTAGATCCAGGTCATTTGATAAGTTGACAGTAGTTTTAAGAAATACAAATTAAAAAATGGGTGTAGGTACTATTAGATGCACATAACTATCATGGGGTTTAGATTTCCGCACTTATGTCCTTAAAGAGGACCATTGTGCGTGAGCCATGGTGGTCGTTATTCCAACCAGCCCCCCTCCCTCCAGAAGTAGATCAAACTTCCCGGTCTTCTCAGGGCATTCGCAAGGGATCTTGGTGTTCCCAGGGTCTCCTCGCGAATCTTGGTAGCGCCAGTGCACTCAAGGAACACATGCTTGCACCGTTTCCTCCGCCTCCATGCACGCTCTGCACAGGGGACTGTCAGTGATTCCTAGGGTGTGGAAAGGTTTATTCAGTGAACAGTGTTCAGTGGTGGTCCCCGCCACCAGTCGTAGGCTATCTCTGGTCAGCTTTGTATCCAGGGATAGCTTAGCTTGTTTAGATGCACCTCTACTTATCTATCTCTTCTGGAATTACAGGTGTTATGTTATGTATTCATATTAATTATTCCATCGAATTTCGGCGAACTATTGAAACAAACTTGGTAGGAGATGTTAACCTCACCAACATTCCACCGAAGTCTTCCGAGCTATTACTCAAAAAAG
Source organism: Xestia xanthographa (assembly GCA_905147715.2). Lineage (NCBI taxonomy): Eukaryota > Metazoa > Arthropoda > Insecta > Lepidoptera > Noctuidae > Xestia > Xestia xanthographa. The sequence goes on along the minus strand of LR990644.1, from coordinate 2,700,372 downwards.
GGTGTTTAGTCTAAACGGACCAAATTGAATTGACAGCGGTCCGTTCAGACGCGGCGATCGGCGGTGGCGACCTCTCGCGTCCAGCCCTGGTGCAAGCCATGGTCCGGAGCGAGACGGAATGGGACGCCGTCACCTCCTTCTAAGAAGCAGTAATGCTAGAGAAGGAGGTGGCGGAACGTGAGAGGGAGAGAACCTCTCAACGTCCCGGCCGCCGCGGGAGACGCCCCGGGCGTCGGGGGCCACCACCACGTGGCCCCCGGCCACCGTAGGCGCGGGCCTGTGGACGGTGGGCTATGGGCTAGCTCGCCGTCCGTCCGTCTCATGACGACAGGCCGTGTCGACGGCGCGTTCGTGTTCCACGCGCGCCTCAAAGAGAGTCAGCAAAAGGGAAGGGGTCCGTAGGGACCGATGCCTGCCGGGGTTGCGGGACTGTTCGAAAGAGATACCGTGGCCCCGGAACACAAAGGGCAATAAAGGAACATGGATGGGTTTTAGTCAGTAAAAGTCTGACACTCCCTCCTGCTCCGCCCAGAGCGGGAGGGGTTATTTGATGATTTCCCATCCGAAAAAAAAAAAAAAAAAAAAAGCGGTCCGTTCAGACTAAACACCCCTAAAAAATACCTGCTAAAAAACTCACCAACTCCTGTTTCTTCTTTTTTAACAGCCTGTGCCCTGTTATTAGCCGACTGATTTAGTCCTATCAATTTTTTTTAAATTATTTTATTAACCATTGTCAACTAAAGTGATCTTTATTTCCGTTGCTATAAGGATACTGTTAAGTTGCTTCTGTCAGAATAAAATAACTAAGAAATAGTGAACCTTATCACTGAATTTTTCAGTAAACAATCAACACAGTTGCTGCTACAAAGTTACTATTTAGCTCTTTTCATGAGATTCTAGTTTCATTGTCGCCGTTTTTCATAGATAAAATATTTCCAGGCTACTTGTTGATTGTTTTGCTTTTTCTTGTTTTCGTTATTTCAGTCTGATTTACGTAGCAAAGGGGAAATAGTTCTCAGACATTGTTTTTTGTTCTGAGAAAAAACAATCTAGAATAGCTGTGATTTTTCATGTCCAGTATACCTATTACAATACTTGTTGTCCTCAAAGGGGTCAACAGAGGTTTTTAGTACACTCACAGTTTCCAAGTGACGTTTAAGTCACATATAATAAGTCAAGCACACATAACACATATAGACAAATAACAAGTCACATATAACACATATAGACAGTGTATTGCAATAAACAAATACAGCCAACGGGCTGTGACATACAAACTCTAGCTGGGAAATTGAAAATCTATGACATAACAGCTGACAACAAAGCAGTCCTGAAATTATCTGAGGTACCAAATATCATCAGAGGCCTAAGTGACAAAATATTGTACCAAAAAAAGATTTCATTTGGGGTCGGCGCAGCAATAGAAGATATCGAATGAAAAAACTCTGGTTGATACTAGGTACTATCGAGGACACTCCCGCCTGACCACCACTAAGCTTATTTTTGCTTGCACTCGCAACATAGAAACGCTCTCTAGCCCCGCCCCGTTGACTTTGGATAGAAATAATTAATGAAAAGATACCGAATCGACCGAGCTCACTGACGACGCACGCCAAACGAGAGTTATTGTTATTTTGCGCGCCAAAGTTGAGGCTTTCCTAATAGGCCCAAACTATAAGGGGGCGTGGCTCGGCGCCTCCGCATGTTATAAGCGAAAAAAAATTAAAATGGTCAGGCGGAAAAGACCCCGACTGTACCTCGGTAACTGTAAACACATATAACATAACATCACGCCTGTAATCCTCGAAGGGTTAAGCAGATATGTACTTATAGTACACCCACATTTCGCCAGTTATGTTTAAAACCCTATGTAATAGGGAGCGAACCTATTGTCTGAAAGAAATCCAGACTCCGGGCGTTTACTAAAAAAATCCTGATGGAAAATCGAACCCAGGACCAGAAGGAAGTTTACTACCGCTATCAGGTTTCAATTCAAAAACTAATAGTGAATAGTAGCCCATTTAGTTTATTGAAAAAACTGTGAAGGCGTATCCGCACCGCTGAATCGGAAAATTGGACAAACGCCGCGAGCGATCAACAAAATACGTGGGATAGGGGGCTAGGTCATGCGCGTAATGTTGGAGCCATGTGAGGAGTAATCTGTGTTGACGACAGTTTATCTACTGTTTGCATAGAAATAGGACTGCCCTTGAATTGGGTCGTACATAAAGGCCTCGGTCTACAGCAGGCCACTGCTAAGTTACACACTTTGTAATATAATATAGGTACCAGGCAACCTACGGCCACGCTACTAGCAAAAAATTAACGAAGCAGATTACTGAGGAATGAAGAAAACGCGATTACAATATTTTGAAGAAGAATCTAAAATGCATTCCATGACAGAGATGGAGAAGCATGTCATTTTTCACAAGAGCCCTTTCTAAAACGACACCGTCATTATAAAAATCAAAATCAAAGCATTTATTTCAAGTAGGCCAGTTACAGGCACTTTTGAATTGTCGAAACAAATATGAAAATTAAATGTAGCTGAGTGAATTTCTCAGACGAAAAATTTACGCGTCTAGGCTGAAATCGCAGTGCTGCTTTACAGATAATGCAACGATTTTTTTTCTCAGAATTAAAGTGACATGAATCTAAATGAAGCCACTTAAATTATATTTATAAGACTATTACTTTTTATGAAAAAAATCGGTAAATGATGATTATCAATTTCTGTGTCTTGTCCACAATCACTTTCATACACAGCATTTACCTATCAGGAAGATAATCTCCAACATATATAGGAAAAAGTATTTTGATTGCGTTAAGTAATGATTGACCTACAAGACGTCAATTAGTTTTGAATGTTTAGACTCATAGTTAATGTACATGTCAACGGTAGGTTTGTCCAAGCGAAATTACTAATTTCTATGGTCATTTTGTTTCACCGTCCTGAGCTTCCACCTATGAGTATAAACGAACAATAAATCCCTGCTCGGCAAGAGACAGTCGTGCGCTTACGTGCAGTAAGAATGGTAGTGCACCATATCGCCAGGTCTTTCCGCCAAAAATGTAAGTACGTGATTTCAGTTTACTCGGAACGAAATTTTGCAATCTCGGTGATTAGGTTTTATAAGGATTATTGCAAGAAATAAAGGTATCACTTTTATGCATGCTAAGTAGCCTTTGGTACACATTAAATATTATAGAAAATAATAATCATAGCCTTGATAGTTTCATGTAAAAAAATAAAATAGCCACGTTTCCAATTTCTATGGGGCAATTTCTGTGGTTTCCGTGGCATCTCGTGGCCCACGGAAATTACACGACTCCACAGAAATTGTACCAATCAATTATTGTATTAATGTTAATGAAGATTTTTGAAAATAATCAATACTTGTTATGCCGAAATTACTTTGACAGAACTAGGTCCTTCCCTAGCCCCCGACATTAAAATAAAATTGTATTACTATTTCTTGAAAAAGTCATTCAATTGGATTAACTGAACGTTGAGGGTTGCATCCTCCAGGAGCTCCTCCTGGAAGCCTCGATTGTGCAGGCCTGGGTGACATCACCGGCCAGACCTGCCGACGTTGACAATGAGGCAGGGTGGTTCCAGGAGGCCATGTCCGACATCTACGACGTGCGCAGATGTCGAGTCCCCAGCATCTCCTCGTGGGCCAGGGATCTGGCCCGCGAGGAGACGCTGGGGACTCTCGACAGAGATCCGTGGGGGCGCCCTTACAAGATGGTGCGGGATAAACTCCGCACCTGGGCCCCCCTACTGACGCAGAGTCTCCGGCCTGAGCTCGTGGAGGACATGGTGAGTACTCTGTTCCATTCGCGAAGGGAACATCCCCCCCCGTCTACGGCTCTGCCGCCTGCGATGCTGGAAGCGGACCAACAGGACGACGACGAAAACGCTTCAGAAGTGACTGGGGTAGACCTGAGAGTGGCGGTAAGTAGGCTCAGTGTCAAAAATACCGCCCCGGGACTCGACGGCTTGCCTGGCAAAGCCTGGGTCCTGGCCTCGGAGGCTCTCGGGCACCGACTAGAGGGGCTCCTAAGCGCATGCTTGGAGAGAGGCCAGTCCCCGCTTCGTTGGAAGACGGGAAAGCTGGTCCTCATTCGGAAGCCGGAGCGCCCTGTGGAATCTCCGTCCGCGCCCGTGGTGCTGCTCGGCGAGGTGGGAAAGCTCTTTGAAAGAGTAATTGCAAACCGCCTCGCCGAGCACCTTGCGGGGTCGAGGCCGGATCTTGCGGAACACCAGTTTGGTTTCCGCAAGGGGCGCTCTACGGTGGACGCCATCATGCGCGTGAGAGCCCTCACGACGGGGTATGTGGTTCCCCGGGGTAGGGTTGTCTTGGTGGTGTCTCTCGACATCGTCAATGCCTTCAACACCATACCCTGGAGCTGCATTAGGGAGGCACTCCGGCATCACCGGGTGCCGACCTACCTCCGTCGTGTGGTCGAGTCGACTTTGAAGTACCTAGGACTCGTATTCGACAGCCAGTGGAACTTCGTGGAGCACTTCCGACGTTTGGCCCCCAAACTGGAACGGACCGGTGCTGCCTTCAGGCGTCTCCTGCCCAACCTAGGGGGGGCAAACGCCTCCTGCCGGAGGCTCTACGCGGCAGTCGTGCGGTCCATGCACATGCAGTCATGGCCGGAGGCCACGTGGTGGGCTAGTGGACGGTGGGCTATGGGCTAGCTCGCCGTCTGTCCGTCTCATGACGACAGACCGTGTCGATGGCGCGTTCGTGTCCCACGCGCGCCTCAAAGAGAGTCAGCAATAGGCAGGGGTCCACAAGGACCGATGCCTGCCGAAGTTGCGGGACTGTTCGAAAGAGATACCGTGGCCCCGGAAAAAAACATAATCAGTTCCTTGATTGCTAATTTTGTAAAACTGATTTATCCAATAGTACATTCCACGTTGTATTTTTAGAAATGCTTATTAAAATGATCAAATCGTTTATTTGTGATACATGGGTTACATGCAGGTGTTCATTACATAATTACAACGATAGTATATATATATATATATATATTAACGACAATATTCGTATTAAATCAGTTTTTTCATTACCTTATCTTTCTTTACATATTATTGAAAAACAATGTATATATATAATAATTCACAATTTCGGTGCAAACGCAGAATTTCTGTGTCACCAATACAATTTCGGTGGCAATAATAAAATTTCTGTGACTCGCCAATTCCATTGGCCCAAATAAATCTCTAAGTAATTAAATTATAATAGCCCCTTTCAGAAAATGTATATATTATGTGGATATGTTGCGCTTTGTTATTAAAGTTTTTCAAAAAACCTGAAAATGAAAATGTCCATGGAAATTAGGTAAAAAATCGAGTTGTTGAAATTGACTCAGCTACAGTCCCAGTCACAAGACATAAAAACTGTGAAAGTACTGTAGTTGCCCATTAATTGTCTAAGAGGTTAAACAGGGGATACAATTTCAATTGTCTTCGTGAGTTGATGTTTTCATTTACGAGAGCAGTAGTGATGAAATAAAATACAAAAACTGGCCAACTTGGGCTTGAATCCAGGACCTAACTATAATTATGTAAGATCGTTAACAGGCCACTGTTCCCATTGCTGTAATAGACATACCGGGGATACATAGGGATATCGTACTACCCAGTGCTAACCGGGTTGTGGAGGTCAGATAAGCAGTCGCTCCATGTAAAATACTGGTATTCAGCTGCATCCGGTTAGACAGGAAGCCGACTCCAACATAGTTGGGAAAAAGCTAGGCAGATGGCGATGATAAGTACCTATAGAATAGAATAGAAAGTTTTTATTTCAGACCGGAGTCCATAGGGTTAGTAACAATTTTACTCAAGTTCTAGTGTTAGTAGGGTACAGACACAGATGAAAATGAACAATCACAATTCAGCATGGAGCCGCATCCACCTCCGCACCATCGGGGAATCCCACCGATCTGCGAATACTGTTGCTGCTGACACGAACACGAGTCATCAGGGATGCACATCTATTTCTAACAATGGCGGCAAAACCATCAATATTATTATCTGCAAACATATATATAGAACTATGCACGTTTGCATAGATAGGCCGGTTGCACAAAAACTGAAGGGTATATCTTTTTGTATTGCTATTGTGTTCATTGAATTGTGCGTGGATATGAAACGCTCGTGAGCTTTCATTTGTTTTGCGTTCACATATAGTGGATTACCCGTTATCTCGTATTCATTTCGTATTTGTTATTTTCGTTCATTGTAGGCTCGGGAGGTTGACACGATTGGCAAAGCATATGATTCTGTCCTGCAATGCTAATATATGCAATGCCTAGGCAAAAAATCAAAATCAAAGCATTTATTTCAAGTAAGCCAGTTACAGGTACTTTTGAATTGTCGAAACAAAGATGAATAATGATGAATAAAAAGGCATTGCATATATCCAATGAATACACTATGAATACAAATAATTTATTTTATTATATACATATTTATTTATTATATACAATGAATACAAATAATTTATTTTATTCATTAACACATACATTTGTTTTAACAGGTAAAACCCAAGCTAACAAAAGTAGTCATACATTGCTAATTATTCAGTCTCAAGTAACAGGTCTGGGTACACAAATTACACATTGGACAACAAACTAAGTGTCACCCTCTGGAATTCCGCCAAAGAGCAAGAAAATATGTCTAAACGCCGAGAGACATCATTAAGTATTCTTACTGCACGAATCACTGGTGCAAACTTTAATAAGTTTGTACGGGTTGCCGGAACTTTAAAAAGCCCCTCCCTCGGTCCCAACCGTAGCCTCCTGTTTGGAACGACCAACCCCAACGATTCCAATATTTGTGGATTATTCAGCATACCACGAAAAATCAGTTAGTTTCGTGAAATAACTCAATTACCGTATAGTCAATCCCGCCATCCCGCCAACCACATATATTCAACACATAATGCCTACTGAACGTTCGGTATTGTATAGAATGCCTAGGGGAGACGCCGATGACAAGCAGTGGACATTTGATTGCTAAGTGGTGAATATTGAGCCGTTTTCATTCAGTTTCTAACCAAAAAAAGAAAAGTTCACCGCAACAGCAGAACTTTTTCTAAAACCCAATGTGCCATATTATCAACCTAGCACTTTTAACAGGTAGCTACTTCACGCAAAGTGATGAGCTCCAAAATTTCAATTTACTTCATTCAAGTTCTGTTTCAACACCGACTGCCTGATTGTTTCAAAGAATCTAATAATGTTCCGTAAAGAGGCGCCTTTCTGTTTGACGACACTTTAATTTATCAGTCACTAACTTGTTCATAGTTTGTGACAAAGGGTAAGTCACATTATTCCGTTTTTTTTTTTGCTTTTATCCATGTAGATATTTGACAATCGTTATACTTAAGTCAGTATCCCGAAAGTGGGACAACCAGTTTCACGAAGGAGTATTGTGTTCTCAGTTATTATGGAGGTCACATATATAGTCTCTCCATGTAAAACACTGGTGTATTCAGCTGCGTCCATTTACTGGACTGGAATCCGACGCCAAAATAGTCGGGAAAAGGTTAGGCACTAGGCAGACGTGTGTAAATAATAGGTTCCTACGGTTAGAGACCACGGCACGTCACGTCATATACTACGGTATGATGCCGGATCATCATCATCATCATCATCATCAGCATGTTAATGTTCCCACTGCTGGGACAGAGGCCTCCTCTCTATGAGAGGGAATAGGCTGTAATCTACCACGTGGGCCCAGTGCGGATTGGTAGATGTCACATGTCATCGATTTCTTTTTGGTTCTAGGACATGCCGGTTTCCTCACGATGTTTTCCTTCACCGTTTTGAGAGCAGCGGTGATGAAATAAATTACACAAAGTAATGCGCCTGCCTGGGTTCAAACCCATGACTTACTGTTCGTAAGTCGGGGCAGCCACCACCGGGCCACCGCTGCTCCTATAAATGCCGGGTGTGCTTTATCTATTTAATAGATACGTCAAAACTGTCTCACAGCTCGCTGTCACTTATGTCAACTGTCAGTCACCACGAATGGCGGGAAGTTGAAGAGTGAAGCGTTTCCTGGACTGGGGCTCGATGGTGTAGGTGAGCCTGTGATATAGTTAGTAAATAGCGTTATTTCATCAGCTTCGCTACCAACGGATACTACACCAGGGTAAACCATTTCTGCCGTGGCTGCGGGACTTTTATTTATTTATTTAAACTTCATGTACAGTCACGGACTATAATTGATAAGCCACTTTCAAGATTTCCAATTTTGCAGTTGTATACATTCACGAGATTACACGATTAAACACGAACTCAAACCGAATGCTCGGAAACAAAATGACACATTACTAATAATCGGAAATAGTCTTATTCATAGAGGTTGAAAAATTACATAAAAGTTGTCAATGATAGAACCATACAATGGTGCTGACGTGTATCCCAATCTATTTGATACTGACCTCCTTTGAAGAAATAGTCCTTATTAAATACTCTTTATTTCTGAAATTTCTGAAAACCTATCCGAAGCCAGAGTGACAGTTGAAATGTCGATGTTAGAAAAGATAAAATTTCTCCGTAAACCAACGTTACTATGGCTACGCGTAAAACAATATTGTCGCTAGGTTACGGTTGCTACACCTGCAATTCGTCGACTTTAGGTAGTCACTCTGTACTAAGTACGAATATAACCGACTAAACCCGATTTGCATTACACGGCTAAAATACGAATGGTGGCAAGTGGCTCATCATTTATAGTCCGTGACTGTACAAGAGTCGTACATAGGCGGACTTAATGCCACAAGGCATTCTCTACCAGTCAACCTTCGAAAAGATACTGCGGCCCTGGAACACAAAGGGCTGAGAAGGAACATGGATGGGTTTTAGTCAGTACAAGACTGACACTCCCTTCCGCTCCGCCCAGAGCGGGAGGGGTCATTTGATTATTTCCCAGCCCTTTCAACTTTAAATAAACGCGTTAGTGCATGAAGTACCGCAGTTTGAAGTACTATATTATCACTGAAAGTTCAATTTTCAATTTCACTTTCAATGTGTATAATACCATTATGTTCCAATTCATATAAATAATGAACTGAATCCATTTCAGAAGTTAACTCTTCAGCCCGTTCTGTGGAAGCCATATTTAATTTGCGTCACTTTAATTATTCAGGGACTTAAAACGACCGGTGAACTGAAACTTTTGTTTCACACCGGGTGCTAAGTGACGTCATCAGTTTAATATAATACAATATTAATAGCATCGGAGTCAACAGAGTTTAACAGTCGTTACGGGTGGTGAGAAGCCCGAAGGTCTGACAACTAGTCTTACCAGGAGGTATCCTGTTCCCCAGCAATTCTAAAGATAGGCAGTAACTCCAGCTGCATCTGGTTAGACTGGAAGCCGACCCCAATCACATATCCCTGAATTGAGAAATGGTTTCTATAGCTACGCAATGAGTAAGGACTAAGCACCTTCAGCGTTATTCATGAGGTTTCTTGCCATATCCGAGGGCCTAGATAAAGTCATTCAATCAGCTATCTAGAACAATAACGAAAACGTCAAACTGTCGTCAATAGCTTGCGAAAAATTATGTAAATCCCGTGCTAAGTCATTTCAGAAATACGAAATGCTATAAAAACAATCACCATTAGATAAGTTTTTAGGCATACAAATGACGGCACAGTTGGCGCAGTAGCTGAGCTATTGACTGCTGCGCTGCTTGTTGCGGGGTTCCTAGAGTGGGTCAACGTTTTACAGAAAAAAAAGTATCCGTAATACAAAAAATATTTTTTAAAAAGAAAAGGCTCCTTACTCCCACGGTTCACACAAAATGCATGACTAGCATGTTTTTAATTACAAGCGTTAACTTCGACAAGAAAACACCAAGTCACGGTCATAGACACAATAGTCTAATGACTGTCTGGAACTGAAACAAAACCGTGGAGTCAGCGCCAGGGTAGGATGGCCTGCGACGTTCCAAGGTGCGTTGGAACGAGGCTGTTGTTGGACGTAGGGATGGTCGGTCAGAGAATTTACAAACTTGAGAGGTACAGTTGAGGATTCAATTTTATTTGCCGAATTTATAGATTTATATGATCTGTTTAGTATTTTCAAACGAATGTGTTTTCGCTCTAACTAGATGCAGCTTACCAGTATTTTTTTCCGTGAAGCGACTGCGTATATCTGATCTCTGCAACCCAAATACTGCATAATCAGTTTACTGGGATAGAACTTCTCTGTGAGAGGTTGGAGTTTTCATTTCGATTCGATTTTGGTTCTAAGACATACCGGTTCCCTCATGATGTTTTCCTTTACAATTCCGAGCAGTAGTGTGTAGCAATCCTGTCTGAGGTATAACCCATGATATAGGATACGAAAGTTGAGGCCATTACCAGGAGGTCTGGCTAATGGGGTCTGCACCCCTAGCCAAGTTACAAACGTTTCGTATCGATTCTCTTTCTACAATCGTAAACGCCTCGGCGTAAGCGATTGTAGAAAGCGCTAAATTGGTAGTCAAGTTGACACGACTGAGTCGATCGCTCGTTCTCTAATGTCTGTAGAAAAAACCTACACTTTAGTCTATGGCGAGCGTTCCTACCAAAGAGTTTAGCGATCAACATTGTAGAAACGATAACATTCAATTCTATCATTTTGAACGATGTAAACTTGTCTACGAATTTTCTATTCGTTTGTGTTGATCACGTGATTTAACGTTGAGATGATGTCATTCCCATTCATTTGAATAGTTTTCTACTAGCGTTAACTATTGTAGATTGTCAACTTGGCTAGGGGTGCTGGTCTGTCTGGTGATATCTCTCCGGTCGTGTCGTACCATCGGACCATGAAAGCGAGGGAAGAGGGAGTGCACCTATGTCTGCGCACGCACTTTGTGCACTATAAGATCTCCCGCGCCGATGCATAGTTTCTGCTGAAACTGGCCTCTTTGGCCGAAATTCAGTGAGGAAGACAGTAGAACCTGGCAACCCTAACCGTCGCTAGTTCGGGGCTCCATCAACGCTGGTCGGGGGACCTCGCCTCAAACTTGGTAATTGGATTCAAAAACTTTGTATTGATGAGGCAATTCGATAACTTTGCAAGCGCCAAAGAGTTTGTGCCTTCAAGGATTTATTGAGTTTTTGGCGCCTGACGTCGTGGAACCTTTTTAAAGTACTTTAGTACATTCGAACAAAGAGTTAAGTATACAGGCAGATAATTTGCAAACACTTGTTGTGTGAACAATGTGCGTGCGTGCGTGTGTGTGCTTAGTACAAGTTCACATGACTCTCTTTAGAGTGCCTATATATACGTACACTGGCCTACAAAACTACGTACTACACTTTTAAAATTTCATTTTTTTCTAAACTCTATAAAAGTTAGAGATTTAAAATAAACAAACGTTTTATAGCAATTTTTACCAGCTTTATTAGTTTTTATGTACAAAATAAAACTCTTTATCGAGTCCTTTTTGTTTCGAAAGTATACCTTGTGTACTTAAAAAGTTATTGCAATTTTAATAGTGTGATACTTATTTTTGCAGGCCAGAGTGTATACGTATAAAGGATACGTACGACTGATTAAGTTATTTAAATGGTGGAACTGTACTCAGGGTCCAGTACCCTGAATCCACTAATTTACAAACTTTTCAATGTCCGTCAAAAACACAATAGAGAAACCCTTGAAACTTTAGTAATATAAGTGGAATTAGGATCCTAGAGAGATGAATATTTGTGGATTTAATACTTTACGGTTCGGTTGACTGTACCATGCGGAAAATTTTAGTGCATTTTATGGTTTGTATGTTTAAGATCTAAATTAGTTTTACTGAACACAAATTGTATCATTCTTAAGCCTTACAATCAACCGCTAGATTGTAATAGTATGGACTTGAAACTTTTCGCTGTATGCTAGATCGTGTAACTGAAAACTGAAAATTTGCTAATTATACTCATTCTAAAATTACGAACCACTTTGGCTACAAGACTAACAATGAAATCGCAAAAAAAAAAAACAGATAATATTCAATTTTAATTTCTGTACTAAATGTAGAGAACAACTTAGTTTTTTCTTGGCTTGACGGCAATGAAGCTTTATTGGGAAACCTCAGATTACAAATAATATTGCATAATTCAGTATTCCTTGCCAAAACAGTCCACAACAAACACCGAAATCAAATACAATTGCCATATTATTTAAAACTACTTACCCATTTTAGTCTTAAAAAGGCGAAAACGTAAATTCTGAAATAAACAGCATTTCGTACTGCATTCCACAATTTATAGTGAAAGTTGTTCTAGACCGGTTGCCTCGTCAGCTGTGTACCTCGTCGTCTGCTGGCTCCCTTCCAAGATAGCGCAATAACTGGAACAATTCTCTTACAGTTTAACTGAAAATTTTTCTCAAAATGGTTGGTTGGCTTACCACAAGCACTAGCGAAATTGTAATAGGTTTTAAAAGCAAAAGAGTTTTGGAAATTGATTGTATTGAGAGCTTGGGGTTTTAAATATAGCGAATTGAAACGTGTAACAAAAGATAACTTGTCGCCATAGAAAGCAGAGGTGTAGAGATCATCTGCCCAGACTTTTCCCAACTACGAATCCAAGTATTTTACAAGGAGTGACTGCTTATCTGACCTCCACAACCCGGTTAGTACTGGGTAACACGATACCCCAAGGTAAGACTGGTTGTCAGAATTTTGGGCCACTGACTACCTGTAACGACTGTCTAAGATCTACAAATGACAGCCGGGACCAACGGTTTAACGTGCTTTCCGAGGCATTTATGCTAAGTGTATATAAAATCTCTGATGCTATTGCTCCTCTCTCAAGTATTTAAAGCATTTAACTTATCCTAAGCATGAGGGTTTATTAGTACGTAAGCAAGGAGTTATCGTTAAAGGCATGCCATAATGACATGCCGCGAAGAACCAAATTCCTGAAATCATGCGACCGCATTGCTTGAATTTTGTGAAATTTACAAGATTTTGCGTTCATCCTTTAAGATATTAGAGGGGCAGATGGGGTTATTCTAGGGGTCTGGTATTTTGTATAGTTACTAAGTACCAATGCTCTAGGTTAGTTTTGATTAAAAGTTTTATCATAATAATTAGAATCCAAAACAAATCCAAAACCCCGAGAGCTTTCAGCTTGAACTCCAGAACCGTTTCGAGTGCCTAGGAAGCTCAGTGGACGAATACAACGATGGGTTCGTGGAAACTGTCCATACGACCGGGTCTAAGTTCTTCAAGGCGCGTCGTACAGATCAGAACAAGAGGCTCTCCGATCACACTCTCAAGCTCATGAAGGAGCGGCGTGAGATGATCCTGCAGTCTTCAGACGAGGCGTGTAAATACCGGCAGCTCAATAGATGGATCTCTAAATCCTTGAAGAGCTTCTAAGACAATAGAAGGTACGAGTGACAATGTAGTTAATCTCGTCAACTTCGAGGTATCTTCTAGCTCTCAATCAAATAACTGTAAAAAAGGGGCTGAGCAGAATTCCTTAAATTTGTTTCACCAGAATATTCAGGGACTTTCTTCCAAAGAACTAGAAATAGAACTATTTTTAGAAAAAACTAAGTTTGATATTATCTGTTTTACTGAACATTGGATGAAAGATTATGAAGTAATGCAAATAAATTATGAGAATTACAATGTGAGCAGTTGCTTTAACCGAAAATCTAAGATGCGTGGGGGTTCATTAATCCTAGTAAAAAATTGTATTAAATCTAAGTCTCGTAATGATATAGTCGATCTATCGGTTGAACATAGCATTGAATTGTCTTGTGTTGAGCTAGATAAGCATATAATAGTGTGCGTTTACAGACCCCCTAATTACCTGAACTATTCTATCTTTGAGTCAGTAATGGAAGATGCTTTGGCAAAACTTGTAACTGGTAATAAACCAATAATTATCTGTGGTGACTTTAATGTCAATATCATAGAGAATAATGTGAATAGCAGTAGATTCTTAAGTCTCTTTAAATCATTTAACTTGTCAAATGTGTTTTCAGAACCAACTCGAATTACGACAAATACTGCTACATGTATCGATAATGTTTTTTGTTGCTGCGATTACATAAATAAATCCATCGTAAATTACCTGCCTTCAGATCATAGTGGTCAGACGGTTACTTTCGCGTACAATAGACAATTACAAAGAATTCAGATACAAACTAGACAAATAACACCCAGCAATCTAGACAAATTTAATAATAATTTAATTAGCAAGTTAGGTATACCGGGTCATATTAGAAACAATGCAAATGTATTTTATGAAGAATTCTTTTCGGTAGTGCACACCGAATTTAATAATACTTTAAAAAAGAAATCTAAAACTATTGGCCCAAAGTTTATTTTCAGTGACTGGGCAACACAGGGTATTCGGAAAAGTAGGGAACGATTGTTTGAGCTGTACGGCCTTAAGCCTTACATCAACACTGAAGCTTTTAATAAATATGTTGCTACTTACTCGAAAATTTTTAAAAACACTTGCAAGGTAGCCAAATCCTTATTCATTAGCAACAAGATTAAATCAGCCGACAACAAAATAAAAACGGTTTGGAAAATCATCAACAGTGAAACAAATAGAAATAAAAAACAAGGCAATGACTTCACACTAGAGACATCGCGTGGCCTTGTGAGCTCCAACAATGAAGTTGCTCAAGAATTTGTAAATTTCTTTACCAGTATCCCACTTAAAACTACAGAAACCTTAAATTCCTCTCCCTTGCTCTCTATTGATTTATTGAAAGCGAACGTTTCAGCCTGTCCGAATGAATTTAAATTTCAGCATATAAACCCCATAACAGTCATAAAAGGTTTTAAGCAAATCAAGATCAAATTAACGGAAGATCTATGGGGTATGTCTATCAAAGCTTGTACCTCAATTATTGAGACTGTAGCGCCGTATTTAGCCTCAATATTTAATTTGTGCGTGGATCAAGGGGTCTTCCCAGATCTAATGAAATTCAGTAAGGTAATACCGCTTTTTAAATCCGGGGACAGTAAAGACACCAATAACTATAGGCCCGTATCCGTGTTGCCGGTTTTCAGCAAGGTGTTTGAAAAGATAATGCTCAATCAAATGCTTAACCATTTTAACACTAATAAAATATTACATGAGCAACAGTATGGTTTCACCAAAGGACGTTGTACAACTGACGCCGGTGTCACTTTATTAAAACACATATTTACTGCGTGGGAAGAGGCACAAGATGCCATAGGAATCTTTTGTGACCTTTCGAAGGCATTTGATTGCGTAAATCACGAAACCCTGATCTTGAAACTTCAGCATTACGGTTTAGGTAAACTTGCGCTCAGTTTAATAAAATCGTATTTGAATGATAGACAGCAGCAGGTACAAATAAATGGAGTAAACTCAATGGGTTTAAAAGTAAAAATGGGTGTACCACAAGGTTCGATATTGGGTCCCTTCCTCTTTTTAGTATATATTAATGACCTACCCCATCTATTTAACAACCATCCGCATATGGTGTTGTTTGCTGACGATACTTCTTTAATATTTAAAATAAACAGACGTGCCACTAATCTTGATGACGTAAATAACGCCCTACTGCAGGTCCACGATTGGTTTACCGCTAATAATTTAGTACTAAATGGGAAAAAAACTAAATGCATTAGATTTGCTCTACCAAATGTCAAAAGTAGTGATTGTGACATAATATTGAATCAAGAGAAACTAGAATTTGTCGATAAAACGGTTTTCTTGGGAATCACGCTCGACTCAAGGTTACAATGGGGTCCTCATCTAACATCTCTTGCAGGACGGCTAAGCTCAGCAGCATATGCTGTTAGAAAAATCCGTCAATTTACTGATGTTGATACCGCGAGGCTGGTCTATTTTAGTTATTTTCATAGTATTATGTCATACGGTATTTTACTATGGGGACGGGCTGCAGACATCGAGTCTATATTTATTCTGCAGAAAAGAGCCATCAGAGCCATTTATGAATTACGTAGACGCGATTCTCTAAGAGAACTGTTTAAGGAAATTAATATCATGACAGTACCTTGTCAATACATCTATGAAAACATCATGTACGTTAGAAAAAATCGGCATTTATTCAGTAAGAGAGGGGACAGACACCACTATAACACTAGAAATAGGGACCAACTAGTTCAGCCAGGTTTCAGGCTTGCTAAAGTGGATTCATCTTTCATGGGGTACTGTTTGAAATGTTACAATAAAATACCTCCCCACATTCTTCAACTGAATGAGACGAAATTTAAATCTTGTATAAAACGCACACTATGTAGGCAAGCATATTATAAGTTGGGGGATTACATTGATGATAAAAATGCTTGGCTAAATGCTGGTCCTGCTCCACAACCATAGGTGGGGGGGAGGGGGGCAAACTAATTGTTTGTACTGGACGGGCATTATTTGAGTCCATCGACACGTAAAGAAGAAGATGAAGAATTGATTCCCATGTTAATGTATTCTGGAAGCTGCAGAAGATTGTAAAAATATACTTGCATTGTATAGATTCCAGTTCTTAGTATTATATAATTGCATAGCACATGTGTGAGTACTTTGTACTGTTCAGCCACCATTTACATTTATTTATCTTTCATTGACTTGAATATGCCTTGGTGACTGAGAGAATGTCATGCTCACTTAAATGTCTCGCTGATGGTGGCGGGTGTGTCGGGTCATTTAGTTCCCTTCAATATGGTTGAGTTGAATGGCGCCGGTACATGCGTCATGTCTGTGAACGGGCGCTGTCAGTTGGGACTGGTCATCTCTTAGCTGCCAAGGTTCATTTTAATTACTTTATTCATACATTTTTAATCTAATCTTTCACTCTGGATGCTCTTAGTGTGCACGTCTTTCTACATCGTTCTCACATTTATGTATAATCTCAAAATTAATGATGTAACCAAGATTTTGTAACAATATTTTGATTTTAAAAGAGTGTCCATGGAGTTTCTTGCCCATTCTTCTCCATAGAGATCTACGCTAGGGAATGGGCAACTACAGTACTTTCTCAAGTTATTATGCCTTGTGACTGGGACTGTAGCTTTGATTTTCTTTTTTGTATTTTTGACTTTCAAAAGTGCCGTAATGGTCTAATTGAAATAAATGCTTTGAGTTTGAGTTGAGTTTGAGCGACCTCCGCCGCTTTATTACCGAGCGTGTTAAAGACGCGATTGAGCGGAATAAAGGCTCCAAGGTATTTGCAAGGGATCTGGCTATTGGGCAGAGCCAGCTCACGAAACTGAAGACCGACGATGGTAGGATCTTATCCGCCAAACCGGAGCTTCTGAGGGAGATCGAGAGCTTCTATGGACAGTTGTACACGTCAACCAGTAAACCCGTCGTAGATCTAGCAAACGACCCAAGAGCTAGACTGACCCGACACTATACCGAAGACATCCCGGACGTCAGCCTGTACGAGATTAGGATGGCTCTGAAGCAGCTCAAAAACAACAAGGCACCGGGTGATGACGGAATTACGGCCGAACTCCTGAAGGCGGGTGGAAAACCGGTACGTAAGGCCCTTCAGAAGCTGTTTAATTCCGTCATACTTGAGGGAAAAACGCCACAGGCATGGTGCAGGGGTGTGGTGGTGCTCTTCTTCGAAAAGGGTGACAATGCCCGGCTGAAGAATTATAGGCCCATCTCACTTCTAAGCCATGTCTACAAGTTGTTTTCTAGAGTCATCACGAATCGTCTCGCGCGCAGGTTTGACGATTTCCAGCTACTCGAACAAGCCGGTTTCCGAAAAGGCTTTAGCACCGTGGACCACATACATACGCTGCGGCAAGTTATACAGAAGACCGAAGAGTATAACCTGCCTCTCTGTTTAGCGTTTGTGGACTACGAGAAAGCCTTCGATTCGATCGAGACCTGGGCTGTACTGCAGTCTCTCCAACGGTGCCAAATCGACTATCGGTACATCGAGGTGTTGAAGTGTTTGTACAAAAACGCCACCATGTCAGTCCGACTTCAGGACCAAGCCTCAAAACCTATCCTCCTGCAGCGAGGTGTGAGACAGGGAGACGTCATATCTCCGAAACTGTTCACCGCTGCACTGGAGGATGTCTTCAAGGTTCTGGACTGGAGAGAGCTAGGCATCAACGTCAATGGCGAGTACATCACTCATCTTCGGTTTGCCGATGATATAGTGGTAATGGCTGAGACCATGGAGGACCTCAGTACAATGCTCGATGACCTCAGTAGAGCTTCCGGAAGAGTGGGTCTAAAAATGAACATGGACAAGACTAAGGTCATGTTAAATGCCCATGTCACACCCACTCCTATCAAGATCGGAGACTCTACTCTCGAAGTTGTAGACAATTATGTGTACCTGGGACAAACGGTCCAGTTAGGTAGGTCTAACTTCGAGAAAGAGGTCAATCGTCGAATCCGACTCGGTTGGGCAGCGTTCGGGAAATTGCGCGGTATCTTCTCGTCCAACCTACCGCAGTGTCTCAAGACGAAAGTCTTTGACCAGTGTGTGTTGCCAGTGATTACATACGGGACCGAAACGTGGTCGCTCACAATGGGCCTCATCAGAAAGCTTAAAGTCACCCAAAGGGCAATGGAGAGGGCTATGCTCGGAGTTTCCTTGCGCGATCGAATCAGAAATGAAGACATCCGCAAGAGAACAAAGGTTACCGACGTAGCCCGAAGAATTGCCAAACTTAAGTGGCAGTGGGCAGGGCACATTGCTCGCAGAACGGATGGCCGATGGGGCCGAAAAGTTCTAGAGTGGCGACCGCGAACCGGAAGATTGCGTTGGAAGGCCTCCCACTAGGTGGACCGATGACCTGGTGAAGGTTGCAGGAATCCGCTGGATGCGAGTCGCACGGGACCGGTCAATGTGGCGACACTTGGGGGAGGCCTATGTCCAGCAGTGGACGTCTTTCGGCTGAAATGATGATGATGATGATTAGAATACTAATAAAATTATTGTACCTATTTCGTATTAAGATTTCAAGATCATTGGAGGAGCTCGTAGCTAAATAATAACAGCCCGGCTTAACCTAACGATCAACCGCTCGGGTCGATCCCCCGACCCGAGCGCTTGCCTAGTTTGCTTGCTTGTCGATTTGCTTGCCTAGGTTGGTCTATGGATGAGTGACCGCCCGTTACATATCGAGTTTCCTCTATGCCTCGGAAAGCACGTTAAGCCGTTGGTCCCGGCTTTCATTTGTAGATCTTTGACAGTCGTTAGGTAGTTAGAGGCCCGCCCAAAAAGTCTGACAACCAGTCTTACCAAGGGGTCAGATAGGCAGTCGATCCATGTAAAATACTGGCATTCAGCTGCATCCGGTAAAACTGGAAGCCGACCCCAACGTAGTTGGGAAAAGGCTAGGCAGATGATGTAGGTACCAAAGAGTTAGGTAGACGTTAAGAAAACCAGTATAATAAGCTAGGCCGCTTATTTAAATGAAATTCCGTGGACGCTAGACCAACTCAAGGTCAAAGTGTCACCATCGACGTGCGGTTGGTTGTACTAAACGATTCATTTACCTACCTGTTTTATTTTCTGGTCTTGCTGCAGATTTTGTTTCCACTAATCTAGTTTTTCATTAAAAATTACGGAAGAGTATAATTAGGGTATGACAGCCAGATGGCTATTATACTCTTCCGATTCGATATTCGATTCGATTGTCTATCTAGGCAGATGGCCGGATGATAACTAGAAGATCGCTAAGTCCTGGTTGAGAATCACGCTGACCTGAGAAGAATGGCATGAAAGAGAAGAATAAAGCTGCCAGTGATGATGAGTAGGTACACAATATTAGTTATTTATGCAACTGTTGTATAATGAGGGGTATTAAAACACGAATATGGGTTTATCACACGTGTGACGGAAAGGGTGTCCGTGGGGGTAAATAGAAAAAAACCACGGACCCAGGTCAACATAAAAATATATAATAAAATAAACACTGGTAAAAACAGCTAATTTTAGTCGTTTAGTAACTGAACGGCCCAATGAGTATGTATACTCACTCTGTGGCGTTTGTTTTGACATTTAACTTAATTAAAGTGTTGAATAGGTTATGTTTACAAAGTAACGGTAGAAACTAATCTGTGTTTCTACAACGTTACACACGAGGCGAAGCCGAGTGTGATAATAGTATCACATGAGTGTTTTAATACCTAATTATATACAGTTGCATACAAGACTTTATCTACATCCATGATATGAATCCTCTATATAAAAGGTTCTGAAACCAGTGCTCGGCCAGAGTGGGAGCGCGCTGCGTGATGCGGTGCGGGTGCGACAACGCGCGCGGTTTGCCTGGCCAGACTGGCCGCGCGGTGCGCTCCCGCCAGAGTTTCCAACTTAGGGGTTTCCCCCCAAATTTAGGGGTAAATAAAAGGGATGTGATTTTTTTAGGGGCGTCCTATTTTTAGGGGTACTTTTAGTGCTGAGCTAGACTGCAAACGTAAATGTAGCTATTAGGATTTCGATTAGACACTAAATAAAATAAATAAATAAAAATAAAATAAAATGGCCGTAAATAAACACCGTAGGCGCGGTCTTGTGGATGGGGAGCTATGGGCTAGCTCGCCGTCCGTTTGTCTTATGACGACAAGCCGTGTCGACGGCGCGTTCGTGTTCTACGCGCGCCTCAAAGAGATGTCAGCAAAAGGAAGGGGTCCGCAAGTGCCGATGCCTGCCGGGGCTGCGGGTTGTTTGAAAGAGACCGCGGCCCTGGAACACAAAAGGCAAAGAAGGAACATGGATGGGATTTAGTCAGTAACAGCCAGAGCGGGAGGGATCATTTGATGATTTCCCACCCGAAAAAAAATGGGGGGATTTACAAGTAATTGTGGGAATTTTGACTTAGCTCGAGGGGTAAATATTTTTGGGAGTTGGTAACCCTGCCGCACTTGCCGCCCGCGCCCTCACTGCGGCCACTTGTATGAACGAGCTATGGTTTGAGCTGCCCGCGTGCGATTCCCGTGCGGCCCGCGCCAACTAGCCCGCACCGCAGCCCGCACCCGCGTGCCCACTATGGACACTCCAATGAAGTTCATATGTTTGAGCTTGTCGCACCGCGCCCGCACCGCACCCACGTTTCCACTCTGGCCGAGCACGGGTGTTGTAGTGTTGTAAGAAGTCTATGTAAATTCATGGAAAGTTTAACTGCTGAGTATTAATACAAACAAACCATGTATAGGTAATAGTACAATTATTTACATTTTGATTGTACAATTATTAAAATGCACAAAGTTTGTGTCACTCATTTTTGTAAACAACAAAGTACATAATTCAATAGATACTAATATCAAACAAAAATGGCGGGATACGACGTGAATTCGAATTAACCTACAAGTTTTTTTTTAATTACGGCGCTGTGGTAGTGAATCGCACGTGCTAGACAATGTTCTTTTTAGGGTTCCGTACCCAAAGGGTAAAAACGGAACCCTATTACTAAGACTTCGCTGTCTGTCCGTCTGTTATAGTATTATGCTATACTTACGCTTCATATTCATTATTCATAATACTATTTATCATGCATTTTATTTGTTTAAATATCTACACTCAGCAAATCGATTTAAATACGATTCTTTAACTTGGAAATAGCTGAAATAAAATATTATTATAATTTTCATGTTATGATATTTACGTCAAGCGTCAAATTGTCAAACTGTCAGTTAGTTTTTTAATTCTCTTTCTGCTCAGTCTATGGTCTAGCTCTATGATTTCTCTTTTTGGTTTGTATAATTTAAATTATTTTTATCAATATGCTTAGCCAATGTATTTTATAAATTATTACGATTGTTTAATAACTTAATATTAAATGATTATATTTATAAAATTCTTAACGCACTCATGGTTATGTCCTGGCCGACTACACTTGATAAATGAGATGATGGCCACACTAAGAAAACTAAGATTTGAAAAAGGAAGACTACTTTGGGAGAAACGAGCTGACGGACGGCTGAAAAGAGGACTCGGAAATCTGATTTGAGGGTATCAGAGAGCAGCTTGGTTTTGGCGGTGAGATTCTTAAACTGTCCAGGGGATCCAACGAAAGTTTCTCCTGGGACTTCTACTCCCACGTACCCCACTCCCACTACGTGCCTGTCCGTCTACTGGTCTCGCAGGGCTGTCCTACGTCTGGCCCTGAGTTCTGCACTGTCTTGCTGCTGAGCTGTCCTAGTGAACTCTGAGATCTGCGCTGCCGCCGTTTCTACTGCTTCAGAGCACAACTTCAAGGTTACTCCGGTATCGACCTGCTACCCTGACGCCTGTTCCCGTTCTTACAGTGTGGTAAACTCATTATTGTCCATCTAAGTGCATAAACTTTAAAACTGAGTGCGTGCTAGGTAGTTTTTATAACTAGCTGTATTTTTTATCTTTCCTTAATTAAAATTGTATTTGAACAAGTCTGCTTATCCTTTTATTTTAATAGGATCAAGTAGATTTGTTACACTGTCTGTCCGTCTGTCCGTCTGTCCGTCTGTCTGTCACCAGGCTGTATCTCATGAACCGTGACAGCTAGACAGTTGAAATTTTCACAGATGATGTATTTCTGTTGCCGCTATAACAACAAATACTAAAAACAGAATAAAATTAATATTTAAGGGGGGCTCCTATACAACAAACGTGATTTTTTTGCCCTTTTTTTTTTGATAATAATGGTACGGAACCCTTCGTGCGCGAGTCCGACTCGCACTTGGCCGGTTTTTTAAAACGAGTTGCATAATCAAATTTAGTACAACATTATAACACCCGTTTGGGTGTTGTATTTTAAACGTCTAAAATACGAGGTAGAATCTTCTCGAAATGATATGCAGACTCCAGTTCGTACTACATATGAGATCGTATTTGCCGCACGAGTGCGCACAGACCGCCAAACTAGTTTATTTCAGCTTCAGCAACGATTTTTGAGCTGTTCCTGAATATTTAGGATGAGAATTTGGTTGTTCTCGTTTTAGAAGCAAGTTTTTTGTTGTTGTGGCGGATTTCAGAAATATCTGTGCTATTATATACCTTTAGGAAGTACATTTTATACCACTTGATGTTGAGAAAGCCGAGAGTCTGACAATCAGTCTTGAGGTCCTAACATGCCTCAAATGGCTTAGCATGATCCTCCGTTACGCCTAAAATACTGCAGCATTAATTTTGAAATAAATATATTTTATGGTAAATTGAGGACTAATGCTAGTACTATGTGTGACGAAAACACAATTCCATAAACTTTTCTCGATACAAAAAAAACCAAAGTTGCCTCCAAATCGAACAATAAACCGGTGGTATTCATAAAGTACTTCAAATTAGATCATGAAACTTTGCATACTAACTGAACTAACTATAAAGCAGGTCTTATGTGTTTATTTTTTAGTCCAATCAATAGATTTTTTGTAAATCGCAAAAAAGTACTGATTTCGCACTATACGGCCGCAGTGACTGACGTAACAACTGCTTTATAGTGCAAGCTAATTAGAACTTTATTCTAACAGTATTTCAAACGAAGTTTGAACCACCACAAATAGAGTTGCAAATTTTAGGGTTAGAAGGGCCTTAAAAGGGGAAATTGGGTCATCTATTATCTGAATTGTGGAGACCAAATTGGCTATAAAAGTAGAGGAAGACCAATGAAACAATAGGTAGACTCCTGAGAACGACTAATAGAGAAGTATGGAAAAAGACATGCTCCGGCGACCCTAAATAAATGAGGATTAGGGCAGGAATGAGGAGGAGTGAGGAGGAGAGATTAGGGAATGATAATGAATTTAGGCCATCCTACTGTTTTTTGCTAAAGAAATTTATAAATCGTATCATAAACATTGCCCCTGACGCCCTAGACCTGTCACGTGAGCTCTCACACTCAATTAATGCAAGCCTACAACATTAAATATTAATGTAAACATAAGCTGTACAAAATTGAAGAGGTAATATAATTTGAGCACAATCCTAGAGGGCGCACTCCCATATCTCGGCGCACATGAGCCTCGGAGCAATCTAGTTAGTGTTAATGCGATGAGCGCACTTAGACGAGCAGGTTGACTTCCACGAAACAAAATTAGAATCTTACTACTACTACAAATGATGTTGCAAAAGAAGCGGCGAAGGTATACTATGGTGCAGCAACTTCACAAAAAAGATGTACAACTCATTAAGGGATCTGAGAAAGATGGAAACTGCCAAGGTAATGTAGTGCTTCGAGCATGTTTGCTGAAGCGAGGGTTCCTGATTTTTACACCATTATGAGGTCAAGGGTCGCGTCCTTTTTGGCAAAGTTTGAGACGCTCCAGTAATAGCATTTTGAGGGTTGTCTCGTGCAACCTTGCAAGCCCTATATTTGTGCACTGGATTTCTGTTCACCTAAGCGGGAACAAAAAATGACGATAAAATTAATGTTATTTTTGAAGAATATGTAATACCTCCATGTTTTAATTTTTTTTTATGTTTTTATTGATATTTTTTAATGTTTTTGTAATGAATTGAATAATATTTTATGATTTTTAATGAATTGAATGATATTTTATGATTTTTACCGAATTTAATGATATTTTTATGAGTATTAATTATTTCTTAACTATTTTATCTGTTTCAATTGTATTTTTCTTGTATATGGGTATTTTTGCCTGCAATAAAACACTCTTTATTTTTTTTATTTTTTTTTTGTGTGATGTCTGCCGTATACCTAGTGACTTGTTGCCAAAATAGCCACAATATCGAGCGCTCACACAGTCAGAGGGCATCGCAGCAGACCGCGTAGTAATTGACGTGACAAGCTGGACAAAACCAATGACCAGGGTTCACATTAGCCCTGGATCGAGAGACCTGGAATTTATGGAACGAGGCTTTTGTCCAGCAGTAAGATGATGCCGAGTACAGAACAATAACTAGGTACTGCTCGTCATATGTGATATCGCTAATGATAGTACTACATAAAAGCAAAATGGCGTAGTATACTTAGTTTAGTTAAAAAAAAGAAGACCATTATGTTGAATATTCCGAAGACATTATTTTTCTTAGACACAACTAAAAGTCCCAACTTGTCGCCAAATTTTGAGCCGACTCAATTCAGATTGCTATCGAAACGTTAAGGAGATCTTTTTCGTCACTAACAAACAAATCATATGTTTTTCCTGCGTACAAAGTAACAACCGCAGCGGTTTCCCGCTCGTCTGCTCAAACGTAAGAGCGTGCAATGCAGCCTTCAATCCGTTTAAGATAATGCTTTTAGCTCGCATCGACCTGGCTTTTATTTTTACAGCCATTCTTCGCTGTCTTGCTTTATTTCTTAGTGTGTGTAACTTGACATTGAATAGATATCGTCACTCATCAAAGAAATTCGAATATATTACTTGTATAAGTCTATTTAAATCTCTTTGTCACTCATACTCACTCATTTTAATGTTTATTTTTGAATTGTTCATTTTGTTTTTACTATGGACACTTTTAACGTGCACATCTTGCTACATTGTTCTCACATAATATACCATCTCAACACGAATGATGTAACCAAGATTTTGTAACAATTTTTTTATTAAAAGAGTGTCCATGGAGTTTCTTGCCCGTTCTTCTCCATAGAGATCTACGCTAGGGAATGGGCAACTACAGTACTTTCACAGTTTTTATGTCTTGTGACTGGCACTGTAGCTACATTTAATTTTCATCTTTGTTTCGACAGTTCAAAAGTGCCTGTAACTGGCCTACTTGAAATAAATGATTTGATTTTGATTTTGACTCATTTAAATCTATGTCGTCACTTTGTTGAGAATGTCCTAAGTTTTAGAATAAAATATGTGGATGAATATAAGAGAATACCCTACGTCTTCAAAGATGCAGGTTTCACTGAAATGACGGCTAATAGATGGATGGAGTATTCTGCGCCTTTCACAAATTTATTTATTTATTTATTTATTTAAATAACATGGGAGACTTACAGCTAAAACAAACAGATCAAGAACAGTACAATAGACTGAAAGCCAATTACAGGTCTCCACTTATAAAATACAGAGAAAAAAAAAGTAAATTCTATGGACATTCACACCAAGTTACTATACATATTACGTACCACAGCATAATTACTATGTTGCTTACACTGCATAACAACCAACATAACAAAATGAACTACTTGAAAAAGCTTCGACTTAAGCACTTCCTGGCTGACGACACACTAGTTTGGAATGGATCTATATCAAACTGTTTACAAAGCTTGTTTAAATTTCTGCTTGCACGCACAATGTAGGAATTCTGCCTATAATTAGTTGATGCAAATGGCACACACAAAGGGGGATTGTATCGTTTAGACTTCAAGGGAATGGTAAAATAAAATTTTGACAAAATATCACTACAGTTTATGGTGTTGTTAAAAATTTTCAACAAACACACACAGTCAGAAATCTCGCGGCGGTTGATCAAAGGTAATATATGATATTTTTTACATAGGATATGGTAGTTTTCCGAATGATACGGTACTTTTTGATGGTGATGATGATGGATAACATAGATACCTTATGAACCTTCTTTGGATGCTCTCAATGCGGTCAATGTATTTGTGGTAACATGGGTTCCATATTTCAGATGCATATTCCAAGTGGCTTCTAACAAAAGTACAGTATAGTATTTTTAAAGTTTTGGCTTGAGTGAAGCACTTAGATAACCGCATTATGAAACCCAGAGATTTTGATGCCTTAGCGACTATTGCATCTACGTGTACTTCAAAACTAAGCTTGGAATCATGATAGACCCCCAGATCACGGATAGAGTTCGATCTAGGTAGAATTTGATCGCCTAAGGTATACGATGTAGCGATGATTGAGCGCTTCCGAGAATACGTAATAACCGAGCATTTAGCGGGATTAAGATCCAGCTTGTTCCTTAGGCAATAGTCCTCCAGGCTACGTAAGTCATTCTGGAGTGCCGTTACGTCCATCTGGGATGATATTGTGGCATAAATTTTCATGTCATCGGCAAAACACAAAAGTTTGGATGAAGTCAAGCAAGAGTCGATGTCATTAATGTAGATTATAAAAAGCAATGGACCGAGTAATGAACCTTGCGGGACTCCACTAGGAACAGGGACCCAGCTAGATATATAATTATTAAGTACGACTGCTTGAGACCTGTTGACAAGGTAGGAAGAAAACCATCTGAGTAGATCGCCACGAATTCCCATGCTATTCAACTTGGATATCAGAATGCTATGATCGATTCGATCAAAAGCTTTGCTATAGTCCGTATAAACAACGTCAATCTGCTTACCGTTGCACATGGCATCAGTTATAAATTCATTAAGGAGAATCAGGTTCGTGGTAGTAGACCTCCCTTTTAGAAAACCGTGTTGGAACGAGCTAAATGAATTTTTCAGTGCAGAATAAACCTGATTATATATTATCCTCTCAAAAACTTTTGCTATGATACATAATTTAGATATCGGTCTGTAATTTGCTATATCGGTTTTGACACCTTTTTTATGAATAGGCGTTATAAACGCAGATTTCCATATTTGTGGTACAACACAGCTGTTCAAAGATTTTTTAAATAAAATTGAAATAGGTTGCGCTATCGAAGGTGCACACCGAACAAGAAGTTTGGATGGGATGTTATCAGGACCTGCCGATTTGCATGTATCCAAGTTACGAAGCAAGTTAGTAATTTCATCAGTTTCAACAATGATACTGCAGATATCAGATGTTAGGTTCGACGAATCGTTAAACAGAGAAGGAAAAGACATTGGATGACTAACACTGGGATTGAGGAAAGTAGAATGGAAGTAATCCGAAAAAGCCTCACAAATAGATTCCCCCGTCCGCAAGGTATCGTTGTTATAGTTCAAAGTGCTTGGGACTGCGTTTGAGTTATGACGTTTTTTTACAAAAGTCCAAAAGTATTTTGGGTAGTAGTTGCGGTAGCATTGGGATTCCATAGTTTTCACCCTTTCACGAAGAAGTTTGAATGTTGATTCGTCAGATAAGTTACCGTAGGTTTTAAATCTTTTTAAGAATTTATATTTTTCTTTAATAGTTTTAATAAGTGACGAACTATACCATGTTGGATACTTTTTATTCCGAAACAGTTTTTGTGGGATATATTTTATTTGTAGATCAGCAATAAACTGATTAAAGAAGTTAACTGCATCATCAATTGACCGCGCGGAGAACTCGGTTTCCCAGTCAGTATTACAGATGTCTCTGCTGATAGAATCATAGTCACCTTTATCGTACAAGAATTGAGTACGAGGCGCACACTCAAGCAGAGGTGTTACAGATAGGTCCAAATTAATTGATAACGCTGGGTGATAGGCATCAATAGGCACTAATGGGCTGGAACATTCACTCACACTCACTTTTTCATTGGAAAGGACAAGGTCTAGGATTCTACCATATTTATTAGTTACCGTGTTATACTGGCCCAGATCAAGAGTGCATAATTCATCACAAAGCAAAACTTCGTCGTTACTTTTAGGGTTCAATGGAACAAGCGATAGGTTATCAGATGGAACCCAGCTAATACCGCTCATATTAAAATCTCCTATTACGAGAAAGGTATCAGAAGTATTATTAATAACTGTTTGGTTTAGTTTAGCAAGAAAATTTGAAAGTTGCGAGGAAAAAGAATGGCCTAAGTTTTGTTGGCATAAGTAAATATCACAGATATGCAAGGTTATATTGTTCCTCGTGATACGATTTTTTAGGTATATGGATAGCCAGAGGTCCTCTGCTGTAGATTGAAAATTAGGTTGGCAAATAACAGATAATTCTCTACGAGTAGCAATGAGTACCCCCCCACCACGCGACTGCCCGGTTAAAACATAGTCTCGGTCGCGGCGCCAAACAATGTACCGATCATCAAAAAACTCTGAACTCAAAACGCCATCCAATAGCCAAGTCTCGGTAAGTACTATGATATCATAGGAATTTAGTGACATTTGACGATAAAATGAATGAGTTTTAGTTCTAAGACCTCGGACGTTCTGATAATATATGTTTAAGTTATTACTGTTATTAGCCATTGAAAATGTAGTCAATAATTAAATATAAATCGGTATGATGCACGAGTATTACAGTAACAGGATTCGTTAAACAATAATGTATGAGCTTAAGGTACAATAAAAATATAAATATGCAAGGAAGGTAAGCTTTAAAAAAGTTTGCGCGTGAACATAAATCATACGATATTATGTAGTAAACAGCTGTGCGAAAGAGCAAGCAGTAATGCATGGTGCGTACAAGCGAAAGTGAGTCAAACGTATTGAAATAGAGATGGGCTTTGAAGTCAGCGCGATAAGAAACCAGTGTCGAGCTCATTAGTGTGATTGAGGTGGTAAACCTTTTGTAAGCAAATATTGCGATACTTAGGATTACCAATAATATAAGTGATTGCAATGCATTAAAATAATGAAATAAAATTAAAAAATAACTTATTAGAAATATGAAGCACTTTACACAATCTTGTTTAAATCAGATTCTTTACGTATAATAGCTACTTTACAATTAGCATTTTTCAATATATGGATTTTCCCATGCTTTACCCAAACGAACTCATAATATTTCTCCTTGGCCATGGTCTTAACCCTACTTAAGAGCTTCTTATACTCCACGCTCAGGTGATCATTGACATATATACGCTGAGTTGTGCTCTGAAACCCGATGTGGGATGTGGATAGGTCCTTAACGGCACGTGCAGCTGCGATAAAATCTTCTTTAACATACCGGTTCAGAAAACTCACAATGATCAGTTTTTCGTTGGAATTGAAAATAGGCACCCTAGAGATATAATTCACCTGTGATTTAGGGCAGCTATAATTGACCTTCCGGCCGATCGCTTCAATAATCGAGAAAAGATTTTCATCTTTTCTTGTAGGGACTCCTTTGATTTCTACGTTGTTTAATCGGGATCGCTGTTCGTATTTTGCGAGTTCGAAATTGGATCTCTCCAAATCAGTCTGCAAACAACTTACTGTTTCCTGAAGCTTGTTAAGTTCCGATGCTTTTGCTTCAACCTCCGCTAGTCTAGTGTCAAATTCGTCGAGCCTGCCGCTGGTGCCTTCACAGGTAATTTTCAGCTCAGCTAACTCGTCCTTAATTACTCGAATATCATCAACCAGGGTCGGCAAATTAAGCAACTGGCGTTTCATGTCCCGAATTTCGCTCAATATGGTTTCAAGGGAGGCTGGTTCAGGAGCAACCAGAGCTGGTGATGACGTTCGGCAGGTGGGGCACTTCCATTGCGCCATTCTGCTGGTGCCGAGCTTCCTCCATCCGACTTCGGATATATTAGCACATCCAAAATCCAGATGTTTCTTGCAGCTCCCACATTGGACTCCGTCATTGAACTGCACGTTGCAAGCTGCGCACGTTTTCATGATTGAAACTCAAGATAAATAAAATTATATTCCAAAACAAAACTAGCAAAGTTTGAACTTAGTGTAGAAGTTAAAAAAAAGGTTGACGATCTATTATTTCGAGCGACGCGTACTATACTTAGGAATGTCCACAGTCGAGTGAATAAATTGAAATATGTAAAGCCAAGAGGATAAGATGATCAGCAATTCAGCAATCAATATGACATGACTGGTGACATAAGGGGAATCATTTTGTTCAAACGTTCATTGTGTTCACATTCAAAATTGCCTGTAATGGTCTAATTGAAATAAATGCTTTGAGTTTGAGTTTTGACTTGTGCTATACAGAATTGAAACGACCACACATAATTATTATAAGGAGGTAACATTTGTTTGTAAGTTTGTATTAATTAATTATTATTATTATTATTAATTAATTAAGGGAAGTAGCGAGTCAACCCCAACACAAGTGTTTCTAATTACTTACTGGGGCTGTCTCAACACATGTTTAGTATGTAAGCATTTGAGACACAATAAACATTTTATTTTATTATTTTATTTATTATTGTATGTTTGTAAGTTTGTATGTAGGGGGTAATCTTCGGAAGTAATGAACCAATTTTAAAAATTGTTTCACTGGTAGAAACCTACATTATTCGTGAGTGCTATAGGCTATATTTTTTTCCCGTACTCCCACGGGCACGGGAACTACGCGGGTGAAACCGCGGGACGTCAGCTAGTAATTAATATTATTAATTATGTGTGATCGTTTAACCATATTAACATAATTAATATTATTAAGGAGCTCGTGGCTAAATCATTATAGCCACTCGAGTCGATCTTTAGGTTAATCCGCGCTTGCCTAGGTTAGTCTGTGGATGGGTGACTACCCATTACATACCGAGTTTCCTCCGTGCCTCGGAAAGCGCGTTAAGCAGTTGGTCCCGGCTGTCATTTGTGATCTTTGACAGTCGTTACAGGTAGTCAGTGGCCCAAAAAGTCTGACAACCAATCTTACCAAGGGGTATCGTATTACCCAGTACTAACTGGGTTGTGGAGGTCAGATAGACAGTCGCTCCATGTAAAATACTGGTATTCAGCTGCATCCAGTTAGACTGGAAGCCGACCCCAATAAAACTTGGGAAAAGACTAGGCAGATGATGATGATAACATAATTCATATTATTCAATAGTAAAGTGTGCGAGAAACAATGCCTCCACACATTTGGGGGCAGCCTAGGAATACTATTCGAAGAGGCTGCAAAGATAAGAACGCTCACTAGGAGAAAGGAAATTCTTACCTCCAAGTTACTTGCGTCCTGTCTAGTCCACCTTGTCCAATGGCCATACATTGTTACAACTCACACAAATAAAGAAACAGTTCTTTGATTCTATAGAAACGTAACATTCGGTTCCGAGATGAGATTGTACTAGTTTTTTTAGGGTTCCGTACCCAAAGGGTAAAAACGGAACCCTATTACTAAGACTTCGCTGTCTGTCCGTCTGTCCGTCTGTCTGTCACCAGGCTGTATCTCAAGAACCGTGACAGCTAGACAGTTGAAATTTTCACAGATGATGTATTTCTGTTGCCGCTATAACAACAAATACTAAAAACAGAATAAAATTAATATTTAAGGGGGGCTCCCATACAACAAACGTTATTTCTTTACGTTTTGTTTAATTTTGTATAGATAAGGTACGGAACCCTTCGTGCGCGAGTCCGACTCGCACTTGGCCGGTTTTTTTTATTTGCATCATTTTCTTTAAAACATATATTTATTTTCTATAAATGCGATCCCAACTTACACATTCTGATCATAAACAAACTCCTTGTCACAACCAACCCTGTTATAAATATCCCACCTTTGAAGTAACGCACAGCCTACAGAAAAAAATAGGACGAAATGCTGGCCACTGAGCAATTAGGTCGAGCTGTCAGCGACGTGAGAACTTCGCCTATTTTGAAAAACATTGCCGGGATTATTCTGATGGTTTGACATCGCTGGCCTAGTGGAGCAGCAAAGATGCGATCGACTTTTTATTGACTGGAGTCGAGTAGTTTTTTGATTTAGAAATAGGTTGCTAGGTATTTTAATAGTTTTACAACATTCCGGGTGAAGTTTTTAGGGATAACGTTTGTTAGGGTTGAAGGAATGAGATAAGTGTAATTTCGGGATGGAGTTATTCAGGGATAGCATTCTTCAAAGTTTAGACTATTGCTGGATTAGCACTAGGCAGCCTTCAATGTTATGAGAGGCAATGGCCCGTAATCCAACAGATGGCCCACTGTGGATTTGGTTATAGTCATAGTCATTTATTCATAAACAAGTAACTTGTATCTGAATTTAAACCCAAAAATTATACAATTACAGTGGTCACACTAAATAAAATACATTTTACAACAATAATTTAACATCAACAATTTAAAAATAATCAGTTCACAATTCATCAAATGTCGACATGTAACTGTAATGTGGTGGATGGCCTTTAAAGTTTTTGGTTCTGGGAAATGACTGTTTCCTCAAGATGTTTTATTTTATCATTTTGTGAGTTATGGTAATAAAGTGAGTTAAATTCGAATACATCCACCAACCTACCCTAGGCCCACGTAGTGGATTACGGGCCACTCCCTCTCACGGATAGGAGGCCTGTGTCCCAGCAGTGGGAACATTATAGGCTGATTTATGCTATACTGACGAAGTTTGCACCAAAAAGCATTTTTTTATAAATCAAATTTCAGTTTTGTTTGAAAGAACAGAGCCTTGTTTACAAAAACAACAACATTTTAAAACACAAAATTGTTCTTTTCCTCATTCAATTCAATTACAATTGACTCTCATCTCAAAGTTTTCCCTTGATTCCGAAACTTGATTGATTGAAGACGCCAACCAATTACACAGCCTACCGACATCGACAAGGCAAGACAAGGCGCACATCGATCACTCACTAGGACTATTGGCACAAATCAATGAACATCCTTGTCCACAGTCGAGCGCAGGAACGTGACGAATGACAACAGTGACAGGTAGCCATCTTGTTTTTGGAATAGACAATATAGTTTACGTCGTAGTTGTGGTATTCGGTATTCGTTTGTCTCGAATTTTGATTCTTGGCTATGAAATGCAGTCCATATGAATTGGTTTTGAATCTTTTAAGATTTATCCCCCCAATTTCTAAAAATTGGTAAACTTGGGTACACCTGAGTCCAACTCTTCTAGGATTGCAGGCGTAATAGAGAGTTTTACATAAAATAAAACTTACCTATTATTTTTTCATCAATATCCGGAATCCATCTTGAGTCAAGCACCTGTCTTTCAGCCTGTTGACAGCGATTCCTTTGCCTCTCCGCCGGTCGCGCCCTCTATGCTTACCGTTGGTACTAAGTATTTCAAGCGCGCATCGGGTGATCGCCCGATTTATCGTCATTATGGAACTCATGATGCACCAGGTAGACCTTACCTGGATTCCGGATATTGATGAAAAAATAATAGGTAAGTTTTATTTTATGTAAAACTCTCTATTATTTGTTTTGTATCAATATCCGGAATCCATCTTGAGTGATGTGTTTGTTATCACCTGGTGCGCTAAACCCAAAGACGCTATAATGTGTTTTAGGATGACAAATATTGGGTTAATAAAAGACATCGTCAAAATTATGTAAATGTATTATTAATAAATTATGTAACTTATTACCTTCTTTTAGTCATAACATAAATGGTTTTGGTTAAAATAAAATTGGTACTCTTATTGAATAGGATCAAAATAATTAGACAAAGATGTAGAATGATTGGGACCATTTGAATCATTGTGATTTAACAGTTCTCTCTGATAATAATTCTGGAAGGTGTGAATCGTTTTCCAGTTACCAGTGGCAAGAATTTGATCAATAGGAAAATTCTCTACGAAATTAAGAGTAGCAACTGCGGATCTTACTGATCCTGGAGTTGCATCAATACCAGCAGCTTTTAAAAGAGATCTCACCCATCCACCAATAACAGTTCTAGATGCAGGTTTAATCCCCTCTAGCTGTAATAAACACATGTTTTATATTTCCACGACAGTTTGAAGTAATACATATTAATTGTCTCAACCAAAAAAATCTGATTTAATTTTTTATCAGGGTGTTCTATAAGCCTCCATCCAGACTGTCTGTGGTTATGATTGTCTGTTTTAGAACCGAAAGCTGGCCATAATACAATAGACGAATCTTCATCGACTAAGCTACTGCTATCAATTCGCAACAGAGTAAGGTCGTGAACCCTGCGGCCTGATGCTAACAATAAAAGAGTAGCAACGTGTCTTGATACTTGAAATATATTATTTTCATCAAAATCATAAGCACTCATGTGTTGCAATAAAACTTTAGGATTTCAAATAGGTGGTTTAGCAGATTTCTCTCTTGCTACAGAAATAGCTTTTAATATGTGCTTTATAAAGAAATTTGATGACAAATCAATATTATGTGTGTGAAAGTTGAGATAACAGATTTGTGTACCAAAATAGTTCTTTACGCAAGACAGTGTAAATGTGCTAAATACGAGTATCGAGCTACCTGATCCGCATTAGGGTATTTAAAATTAATCGAATGGGACTCACACCATCGTTTCCATCGGCGCCACACTGGTCTGTAGGTATTGATTGTGGAGCCTCTCCAGCTGGACATAAAGAATTTTGTTCTTGATCTGTCCAGTCCGTCAAAATATCTTGCCACCCGAAATCAGCCATGCTTCTAAGTGTAGGTCTTACACTTGCGGCGGATGCGTCCCTGTTCTGGTGTCTATGAGAGTGCAGGCTAGACCTGGAATCAGATAAGGGGGATGTCGCGCTCGCCGTTGAACATCTGCCTGCCAAAATACCTTGCTCCACTCGGGGCAATCAATATATAGTCTCCGCTGGCTTGGTTCAGGTGTTGGAGAACTCGGGGAATCAAATTTGGTGGTGGAAACAACCAAGCTAGGTCGTAGTGCCACTGATGACAGAACGCGTTGTGATGTTGAGCTTCCTGATCGTTGACGTCCAGTGATACGTACTTTGGTACTATGTGGGCTGTTCTCGACGCGAAGAGGTCTATCTCCAGCGTACCCCACATTCGAAAAAATTTTGTCGTTGCTGTCCTCGTGAGGTGCCATTCTGGACAAGCCTTCTGCCGAGAAAGAGCATCTACCTCGGCATTGAACCTGCCCGGAAAATAATGTGCTGTCAGATGAATGTTCTGCTTGTCTAGAACAGCAAGAAGTTGTCGAGTTTGATAAAGCAGCTTCTTGGATTTTGCGCCGCCCTCCTTGTTTATGAACGAGACTACTGTCCGATTGTCGGTTTGCAGCAGTATCTGTGCATCTTGGAGTTGCTGCTGGTACCGACGTATAGCTGCGTAAACGGCAAACATCTCTGTTTTGTCGGCATGCCATGTCTTTTGAGAATTGGTCCAGGTGCCCACAATATTTGTGTCGCCGAGTTGAGCCCCCCATCCGATGTCTGATGCGTCTGTGGTCAGTAGTTGTGACGTCACTGAGCTCAAGTGTATCGGCATCGACTTTTCTATGGCTTGACACCACCACTCCATCTCTGATCGAGCCGGTTGTGGCACAGTGATCGACCGATACGGGTATTTCACCGACCGCTGTCGACTGTAGTATTGCAGAGTACGACAGTGAAGGCGATCCCTCGGAGTCACGAACGTTGCAAAGTTGAGTCTCCCCATTAGAGTTTGGTACTGTTTGAGGGACCACTTGCTTAACTGAAGCTGTTGGTGAAGTGCTTTGCGTAGCGTTAGGCACTTTGGTTCCGACAGGGACTTTGCGTTGCGTTTTGTGTCCCATGTAATGCTCGAGGCATTGTGTTGGAACCACAACAGACTTCTCGTAGTTGATTCTCCAACCTAGTAAACCGAGTATCTTGATCGTGAATGCGATGTCGTCTGCCAACTGCGATTTTGACTGGTTGGCCAAAAGAAAATCATCTAAATAAACTACGCACCTTATCTTGTGACTCCTTAGGAATTCTGCTACCCAATTGGTTATCGAGGCAAACGTTCTGGGTGCCGATGAGAGGCCGAACGGCAAACACGTCATCTGGAGTAGCTGATGTTGATGTGAATTTTGATGATAATTTTGCCTAAGGAACCTGCAATGCTGCTGTGCGATGGCCACGTGGAAATATGCTTGGCTCAGATCTAGTTTGGCCATCCAATCTTGTTGTTGCAAAAAACTTGGTACACGGAAATGACTGAATAGTTGAAACGGCTTGGCTGCTACGAACTGGTTTAGTTTTTTTTTTCAAATTGAAAATAGGACGGTAGGTGTGATCTGACTTGGGTACCAGAAAGAACGTGGAAAGGTAACTGGGCGTCAGTTCCGCAGGTTCTAGTACCCCTGACTCGAGCATAGTTTGGATTTGTATGGTCATATTGGGAGAGGTTTTGGTTCTGTAACATTTCAGAACTGTGGGAGTCTTTATTTTTGGGAAATATTAGCGGCGGTCTGAGTATGAAGGGTATGCGTGCCCCGTTCAACAGTCGGCATATTTTGTTTGGCACACCCAGATTGCTCCAAGCATATTGAAATTGCCTTAGACAGCCGCCTTGAAATTTCCGACAGTCATTCGCGACGCTTATTTTTAGATATAGCCTGCGATTGCGATTTCTTACTCTTTGGTTTATATCGCTGATTGCTTGTTCGGTTTTTGTTTTGGTGTGAAGCGTTTGAGGCCTGTCTTTGTATTTTATTGAAGGTATCTCGACGAAAAAACCTGTCGTCAGCTTGTTTACTAGTCGATGGTTTTTGATTATGATAAAAGTTTTCTTTAGGATAACTTTGTGGTATTGATTTAGTTGATACCGTAAGTTTATCCACCCCCCCAATTTTTTGGAGGTAGGTTTAAACTGCCTCATTATTCAAGATTAATATATTCTGTACTAGGAGGAATTTCACGATGAAAACCTTCAGAAATTTGGCGCAACATAGCCTCTCGACGTACATTTATCAAATCAGCTCTTCGGCCACACACTATTTGTAATAAGTCATCAGTAACCGTACTATACGCGGATTCTTTCGAAAACAATGATTCCACTTTTTCGAATAACGAGTTAGGTGTCAACGATTCTCTAGACTCGTTTGACCAATCCACCAATGATTGTAAAGATTTGTGCAATTCGTCTTTTTGACAAAGTAAAGCATTCGTTAATCCAGCAAAAGATCTTTCCAATAAATATGAGCGCGAATCTTCTTTCAACTTGTTCGATTCAAAACGCTTTAATTCGTCGTTAATATTTAACTCGACGAAACCGGGGGTAGCTAAATATTTCTTTTGTGCATCCGAAAACCGCACCGCATTCCAATCATCACACTTAAAACGCTGTAGCTCCGTTATTTTTTTAAGGGATGTTTCGTTTGCCCTAGGGTATATCGGATCTTTTACTGTTGTACCGACTTCCGATAATATCTGAAGTTTGTTATTCTTAGACAAGTTTTCAGGTCGTCGTAGATTTAACTCGTTTGTGGTTACGAAAACGGTATTAATGTTGTTAGCACTTGGAGTGGGTATATTTTCAATAACGGAATTTCGCGTTATAAGGTTTGTTAAATAAGCCACTTGTTGTGATAAAAACTCGAAGTGTGCATAACTCACGGTTTGGGAGTCCCTCCTTACTTTACGTTTCTAAGGGCTGGGTCCACTGCTTGTAGAAGAACTGCTATCAGTATGTCGTGCACTCGGCGTCGGAGAACGAACACGTTTACACGATAGTGAACCGTCAGTAACACCTTCTGGCTCTAAATTATTATTAGGATTTTCCATAATAACAACGGAGAGGTAATATTTCACGAATTGAAACTATAAAAGTTTTACCAAACTTAATTAAAAAAAGCAGGTAGTTACTTTTTCGCGAAGTTTAAATAACGCTATCAACCGAACGGCGCGAAAAACGACGCTATAATGACGATAAATCGGGCGATCACCCGATGCGCGCTTGAAATACTTAGTACCAACGGTAAGCATAGAGGGCGCGACCGGCGGAGAGGCAAAGGAATCGCTGTCAACAGGCTGAAAGACAGGTGCTTGACTCAAGATGGATTCCGGATATTGATACAAAACAAATAATGTTATGTTATTTTTTTTTAATAAAAATACTGTCCTTTCACTCAACCTTGAACTTCGTGGCACTGTCAAAATCAGTGACCTTTGTTTATATATATCACGGCAGGGAAAGCCTAGAGTAACCATATTGTCTTTCTGTCATCTATCACATCGCCTTGCGATACGATTCTTCATTGTTGGTAGATAGGTAGGTGGGTACTGGGTAGCTGAAATCACACACAGCACTTGACTCAAACTCCAAACGTTTATTTACTCTCATTTTCACAACAGCTAATCGTTCACTTCAATAAACACTTATAATTACTTAGTATTTCAATTGTTTTGCTAATCTTATGATAACGTGACTGCTTGTCGCTCACGCGTCTATTCTGCCTGCGTGAGCGGAAGTCCTCCACACAGTACAGGTAACTCATTACATAATAAGTTCATTAAAACTTACAAACAATACTAGAGTAATTCATAATTAATCATTTTAATAATTAAACAATACCAATATTCACAAATGCAAAGGTTTTATCAAGTTAAAGCTAATTAGTCGCTTCAATACTTTTTACAACAATATCAGTGGCGTAGCGTGCCTTGGCGGGGCCCCGTATAAAAATTTGTTTAGGGGCCCCTAGGGAAATAATGAGAGGTTTTCTTTTTGAGGTATTAAAAAAAACATAGTCTCCAAGAACTCTATAGATGGCGTTGAACTTACTATGATAGTTGGTGCCAAAACCAAAACGCTTGGAAAAAAAAACATTGTGTCACGTCACATACTCTCGTTGACTGACACTTTCATTTGCTTAGCCTTCCGAATATAACATAGTTTTCTCGCGCTTTGTTAAAATCACTTTTTTTAGGTTCCGTTCCTTGCATTATCGTACTAACTCCTAGCGCCATCTATCCAGCGACGAGGGAAGAGCTAAAAAGAAAATCCCTCATTGTGATTTCTCACAAAAAAAAAACTGTTTGCATAAAATGGGGAAGGCTGGTCAAGGCTGATTGTAGATGGCGTGTCCATAGCTTAGTCCCAATCTGTCAAATGATAACAAACAAGCTATTTTGAAATATAAAATGACATTGACAGATTTTTAACCAATCACGACAGTTGGTACAAGCTATGCTAGCGCCATTAGTTCCATAGTTGCCATCCCCATTGAAAGAAATATTTATTAATCATAATTATCTATCTGTCACTTTTTCCAAATTTTTTACAAACAATTAAAATTAAATATACACTCTCCTTGCCTTTTTCGGCAAACAGATTTATTTCTGAAAAAAAAAAGAAATTTGGTAGTTTTTAACTTTTGCTTACTCGCGTTGGGGGCCTCCGTGGCCCGGGGCCCCGTATAATTGATACGGCATATACGGCGGTAGCTACGCCCCTGAACAATATTCAATCTTTTAAAACCATTTCCGGCAAATCAAAGTATTTAGTACAACAAAGAACACCTACGAAGTCTTTCACTAATAAATTGTTCTGTAAAATAATCTTGTTACTTTTTAGTTTGTAATTTAGTTAGATAATCTGATTTAATTGTAGTTTCAAATTATTAATTGATTTATTGATCAAATCGTATTCGGCCTGTAGTGTTGCCTCATAAAAATCTTGTGTCAAAATGAACAATAATAATTACAAATCCAATGTCATAAAATACTTGCTTATCATAATTTTAACTATAGATTTAGCTAAAGACTTACTGAGTCTTTAGCTAGACTTTTGTTTAATAAATTACTATTTGAAACCACAAACTATCTAAGTGCTAGTTACGCCAATAGATGGCGCTTAACTCATTTGTCAAGTGATGTAATAACTGTACCACGAAGCAGAGATGGCAGGTTCATGGAATAGAATTATGAGTGTTAATAATTAGATTAAATCTTAGCAGATAGAGCCTCTTGCGGCGACATATACGTACGTATATGAAGGTCGCTGATGGTTTGCTGTAAGAGTTTCGGAAATAATTACTTAGGTACATCAACCTATGGGCACGTACTGGGCTCAACATTATAATGTTAGTAGTTAAACTAAAGCACTGTCGTCAACAAAACAGACCTACGCGCTGAGACAAGATGTGGCAATCGCTTTTAATCTGTTCTGTTTTTCTACAAACAATTTTTAGCAACTCTTTAGTTTTCTATCATCGTTATGGCTGGCCTTCTGGATCTACCCTGTTCATGTTATTTTGTATATATCTTGTGAGGTATAAACCATTAGCTTGCCAAATATCCGTGTTGAAAAAATGCCACGAATAATTGGTAACGATGGGTAAACCACCAACAAAAAAGTTATTGAAAACGTATGTTTTTTTTTATAACATAAACTCCAACTCAAACCCTCATTACCGAGCCCAACTGATCCTCATCTGAAGGTACTAGCAGCAAACTTTACGGTCTACCCTTGCGACCCCTTGTGAGGAAGATATCGCACCCTGAGGCAGACCCGACTCCTTGAAACTTTGTGGTTCTAAGTTGATGAGATTTATTTAATTGATACCAGTTGACCAAACACGAAACTGATATTTCGACTACGAGTATTTACATGAATATTACTCAGATATAAACTTAAATAGACATCAGAAACTATTAAAACGGTATAGGAAATCACACTCTAAATCACGGTGCAAATTTTTTTTTTGTATTTTCTTTAAAAAATATATATAAGTATATATTTTTCTTTCTTTTATTATTTTTTCTAATTGTTTTAAAAACTTGTAAACAGTATGGGCGGTTCTTTCACGGAAGACGTCATAAACCGTATTGCTGAAGACTTTTAAAGTAGAAGTCGAATTAAACAATTTAAATTAAATAAAAATGCATAGTCAAATTTACTTTTATTTATTTAACTACCTACCTACCTATGAAGCAGGATCATTTGCGACTGTTTGCCCTACACACTACACTACTTATACCTAATTTTTCTTGTAGGTGTCCTTGTGTACTGTGTATTACAAAACAGCGGCGGACGATCTGGCCTAAAAAATCTGACCCCCCTAGACCAGGAGCTGGATACGCCCATGCCCATTCACATCCATACTCAAAACGTGTCTACTAAAATATGGTCACATAAATTAACTTCTCATACTTATATTTGTTGTAAACTTTTACCTGAACATAACAAAAACAATAGTAAAAGGCACCACGTGCCTGCTACACGTTGAAGAAATTAAACAATTTACATCCCCATGTGACACACAAACTAACTTGTTTGTGGGGTACACTTTGAGAACATAATTACGTAAACTTACTGTTGGAACACATTATTGGAATATCATCAGGGAGCAGGATCAAACACGGTTTAATTATCTTTGTTATTAATTACGGTAATGTTTTCGGAGGGGTAGGTAGGAGCCTTGTTGTACAAATTTTTGTGTTTTATTATGATAAGATCCAAAATATCGTTTAGGTTGTCGTCCTTATTTTTTCTAAATTATTTACTCAATAAAACTTCGGCGTTGTACTATTAAACTATAGGAACAGTTAGCGGGCAGTTGATATGGCACCGTTATAGCACTTAGATATTTAGAAACAGACTGTCAACAGGTGGAAGAGACGACGCTCTACAAGGTGTTAGTTTTTATAAATCTTGATGTTCCATTCTGAACGATTTTTTTTTCTTGTATCCGCAAAGACTATTTATGAATATTTCATGCTGTGGTAGAACATTTTACCCAATCACCAAGACGGCAAAATGCCCATTGTGTAAATTGAATAATCCGCCAAACAGCCAATAAACGAAAAGAATCACAACTCTTAAGTACCTGCTTCTTGCACTTGCTCCTAGATGGCGCTGTTCTATAATAAGCTTAATAGTCGCTCCCTCTTGGCAATCCCACAGCTATGGAACTATTACCATAAACAATGCCTTAGTAGTACTAGTTCCAGTAATGGAAGTACTTTCTAGTTAATTGAGTTCTTAGTGGGAGGGATTTTTTGTATGTAGGATTGTAGTTTGTACAGTGGTTTGAGTTCCAGCCTGATGGATATTCTATCACTTAAAATGTTTTGTTAGGGTTAAAAAGGGGCCCCCAAAACTGTCACAAATATCAATTTATCCTTCTTTTTTATTCGTGTATTTTTTAAGGTTACTTTTTAATAACCACAGACAGGGTAACCACCGAATATAAAGATACGGTCGCCAGTCG
The DNA here is from genome assembly GCA_905147715.2 of Xestia xanthographa. Taxonomy (NCBI): domain Eukaryota; kingdom Metazoa; phylum Arthropoda; class Insecta; order Lepidoptera; family Noctuidae; genus Xestia; species Xestia xanthographa. Next base: position 2,657,856 of record LR990644.1, on the reverse strand, counting down.
AATTGTCTATATTTTTAGTTAAGTTAAACTTAAAATAAAAACACAAAATGCAGTTTACACGGCCTCTGTCTTAGGTAATACTAAAAACAGTAAAGTCATAGTTAATGTGATACAGAACCCTCAGTCCGCGAGTTTGCCTCACACAATGACCACTTTCAAAAAGTTGACCGACAGAACTTTCTTCTGACTACGAATATCTTCGCTCAAAGGAGGAAACACATAAAAAACAAAAGCAATACTGCTTTTTAAGTGAACCCTCATCAAGAAACTTTGGTCGCTTCACTAATTCCAAACTGCAGACTTTGTTCATAAAAGTGGTTACAAAGTTGATTTAAAGATTATCTTGTGCCGCTGGCATATTCTAGAACTTACGACATGGTCACGACCTTAGACTACCTGTCGGTGACACAAGTCACCGTCGCGACTCGCGACGGTGACTTGTTTCAAACTACAACGCTCGACTGCGCGCGAGCTTCACTTGTTTCTTTCACATGAGTACCGTCGCATCGCATGTCGCTTCGCAGTGACTCTTGTGATGCTGTAAGCAATTTATTTGCCTGTCTCTCTCTGTACATCGTACTTATTCCACAATTTGAAAGGAGTGTCGATTTTCTTGCCCTTTCTTCTCCATAGTGATTTACGTATTAGAATGGGCAACTACAGTCCTATCACGATTATTATGTATTGGGATGGGACTTTAGCAGCTGCAGCTTCATTATTTTTTTCAGTGATATTTTGACATTTCAAAAATGCCTGGAACTGATTTGCTTTGCTGATTTTTTTTTTACTGTTTTTATTTTGGTTGCTGAAAATGCTTTGAGCTTTCTTTTATTTATTTCCTCCGCAGTCGCCGTCGCAACGCGCGTTTCGCTCGAGCAAGTAGCTTGTGGCCAAGCGGTTAGAAAGGCTATCTTCTGCAGCTGGTATATGCTCAAACTTAGTGTTCATTAATTGAATGAGTTCAATAGCTCGCAATGCCAGTTCAGCGTGATCATTTTAATGACTTCTGCTAGATAAGAGGGGTGTAATGTACGGACGGGAGTAAAGGCGTGCCCGAGGAGGTTCAAATGTTAGCTAATGACAGGACTAATGATAGGACTAATGATAGGAAGATTGCTTGTTAACTAAGTAGTTGGAGGCTGGTGTAATGGACGTTATCAACTTAACTCTCATGATTTTTTCTTTTATTTCAATGGGTCCTCCGTTATGAACTACTTAAGTTTTAGATCAGTCGAACTGGTACGTACAATCGCGCCTAGTGGATTAATCGGACCTTTGGTAAATCTCTAAAATCCTTTTATATTACTTTGCTTCAATATACCTTACCTTATTTAATATTACCTTTTAAAACAGAAATAAAACACAATTTTCCAAACAAACACACCTACTCCTGAATTCAAGTATTCAACCCAGGTGAAATATTTTCAAGATTTCGACCTGTACCATACAGATAATTATAGAAATCACCTGCAAGGCTGCACATACATGTAGCCTATGGATCTGTTTGCATCTGTGTCTATGTTATAAAAAACCATGCTACAAACACTTCAGCCGACCTAAACGTGCCCATACAAACCGCACACCCGTGTATTTTCGACAAGTTGACTCAATGAGCTAGTATTTGCGTTAGTGAGCCGTGCGCTGGTAATTGAACGCGTTACATAAAGCCTGTTTACAGTACGTGTTATACGTGATATGTGATGAAGTACTCGCGAACATCTCATTCAGATATGAATTGAGAGACTACGATAGTAAGTTCCGCATACATCGGGATATCATCTATCGATAGACGGTATCGGAATGTGATTACTCGGCTCAATCAACGAGTATGGCTCAGCTGCTTTTTTTTAAACGATACTCCTACTAGGAATTTCTCCGATATCGTGGGTGCGTTTACAAACATTTACACTCACATACACCAACGGCCATACAAATATTTGTTCCTAGCGGGAATCAAAACCTCTACACGCAGTGCAGCAGCCAACCGCTCAGCCACTGCGCTAACCTTCCCGTGAAAGTAACATAAACATACCATCACGCTTGGATATCCTCGAAAGGTTATGTAGAGGTGTACAATCAGTACACACCCATTACGCCAGTTATGGTTTAGTTCCATGTGATAGGAGCGGCTCTATTGCCATCCACCGAGCTCAAATCAGAACCAACCCATTACACTCATGGGTGTCGTATAAGGCGACTAATGTCTGAGGCAGAACACCTTGCGCCTCCGTAGACCAGAGAATGGGCAGCAGCGTTTTCTGTTAGTCTTTCATCACTGCGATCTCCAATCCGCCTGCCAAGCGTGGAGATAACGGCAAATTCCTCCCATAATGGGAGAGGCTTATGTCCAGCAGTGGACGTTATGGGCTGTTGTTGTTGTTGTTGTTGTTGTTGAGCTCAAATCCAGACTGCAATTACTAACCCATTCCTAATAAAAAAAATCCGTCACACTTTTGCCTGATCTAGGAATCGAACATGAGACTTACTGGATAATAAAACAAAATCTACATAAATGAGATCATTTTTTTTGTTATTGGGTTCATAATTATCAGGACAGGATTTGGCAGAAATATTTTTTTCTAATTTTCTTCGCCAGTATAATACGCACCCGTGCGAAGTCGGTTCATAAATTGTTTTTTTTTTTTTATCTCCGAACACTGCAATTACCCTTTAGAACAAAAACTCTCCTGTAAAAGGTAAAAGATAACTCTGAGCAGCGCCGGTAAGAAAGACAAAGTTCTTTTATTTCTTCTTCAAAGGTTCATAATTAGCTGTCTGTGATTACCGGTAGACAAACAGCTTTCAAAGACTTTTAAAAGTCTTTTAACTGCGGAATTAGAGGAATTAGTGGAGACATTCTTTTTGTTTTTAACAAAGAGTTTTGACGTTTAATAAAGAAATTAGGTGTTTTGTGCATTTTATGAGTTTTACGATTGATTTTATTTTACGAGGACGCTGAATTTCTATGGATTTAGTTATTGCTTTCAGTATCTTGTGATACTGTGAAGGTTATAAGATAATCCTGTTTTAGTACACTTTTGAGTAAATATAACAGGAACAACACGCATGTAATCCCAAAATGGGTAAGCCAATGTATTTACTACTCATATTTCTCACACTTCTATTGCACCATGCGAGCCCTGTGCGTGTTGCTGAATTTTACAGTACGTGCCTTCGATTTTTTATGAAACATTCCAATTTCCGGTATGTAGACTGCCACGTAGGTCAAGTGGTCATAAACGCGACGGCTGAACACCAGATCTTTAGTTCAATTCCATGGTCGGACAAAGTGATATCTTAAACTTTTATTAGAAATTAAAATCTAATATTATTGTTAATTTATTTGGTGACATAAGGATTAATTAATTGTTTTTTATTGTAACTTAAAATTTTATTAGAAATTCAAACCTAATATTATTGTTAATTTCTTTGGTGACCCAAGGATTAATTAATTGTTTTTTTTTAAATTCATCATGAGGCCTAAAATATGAATAATTCCTGTTTATTATTGGATTTATAAATGCAGAGTGAATGATCACTTTAGTATTTTGTTCTACAGGTGCCTAACATTACTTTTTTTTTTGTTCTAGAAGAATATTGTAAGTCGTTGGATAAAAAGATATGAGGAAGAGTAGCCTTGCTAGTCGACAGCGAAGAGGAAGGCCGTCGCTTATTAGCGAAGCGCAGTGGCCGGCGCCATATGGTAGGCGAGTATGAAACAAATGGTTTCACGCCTACGAGACACTTTGCGGAATTATTTGAATTGTTAACAACACATTGCATGGAGGTGTGGGAAAATTTAAGAGAAACCGGAATATGTCAAAATATTGTGGGGTCCAGGCGCAAACGTCTACTTGACTGCATCGAAAATAATGGGAGTTATACAAAATATTAGTCCTAGTGTTTTAATTTGAATTAGACGTGTATTAAAATATTATTTAGTTGTTAATGTTTAGTTGTTTACTTATCCGTAATTATGTAATGATCTTAAACTGAGGTTTAGTTTCAATCTTCTTTTCTTCAAGAAAATGAACACTTAAACTATAACCTCAATGCGAGTTACATTTATTGTGACGTCACATAAGAAAAATCGTCTACGCCATGGCTCTTTTTATTTTTTAAACTTTTTATAATTTTGTTTACTTCATAAGGATCGACAGGGCTGAGGAACATGGTGTTCTCTGTGGGGCACATCACAGGGGCTCCCTTTGCTGGTGAGGTTTTTTCTCCAATAGAAGCAAAGAAGTCATTAAAAATATTTGCTATTTGCTTAGGTTCAGTTATCAAGTTATCATTTTGATGTAATTTTATGTTTGTTTTTTCACTTTTATTGGTTTATTTGTTCTTTCATTTATGATATTCCACATAGTTTTTACTTTATTTGTTGACTTTTTGATTTTATTTATGTATTGTAATTTTTTTGCTTTCATAACAGTCTGTTTTAGGGTTTTTTCGTATTTTTTATAATATTTTGTTAATATGGGATTGTTCGCTTTTATGGTAAGTATTTTAAGTAGTCTTTTGTTATTGCAAGATAATTTAATACCCTTAGTTAGCCAGTACTTTTTATATATCGGTTTTATTTTCATTTGCTGCAGCGGAATACACGCATTTAGACATTTATTTAATATATTTTCAAACGCAGAGTAGTTTTCATTAATATTTTTATCTGATTTTATTATTTCATTCCAATTTATATTTTTTAGTTCAGATTTAAAGTTTTCTACATTTTGGGTATTATATAATCTTTTTTTGGTAAACCAGTTTATTTTTTTATTATTGCTGTCGCTAAGTAATTTCATATGCACGATGGTTGCGCTATGGTCTGAAAATCCTAATTCCTCCACGGTGGTAAGCATTTTTTTATTGGTAAAATTAGTGAATATTAGGTCTAAGCAGGACGAGGTGGTTTGTGTGATTCTTGTTGGTGATTTTATATGTTGTGAGAAGTTGAATTCCGACATAAGATCAAAGAAAGAATTAGTTTTTAAGTTGTTATCGAAAATATTGATATTAAAATCTCCTCCTATAATTACATTGAACTTATTATATTTATTATTTAGATAATTTAAAATTTGTTTTAATTGACTATTAAAAACGTCTTCCTCCCTTCTATTCCAATACATAATTACTAATACTAGGTTTTCTTTCGATAATTCAACTGCACACACTTCCAATACATATTCGATTGACATAGCTGTGATGTCCCCTATCTCTATGCAATTTATTTGTTCTTGTAGGAGAATGCAGACACCTCCGCCTCCTCTAGTTTTACGGCAATATGATGCAGCAATTTTGAAACCATTAAATTGCATAAGGGCAATTTTTTCTTGTGACAACCAAGTCTCAGATATGCATATAGCTTTGTATGTTGGGTTTTCCGTTATGAAAGTTTCTAAAATATGTTGCTTGTTGTACATGCTTTGGAAGTTCTGAAAAAGTATTTTAAATTGTAGGTCGGTGCTTTCGAAAGGAATAATTTCCATTTTCTTTTTTCGTGTTTGATTGGTTGTTGTTATGGTTTAACTGGTTATAGTTGTCTTGTGTGTTTCGCTCTATTTCTTCTATTTCTTTTGTGGTGCTATTTTGTTGAGGTTTGTTAGTTTCATGTTTTATATTAATTCTTTGTCCCTCAACAAATAATTGGTTATTTCGGATTATCGCAAATAAGCCGTTTCTTCGTGCTTTAAGCATTTCTTCTCGCATTAAATGTCTTTCTTTACGTGCGTTTTCATCTAGATATTCAGAAATAAACAAACGGGTACCCTGGAGACAAAGACTGTTTTCTATTACATACTTTGTCATCCTCTTACTTATTAACTCAATAACGAGTGGCCGATTTTTGTTGTTGTTTCTACCTATTCTGTACGTGTCTTCAATATAACCTGTTAGGTCCACATCCATCGTGTTGCAAAATAATTCAATCAATCTGTTGTGGAGGATGTATTCTGGTTCTTTGTGGAATTCAGCGAATCCGTAGAGAACTATTTTCTTGAGGTTGGTTTCAGAGCAAGTGATATTGGGAGAAGTGTTTCTAGTTAATAGATCTTTAATTTCTTTCTTTAGTTTTTCATTTTCTTTTTCCAGATTATCTATCTTTTTATTGATTTTTCCTATATCTTCTATTCTTTGGTCGTTTAGTTTCAATAATGCGTTGGTTTTTTGTTCTATGTCTGCTGTAAGTTTTGTTATTGCTTTGTTGATTTCGCACTGTATTGTATGTTTTAGTTCCGTTATAATTGACTTATTATTTTCCTTCAGCCGTAGTACTATTATTTCGCTCAAATTTTCCAGCGTTAGTTCCGCTTGGACGTTTGTGTCTTTTGTGAGAAGTGTATCATATAGTAAACTCAGGTCCTCGGATTCTGTCGTGTAATTTTGAGAATTTAAGGTTCTTTTCCTGATAGTGACATTATCTTCTGAAGGTTTTCGCATCTGCTGGGACAGTTGACGATCCTCTATCCGTATTGGGGTATTCGTGTTGCCTGTTTTTGGTCTTTTGCATAAGCAAGCTTGACAGTGCCATGGATTTTTAAGTTTTAGTGACTTATTGAATCGATCAATAGACACATTTGCACACTCCAAGTCGTATGTTTTTTTACAGAGTACACAGGTAATATTTTCATTTCCTTGTAGTATTTGATTACATCCTGCGCATAGAGAATCCATTGGTAGTGTTAATTATTAATCTTGAATTTGAAAGTGATGTTGCAGCCAGTGACGCCCTCTAGGTAGGAATAGTGGAAATAGTTGTCGATCGAAGGACTGGTTGAAGTTAGTTTCTCCAGACTAACACAGATGGCGTTGTCCTCAACTCTAGCTCAGGTGTGTTTACAAGTTTTGAATAATTTCATCGATAAGTTAGGTTAGGTTTATAAATCTTTCCTACCTCTTTTTTGAGGTCGAGGATTTCCAGTATTTAATTGCTTTTCACTGCTGAGGCTTCATTTTTGTTTGGCAATTCAAACAAAAAACTTCAAGTTTGAACAAAAAACTTCGAGTTTGAAACAGATGTTCGTTAAAAAGTTTTGCACTTGTTTTCGTTAACTCTTCTTAGGAAATTTTCGAGTACTCCAACGTTCATCACTCTTATTTACTTAGTACTTTAACTTATAGCACTTATTTTCACATGTTCATTAAGTCTAAATCATACTAATATTAGTTTTCAATAAACTCTGCTAAATACCGATACCTATTAATAAATGGGTATCAACAATTTTATTTATGAGATAAGAATATCCTTTCCTTGTTATATTATTGTGAATTAAGTTAGAGTAAGTGGGTATACAATAAAAAATCGAACGATTTCAAGAGAACTTCTTTTAACTAAGTAGGAATGTGACGTTACAATTCTCATTAAAGTTTTTTTTTTTATAATTTTATAAATAAATAAAACGAATAAACATTTTTGTTATCATTTAACACGACTTTTTTATTTCCTCCTTCCAACACCGAAAACATAATACACAATCACTTAAATGGTTAAATAATAAAACGATGGGTTTTTAATTATTACTTTACTTCTAAAAAAAAAAAAACCTAACAAATTTTTGCATAAAAATACAAATATAAATATGGTTACAATGAAACATAAGACCCACATATTGGTAACGGGATTCGAACTCGGACCTCATTATTCGTGAAGCCACTGCTTTACCCAAACAGTCATCATCACTTATTAATTACGTGTGAATTTTAGCTATTCAATGGTAAGAACAGGTCGCCACACAAATAAGAGTGCTGTGTGTATAACAAAAGAGACGGAAATATATTTTTTTGTTATGTGGAGTGCGACGCGACGACCTGCGACAGTGGGCGAATTCTGTGGCTGTGGTGTGCGTACTGTAGTGAGACCACTTACACATACAGACGCACGGTCGCCCGACCGTGCGTTCACAGCAATACAATCCTTAGCGTGCCTCAGCACTTATGCACGCTTACTGTACACCTCTGCCGAACCCTTGAGGGATTACAGGCGTGATGTTATGTTATTCCGGTTTTCTCACGATGTTTTCCTTTACCGTTTTTAAGTTCAGGTGCTATGAAATAAATTACACAAAGTGTCTAGGTTTGAACTCACTTACAAATTAGAAATCGGGACCTAAACAGCTTATATTATATTATTATAACTATGTAATAGGGGAGCACACCATCGTGAGAAGTGGAAGGAATGGGGGGAGGCCTTTGCTCAGAAATGGGACAATAAGTACGGGCTAATTAAAAAAAGTTAAATTGTGGTTTACGATTTATGACGTATTAAAAAAAAACTACTCACTAGATCTCGTTCAAATCAATTTTCGGTGGAAGTTTACATGGTAATGTACATCATATATTTTTTTTAGTTTTATAATTATCTTATTTTAGAAGTTACAGGGGACACACATTTTACCACTTTGGAAGTGTCTCTCGCGCAAACTATTCAGTTTAGAAAAAAAATATATTAGAAACCTCAATATCATTTTTAAAGACTTATCCGTAGATACCCCACACGTATAGGTTTGATGAAAAAAAAATGAATTTCAGTTCTAAATATGGGGAACCCCCAAAATGTATTGTTTTTTTTTTCTATTTTTGTGTAAAAATCTGAATGCGGTTCACAGAATACATCTACTTACCAAGTTTCAACAACATAGTTCTTATAGTTTCGGAACTATAAGAACTATGCTGTGACGGTGGCTGTCACATACGGACGGACAGACAGACAGACATGACGAATCCATAAGGGTTCCGTTTTTTGCCATTTGGCTACGGAACTCTAAAAAGTAGGGAAGCAAACTTATTGCCATCAACCCTTATCGACATCCCCACTATCTACCAATACTTACCATGAAATACATTTTATTACATACTAAAAAAACTCTAAAATACCAATCTCCATTTGTAAAGCCTCATAAAGTATTCCTTTCGTGATGCACCGAACAAATTGACGTCCGGTGTGAGCGAGCCACTTCCGGAGTGGTCGGAAGCGCCGCCATATTGTGCTGCAAACAAAATGGCGGCTCATTAGTAAATGGAGGTGTGGATTGGACTAGGATGTTGTGATCAGAGTGGCTTACAAAGACATTCAAATATATTACTAGCTAGTCTTTTTAAATCTCTTTGCACATTAAATCTAAAAGAATAGAATAATTTTATTTGTGTAAAAACATGGGACATTAAGGTCTTATAAATAGGATTGTGAACTCACATGTTTTACCATAGAATGGCATACAAATATTAGAACTTAACATAGAATTTTAATACGAAACATCAATTTGCTCAAAATTAAGAAATTGGAATAACATTTACAATTTAGGATTCGTATCTATTCGAAATTTTAACAATAATGCTTATAATTAAAAACCGGCCAAGAGCGTGTCAGGCCACGCTCAGTGTAGGGTTCCGTAGTTTCCCGTCCGTCACAATAAGTGTTCCCACTTATGAGTTTAAAGGGTATCCATTATGTAAAAATGCTTGCATATACGAATATACTACAAACTTAGTCCAGAAATTATTCTGTACAACTTTTTGTCTTTTTTTGTACAAAAACTGTTGTTTCCATCAAGTTTAAAATGATTTTCCTAGAAAGTCCTTATAAAGTTCTACTTTTCAGATTTTTTTCATATTTTCTAAACTTATGGTTCAAAAGTTAGAGGGGGGGACACATTGTTTTTTACTTTTGGAGCGATTATTTCCGAAATTATTGACATTATCAAAAAATGATTTTAGGAAACCCCTATTCATTTTTAAATACCTTTCCAACAATATATCACACGTTAGGGTGGAAATTAAAAAAAAAATCACTTCCCACTTTACATATAGGGGGGCTACCCTAATAAAACATTTTTTTCCAATTTTTATTTTACCACTTTGTCGGCGTGCTTGATATACATATTGGTACCAAATTTCAGCTTTCTAGTGCTAGCGGTCACAGAGATTAAGCGAGGACGGACAGACGGACGGACGGACAGACATGGCGAAACTATAAGGGTTCCTAGTTGACTACGGAACCCTAAAAAAACATATACCAACGTATAACACTTTGGAAAACTCAATAGCCATATTTATCTATTACTTTTTTTTTTCAAGAAATTATTTTACACTGTAAAAACAATTATCAATAAGCCATTTATGTAATTTGGATTTGAAATATTTTAAGGGCAGTTCTCTTAATTCTTTTGGTATGTTGTTAAAATTTTTTATTACAATGATTAAACTATTTTTTGGCATAGTGTGCTTTGATGTGAAGGTATTCATAATCTTGTGGGATCTCGACGAGTGTATTTCGAAAAGCTAAGAAGCCACTTCTTAGCTTTTAGATTTCATGTGACAAGAAAAAATAATGATTGTATGTGTATTAATAAAGGATAAAATTGTAATGAATTATCTGGATGATAAGTAGTCTGATTAGTAGAAGTCAAAGTTCATTCTCAAGATTTTTAATTACTTTCCAGGTATGATCCAGAACAAAAAAAATGATCGTACGAGTAATGACAGGGAGAACAAATGGCTTTCGGCTTCGTTAAAGGTTACACCCATTATATTATTATGAAGTCTGTCAAAATCGCCTCAGTGACCGCGGTTTTACTAAATGGATTTAAATGCGGTTTACACCATCATTCGAAAAATCCTAGTAATAAATTCGTGTAATAACTCATGAAGGGTTTACATCTTGTTGAGCACTGTTTTGACGTGTTTTATGACCAAACGCAGAAAAATTCTAAAATAGAATAAGAGTAGGTCACTCTCTACCCTTTTAATGTAACCTTTCTTAACTAACTTATTACGTAAATTGAACAGCTACGGAGTAAACATTCCATCTCGTAATAGTTAATGTTGCGGAGAGAAAGCTGTTGCTACGCGGTCGTAGTACGGTCTACGAACGTAGTACGCGTAGCTATGACGTCATCTCGTTTGCTACGCCGTAGCAACAGCGGCAGCGTGGTGTTTTCACTAGAACTAAGTGACACTTAACTGAATATGTTTGCGCTTTTCGAGTTTCAACATCACAGTTGACTAGTGTAGTAATAGCAATTTTACTTTAAATCTAAAATTTGATCTTGCCGCCGGAAGAATTCATCAGCAGTTTTAGATAATTTCCCAGAAAAGATGAAAATAGAATCACGTTATGATATATTGTTCTGTTTTAAACTTTATCGCAAAAACTCTTAGCTTGTCAATAACATTGGTGTACTATTTTTTATTTCGTCCTTCGCGTCGTATAATATATATGAGTATGACTTAGGTTTTCGTAACTCTGTCAGTACTTTAAACGTAGACGTTATCATATTTTTTTTGTGATCCCACGTCATAACGAAACAAAACTCAAAAAAACAATTTACCAAGGAAACCTCACTTGAATACTTTTGCAAATGCTTAAAAAACCACAATAAATCTAGCCCCATTACTCTTATAAACCACTTTAATTATTACTACCCACATCCGGATGAAATTTAAAAATCCCCACCCGGGTGGAGTGTCCTTAACCGGGTTTCAGTCCGGATAAACCAAGCCCACTCCGTGAGTTATATAGATAGATGGGTGTTAGGGTCTGTTTAGATGGAAAACACACTTATTTTTAGCTTCTTTTTAAAAGAGTAACTGCGATTAGGAGCTCGTGGCTAAATAATAACAGCCACTCGGGTCAGTCTTTAGGTTAAGCCGTGCTTGCCTAGGTTGGTCTGTGGATGGGTGACCACCTATTACATACCGAGTTTCCTCCGTGCCTCGGAAAGCACGTTAAGAAATTGGTCCCGGCTGTAATTTGTAGATGGTCTTTGACAGTCGTTACAGGTAGTCAGTGGCCCAAAAAGACTGACAACCAGTCTTACCAAGAGGCATCGTACCTAACTGGGTTTTGGAAGTCAGATAGGCAGTCGCTCCATGTAAAATACTGGCATTCAGCTGCATCCGGTTAGACTGGAAGCCGACCCCAATATAGTTGGTAAAAGGCTAGGCAGATGATGAAGTAACTGCGCTTAGATTGTGGATGTGTTATGTGTTACCGTCATTTACACATTAAAATTTGATGTTTGTGACTGGAAAGCTCATTAAACATAACATCATGCCTATAATCTCGAAGGGTTAGGCGGAAGTGTACCTAATTGTACCCCCACATATCGCCTCTGTGCCCCATGAAATTCTGGACGAAAAAACTTCTGACCGACACTACTCACTCGAAGGAAACAATTAAAGAGCGCGCGTGTCGCAAGTCGCGTCACCCATAGGTCGTAACTGGACCGGGACCGTATACAGTGAAACTTTGGTGGAATAAAAACGGTGTAAGAAAAGAAATTGTTTTTGTTGTAAGTCGTATTATTTATCTTACTATGATAAACGTAAAAGTTTGTGAGGGATGTTTATTACTCTTCACGCCAAAACTTCTAAACTTTTTTAATGAAACTGCAACAATATCTATATTTATACTAATATTATAAAGAGGGAAGATTTGTATTTTTGTGTGTGTGTATGTTTGTAATGAATAAACTCAAAAACCTTCTTTCTTCTTTCCTTCAAAATTCTTTCACCATTTGAAAGCCACGTCTTTACTGAGTAACATATCCTATATTTTATCCCCGTACTCCCACGGGAACGGGAACTACGCGGGTGAAACCGCGTGACGTCCGCTAGTAATTTATAAATAACTAAAAAAAACCCGCGCGCGCGGGAAAATGTTACCTCTTTATAATATTATTATATATTATATAGTTTAGATGTATAGATTTGTTAAATTGTAAATCCTTAAGTGGCTGTAGGATTTGTTAAAATAGATTAGGTTAAGATTGTAAAGAGCTATGAATTTTGTAAATAAATAATTAAATAAAATTTTGAAAAAAATAAAAAAATACGCGAATGAAGCCGTAGGCGGTTAATAGTTAAATGGTCGCTGTAAACAAGCCTTTACATAAACTCGTAGTCGTACATAACTGTTCCGGCGCCGTATCCGGGCATTAAACCGTGTAATAGGGTGTTAAATATTCTGTTTCTGATAGTTTGGGAGAACACAAGTCATTACTTAATCGCTATGTTGATCGTTTGTCATCGAAACTATGAATTAATAGATATTTATTAGGTCAGAACTATGCCCGGACAGGCATCACGGTGAAGAAAATCATCGTGAGGAAACCGTCATAGAACCAAAAATGTTAAGAGATGTGACTATCCCACTCTAGGTCCTCACGAAAGGCTGATTATTATAAGTTATGCTGATTGTACTTGTACCAAAAATTTAAAATACTAATGTAGAGGAGTGGAGGAGCTCTTGGCTAAATACTAACAGCCGGTCGGGTCGATCTTCAGGTGACTGTGCTTGCCTAGGTTGGTCCGTGAATGAGTGACCATCCATTACATATCGAGTCTTCTCCCTGCCTAGGAAAGCACGTTCAGCCGTTGGTCTCGGCTGTCAATTGCACTAACTGCATTGACTGTCAAAGATCTTACCAAGCTCAGCCGGTCTTACCAAGGGGTATCGTATTAACCAGTACTAACTGGGTTTTGAAGGTCAGATAACCAGTCGCTCCATGTAAAATACTGGTGTTCAGCTGCATTGGGTTAGACTAGAAGCCGACCCCAACATAATTGGGAAAAGGCTAGGCAGACGATGACTAACATTGTTGTAATTTAGATTAAAAAACTATCCTTATTTACGGTACGTTCACGTTGCATGTGCATCTCATTGAAAATTGTATAATTAAAATACACACAGTAAACTTGTGACACAGGAACAGTCAGGAATATTTACATGAGATTTGACTTTCAGAAACTGTTATTAAACATTTTTCCTGAAAATTCTTGACTAAATTTTGTACATAGTTGTTTACCGAAACAGCGGATACGGTTTTGTTTCTTCTTTAACATTTTTGTGGTACCAGGAAGTAAGCAATAGTTTTTAAAAACTTCAGCGTTTCGGCGAACACGTTTTAGCTGTATTACTGAAATCCTTAAAATGTTGAGAATTTTTTAACCGACTGCGAATACCAGATGTGTTTTATTACTAGTATACTTTGTAACTAGTGCATGCCTTTAGTGAATTAATTATACTTTTTAACCGACTTCTAAAAAAGGAGGAGGTTCCACTAGCATTTTTTTACTGTATTTTGCTCTATATATTCACAAAATGCCTGCAATGACTGGTTTCAGACCAAAGCAAAGTTTTTTAGATTATATTCTTATGAGAAAAGAGTGATTGGCTATACCGTTCACTCATAGGAATATCTTATATCATTATACGGACTTATGAACGTAATCTGCTAACTACATAATCACAAAAAACCCGTTAACGTCACTACTACGCGTGCTACGCTTTCGTAGACACTGCGCTACGAAACCGTGTAGTCATAGCGTAGCTACGCCGTAGTACCACAATCAATGCATAGAAAAGTTTTCATTTAAACTTTAGGCCCTAAATAAGTGTTGTTTTAGCAGACAGACTCAACTCCTATTTTCTAGTCATCATGCAGTCAGAAGCTACGTGCATGGTTCCAATTGGTGATTGCCTATGCAGAAGACCCAGAAATAAACTCTACTCTCTAGTAACTCTTAAATTGTGTTCACATTATATCAAGCGTTTTTCTCCCGCTGTATTGATTAACGTTTTACGTTTTCACGGACACATTATATAGTGTAGCGTGGGAATATGGAACCCTAATAGGTTAAACAAAACTCACCAACACTTTCAATAAAATTTAATGTAGGTCGTGGAATTACAAAAAGCCCGTCATATTATTTTCTGTCAATGGAGGAGCTCGTGGCTAAATAATAACAGCCGCTCGGGTCGATCGTTAGGTTAAGCTGTGCTTGCCTAGGTTGGTCTGTGGATGGGTGACCACCCAATACATACCGAGTTTCCTCCGTGCCTCGGAAAGCACGTTAAGCCGTTGGTCCCGGCTGTCATTTGTAGATCTTTGACAGTCGTTAGGTAGTCAGAGGCCCAAAAAGTCTGACAACCAGTCTTACCAAGGGGTATCGTATTACCCGGTACTAACTGGGTTGTGGAGGTCAGATAGGCAGTCGCTCCATGTAAAATACTGGTATTCAGCTGCATCCGGTAAAACTGGAAGCCGACCCCAACATAGTTGGGAAAAGGCTAGGCAGATGATGATGGAGGTAGGCGCGTCAAGTACTGCCCTGGCTTGCGCGTAGCTGTATGGACGCTTGAGCCGAGGAGCAGGATGCAGGACCCGCAGGGTAGGTGGTAGCGGTGCCGGATGCCCGATGCCCGTAGAGGCGTCGTTGGATGCCGGATGCCGGTGGAAGCGACTCGTCGTCGGCGTCGTCGAGTTGCGAGTGTCGGCACCAGGTGACGCGGCAACGGCACACACGGGTCAAACCCGGTGAAAGAAAATCCCGAACTTTGGTCCCCGATATGGGGAATTAAACACTGAAGTTAATATTCCTTTATTGAACTTTTCAAAAAATTAAAATTATTAAAAAGTTTTGGAAATTATCAGTAGTCCTAAAGTCTAATTGGCAAGGCTGCGCATATGTCGTCTAATATATGTGAAGATTGCCCGCGCGTAGATGACGACTGGCCTCTGCAGGTATGCGAGCGTGGTCGCCGCTCGCAGCGCGCGTAGAATGATGGTGTGGGAAAAAAAATGGTTTTAAGAACGTGAGCGAGTGAGACAAAAGTACAGGCGCGATCAGGTGATTTGGTCGGCTGGAAACGATATTAAAATGACTTCTTTTTTTTGATTTGTTTACCTTTTATTAAATTATTAATTAACAACGTTACAATACCCAATACGTTATAATCGCCCCACGTTGGGCGCCAATGTAGCGTGGGAGTTATGGACCTTTAGTCAGAACAAAAACTCTCTAACACTTTCAAAACAAAAATTTATTTAAATATAGGTCATACAATTCAAGAAAATTGCTTTAAATTTTTTCTAAGTATTCACATTTAATTGCTGGTGACTGCGCGCCTAATCAAAACCATTCAAGATTTTTGTTGAACCCTAAAATGACCTACTCACATTAAAATCCACATACATACAATTCAAGCCTTCTCACCAAACAAAACAGCATCGAAGGAAACCTCTTCAAGAAAACCCCTTGAAAGGTAACAAAAGAGGTTCTTACTCCAAGACTGGAGCCTCCAGGCCGTAACGAATTACATACATTGGTAAAACACTCACGTACTTAAGGGAAGGTGCTAAAATATGAAGGTTTTCCGAAGGGCGGTATGAGTAATTGTAAGTAGAACATAAAGGTTGTTATCGATTGGCTGGGTCGTAAAAATCGTTGAAACTCCGTTATTTACTGATATGACTGTATGAGGCACAGCCATGCTGAAGGTTTAAACATTTAATACAATAGATACGTGAATGGAGGGAGAGGTAATCTAATGAAGAAAAAAATAATTTAAAAATTTAAAAAAAACTAGACTGCGTAAAAAGAAAAGAAAAAAACAAGTTCAGGAAACATGACAATCATATTGACTGCAACAGTCGGGACCCATATTGGAAGTAATGATTTTAGTCTAGATTATTTAATGGGTCCCGACTGTTGCAGTCAATATGATTGTCCTGTTTCCTGAACCTGATTTTTTCTTTTCTTTTTACGCAGTCGGGTTTTTTTTTTTTTTTTATTGTTTTTTTTATTTTACACTTTTTAGTTACTTAGATATACCATTTTAAAATCCTCATGATGAGCCGTTTATTGAGCCGTTCAGGCTGCAGAGCGTGCCAAACATTTGAATTTGGCGCCAAAAATCCGCCATTTTGTTTTTTTTTTTTTATTTTGATATACCCAGTGTCACTCTCACAGTAAATACGAATTTAATGACACCTCTCGAACTAAAATCCATCGAGCCGTTCAGGCCACAGAGCGTGCCAAACAATTATACATGCATACATACATACTCACGAAAAACATAACCCTCCTTCTGGCATAACCGGGTAAAAACTGCATCAGATTGGCCTGATACCAACACGAAACAATATGTTACACATTTTATGTGCGTTGAAGACGGTTAAGGCAGTTATGTTTAAGCCCCATTTACTTAAAATAAGGCGAACCTATTTTTTTACCCGACTACAGCAAATCCAAAAGAAAGGGTTATGATTTTAGTTATAATATATGTATGTTTGTATTTACGTATGTTCCACCGTAGCGCCTAAACTATTTATCCGATTTTGATGAATAAGATGTCAATCGATTCGTTATTATAGCCCGGGTAACAAAGGCTACATTTTATTCAATAGTCGGGTTGTTAGTGGTAGTATAGGTACCACACAAATTCCTGTATTATTTTTGATGGGCAAGCCCGCCTCTCAATTCCTAAACCAAAGTAACTCCTCTTTCATGTCCTGGTCAGCCGTTCACGAACGGATGGAACGAGCTAGTGGAGGTGTCGGGCTTTGAGTAGAATTAAGGCGAGCCTATTGCCATCAACTGGGCAAAAACCTGGCTCTGCCCGCTTAGCATGAACGCCGTAGACACGAAAGAGAATCGACAAATCTTTTGTTCATCTGTCATTTTGTCGATTCAACGACAGATGAACAAAAGATTTGTCGTTTCTCTTTCGTGTCTACGGCGTTCATGCTAAGCGGGCTGGAATGTTCCCGAGAAATTCATGACGGTAAAACCCAAGTCCAACTTGGAAATCCAACCCAGGACCTTTTGTTTAGCGGTTGATGGATAACACAGTCGAACAAGAATTAAAATCGTCATTTTAAACAAAGACAAGCAAAGGCTACTAAAATATTTATACAGAAAACGACTTCTTGTTTCAACAATAACAGCACCACAAACATAATAAAGAACTACAATGTCAGTACTTTCCTGTTTCAAAACAAACGCTTCAAGCTAAACGTTCATTACGGAGCGGCAGGCATGCCGGCCGGATGACGGATGGGGAGTCGGAGTCAGAGACAAAAGCGGAGAGCTTTTAAAATGATTCGCCGCACTAAACGTCACAAGTGTTGCCAACTGTATTACGTGATGTTTTTGTAGGGTTGCCATGCACAGATTTTCGCTCTTAATTTTCTTTTTATAGGTCCAGTGTCAAGATTTATAAAATGAGGGATTTTCTTTTTACACTCTTCCCTAGTCGCTGGATAGATGGCGATGAACTTGGTAAGTTACTGCAAGGAACTGAACGTAAAAATACTGATTTTAACGAAGCGCGAGAAAAACTAGGTTATGTTCGGAAGCTTAAGCAAGCGAAAGTGTCAGTCAACGAAAGTATGTGACGAGACGAAATTATTTTTTTTCAAGCGTTTTGGCTTTGGCGCCTAGTAACGTAGTCAGTTCAACGCCATCTACAGAGTTCAAGAAAGAATGAATGAAAGAATGAATGAAGAATGATACATTTATTTGCAAGAATATAGGTAGTTAACATTGGTAAGTTCTAGTGGTAGTTCTTGGAAACTATGTTTTTTTTTAATATTCAAAAAGAAAACCTCTCATTGCGCCTGTGATTCCAGATGATTTAGGCAGTAGTGTAAACCCTCTTTTCGCCAGTTATGAATAATAAGAAATAGGGGCGATTAACTAATATTTACCTACTATTTAATAAGGTTTTAATTCATGTCATAATAAAAGACCCATTGAAAGTTTTCTTTAGTCTAATAATAGAACGCGCAACACGAAAAATGCCATCAAGCTCAAAAGTTCTAATAAATATTAGAACTTTTTCATTAGTAACACAACTCTAGATTTCTGCACTATTCTTGACTATGACTCGTTCCCTATTTCACAAGACTTACTGAAATTACTACCGAAATCTGAATTACTAGATAGGTAAGATTGACAATTCATGTAGAATCAGAAGAAATGAGTCAAGACAGACACTTGTCTACCCCGTGAACATAGCTTAAGATATTTCAAATTGCAAAGTAACATCAACCCGTTGGCTGTCCCACCACGTTAGAAAAGGTTACCCAGTATTCACCATAAGGTACCTTTTTTTATGGGACAAGCCCGCCCCACTATTCCCAAACCACTGCAGCTGCTGAAAGCCAGAATCAACAGTGGCGACCACCAGAAAAGCGCCGAGACAATGAAGCTCGACGAAGTCCCAGAGAATGAATTTGACTGTCTTGGATCCCGCAACGAAATTAATCAGAAAAGAATAGCGGAGGAGTAGAAAAACATGATTTCCACTTCCCTCCATATCTACAAGAGACAGAACAAGGCCAATAGGCACAAAGGGACCATCATAAGGTACCTGCATACCTATTCTCGTAACTCCCGCAGTCCCAACATAATAATTGAGTTTTACCTAAGCAAACAATAACAGCCCGTACCCTTCTCACCGGACTATCAATCATGTCGGATGACGTCACGGTGGCAGATGAGACACCATGGCAAACATGTAGTCACGCAAACAGAGTACTTGCTTACCTTACCATTTTGTTTTACGATTAGAAAAGATCTATACTGATAAACAAGGTTTTGTAACAATATTCTGATTTAAAAGAGTGTCCATGGGGTTTCTTGCTCGTTTTTTCCATGGAGATCTACGCTTTGGAATGGCCAACTACAGTACTTGCACAGATGCCTTGTGACTGGGACTGTAGTCTCATTTTATTGTTGTCTTTCTTTCGACAATTCAAAACTGCCTATAACTAGCCTTCATAATAATTGGTTCGATTTTGATCAATTCCCACAATTAAGGTGGAAGGCGGGAATTATTGTAGCTGGTCCATGGCGGCAGTCCGCAAAATTCTCACGGTTTTTGTAATTTACAGGTCAATGTCAGGCTGTATGTTTAACAAAATATGATTCACGGCCGTAGTACGTAGGTATGTATTTACTGAATTATTATATTATTATGGTTGGTGCCAGTTAGGATCGCAAAAGCGGTCATTGACCCACCTACATTTATTAAAGTTCTTAACTTTGAAATAAAAAAATAAGCGTGTTCAAGTATGGAATCGTCATCTATCGTTAGCTTCAACATTTTTTTCTAATGAAAAACAATACATGATTCATTTGTTTTGTTTCCTAGGAAGAGATATTAGAGAAAGGGCAATGAACGCTATTGCGATCTTAACTGGCACCAACTATACCATTAAATGACGTTTTCATGAAATAGTCATGTAATGGGATTAAATGAACTTAGAGGGTTGTATTGATTTAATTTAATTTAATTTTCGCTGTACCAAGGGCAAATCCATGAGCTAGTATAATTAAACAATTTTCATTACTACAGTAATTATTATAACTATTTTTATTGAGGTAGTTATTATTTTATCTGCGTGACAGCCCTGAGGAGACACGACAGCTGACAGATGGCCGCGTCATAACATTACTGCGACATTCAGCATTTCTATACCGTTATGCTTTATGTTTTTTGAAAAGCTTTATAAAAAACATTAACGTATAAGTGTCTAAACACACTATACTGAAGGTACGCGACCGAAGTTCGGCACGATTACGCCTGCAATGCTATTTGAATTACTTACGACACATTATGCCGAAATTACGTTGCGTTATAGCGTACAGCCGACTATAGACTTCGGCCGGACGTAAGTTCAGCGGCAATTCGGCGGCAACGTTTTCTGTAGAGCACACATTATACGCGACCGAAGTTTGGAAGGTCGGAACTGAATTCCTGCCGCGTAAGTTCAGCACTTATGGTATGTCATATCAGCCGAACATATCGGAACGTAAAATCAGCCGCGGAACTTCGGTCGCGTACTTTCGGCATACAGTGTTTGGGCACTAACTGTGGCCCAAAGTGAAAACTGCGGTTGCTCTCAAAGTAGTAAAGGAAAACATCATGAAAAACCAAAGTTCAACCTTGCGCGGTGCTACTATAATTGTCAAATTGGCCTGCTCTGCTCTTAACCTGTGCCTGTCCAGGCCCTAGTTTCTTAAAACAGCGTAGACCATTAAAGTACGAAGTAATTAGCGACAGTACATTGTCTGCTTTAACTCTCAGTTAGTAGCCTTGTGCGGCCACTAGCTCGCTTCTTAGCTAAGAGATATACATACAGACGCTTTGGTTGGACAACATACTACGTCGAGAAAACATAGGTACTCCATTTTCTGTTCAATGAAAGAACTTTTATTCAATGTAACTATTGCATAGCTCAGACAATGTATCTCACATGGTACGTCGGAAAGCATTCTTTAATCTATGTGGGTATGTAAAAAACACGCCTGTTAAAACAACTAAGAAAAATAACTACGTAATTAATACTTAGTAACAGAAAGTGCAGGTCATTGACATGTATTTTGTGCTTCTAAGCTTACTGTACTCTACGTAGAAGAAATCGCTGATTGGGACCGCTCATTGTTTCTTCCCTTTTGTATTTTTAGGGTTCCGTACCCAAAGGGTAAAAACGGAACCCTATTACTAAGACTTCGCTGTCTGTCCGTCTGTCCGTCTGTCTGTCACCAGGCTGTATCTCATGAACCGTGACAGCTAGTCAGTTGAAATTTTCACAGATGATGTATTTCTGTTGCCGCTATAACAACAAATACTAAATATAGTCAATGGTACGGAACCCTTCGTGTGCGAGTCCGACTCGCACTTGTCCGGTTTTTTTTTCTTTTATTTTAATTAAGACTATTCTCTCATCTAACATCATCATTCAGGGTGAAAAAAAAAAGAAAAAGCATTAAATCAGGCCTTGGTGACCTTATTTCATTTTATTTAGGATTGTCGCAGCGTGACCTACTCTTCCATACTTCTCTATTACTCGTCATCTCATCAGACATCACTTTTCTTGCCATATCATTCTTCACACGGTTCATCCATCGTTTCTTTGGTCTTCTTCTACTCTACTACTTTTTTTATTATGCGCACAGCCAAAGTGTGGAACTCTCTGCCTGCGTCTGTGTTCCCACACACATTTAACCCACCTGCCTTCAAAGCAAGAGTGAACAGGCATCTTCTGGGCACGCTCGTTTCATCATAGATCTCATCCATCGCTTTCCATCAGGCGTGATCGAGGTCAAGAGCAGGCCCATATTGGAATAAATAAAAAAATATAAAAAAATATTGCTAGACATTACACACAGCGCCATCTAGTGCCACACTAAGCAACGAGGCTTGTGTCGTGGACACCAGATAGTTGATATACTACATAGATACTTTTTTGTTTGTAAATACATACTTATTATACATATAAACATCCATGACTCGGAAACAAATGTCCATGCTCATCACTAGAGACCGGATAATATGCATTTGCATATTTGCATATGCATTTGCATATTTAAGCGATTTTCAAGGCTAATAGCATATTTTTACTAATATCTAGTGATGATGCATATTATTGCTATAATTTACAGTAGGTAGGTATTTTTCGAGCGTAGCGCACTCGGCAGCCGCGCGTATTTTGTTTTGGTAGGTACTCAAAAAATGAAAGAGACAAATGATCGCGCCGCCGCGCGCTCGCCTACCGCGCTACTCCCACCTATTATGCATGTCATTATTACTTTGATTGTTGACACGCTCGTGCTCGGATAATTCACCTGCAGTTAATGTCTACTGTATCGATTAACATCTATCAATGGATAGTTTTCTATAAATGTATGCTGATTTTTTAATAAAAAATATAAAACTTAATAGTTTTTTTATTTTATCAAATAACAATAAATTAAAAAGATACATACATAATAAAGTAAAACATAAATAAGACAAGTATTTACTAACAAAATACTTAAATCTAAAGGAATAATATTTACAAAACAAAAAAAACTCATTTAATGTTGCATATTCTGTCAGTTTTCGTGCATATTTTAGGCATTTTTCATGCATATTTGCATGCATATTTCAAGCTTTTTATGTTGCATATTATCCGGTCTCTACTCATCACACAAACATTTGCTCCGACCGGGATTCGAACCCGGTACCCTAAGAACGTAAGGCAGCCTCACTACCGCTGCGCCAATCAGGTCGTCAAAAAAAAACTCTTATACCCATTCTGTCTATAATCTATCTCGCAATAAAAACTTCCCTGTCCGTACATGACGACCCACAAAAAAAAAAATTACCCACATTAATACCAATACAAAAACTACTTAGTTACCCGAGCTTCCGGGCTGTATGTCAGCGTCTGGAGTAAAAGCCGACCTGTGTACTCACCCGCTCCTGATTGATTGGGGTAACGGTCCGGTGCAAACTAACTACTTTATACTGCGGCGCTGTTTGGGTAGTACCGCCGAAATTGAACCTCTACTTAGTTAACACGGTTTTTGTGAGGGTTGTTAGAAATCTGACATTTTGAGAGCCTGTTCATAACGTATTTGGAACTATGTGAAATGCTATATTCCTATATTTTTTACAAAATATTTATTTATTTGAACATGGCTAGATATTTATTGCACAGGATAGAGAAGCGAGCGGCCTGTGGGTAAGGCATACTAAGAGGTCGCTAGACGCCCTGCGTATTCAATATAATAACTGCTTCAGGATGCTGTTGGGACTAACAAACTCCATCTTATCAAGAGCGCGGTCTAGTTCTAACAGCATCCTAAGTATGTTGATAGATAACTTCGACGCACCTTGGTTGTCGCACACTGTGGAGGTGCTGGTCAGGAGACCCCACACCTAACCTCACAATTTTCTTTTTGTATTTTTTGCGTTTCTGTGTTTTGTTTACTAACAATAGTTTTTAGGAATAATGTTATGTTACTAACAATTGGGCCTAGTTGCCATAAATAAACAAATATTTAGTTTAGTTTAGTTAGTATATTAAAACTTCATGCACGCTAAAAATAACCGCACAAGGGCGGACTTTCACAAAATATGATAGAATGTTTAATTTTTTAGCAAAAGACAGGATAGTATTTTTCTTTTGCATTTCCACCGATTTAGAAGTAATAGAAACTTGAAGTTCACGATTTTATTAATCGCATTTTAGAAGGTACAGGATTAATTTTACCAAATATTTACTGCACTTAATCAGCTGCTTTTCCCAGTAACCGCCGCCAAAAAACCTTCAACAAAAACTAAAATCCCGCGTACCTTGATCCCTATTCATAACGGATCAAATCACACTGGAAATACCGGATAATCTTAGAAAAACCCAGTGTAACTAGAACCGTGAATATTCTCCCGTCAATTTCAGTAGTTCGGAACCCTACTCCCATATTGTTTCTAATAAAACCCTCGTTGTTTCCACGCGGCTGCAAATCGCTTCGTGTAAGGTAGGGCAGGTTTTATATAAAGGTTAAGTTACATGCGTACGATTTCACTTATCAGGCTAAAGAATTTGTTCGAATATTCGGGGACAACCTAAAACAAGCCTTTATTATGGCGTTTAGAATAGAATTCCAGGAAAAGCTGACAAAACGTAAGCGGCGTATGGTTTTAAAAGTATACAGGGTGCAAATACTCTCTTAACGAAGCCAAGAGGTATTTGTTCTTCTGAGATTATTTTTTTGTTCTTGATCATACCTGGGAACCTTCTAGTTAAGGAGATATTGGAGATCAAAGTTCTAACTTTTTACGTTTTAAATGTTATAAGTACAAATAAATTCCTAGTAAATCCGTTTTCTTATCACCTCGTAAGTCGCGTTGGGTTAAGCTTGTTAAAGAAAGAGAAGAAGATGCTCTAGCAACAAATAGGACAGGATAGTTGTACACCTACGTAGCATCTTTTTGATCTTTTACATAAGATAAGTGATAAAGAATACTTGAAAAAGAAGATGCTCTAGCAACAAATAGGACACGATAGTTGTACACCTACGTTGCATTTTTTTGATCTTTTACATAAGATAAGTGATAAAGAATACTTGAAAAAGAAGATGCTCTAGCAACAAATAGGACACGATAGTTGTACACCTGCGTAGCATCTTTTTGATCTTTTACATAAGATAAGTGATAAAGAATACTTGAAAAAGAAGATGCTCTAGCAACAAATAGGACACGATAGTTGTACACCTACGTAGCATTTTTTTGATCTTTTACATAAGATAAGTGATAAAGAATACTTGAAAAAGAAGATGCTCTAGCAACAAATAGGACACGATAATTGTACACCTACGTAGCATCCTTTTGATCTTTTACATAAGATAAGTGATAAAGAATACTTGAAAAAGAAGATGCTCTAGCAACAAATAGGATACGATAGTTGTACACCTACGTAGCATCTTTTTGATCTTTTACATAAGATAAGTGATAAAGAATACTTGAAAAAGAAGATGCTCTAGCAACAAATAGGATACGATAGTTGTACACCTACGTAGCATCTTTTTGATCTTTTACATAAGATAAGTGATAAAGAATACTTGAAAAAGAAGATGCTCTAGCATCAAATAGGACACGATAGTTGTACACCTACGTAACATCTTTTTGATCTTTTACTTATGTAAAAGACACAGACCGACCCGAGACCCGAGACTTTTTCTTGTGTTGTGTGTTTATCACTTATCTTATGATAAGTGATAAAGAATACTCGACTAAAGCATTTTTCTGTTGTTTCAGATGAGGAGTTAGTGTTCAGAGACCGATGGGGAGGCCTGACGCTGTTCAACGTAAAGAACTTCACCACCAGGCTGCTCATGAACAACTCTACCTTCGTAAGTAACCCAGTCATTTATATTTGCACCTATTATATATGGACGTATTATCCTACCGTTAAACTCCGGTGCCTAGAGGAGAATGATGTGGTGACATACAGGATGGCGGGTGGAGAGTGGAGAACGACGGACAACGCTTAAAAAAAATCTGCCGTTCCATTTTGACCACGTAAGCATAGCAGTTTTGTAGGAAATACCTCGGACTATGCTCGGAGTTTCCTTGCGTGATCAAATCAGAAAGAAAGACATCCGCAAGAGAACCAAGGATACCGACGTAGCCCGAAGAATTGCCAAACTTAAGTGGCAGTGGGCAGGGCACATTGCTCGCAGAACGGATGGCCGATGGGGCCGATAAGTTCTGGAGTGGCGACCGCGAACCGGAAGAGGTTACGTTGGAAGACCTCCCACTAGGTGGACCAATGACATGGTAAAGGTTGCGGGAATCCGCTGGATGTTAGTCGCATGGGACTGGTCAATGTGGCGACACTTGGGGGAGGCCTATTTCCAGCAGTGTGTGTCTTTCGGCTGAAATGATGTGGAAACACCAGATGAAAATGCTTCTTATAAACCCCGTCAGTCCTGTTTTTATTTAATCGATAAGAACATATTCCATCACCAGACCTTTCAAAAGCCTAGTTTTTTTACTGTTAAAACGCCAAGCATACTGCAACATAAATTGATTTCCCCTTCAGTAAAGCAGGTTTCATCCACTAAAGTGGTTTCCCTCCACTTAAGTGGTCTCCTATATCTCCTGCATAGGAAGTAAGGATAAACAGCGCAGTTAGATTCAATTGTGATGCTGGCAGAAGATATTGCAATCTTTTAATAGCCTCTTAGACGATGCTGACAAGGAAAACAGTAAACAGAGAAAACGTGGTAGAGGGTGTGCTTTAACTTAAAGCATATGAGTACAGAGACTCGAGCGCGCAGTGCTAATAATAATAATAAATAATGATAATAATAATGCTCGTATTGTTAGGAGGTTCCTCTCTCTGGAGCCCTGACCGCCGGTAGCTTGGACCCTGTTCCCGATACCGGTGGGCTACAATTTTTTATATTTTTAAATGTTTTTATATATTTTTTAATTAATATTTAAAAATGTAACAAATTTGTTTATAAATGAATAAAGGGAATAAATCATGAATTTTATTTTTCTCCCACAAAGCACAGTTACATTATAGAGGTGTTACAAATATTGGAGGTACGGTCGAACAAGCTATGTGGTTTACAGTTTAACCCACAAATTACATTGTAAAATGTAAACCAAATAGCTTGTTCGACCGTACAAAGGTTTGTGGGAGTCAGGAGTTCAAACTATAGGATAATGTAACGTAAATACGTCGATTTTAATATCGAAAATACAGTCACCACATAGCATTTTAGTTTAATTATTTTCAACAAGCATAACCAGTGTCATCCATAGATATGAATAAATTATTAAAATTATGATTAAATATTTTAAGTAAAACGAGTATTGTTTTCAAAATCTACGTATTTACGCTGCGTTTACATCGCGCGGTCTTGCTGGGGCCTCAAGTCAGATTTTTTTTTTTAATTTTCACTTGATTCATAATAATGAACAGAGAACCCCAACTGCCAGAAAAAGGCTTATTCATCCATCTATTATGAACAGAGTTATGGCATCATTGTACAATTCAACGCCGTCGACATGGCTGAGTTCTGGTCGAAACAAATTTAAATAAATAATAATGGGAATCATCGACACGAAGAAGAAGACAATCCTCAGCGTAGGCAGTAGTTACAGATTCTAAACATGTTGTAGATTCTATAAAAAAAACACACACAATTACTAAAAATTTGTACTGTGTTTATACACTACTTATGTCTGAATTACATTGATTAGGTACACATTACTACGAAATAATTTTACCGTTAGGTACGAAAACTCGGCAACACGTCCAAGAGTTGTATTGGAGAAAATGTTCTCTTCGTTCTCATTTCCTTTGAGTTACGTTCAAAGAGTGAGTTGTTATCAGTAAATAGGATCGCGCGATAACGTCAAACATTCTTAGGCACCTACTTGTACCATACATACACATATAAGGTAAGGGTGTAAGTACACAATAGGGAAGACTTAAAAGTTTATTGTAGACTAGCTTTTGCCCTCGTCTTCGCTCACACTAAATTTAGAATTTGACAATCAATTCGGGTTGTACTCTGCTTGTAATAATATAATTCAATCATGATTCAAAAGACACGGCGCCATCTATTATCATCGTGTTATTGTTGTTTTCCTCGGGAACTGTACTTATTTTCGGAATGAGAGGTACTTTAAGTCCGTTTATGTACACCTGACAATTGCACGTTGTATTTCAGGATGCTAGGTGTCAATCTGACCAATGAGGTCAAGCTTTAAATATAGCTTTAGCCGTGTGGTATCCGGCAGAGTAGAATAGCACCAACCCATTACACTCACGGGTGACGTATAAGGCGACTAATGTCTGAGGCAGAACACCTTGCGCCTCCGTAGACCAGAGAATGGGCAGCAGCGTTTTCAGTTAGTCTTCCATCACTGCGATCTCCAATCCGCCTGCCAAGCGTGGAGATTACGGCAAATTCCTCCCATCATGGGAGAGGCTTATGTCCAGCAGTGGACGTTATGGGCTGTTGTTGTTGTTGTTGTTGTTGTTGTTTAAATATAAAATGACATTACCAGATTTTCAAGAAATAACGCTGTTTGGAACCAGCTACGCTAGCACCTTTAGTTTAACACTTCCCTTCTCCATTGAAAATGGAACCAAATTTTAACAATGAATACACGCGGTAATTACAATCATTTTTTTACAAACTGTAACAATTGAGCAATTCTCCTTATACAGGGTATAAACGACGATTCTTCATGAAGCCGTCAACCAAGCATTCTGCACATCAAACTAAATAACTCTACGCAAAAATTGTTGCTGGGAAACGACTTTTTTTTGGGATAAAAATCACGTTTTACGGTAAAACTCAATGTTACGCACTCATAACATTGTGCTGATGGATGCAATTAATAGTAAACGGGTTATGGAGGTATTTAAAGAAAAGTTCTGACCTTAAAAACTAGTATTTGAAAAAAAAAAAAAATGGGAACTTTGACCCCAATATCTCGGTAACTAGAGGGTTCAAAGGTATGGTCTAGAACAAAAAAACGATTGTAATGACGGGGAGAATAAGTGGCTTTCGGCTTCGTTAAGAGTATATTTACACCCTTTGTTCCACTTGTGGGATACAGAGACACAGGGGATAGACCCACAGGGCCAGTGCAGATATGGTCACATGTTTTATTACGTTTGTTACATGGCCGACTTCCTCACGATGGTTTCCTTCACCATTTTGAAAGCTGTTGGAAATAATTTATTCAAAGGAAAGTGCCAGTCCTGGTTCGAACCCACATTAACTGCGTTGATAAGTCTGGATCGTTACCACGGGGCTACTTCTACTCTCACAGTTTGTCATCCTATAATTTAAAAATACCTACCACCTTTTGAAACTACTGACAAATAAAGTCAACTTCAACTTACTAT
This sequence comes from Xestia xanthographa, assembly GCA_905147715.2. Taxonomy (NCBI): domain Eukaryota; kingdom Metazoa; phylum Arthropoda; class Insecta; order Lepidoptera; family Noctuidae; genus Xestia; species Xestia xanthographa. The sequence continues at coordinate 2,628,868 of LR990644.1, read as the reverse complement.
TCTTATGTATGGTGTAAATAGCCTCGTAACCTCGCATTCAGCTTACCTCGCGCTGTATAAATAGCGTGCAGATAAGCAACACGTACGATCGTGCCACGGATTACTGCTTACCACGCCGTCGGAGGAAATGAAACTGCAACGATACGTCGGGTACGTGACGATCTCTGATAATATTCAGTTAAGTGTACCTTGGTGAAATATACACGAAGAATTTTAACTCGCTAAAGAAAATACAGTACCAAGGTGTAAAATACACGTAGTACCACCTTTTCTTTTTCTTTTTTCTTTTCGGATGGGAAATCATCAAATGACTCCTCCCGCTCTGGGCGGAGCAGGAGGGAGTGTCAGACTTTTACTGACTAAAACCCATCCATGTTCTTTCATCGCCCTTTGTGTTCCGGGACCACGGTATCTCTTTCGAACAGTCCCGCAACCCCGGACGTAGTACCACCTAAAGCTTTAAAAAGAAACTGTCTCACCAATACAAAATGCGTGGCAGAGACTACATGCTTCATTGTCTGCTTAGCCTTTTACCAACTATGTTGGGGTCGGCTTCTAGTCTAACCAGATGCAGCTGAATACCAGTATTTTACATGGAGCAGCTGCCTATCTTACCTCCATAAGCGTACTTTACATCACACTTTCGAAACATGATGTCAGACCTCTGCACTTGAACCGAGGAAGCTGTGGAAGTGACAAAGTTTTGAACCAATAAAATAGAAAGTCGTGCCAGCGACATGAAGAAGTACACAGTAACTGTGTAACAGGATATCTCTTGATAACCCTGGTTTATCAGACTTTCAGATTTGTGACTATCCATAACGACTTTCAAACATCAACGTATGTGTGACAGACGGGACCAACTGCTTGACGTGTTTCCAAGGCACATAGGAATCTCCGAGTGGGCAATAAAACAAACTTCGATGTGTTCAAATAAGCCTAGACACAAAATAAATACGTTTAGTTCTAAGCAATTTATTTAAAAAAACTTTCTCGAACTAAGTCCTTGAAAAATGGCCCTATTCTTTATCTGTAGAATAAACAGCCATACATATTTCACAAAGGCATCGCATTAAGTTAATACCTACTTCTCGTATATATGATTTGTCAAAGTAACACAATGTAATCTGCGTGCGATCAGATCTTCTTACGAATGTGATAAATTTTTGTGTATCTCATCGGCTGAGGCGTTTATAGGAGGGGGGTATTTTTACACCGAAGCGTATCGTGAAAACTTAAAAAAAAAAACCGAACAAAACGGTTGCTGGCTTGCTAGATCTGTACGTATGTGAACGTTTTTAATTTTATTTCCTTGTCTTAAATTATAAGACACATGTATTTTTTTAAATAGGTTAAAAATTAAAATAACCTAAAGTAACTACCTAAACAATAAACTAAGAAATGGAGTCAAAAAACTGCTCAACGCTGTAAACTGGTAATGTAAAAAAATCAAATTTGTATATCTATATTTGTGTATCAATTTGTTGTGTGTATTTCAAATTTGTTAGCAAATATCTATAATAGCCTCCTCCTAATTTTTATGTTGTTATGCCCGACAGGGCCCACAATGCTCCAAAACGAATGTATGTCTTTATGTACCTACCACCTAAGTTAGTGAGTATTGAGTCATTCATAATGCTCTTATTTAACATTTCATAACTTTAAATCCAACAAATAGATTACATATATTGTTTAACCATTACGCTAAACAATGAAACCGCCAACGTGATAAACGAGTTTAATATGAACACATTCGAAACACGCATACATTAACGAACACATTGTTCGACAAAATGCTCATTATTTCAACTATGAATTGAAGTAATATTAAGTGTCGCGCTAATGCTAATATTGTATTAAATTAATGCTGATTAAATAGAGAGCTTTCATGCTGAAATAATCAACCCACGTTTGGCCCGCGTGGTGGATTGTGGCCCAGTCACTCTCATTGATATGAGATTAATGTCCCAGCAGAGGGAACATTGTAGGTTGATATGGTGTCTGTCTCTCATAAACTACACAATCATCATTTGACAAAATCTGATCAACAGTGAAAATTTCATGGCGAAAATAATAAACATTTAATTTTTTTTATTTTATTACAATATGGTTTAGTTTTTGAGGAAGATTCTCTCAGGGGGGAATAGTGGAATAAGTCAAAATGAAAAGGGGACTTTCTGGATTATTTTTACATTATAGTCCACTTTTCCCCGTTGAGGGGATTCTCTTAGGGGGGGGATTTGTGGAATAAGCCATTTATGGGCTTACCTGTGGAATTCTTATTCTGTCTCTTTGATTGGCCAAAGTGGCCTCTCAATTCATCAGATCTGATCAAATAGATAATTTTCTAAGCTTACGAGAATATTATCCATCCATACCAAATTACATAATGACTACAAAGCATAGGTTCTGGGTTCGATTCCCATTTCGGGCATAGTGTTATTGGGTTTTCAATCAGGAATTTCTCAGTATCAGCCACGGAGTTCGGAATTGTGCGCAGTTGATAGCAATAGGCTAGCCCCTTTACCACGGGCGCTGCAAGTTGGTAGAGTGGCAATCTTCCACAGCTGGTTCAGGCAGAGCGGTGAGTGCCCGACCAATGAGAAAATGCCCAGGAGTAAGGCAATGGAAATCGTCAGGAGAGGCAGATAAGGGACAGAGAGGTCTACTACATATTTAAAACAGCTTCTACCTGAGCGAAAAGAGTTTGAAGTTCTTCATAACTCAAATGGGAATTACCCATTACTCGTCTAACATGATATTTTGCTGAACGGATACGGCCTCAAAAATACCGCCAAAATGAGGAGCGTGAGCTGGTGAAAAGTGAAACTGAATGCTTTCCGAACTTGCAAAATCAGATACGTCGTTTTGGTAAGTCTTAAAAAAATCGTTAAGTTCTTTAGCTCCCGCGACAAAGTTGCGTCCATTGTCGCAGAATACTTCCGCTGGGCTGCCTCTTCGTGACACAAACCTTCAGAATGTCATGATAAAAGCATCTTTTGATAGATCGCTTACAGCTTCGAGGTGAGAGATTTTATATCGAAGGCATATAAAAAAACAAAGATAGCACTTGACTAACGTAGCACCACGTCCCTTTCTGTTTAAAATTAGAAATGGGCCAGCGAAGTCAATTCCCACTGATCGAAATGGAAAGTTTGGCGTGACACGTTGTGAGGGCAAATGTCCCATTATCGGAGCAATAGTCTTGCCCTGCAAGCGTCTGCACCTGGGGCAGTTACGGAAAATGCGCCTAGCAAAATTTCTGCCAGTTTTCAATCAGGAATTTCTCAGTATCAGCCACGGAGTTCGGAATTGTGCGCAGTTGATGGTGTTACGTTGTTTTTTTTTGTACCTAACATTTACCTGTGAGCATACGTTGTAAATTGTGAGGTTTCCAATATTGATCTCCATGATTTCCAAGTGAAATGTTCATTGTGGTTTATGCAAATGACTTTGGGTTGCGATTTAAAGAAGGAGTCATCTCTGCATCCGTACTTCGTCACTGGACTATTTAGTAACACTTCCTGACGATAAATCACTTTTCAAAACCATAATAAACAGGGTTTCATAATAAATTAGGTCCATCATATCTTAATTGAGCTGCGATTGCTTACATTCCAAATGTCATTCAGTTAAACGTCAGTTTCTGACAGTTAGAGGCGACATCTAGCGGCTGCGATATGCAGTTGTAGTTTTAATCGATACATTTTAACATTTTCATTGGAAATCTTCGAACTAATATCGTATAGACCATTCCTTAATAATTTCCAGCTTTTGGTTGAAATACTTAATTGTTTTTTTTAACCGTAAACGGAAGTGAAATTTTTTTTTTATTATGGAGATTTTTCTAGAAGCAGCGGAGCTCACAATCCATATTTAATCTGTGGTATGTCAATGGCTTAGTGTGGCCAGGTGATACATTCTCAATTCGCCGAAGGAGTAAGGGGAAAAGTTACCCCACTTGGGACAAACGTTAGTATTAGAACTAAGAAATAATTAGTTTGTCAGCTTGGATCCTGAAAATTATTATTGTTTCAGAGTATAAACGTCAGGTTGGACAGTTGCTAGGGATTTTCAAGAATTAAATATCTTGAGGTAGTGATTCGGTCATCAGTGCTCTTATAAGTTTTACCTGAAGCAGGGGAGATTTTCTAGGTGCTCCGCCTAATTCCGGTTGGGAGGCATGACAGGACAATGGAAGGTCACGGGCGTCAATTTGCTATTGATCAAGCCTGAGGCAAGTTACAAACTTTATCTCATGTTTTACAAGGATTCCATGCGTTGAAAGGATTCGCAGATGAAATAGGCGGACCCCGTTCTACAGCCGGTCGAATCAAGCGGTCAAGTATTTTCATCATTACAAAACTGTGAGGCAACTCGAGCGATTCGTCTCGCCGCCAGGATCTAGACGAGCCTCTGGGACCTGGACGCGAGACCCGTTCCTCGAGTCCACTCAAGGCCTCCAGTGGAGACGGTCGTGCAGTAGCAGAGTCCGCCTAGCGATTTAGCGCAGGCGGGACGGTTTTTTAAAATATAAATGTACACCTTTTAAATTTATTTTCTACTGGTTCATACGAACCCGTGTATCACCTGCCCGGTTTTCCAAATTAGAAGCCGGTCTTCAACTTAATTAAATTAAAGGACCCCGGGTTCGACACCTACGCTTAACTGGAAGTATATTGGACATCTTCGTCGGCTCCGGGATCCGGGACTGTTCAAGTCCCTGGCGCCCATATAATATCTATTAGTATTCACTAAACTGGAAGGTTGTATCTTGATACTTTACTAAGAACTAATTTAATTTAAACTTGTGAAAAAGGAACTGTACTGGGTTTATCTCCAATCCCCCACAACCATAGCTCAAAACCTACTGAATTTAACGCTGGCTGGCATTATCCTTTTTTATATTTAAGTTTATATAAATAAACTTTTGTTGTTTGAGATCGTATGTTGTTTCTTTGCCTTTTATTACCAACCCACCTTGCATCTGGGCTTTTGTTCCATTACCACTAGAGGGACAAAATCTCAAATGTAACATGTTGATGGCAATAGGCTAGCCCCTTTACCATGGGGCTTACAAAAAAGCGAAATGTAGGTGCACTATGTTAGTTAAACCTCTTTCTAACCCTTCGGGAAGTGCAGGCTTGTTGTTATGTTATGGAACTTTACCATCAGTCTTCCTGTCTGTCTCTATTTTTTACTCCAAAAAGGCTGAACAGATTAAGATGGCACAATGGAACACGGATAGACCTTGACCTTAAGACTTAGTATTTTATCCCGGTTGTACGTTTCCACTGGAATAATTTAGTAACATCCACGCGGGTGAAGGGTGAAGTAAAAGTTAGTCTTTACTTCATTATCTTCTTACCCTTATCCCATGTTACTTGGGGTCGACGCAACACGTTCTTTTTTTTGCATTCTCCTCTGCCAATCGTCACCCAATCATTTACACCTTTCTCATTCATCTCATTCCTCACACAATCCATCCATCGTTTCCTTGGTCTTCCTCTCCCTCTCTATCCATCAACATTTATATTCACTCTTTTAGTCATATACGATTCGTCTCTCCTCATGACATGCCAAGTTAGTCGATTTTCTTTCAACTTTTCTCTAATAGAGAATATGCATAAATTTTCTTTTTTTATTTCTATACCGAATGTTAAAGTACTATAAAAATAATGACAAAAAGCGAAAACAAGACATAAATCGGCCAAACAAAACAAAAGCCATTTAAACTTTTGTTTCTATCTCTTTCTAGATAACCGGAATTTAGTATGGATCTTGTACGTCGATGCGGCGAATGACGTCATTCGCTGTATCGGATCTCTCTGTCTAATCAACAGTTTCAAATGCTTAGTATTTTTTATAGATATTAAAAAAATAATTTCACTTTGCTATTTCTGATGTTATTAGGCGTTGTTTAGAGTGATTAAAAAATCATGCAGTCAAAAAAGTATCGGGAATGGATGATTTGTTTATGGTTCCAAATTCAAATTTTTGTTTTTTTGTAGTTGTTAGATTGGCACAACTGTTTTCCATTTTGGCGCGGAGTTTGAGTTGCATCTGTTATTTATATTAAATACAGTGCTGGTTTTAGTAATATCATATATAGTGTGTATTGCGAATTTCATAATGGACAAAAATATAGAACAAAGAGTTTGTCTTAAATTTTGCATCGCCAATGGAATTTCGTGTTCGGAGTCACTGAAAATGTTACAGAAGGCTTACGGTGAATCGACTTTATCAAAAACTCGTGCTTATGAGTGGTTCAAAGCGTTCAAAAGCGGTCGAGATGTGATGGAAGATTTGCCTCGCTCTGGTAGGCCGTCAACGTCTGCAACTGATGTTAACATCGCAAAAGTGACCGCCGAACTTTCTGTATCTCACGAGTCGATCCGTACCATTTTAACTAATCATTTGGGTATGAAACATGTTGCTGCTCGGCTAGTCCCAAAAGATCTGAATTTTCTCCAAAAACTCAATCGCATGAAAGTCGCTGAGGACATGCTAGAACGAGTCAGTTCGGACCCAACATTCATGAAACGCATTGTTACTGGTGACGAGACGTGGGTTTACAAGTTTGACATGCAAACTAGTCAACAAGCTTCGGAGTGGCGCCTTCCAACTGAACCGAAACCGAAAAAACCACGCCAAAGTCGATCAAAAGTCAAAGTCATGTTGACTGTTTTCTTTGACTATCGCGGTGTTGTGCACTCTGAATTCTTACCGGAAGGTCTAACGGTAAATAAAGAATATTATTTGAGCGTTATGCGGCGTTTAAGAGAGCAAATTCGACGAAAAAGGCCAGATTTGTGGAAAGAAAATTCTTGGATTTTGCACCACGACAATGCGCCTTCGCACAAGGCTATCATTGTGAACGAATTTTTGACCAAACACTCAACAAATACCATCCAGCAACCACCATATTCACCAGATATGGCTCCTGCTGACTTTTTTCTTTTTCCTAAACTCAAATTACCACTTCGTGGCACCCGTTTTCAATCGATAGAAGACATAAAGGAGAATTCGCGGCGAGAACTGAACTCAATTCCAGAAGCAGCGTTTAAAAAATGTTTTGATGAATGGATTATTCGTTGGCGCAAGTGTATCGTTTCTAAAGGAGCATACTTTGAAGGTGATAAAATAAATTTGGATGAATAACAGACATTTTGTGTATTATTGATCTTTTCCCGGTACTTTCTTGACAGAGAGTATATTGGCGCAACTTTCAAACTTCCTCTACAAAAACAATGTTCATAGTGTAACGCTCGCTACGGTGTAACACACGGACTCTGGAGCTCTATTACACGCACATAAAGCACTTGATACAGATTTATCAGTATTTCTCGTGAACGAAAAGTGTGTATTCCTTGTTTTATTGCATTGTATTGTATTGGTTCGTGCTGAACGGCTTAAGTACTTTGTGTTGTAAGCAGGAAGTGCTTCGGGGACTTATTGACGGAATATTTTATTGTAAGTTAGGATTTCGGGCACCGTTATTGGTGTTGTATTGAAAATTGTCGCTGTTCTTACGTAATGCTGATCCGGAGGATGAAAACCCCTGCTATTGTTACTTAAAAAAAATACAGCAAAACAATTTCAAAAGCCACTAACTTCGGCGCGCGGCTTCGCCCCCATGGTCTTCAGAATTTGTCGACATGGATTAAAAGTATCGTAGGTTCATCGAAAACCAGGTCATGGTATACCTGGTAGGGGCTTTTAGCCTCGTACAGGACCAATTTCATTTAATGTTTTTTTAGGGTTCCGTACCCAAAGGGTAAAAACGGAACCCTATTACTAAGACTTCGCTGTCTGTCCGTCTGTCCGTCCGTCTGTCCGTCTGTCTGTCACCAGGCTGTATCTCATGAACCGTGACAGCTAGACAGTTGAAATTTTCACAGATGATGTATTTCTGTTGCCGCTATAACAACAAATACTAAATATAGTCAATGGTACGGAACCCTACGTGTGCGAGTCCGACTCGCACTTGGCCGGTTTTTTATTTTATTTTTCTCTTTGTTTATTTTTTTTTAGTTGTAAGTACTGTTAATTTAACCATTTTTATTTGTGTTTTGTCCTGTGCGGGCTAATAAATGCTTTTTCTTTCTTTCTTTCTTTTTTCTTTGGTATATTTTCTGTGACCTGGTATACCAATGTGCCCAATTTCATCGAAATGCGTTCAGTCGTGAAAAGTAACAAACATACAAAGTTTCGTATTGGTGACTTTCGCATTTAATTACATTAATTTCATGTTAGAATGAGCCATTTGAAATGTGGAGTGTTCTTTGAAAATTACGTAAATACACGGAATTACTTCTTCAATCGTAAAAATAAATAAAAAACCGGCCAAGTGCGAGTCGGACTCGCGCACGAAGGGTTCCGTACCAATTCTTATAAAAAAATCACGTTTGTTGTATGGGAGCCCCCCTTAAATATTGATTTTATTCTGTTTTTATTATAGCGTTATTTGTTGTTATAGCAGCAACAGAAATACATCATCTGTGAAAATTTCAACTGTCTAGCTGTCACGGTTTATGAGATACAGCCTGGTGACAGACAGACGGACAGACGGACAGACGGACAGACAGCGATGTCTTAGTAATAGGGTTCCGTTTTTACCCTTTGGGTACGGAACCCTAAAAATACCGTTGTTAATTCAATCAGTTAGTCCTAGATATTTCAGTTTGATAAATTATATTCCAGGTACTAATATAACCAAGCTTTCATGAAATGAAAAAGGTTCTACTTTCATAGAAAACGCTTTATGTAATCGATGTAAGTGGAATGCGCAAATATTCTCAAAGGGAAATATTCGAATAGATATTTCTTCATTGAATTTATTGGGTAGGTAATTTGTTAAAATTTATCGAATTGCCCAATGAAAGCTGTAAATAAAATAGCTGTCGATCGAGACTGTTTCGTTGGCCGAGTGGTCGCAAACGCATAAGTTCCTGGGTTTGATTCTCAGGACGGACAAAGTGTTGTTGTGGTCTTCTATTTGGAATTTGTTAGATCCCTCCCTTAATTTAAAGTTTTATAATATGACTAGCTGATCGAATCTGAACGCAATTTTATGTTGGATAGTGTACAGGTTACATCCGAAGTTATTTAATACACAGACCTTGTAGAAACTAGAACAAATTTCCGTGCGTTCAAGCGTTTTTGCCATACCTATTATTGGAATCACACATATAACAGCTCACAACTTAGGACCCATTAATGTTAATATGTTATCCGTGGTGCTAGGCAACTGGGCCTATCCCAGTTGTAAACGTCCCTTTGTGCCGATTGGCCTTGTTTCGTTCTGTCTCCTGCTGATATGGAGGGAAGTGGAAATTACGGTTTTTTCCTACTCCTCCGCTATACTTTTCTGATTAATTTCGTTGCGGGATCCAAGACAGTTAAATTCATTCTCTGGGACTTCGTCGAGCTTCATTGTCTCGGCGCTTTTCTGGTGGTCGCCACTGTTGATTCTGGCTTTCAGGAGTTATAGTGGTTTGGGAATAGTGTGGCGGGCTTGTCCCAAATAAAAACAAAAAAAATGACTAGCTGATGCCCAAATTATATACTAAAACCTTCCTATTGAATCACTCTATTTATTAAAAAAACCCGCATCAAAATCCGTTGCGTAGTTTTATAGATCTAAGCATAGATAGGGACAGACAGACCGAGTTGGTTTTATAATAAGTAGTGATATTGATATAATGATAGGAATTGATTGACTGCCTTGTTAGTCTAGTGGTTACAAGCGCGACTGCTAAGCATAAGGTCCTGTGTTCAATACCCGGGTCGGGCAAAGTGTTATGAGTGAAAACGCAATAAAATTTTGCCCGACACGGGTCTCTGGCACGGAGCAGCCACGGAGTCTGGATATTCATTTCATCACAATTAGGTATATCTCTGCTTTGCCTTGGAATGAAAGGCGTGATGTTGGGTTATAAATTTCTCAGTAGCAGCCCAAACTCTGAATTTGTGGCCGGTTGATGGCGCAAAAGAATAACACCATCCCATATCTTCCCGTGGGTGTCGTAAGAGGCGACTAAGGGACTTACCAGAGAATGGGCAGCAGCGGTCTCTGTGCTTTTGTAACAACCGTACTGCGATCGCCAACCCGCCTGCCAAGCGTGGCGATTATGGCAAAAACCCCATTATGGGGGAGGCCCATGTCCAGCAGTGGACGTCTTTCGGCTGAAATTATGATGATGATGGCAATAGGCTCGTTTACTATCCCTATTACACGGGATTTAAACAAAGCTGATGAAATGTGAGTTTATTTGTAAGGTACCCCTCTGCCAAACCCTCCGAAGTTTACAGGTGTGACGTTACGTTATAATACATATTGGTACTTCGACACATTTCAAGTAAAAATCCATGATCCCACCTGTTTTTGGTTCCGTTTTAATATCCGTTCATTCCATTACGTATTCCGTGTGCGGAACAGCACATGTCTGGCAGCGTCCTCCGGTATTTTGGCGCCAAACGACGGCTTTATTAAATATGGCGGCCATCGAACTACGTGTTTGTGGACGGACGAGACATCTTTAATAAAGTTACCAGGATACATCCTGTTGTCGTTTCGCAACGTGTATTTTATACTTGTTTTATTTGGTACATAAATAGTAGGAATTTCACGGGTTTTCTCATCAATTCATTTGACCGTTTTAATGACATCAATATAGTTAAGCGAAAATTCAAATCTCAACGCCTTCTGTGTTGGTCACTCGTACCTTTGTGATAGTCTCTTTCTTTTTTTGCAGCGCCTTTAAGTACACCAAGATACTGTGCTTAATATACCAATAAATAAATATCAGAACGTAACATCACGCCTGTAAACTAAAGGGTCAGGTAGAGGTTATACTCATAGGAGATATAGGGAACTAACATTTTGATAGTTATGTTTAACGCCCATGTAATAACGGGAGAGCCTTTTGTCATGAACCGGGCATCTTAACGGCTGCTGAGAAATCCATGATGTAAAGTCCCAATAAATACTACCTATACAAGTCCTTGGATTCGGATCCAGAACCTAGCAGTAACATCCAGCAGAACAACGAAGCGATAAAATCAATAAATCTCTTCTGAAAACTTCCCACTTAATCATTAAAGAACATAAAAGCCTGCTGTCCGTCCACATCATGTCGTCAATGTAAACCGCAGAAATAATTACCGGTATTGTTAATGATAAGCCGGGCACATTAATAGTGACGATTTAAAATGCAGAGCTTTAATATTCGCGGCCTCTTTGTGGGCTCGCTCCATTGAGTATCTGTGGACGCGTCGGCCATGTTTGATTGTAATTAAAAATGGACTTTTACTCTTTGTTGCACTTAATATGGTTTTAATGAAAGTTGATGCTTGTACATGAATAATATTGAAATGTACCAGATTATTTATTGAATTAAAGCTCCAAAACAACTAAACTTAACGCCTGCTTTCCTATTATAGGTGACAGCAGATGTATGGCGTGGTTACACTCTCATGTTTAGTTAGATTAATGACTTATGTTATTAGGTTAAACTTACATAACATCACACCTTTAGAGGTGTGATGACCCTAACCCTTCGGGGATTAGTCCCCGAAGGGTTAGGCAGAGGTTTCCATAATAGAACGCCCACATTTTGCCACTTATATTTATGTCCCATGTATAATAAGGGAATATGCATGAAATACAAAACTCTTTTTATTTATTAAAAATGCCTTGTATTTGGCCCAAAAAACATTGTGGTACACTTGTTTAAGTTGTTAATACATCACTTATTTTACAATTTACTGTTATAAGTAGCATGTTTTTGGTGAAACGGAACGCACTCTCAAAACACGACGTCCTCGAAAACGCCGGTAGTGACGTCAAAGTCTATGTGTCAAAAAAACACTTTTATTTGAAAAGTGCTTAAAGTTTCACTAAGATTTTATTGTTACCTATATTGTTATTGCAATTTTTACTTGACTAGAGCACATACAATTAGTAAAGGGCAAACAATTTGATCTAAACAAGGCAGATTGAGGTAAATGACGTCAAATCATGGCCGCGACAGCTACGGATGTTTGAACTGTCATAGAAAATTGCAGGAGTTTAATATTATTTTTAAGCAGCAACCAGTAGTTGAACTTTTAATACTTTTCTTGGGTTGATACTCGTAGTACTGTATTTTATTGATTTAAGCGAAGAATAAATTACGTGCATATTCCCTATCGCCATCATCCGGACACGAATCCAGTAATCCAGACTTCGTGGCTGTTACTGATAAATCCCAATGGAAAAACCTAATAACACTTTTATCCAACCTGGGACGCGAACCTAGGACAAGTAAAGTAGTATAGTTTCTGTAGAGTATGCCTACTCTACAGAAACTATACTACTTGATATATAGAGATCATCATAGGATGATCTCTATATATCTTTATGATGTATATAAGTAAGTTCTTGTGCCAACAGTACTGCCCATAAAAAACGACAAAATGTTTCATGTATGTACCGTTAGCTACCCTAACAAATAGTCTAGTCGTAGCCGCGTGCGACACATTTATCAACAATAGACAGTCGTGCTCGTGCTGATATATAGCGAGCTTAGTAACAGTTGGACCTAGCTCATATAGCTGATATATCAAACTAGTTGATTTGTTGCCTCGCCTGTTAGTCGGGTAGTGTCGAGGGGAGGTGGTGAAATGGTAATGCGTGTCGGGATTTTGACACTAAAGGTGTTGAGTTGTGTTGTGCATGTTGGCACATTTGGCGAATATGTAGCTTAATCTCGTAATCGGGCTGATTATGCCGTCGGACTGTGGGGACACAGGTCTCCGGTTTGTGTCAAATGTCTTCTAATTTATGTTCTACTATCTGGAAAGAGCTTTGCTCCCCATTATTTATAGAACCAAAACATCTTTTAATTTCTTTTACTAAGTTGAATACTTGCGAATTAGATTCCCGAACAGAAATTGACATAGGATGGCCTTGACACCCATAGAGAGCAACACGGGTGGTATCCGGTACCTATAGTTCGAGCATCCATTTATGGCAATTTTATGATTTGGCACAAATGTGTTTATGACTGCCTTCTTATTCACGCCCCTTTGTCTCCTTTAACTAAAGCACATATGAAAGGGGGAGATTTTTGACATGACCTGACCCATTTTCAAAGTCAGAACGACAGTGTGAATAAATGTCCTTCTATACATGTCCTCCAAAAAGACAGCATATTTACCTTTTTCATACAAAACTTAATAATTAATGACTTGGCTCACATAATTATCAACGAACAAAAGGCACTCGACTCCTCTGAAAGCGTGGCACTTAAAACATTTAAAAGATAAATCGTTGAACAGTGGACTGAACACTACGTAGGTGTCAAAACGGCAACTCGTCAGACGCGGCCATTAATTTGCGCGGGAAACAATGTGGAGTTTAATGGCTCGTGACTTGTCGGGTAACGTGCGTATATTTTATTTTAAATTTATTTTTATTTCCAAATTGGAGGGTGGATTGAATTATTTTTAAACTTTTTTAATCGAGGACTCCGGGAATATGTCCGCTTGTGCACGACTACACGCGGTTGTGTTTTCGAAATTTGGCTGAAAGAATAGTACCTACCTTTCCAAATGAGTTTTCTGAGTTCATGTTAAGAAAGCACTAACTTCATGTTAAGGAAAAAACCGGCCAAGTGCGAGTCGGACTCGCGCACGAAGGGTTCCGTAGCATTATCTATACATTAGACAAAACGGCAAAAAAATCACGTTTGTTGTATGGGAACCCCCCTTAAATATTAATTTTATTCTGTTTTTAATATTTGTTGTTATAGCGGCAACAGAAATACATCATCTGTGAAAATTTCAACTGTCTAGCTGTCACGGTTTATGAGATACAGCCTGGTGACAGACAGACGGACAGACAGCGAAGTCTTAGTAATAGGGTTCCGTTTTTACCCTTTGGGTACAGAACCCTAAAAATGGATTTGGGGATCTGAAATCACGTCGTGAGCAAGAAATCAGACCGCCCATAGGACGACCCACTGGCCGACAATTTCAATGCCAATATTGATTGCTATAATTTGATGGAATTATAACTGTTATGAACTGTTGTATCTCCGTGGAACCGGCCCCGCATTTCGAGTTCTAGGTTATATTTTAGATCGATATTCGTTAAGCAGATGAGTGAAGGTTTGTCTTAGACGAGATCTAAACTATTGTGGGTTTAACCCAAGTAAACACTTTACTTTGTGTAATACTTACATTTCATCATCACTGCTCTCAAAATGGCGGATGAAAACATCATGAGGAAACCGGCACGTCCTAGAACTAAATTCAAAGACTGATTGGAAGATGGTGACGCTCATCATAACACTAGGCCCGCGTGGTGGTGTACGGCCTACTCCCTCTCACGAAAAGGAGTCCTGTGTCTTTGTCTTCGGCAACGCTAAAGGCATTTTTTTTAATTCTTTATTTATTTAGAGGCTTTTACCTTACAAAGGTACGTTATCCTCATCATATCTCCTAATCTAACTAATTATTACACGTAATTATAATATTATTAATACAATTTATGTTATTGCGTAAGCGAGGGAGATAAATCAGTTTCGCTTCTCCTGAATTAGGTGTAGATAATATTCTAATAAAAGCCCCAACATCAATAAAGGCTAATTCATATTCATACTTCGGCCAAGACTAGTCTGCCTCGTTGGTCCAGCCGTCGCAATCACGACTGCTAAGCATAAGGTCCCGGGTTCGATTCCCGGGTTGGGCAATTTTTTTAATGGGGTTTTCTTCTTTACAGACAACCGGTTGTTGTCGCAGTATTCTCAATTCTTAATCAATAAAACTTGTTTCCAGAGAGAACTAAACGCGGTGGACTTCAAAGTATCAGCGGACCTGAAGTTCGTGCTGCTGATCTCTGACGTCAGACCCGGGTGGAGGCACGCGCGGCTGGCGCGGTACCACGTCTATGACGTCATCAATAGGTCGGTACCGTGAATCTTGTTCGAAAGCCTTACAGGAGTTTGTCAAGGATCTTTGCAATCTGTCAGTACCGGTCACCTGAAAGGTTTATCAGTGACTACTGACTTCTTCTTCTGCTTCTTTAACCACCTTCTGCTTTTATAGCCACCTGCACAGCTCTAAATTTGTCCTTGTTTAAATCGTGGAAGGTGCAAGTGGCTTTGCAGGATGGGCAAGAAAGGAGGTGGGGCATACAGACTATAGTTTACCTACGCGGAAATATAACTTTCATAAAATGTTCCATATTGTGGGGTAACCTACTACAGAATAAGTTGGTAAAATAACATGAAACATCAAAAAAACTGATAACTTTCGGTGGGTAGCTAGGCGTGTATATATACCGTTTTAAACAGTATAATACACTACACTTCTTTTTGCTACTGACGAGAATGATAGGTACCACAACAGTTACAGAATGAAATTATTGGCCAGACAGTAAGACGATTTTTGTCAGTTGTTCAAGATTAACTAACACATTTTTTATCATCTAGCTAGCAAGGTCTTAAACTATACAACTTTCTACCTCCAGGAACAAGATCCCCGTGTCCCCTATAGAGGACGACCGCTCGGCGCCTCTGATCCAGTACGCGGAGTGGTCTCCAGTCGGAGCAACGCTGGTCTTCGTGCACGACAACGACATCTACTACAAACCCAAGGTGTTCAAGACGCTGGTCTGCAGGATTACTAATAATGGTGAGAATAATTTTTATAAGGTAAGCTGAAGTAACAGTAGGTCAGCGAAGTCTGTGGAAGGAACAATGGCCGTTGGAGCAAACGTGTCTTGGAGTAGAGATCGCGTATTGGCCAGTATAGCGTGGGATTCCCTCCAGCTAGATGAACCGATGACCTGACTTAGGTGGATGGGTCAGACTGAATGTGGAAGAGGAAGGACAAGATGTTTTGTCATAACTTGGGAGAGGCTCATGTTCGGTGGACTGCGATTGGCTGACCCGACTGAAGAATGTAATGTAATTACGGGTCTAGTCAGAAACCCGAAAGTCTGACCACTAGTTTTAACAAGGGATATCATACTACCCAACGTCAATCAACCATCTTATAGCTCTAATTCCAACTTATAGCATTCTGCAAAAATGCAGTTAAATTCACCCTCCGAAATTTTTCAAACCGAATCTTCTTTACTATTCCAGGAATCCCTGGCGTGATCTTCAATGGCGTGCCGGACTTCCTGTACGAGACAGAAGTCTTGCGCCTGGATAAGGCGCTGTGGTTCAGTCCCGACGGGCAGACTCTCATGTACGTGACGTACAATGACTCGCTCGTCCAGACACACAGGTACCCGTGGTACGGGCTGGACTTGCAAGAACCGCCCGCGTATCCTACCATACGGGCCTTGAGGTATCCTAAGGTGGGTGGTTGGTAACCTTTGCTAAATATTTTTTTCTTGTTTCTTTTTATCATTTACTAGTTACGCTCTAAAATTATAGGACTCTTCATTGCCTATTTTATTGGTGTTCTATATTGCGTCTGGTTTGACTTAAATCCGACCCCAACAAAATTAGGAAAAAGCTATGAAGTGGGACCCTTACATCAACACTACTATCAACTGTAAGAGGAGACCATGAATCTTCCAGGTAGACAATTCCAGAATTGAACGGTAATAGGACACTTGCTAGAAGGCGAAGCTGTTAATCTATATTTCCATACCAAAACCAACAGGTTTTTCTAGTATACTCTATTAACCAAAAACGAATAACTCCGCAGGTAAACACCAACAACCCGGTGGTGACAGTGAACGTGGTCAGCGTGAAGACGCCCAAGTACCTGTTCTCACACGCCATCCAGTTTAACTCGCAAGTCGATGGCAGTTCGTATTACTTAATTTATAACCGAAACATAAAACTTATTCCACTGTGCTTCCTCAAGGTCAAGTCATCAATGAAGTAGTTCTGTCGCTTATATACGATGGTAACACGATAAGTGCGGTAACCTGGTCTAGGAAGTCTTCTTCTGGATTTACTATTCTATACACCTCTGGGATTACAGGAGTAATGTTATGTTCTGGTGTGTGTGCAGGCTGGTACGTGCGGTGGACGGGCTGGACGTCGGAGAAGCAGCTGGCGGTGCTGCTGCTGAACCGGCCGCAGAACGTCTCCCTCATCAGCGTCTGCAGCGCCGTGCACTATAACTGTCAGGACGTAAGTGGTTCTAGTATGAAACTTCAAACACGTAGAAGGAATGGTCATTCACATCAATCGCTTCAATCGTCAATCACATTTCAATTTGCCCTACAAAAATTGCAATCGCCTACCCGTCTTGAGTAAGCGTGGCAATTAATGCTCGTGCCTTCTCTGTATGAAAAGAGGCCTTTGCCCAGCAGTGGGACAGTAAAAGGTTCTTCCTAATTACTTTAAAGAGAGCCATACGCAGCTCATGATGCGTTTGGACTGTCAGCGTATGTCAGAAAAGTGTGGTCATATTTAAGGATGTCATCATCATCATTTTAGCCGAAAGACGTCCACTGCTGGACATAGGCCTCCCCCAAGGGGGGGGATTTTGCTATAGCGCAAAATCCCCCCCCTTGGCAGACGGGTTGGTGATCGCAGTACGGTTGTTACAAAAGCACAGAGAACGCTGCTGCCCATTCTCTGGTAATCCCTTAGTCGCCTCTTACGACACCCACGGGAAGATATGGGATGGTGTTATTCTTTACGTCCGACACCATACAGACAAGGATGGACATTAAGGATGTAATTCAGACCATTAAATTGTTCAATTTTCTCCATGGGACCAACATGGTAATAGCGAAAAACTAATCATCTGTCCGATACATTAGAATCGAGTAGGTATTGAAGGTTTGTGCTGTACACCCAGATCTACCGCGACGAGTCGGACGGCTCCCGCTGGTCGGGGCTGGGCTCGGAGCCCGTGGAGGAGGACTGCGGCTGGTGCGGCGGCATGGCGCTGGTGGGCTCCAAGTCCACCATCTACAGCACCATGCCGGTGGTGGACCTGCCGCCGGGCGGCGCGGGCGGCGCCTGGCGCCACGCCGTGCGCCTCACGCACGACTCGCGCACCACGCTCACGCTGGGCAGCTACGAGCTCACGCAGCTCATGGGCTGGGATGAGCGGAGGAGGTTCCTGTGAGTACACTTTCATTTTAACCAGACAAGTCTTGGGTAATGAGACAATATTGGCAAGCGTTGTTCTTTAATGTCGTGTTGCTAACTTGCTATTGAAGACAAAGTGCTTGTAAAAATGTTGGGATAGCTGCATTGGCCATAGAAGATGTAAGCAAAATCGATGAGGTGTTCATGAAACATGATGATGATATTCATGTTCTGTGCAGGTTTCCGATTAGAATAACTGGTGATAATGATAGAAGATGAGAATTTCGCTGACTATCTTGTTGGTTTAGTAGTCGCAGGAGCATTTGTTTAGAAGCGAGTCTCAAGTTGATCCCCAGGACATGCAATTTGCTTTTCAGTTCCATCATTAAGAATTTCTTAGTAACCTGCAATCAGATTTTCTTCCCGTTACTTCTGTCTGCTGTTACTGGAAGTAGATACATTCGTGATAATCATCATCTGCCTAGCCTTTTCCCAACTATGTTGGGATCGGCATCCAGTCTAACAGGATGCAGCTGAATACCAGTATTTTACCTCCACAGATACGTAATCGGCACAGCCCCAGAGAAGGCAGGAGAACGTCACCTGTACCGCGTGAAGGTGCCGTCAGACCCCGCCAGCTGGCCCGACCCCCCCACCTGCCTCACCTGCCCCGGAGCTGACCTGACGCCACCTGATGCTACTGCTGAGGCTGTTAGTGATGACCCGGTAAGTAGAATGGACCATAGAATCTTGGAGCCTACCACTCAGCCTACAATGTTCCAAGTGCTGGGACACAGGCCTCCTCTCTATAAAAGGGAGTGGGCAGGGGGCCAGTGCTGAATGAGGATGTCATGTCTTCAATTTTTTGGTTCTAGGATACGTTTCCTCGCAATGTTTCATTCACCATTTTGAGAGCAGTGGTGATGCGATGATTAACACAATGTACAGTGTTAGAGGCTAATGATAAATAAATAATAAGCCGTGTGGTATCCGGCAGAGTAGAATAGAACCAACCCATTACACTCACGGGTGTCGTATAAGGCGACTAATGTCTGAGGCAGAACACCTTGCGCCTCCGTAGACCTGAGAATGGGCAGCAGCGTTTTCTGTTAGTCTTTCATCACTGCGATCTCCAATCCGCCTGCCAAACGTGGAGATTACGGCAAAATCCTCCCATCATGGGAGAGGCTTATGTCTAGCAGTGGACGTTATGGGCTGTTGTTGTTGTTGTTGTATGATAAATAAAAAGTATTTTGTGATTTCCAGGAGTTCGAGAACGCAACATCAGCACTGCCAGCTTGGCCGACGTCGACGGTGCTGCCACACATCGCGGACGAGAACGACACGCTGCCCACCGAGTGTCTCTACAACCGGGTCATGTTCAGCAAGAACTACTCTTATTATGTACAGGTATACAAGAAAAAAATATTTGTATTACGGGCTGTTGCGCAATTCCACGTCCAAAGTGTATTGTTATGTCCATAATATGTAGTCGATATGTCTTTATTACATTACCTGCTATCACAAATCTAAATGTATTAAGGCAAACAAATTTTGCTTCAATTGTTTGGTACCAAGGCCATTTCGCATATCAATGTAAATTGCAAATAACCTGTCGCATATGCAGTTGACGTCATCACACTCTACTGTCTACTACAAGGACTTCTTTGTGACAAACTATTTCCTTCATCTTCTCTCTTAGATCTGAGGCCCTTGCCTCAGTTAGATGGACCAAATAAAAAAGATGGCGGGGTCAAATTGAATGAGGAAGGCTAAGGACTGTTATGACGTAGCTTTGGAGAGGCTCATGTCTAGCAGGACTGCGATAAACTGAGTTGATTAAGTGATTAATGAGCTTAAAAGCAGTCAGGCAAGGCGGTGACTCGCCTAGCCAGCTGCCTCTATACCGGTCCCCCGCAGGAGTGCCTGGGCCCGGGCCCGCCGGCCACGTTCGTGGTGTCGGCGTGGGGCGCGCGGCGCGCCGTGCTGTGGGACGGCCGCCCGCTCGCCGCCGCCTTCGCCGCGCTCGCCGCGCCGCAGGTCAGGGACTTCCGGGTCGAGGTATGGGATATTCTAATTATCTTCTTCTTTTGAACTTCTCATCTGCTTTACGTAGTATTAAACAAAGTCGCTCCCGCTGTCTGTACGTCTAGATATTTTAAACTACGCAACGGATTTTAATGCAGTTTTCAGCAATAGATAGAGTAATTCATGAGAAAGGTTTATAATTATGTATAATTATGCTACATTGGTATCCGGCAGAGTAGAATAGAACCAACTCATTACACTCACGGGTGTCGTATAAGGCGACTAATGTCTGAGGCAGAACACCTTGCGCCTCCGTAGACCTGAGAATGGACAGCAGCGTTTTCTGTTAGTCTTTCATCACTGCGATCTCCAATCCGCCTGCCAAGCGTGGAGATTACGGCAAACTCCTCCCATCATGGGCTCTCCCTTATGTACAGCAGTGGATGTTATGGGCTGTTGTTTTACAACATGCTACATTACACCCGTGCGGAGCCGAGGCGGGTCACTAGTTTTAAATAATTTTAGATCTATTAACTTGATTATCCTATTAGTAAAACGGCAGCTAACACAACTGCTGACAAAATAATTTGACTGTAACAAGACAGTGAAATATGAATGGGTTTTTTTCCGTCAGTTATTTAATAGTAGTCCACTTAGTCTGGATTGTCGTCATAAGTTGTATTTTACGTCTCTGTTTACATGTTGAAATGAGGGTGTACTCCTCTGACTTACTGCGAAACTGGAAATACCTTGTATAAACTTTCCAGGTGCAAGCATACAGAGCGGCTCGCGTGCGGCTACTCCTCCCGCCAGGATTCAGAGAAACAGACGACCTGCCTCTACCTCTCGTGTTGCATGTGTAAGTACACGAAATACTTCTGTAAAATTCTAACTGAATAGCTCACGCTGTTGATTCATAATGTGCATTTTGAATAAATATTTTTTCTAGCTTTCTACGTGGGTGTTTATGTTCAAACTAGGTTTTGACTCCCAAATGGTTCGAAAACGTAGTCAAACACGAAATTAGATGTCACCGATCGCCTCCCAGTCTTGTCAAGGAGTATCGTGTTGCCCCATAACTGGGTTGTGAAGGTCAGAGAGACAGTCGTTCCGTGTAAAATAGTGGTTCTCGGTTGCATTCGGTTATTAGACCGGAAGCCGATCCCGGCTTGGCAGATGATATTCTACTTGGTAGCTATAAAGCTTGCATCTTGTCCAGGTCTGCTCAGCCCGGCGGGCAGCTGGTGACAGAGCGGTGGAAGCCCAGCTGGGGCTGGTACCTGGCGGCCGCGAGGAACTTCATCGTCGCTGAGATAGACGCCAGGGGTTCGGGGGGACAGGTAACTTGAAGAGCTCCTTAAGACCTTCATGGTTTTTTTGCGAACTGACGAAAAAGCATTAAAATAATGACATACTGTTCGTTTACAGGGTGAGGAACTTAGAACAGAAATCTATCACAAGCTTCTATCCGTGGATGTAGAAGATCAAATAGCAGTTTTAGCGTAAGTATTTCCATATTTAGGTTTACACATAGTTTTGTAACTAAACTATGTTTAATTTTTAGAGCTTACCTGTCTCCACACGAGCTGGTAGAGATTATTTCTATGAAATTGCAAACTGCAACGCACACTTATAACGACATCGTCTCGGCTCAGAATCAACTAGAAAACATCAGTCATCGAACTTAGCGACCCTCTTATAACCAGCCGTCGCCCCGCTTGCGTAGGGTCATTTTCACCTTCACTAGGTCATAACGAGGGGTTCGCTCCGCCGCAAGTGCGTGACACTGCGGTGATACTTCTGAGGCAGCCGGTCTGATTGAATGCAACTGTTGGGTTGGCTCCTGGTTGACGCTGAGCCGATGAGGTGTGGTGGTATCGATCCCATGCAGTGCTCACACGTATCTTTTGAGCTTTAGATGATGTAATTTTCGACATCCATCGTGTTACTCTGCACAGGAGTGACTATTAAGACTACTGGTACTGACCCATACTTATGCTCTCCCTCCTCAGCTACCTGCGTGACAACCTGAAGATGGTGGACGGTTCCCGCGTGGGAGTGTGGGGGCGTGGCTATGGGGGGGGCGCGGCCGCCGCGCTGGCCGCCGACGACGCGCGCAACGTCACGCGCTGCCTCGCCGCCGTCGCGCCGCTCACTGATCTGCGACATCATAGTGAGTGGCTGATTTTTATGTCCATTACTATCCTGGAGTGAGGCCTCAACTTCTGGATACAAGCCTCTCCAAAAGCACACCTTTCAACTGCTCTATTAGAGACAGCCAGTGACGGCACTATTCGTTAACCTGTCATGCAGTTGTATCACTGCAGGCTACCGTGCTGATTGAATTCATATTTTTCTTAATTTCCTAGACTCGTACTGGACGGAGCGCTACAGCGGCTACGGCTCGACGTGGGCCGGTACGCTGGGCGTGAACGCGGTGTGGCGCAAGGCGGGCAACCTGCCGCCGCGGAGAGTTCTAATAGCGCACGCCGCCGCCGACCTCACGGCCCCGCCGCACCATGCGCTCGCGCTGGCGAGGGCGCTCATCAGGAACACTGCGCTCTACACACATCAGGTAAGCTCACCTCACGGCCCCGCCGCACCATGCGCTCGCGCTGGCGAGGGCGCTCATCAGGAACACTGCGCTCTACACACATCAGGTAAGCTCACCTCACGGCCCCGCCGCACCATGCGCTCGCGCTGGCGAGGGCGCTCATCAGGAACACTGCGCTCTACACACATCAGGTAAGCTCACCTCACGGCCCCGCCGCACCATGCGCTCGCGCTGGCGAGGGCGCTCATCAGGAACACTGCGCTCTACACACATCAGGTAAGCTCACCTCACGGCCCCGCCGCACCATGCGCTCGCGCTGGCGAGGGCGCTCATCAGGAACACTGCGCTCTACACACATCAGGTAAGCTCACCTCACGGCCCCGCCGCACCATGCGCTCGCGCTGGCGAGGGCGCTCATCAGGAACACTGCGCTCTACACACATCAGGTAAGCTCACCTCACGGCCCCGCCGCACCATGCGCTCGCGCTGGCGAGGGCGCTCATCAGGAACACTGCGCTCTACACACATCAGGTAAGCTCACCTCACGGCCCCGCCGCACCATGCGCTCGCGCTGGCGAGGGCGCTCATCAGGAACACTGCGCTCTACACACATCAGGTAAGCTCACCTCACGGCCCCGCCGCACCATGCGCTCGCGCTGGCGAGGGCGCTCATCAGGAACACTGCGCTCTACACACATCAGGTAAGCTCACCTCACGGCCCCGCCGCACCATGCGCTCGCGCTGGCGAGGGCGCTCATCAGGAACACTGCGCTCTACACACATCAGGTAAGCTCACCTCACGGCCCCGCCGCACCATGCGCTCGCGCTGGCGAGGGCGCTCATCAGGAACACTGCGCTCTACACACATCAGGTAAGCTCACCTCACGGCCCCGCCGCACCATGCGCTCGCGCTGGCGAGGGCGCTCATCAGGAACACTGCGCTCTACAAACATCAGGTAAGCTCACCTTGGTCAAATCTATCTCCTAGACTGCGGATACGAGTAGGTGGTGGAAGTGGAATATCATTCCACTTGTACTACTCTTCACCTTTTACACATGTGCAGCATTCACAGAAGTTAAGGCAAATTATCTAATTAATAAATTATAGACCGATCTCCAAACTCTGCGTGTTCGCTAAAATTATGGAGAAAATCGTACACGTACAACTTTCTTCTTCTCTTAAATTAAGTTTCTCCGAACATCAACATGGATTTTTAAAAGGTCGCTCCACCACATCCAATCTCGTGGTCTGTAGTGACTATCTTTCAGAGCATATGTCCAAGAGGTCTCAGGTCGACGTTATATACACTGATTACAGTAAATGTTTTGATCGAATAGATCATACACTTCTAATGCGCAAACTGTTAGGGATTGGTGGAGGGGTAGCTTGTACAGATGGTTTGTATCATATGTCGAAAATAGATGCCAGACTGTAATCCTTAACGGTTATACCTCGAGAGCGATGTACATTCCGTCGGGGGTTCCCCAAGGATCCTTATTAGGACCCCTTTTATTTAATATCTTTGTTAATGACATCGCCTCTTGCTTCCTAAACTCTAAAATTTTATTGTATGCTGATGACATGAAAATTCTGAGTCAAGTATCAAAAATAGAGGATGCATACTTATTACAGGAAGATCTGGACCGGTTCCATGATTACTGCGATCGAAATAGGTTGGATTTAAACATTTCTAAATGTTATGTGTGTACATTTACTCGTAAGCCAAACCCTATTATGTATGATTATAAACTATCGAATACTTCAATTGCCAGAGTCAACGTCATCAAGGATCTTGGGGTAACTTTTCACTCGAAGCTTTTGTTTGATGCGCATATTGACAATATAGTCAAGAAAGCTTCTAAAGCATTGGGTTTTATTTTTAGGGTCTCTTCTGAGTTTAAGAATGTCAAAACGATGAAAATTCTATATTGTGCTTTTGTCCGTAGCCATCTCGAATATGCTTCTCAAATTTGGAATCCAAATTACAATGTTTATATTAATCGCCTCGAAAGCATACAAAGGCGATTTTTAAGGTACACTCAATATCGTTCAAATACTTATCTTCCTAACTATACCAGTCGGTGTAAGAAATTTCATATTCTTCCTTTACACGAGCGAAGAAAAATTGCAGATCTCACTTTCCTATTTAATATAATGAATGGATCTACTGACGTCCCTGAGCTGGTAGCCAAGATTGGACTTCGTGCACCGTCTGTGTTTCTCCGGAGACCTCATCTCCTTCATGTACCTATTGTGAAAACTATCTACAGGCAAAACACATATATTATAAGAGCATGTCGAATGTTCAATAAGGTGTGCCGGGATGTTGAGCTTGATTTATTTACAAATAGTGTCCAGAAATTAAAAAAAAACGTTAGGTAACTTTTTCTTTGAAATGTAACTTTTTTTTTGTGTAATGTTTATTCTCTTCAGTTGTTTCTTTGTATAAGTCTCACGCTGTTTACTGTTTTGTCAATTTATACATAGTTTATATAAGTGGAAACTTGTAATTGGCTTTCTTCTACTTATTACTTCTGTCTACTCGAATGTATTAGCTGTAAGTTTTCTTAAAATTAATAAAATAAATTATCTGGATCCGATCCATGGTCATGATCATGGTCATGGTCATGGCCATGGTCTCACCAAATCGTCCAATTTCCTTTTATTTCTCTTATTTACACTAACAATGTATTATTACAGGTTTACCCCGACGAAGGTCACAGCTTCGAGCGCTCCACCATCCACCTTCACAAGACGATGGAGCAGTTCTTTGACGAGTGCTTCGGACCAGTCGAGGTGGCGGATTGGGACACCGGCGGCGTTGGGGGCCTGTTCCCTTTCCGGGACTAGTCTTACGATGAGGGGAACGGCGAGGCCTCCCCCTAACTCTTTACAAGAAACCCGATAATGGAGTCGGTGTGGTTTATCGATTCTTGAGTGGTGGATTTTTAAGACAGTGTTTAGTCCTGGGTGCTGATTGTGTCAAGATAGATGAAAAGGTTTTCGTCAACATCTGCAATAGACATTCAAATTACTTACATTTTTAAAGACCCTAAAATACAGCAATATTAAAATTACAGACATTTGTTGATGTGAAAATATGCCTACCACAATCGTTTAAAAATAAATCGGTGTGATGCAATAAAATCGTAAATACTTACGCTATTCGCCAAGAGATGGCGTGTGTTTAAGAAGTTTCCTCAAATCGAGTAGTGAGGAAATGTTTGCAATAAAATAATGTGGACGAAAATGTAGAAAATAATGCCTAATGTGGCTTGGCAAAAATCGATTAATGTATTAAAAATGCCAAATTTTGACTTCCATGATTTGAAAATTATAAAAATTAGAAAGCGTGTTTGTGTCTAAAAAGAAAATTATTTTCATCAAAATACAAAAATAAGATTTGGGCGTTTCTATATTTTAGCTAGAAAAATCTTTATCGGGTTCATTGTACATACTTCTGTAAAATATTAAATTTAAAAAAAAAACAAATTTAAAAAATCGGTAAAACCATGTTTTGACCACAATGACTTGACTCCAATTATGGAATCGTTGAAAGACGGTTTTTGAATATTATATAAATAAAAAACAGCTTGTCTAAGTATGTAGACATTATAGAAGACATTCATTGTTAAATATGAGATCGATAGGCAAAACAGTAAATTAGTTTTCAATCGATAAAGTACAATAAAATAAGCCATTATTAAATTAAAACATGGTTTTAAACGTATTCATAATAATTATTTCAGTAATGGTGCATAACTGTGTTTGCAGTTATAAAATAACAATTTATATTGTATAAGCCTAAATACGTCGCTAATTAGATAAAACTAAAAAAAAACGATAAATGTTTATGGTCGTTGGTGTGTTAGGAACATTATAATTATATTGTATTAATTTAAAAATAAAATATTACGTGAATATGGTTTATGGACAATTTTGTGCAAAATAAAATTGTGACTATGACAAATAAAACTAACCTTTAATTTTCAAATATCTCTACTTAATATAAATTCAAGATACTTCAACTTCGTAGAGTTTAGATACGACAAATGATTATGTAATACGACATTCCATTAAACAATAGTACATTACGTTAACTATCTCTTCTCTAGCCCAAAATTGTCCACATACTAAAGGGATGAAAAAATATCCCTGAAAATTTTCTTATGATTACTATAAGGAGAAGATAACTTATTTTAGTGTATAATGTATCAACTTTTGTCTATCTATATATTTCTATGTCGCTTTCAATGTCAGAGAAGTAGCTTTAAAAGTACTTATACTTAGGCACGCTAATGTCTAAACGAGATATTATTTAGTTTGACTATTCGAGTCGTAAAATCTAGTCACTTAGTCTAAAATCTATGTATCTGTATAATTTGGGCACAATGTCTTGATCTCTTTCCAAATATATATTATGTCTTAGGCCTTACTTCATATGTAGTACAATTATGGATTGTAGAGAACTATTTAACGTAGATCGAACTCTTTAGGTAGCTGATGGCAAGGATCGTATACCCATTAAACTTATAACTTGGACCACAACATCCTACGCCAATAATTTTAACAGAATTATGCATGATAATTTGTACTGCATATGATTGACGCAAAATATCTGAATGCCAGTAGGTTACTTGTTTGTCATGTTCTACCTCACAATTCAATGATGACATGACATTTTTTTTGTTACATACCTATGACTTAATTATTGGTCGCGTTGTTTCTTCGCCTTATTTTTAATCTTATGTCGTAGACTGTCGTAGCTAGCTGGCATTCACAAATCTTCACACCTCTTGCGCCTTTCTCACTATTTATAAACTTAAGATTATTTTAAATCCTATTTATTTTGTTTAAACTTGAATAAAATAGGTTTAAAATATGAATTTGTTAAAAATAAATAAAGTAATATTCGATCGATGTTGAGACTTAAATTATTAAGAATGTGATAGGTGTTTTTAAATAATTTATATTATAATTACTGTAACGATTAATTGGAATTTATTACATTTTAATTATGTAACCATTTTGGCGGGTAACATAGTAGTTAAAATGTAGGTTATTCCTACTATTTGTCCAACAGTATTTTTGTAATTAATTAACAAGATCTTAATTGATGTTATATAGTTACAAGTTCCAATATATCAGCATATTATAATTATTTGAAATACCGTAACTCAAAATGTCAATATCAGCAAATCAGCAGCCGGTCTTCCGACCAACAGACCAATGAGGCGGGCTATTGAGATAAAAAATATATAAATAATAATAATGGCATAATGTAATAAACGATTAGGGGTTTACCATGGGCATCACTATATTCTTAATTATGCGTAATTATTTAAATGGAAAGCAGACGCAGACGAACTTGAGATTTTTTATCTGATTATGACAGTTCGTTAAAAACTACGTCTTCAACTCTTCATACGACACTTGATTAAAAATGATTAAATTTAACATGGTGTCATAATTATCAAAATATAATTTCAGCTCTTTAAAATGAACTTGTAACTTTCTAATATTAAATAAAGACAAATTCTAAATCCGCTAAATGCGTACCAATTTTCCACCCAGCATTTGATTTGGATCAATTGTTAACCGATTGAGGGAGTTTATGCTACTAAGAAAAAGCAGTACAAGGATATTTTGGATTGTTGCCAAGAGCGGAACTAACGCCACCAACTTGTGTTTAAAAAAGTGTCCTAAAAACGTCTCGCTGTCAATGTCATTCAAATGCCAAAAGGTCCCCCATAACAACCTACCTATCTGTGTAGGCGGGAAAACACAGAACTATTATGTACGTTTGACATTTCGATGCATTTTTTTATTCACAAGCAACACCTTCAACTGTAAAACTAAAGTGGTCTTGCTGTACTGCTATATTCCACCGTGCCGTGAAAAAAATACATCATCTTTGTTTTTTTTCCCATGATACTTGGGGTCGCCGGCGCCGGCGCAAATAGCTTTTTTCTTTAATAAAACAAAAAATATATATATTCATTCATGTAAGTCAGATCCAACCAGACTGGGTGTAAAATTGGACCGTGTGTAAGCATTTAAGTGATAGTAAATGGTATATAAAAGGATGCACGTAGTTATCCGCGATGTATCCCCTTAACTGAGTATCACGTAGTGGTGATATTTGTGTAATTATGTTCAGGTGGACGCCATTGTTTATGTTGACACGTTGTTTTTTTATGAAAAAATATAGAGAAAATTTGTTCCGAAAACGTTGTTTCATTTATGACAATCCTCTTTATGGACTGAAGTTTTAGCCGAGACGATGGAATAAGATTAAATTATTGATTTGTTTTATTTACGCCTCGGTTGATTTATTTGTTTTATTTACCGACGTTTTATTTACGGCACGGTTGGCACAGTGGCTGAGCGATTGGCTGCTGGCTCGATCCCCGCACGGAACAAATATTCGTATGGCCTATAAGTAGTTGTTCCGGGTCTGCCTATTTGTATAGTTGAGTTTAAAAGTTTGTGAACGGCGCACCCACGACACAGGAGAGATATTCGTGTGTGGCAACGCATTAAAAAAATGTAGGTAATTTTAAAACAAACCCTCTTTCCCAATAACATTTCATTTAATTTCAGCAGCATTTCAGGGTTGAACCGGTTTTGAGGCCTGCACAGTCTGACCTGCTGTCGGTGTCCGGTGCTGGGGCGGCATCTGGAGACATCAATGTGAGGTTCACTGCAAAGGATATAGCTATGGTCATAAAATCTCTGAAAAGAGGAAAGTCACCAGGACATGATAGCCTCAGCATTGAGCACCTGCGGTATGCTGGGGTACACTTGCCTAGGGTTCTAGCTTTGTTATTTAACCTGTGTGTTAGCCACTCCTACTTACCTGACGATCTCATGTTTACTGTTGTTGTCCCTATTGTAAAAAATAAGACCGGTGGATGTCTCGGATAGGTCCAATTACAGGCCTATCTCGTTAGCTACGGTTATAGCAAAAGTGATGGACGGTCTGCTTGACGGCCATTTAACTAACCATATAAAATTGCACGACGGTCAGTTCGGCTTCCGGACTGGTCTGTCCACGGAAAGTGCGATCCTGTGCCTCAACCAGACCGTGCACTACTACACTGCGCGTAAGACGCCAGTATACGCGTGTTTCCTGGACCTGTCCCGGGCATTTGATATGGTCTCATACGACCAAATGTGGACAAAAATGGGTCGAGACACCAGTCTGCTCCCTGAGATTGTATCGATATTTGAGTACTGGTACAATAATCAGAAAAATGCTGTTAGGTGGGCGGAAATTAGATCGGACGAGTACAGGTTAGAGTGTGGGGTGTTCAGGGTGTTGATGGGGCTGCCGCGCTACTGTAGCGCGAGTGGCATGTTCGCAGAGGCGCACGTGGATGGCTTCCATGCCATCATGCGTAAGCGCTGCGCATCGATGCTGGCGCGGGTGCGCGGTAGCCCCAGCGCCATTCTGGCCGTGTGTGCCGGCCGCTGGGACTCGGTACATCAGTACCGAGTCCCAGCGTGAGTGCCATCAGGCACATTGGATGAGCCTTCACGCGAGACCAAGCGCCTGACTTTTTTTGTACCTTTACTAACACTAGGCTAAGAACAATGTTACTAACTACTTTAGATTTTTATTGTTACTAACACTAGGTTAAGAACACTGTTACTAACAAATTTATGGACCAAGTCTGAAATAAATTTTATTATTATTATTAATAATCCCTCAGGTTAGTAAAAAAAAAATGAAATATAAACTTTTTCACACAGCATCTATATTTTTCAATAAACTTCCTCGAGAATGGCTCTTATCGCACTACGTTTAGGTTCAACATGCAATGTATTTCACTCTCGTTTATTTTTTTCATTGTGTGGAAATAAAAATTTCCACAGATAACTAAGTCCAAAGTGGTTCTACGGATAATCGAGCACGGCGTGAAGCCGTCAATGTACGCGAACATGCCCGACGCTCTGCACCAGGGCGGCAGTCCCAACAGTGCCCTAAAAGCATTGCTATATTGGACGCGTAGTGCGCTGAATGCTCTTTGCGTATAATGAGCCCTATTCACTGCTGGGTCGGGTAGGATAGGTAAATGAAAGCACACTTTGAACGAAGACATGTATTTTTTTATATCAAAGTTACTTATACCTCGCGAGTGCATCAAACGATAGCCTGAATTTAAATCGATCAACGCCATCTATAGGCAAAAGGTTGACAACTGGTTTTATTTATGCTAAGATATTAACATTGTGAAAGAAGAAACTCTGAACACCAAGGATTTTAGTAAAATGCTGAAGTTGTCCATAATTTAGTTTAGATTATTATGCCATGGTGGGCGGCTTGAAAGGACTAGGTCCTTGGTGGGCGAAATGTTAATATCTTAGCATAAATAAAACCAGTTGTCAACCTTTTGCCTATAGATGGCGTTGATCGATTTAAATTCAGGCTATCGTTTGATGCACTCGCGTGGTATAAGTAACTTTGATATCAAAAAATACATGTCTTCGTTCAAAATGTGCTTTCATTTACCTATCCTACCCGACCCAGCAGTGAACAAGCCCACAATTTGCACGTGTAAAGTATAAAATCAACTGTAAAAAATAATTAACTGCGCTGTACAGCGCCTACGGATAACCTCATAGCAACCACACACAGGCTAGCGTTCTTTCTAGTTCGCGCGCTCTCAGGCCTCAGCCTAAAAAGGCCACAACAGTGACCCGTATTACCGGGCCTAGGGGTAGGTACCGCAGGCACCATTCTTCAGCCTTTATCGCACTGCGGCAAAGCTGGCTTGGCCACCATCTAGCCGAGTGCAATTAGACAAAAAATACTCATAAGGTGGAACGAAGTTTATAATGTAGTCGAAAGTCGAAGTGTAATAGTGGTCGGATTTTCATGGGACGGTTTTCATTGAGTTCCTAGAGGAGTGGAGAGTATCTGTAAAAAAGCATCAGTTAACAATTTCAAAAGAAATCTTAGTCTTAAAATTCGTTATTTTGGAAATAATTGCAGAAAATAGGAAATTTTCAAAAAATACTTAATATGCGACCACAATGAACAAAGAAACGGACCATATTAGCGTTTAATGGATGCACGCAGGTCACACTATTACGCTACAATATGAATTCATCAAATTTGAAGTTATTCATAATTTTTTTTTTTTTTTAACTTTCTTCTACACTCCTCTAGGAACTCAATAAAAAAAGTCCCATGAAAATCCGGCCACTTTAAACTTTGTTCCAACTTTTTGTCTAATTGCACTCGACTAATCAGGGATTTTAATTTTGATAACACAAAAAATTTGCCGCAATGCGTCGCCAAGTTACAGATTCAGTCAGTAAAGTACAAAATACTATTTTGTACTTACTTGTACCACTGTATGGAGAAATTGAATTCTTTATTAATATCTTTTTAATTACACACAGACTGAATCTGTAATTTTTTAAATAAATATATATCGCTGGACATTACACACAGCGCCGTCTAGTGCCACACTAAGCAACGAGGCTTGTGTCGTGGACACCAGATAGTTGATATACTTTTTGTTTGTAATAACATACTTATTATACATAATAATATAAACATCTATGACTCGGAAATAAATGTCCATGCTCATCACACAAACATTTGCTCCTACTGGGATTCGAACGTAAGGCTATCTACCGCTGCGCCGATCGGGTCGTCATTCAGGTCGTATTTGGCGACGTATTGCGACTAAATATCGATTAAATTTGGAACAAACCAGATCTTCGCTAGGTGCCCTAGTTTTTGAGATATAAATGTGGCCAAGCTGGGGAGACTATCCAGATCGGTCACCTATAAACCCTTCATACCTTTTGAACCAGTGACCGACAGTTTTAGCCGTGTGGTATCCGGCAGAGTAGAATAGAACCAACCCTTTACACTCACGGGTGTCGTATAAGGCGACTAATGTCTGAGGCAGAACACCTTGCGCCTCCGTAGACCAGAGAATGGGCAGCAGCGTTTTCTGTTAGTCTTTCATCACTGCGATCTCCAATCCGCCTGCCAAGCGTGGAGATTACGGCAAATTCCTCCCATCATGGGAGAGGCTTATGTCCAGCAGTGGACGTTATGGGCTGTTGTAGTAGTAGTAGTAGTGACCGACAAAATTCTGATCTTTGGCGACAAATTTCGACTAATTAGCGACTAATTTTTTGTTATCAAAATTAAAATCCCTGATAGTGGCCAAGCCAGTATCAGTCACACAAACTGCGCTGACTGGAAGTGACGTCACTGACTGGGGTCTAACCACCAGTACTGTATACTGACCGTCTGACCTTTCAGTAGCTTAACCTCTAGCTATTGTGTGTTGTGCTTGCCGTACCACGGCTCAATGCAAGGAGTGTGATCAAATAGCGTTATTTAATAATAAAAGACAAAAGTTGAGTGGAATTGCTTCTTTATCTTACACAGATATTATCACTTATATTACATTTATCTATTCTAGGCCCGGAGTAACAGCGTCCTGCAGGCATAGCACCCTCCTTCTGTTACCTGGAAATACAAAATATTACATTGATCTTCAGAAATAACAAAATAAGTAAAATAACATGACGTCTGTATTCCCCGAAGGGTTGGGCAGTTGAGTCATGTATTAGGAGGCGAGCCTATTGCCATCAAATTGGCGCAAACCCAAGCTCCGTGGCTGCTACTGAGAAATACTTGAAGAAAAAACTCAATAGTACTATAGTCTAATCTGGGAATCGACCAACGAAGCAGTTCATATTCTGATTACATTTGTTTTCTAAATACTTAAGAGTCTTATTACATTTTTTTCGCAATTTTTTGATTTTTACTTCCTGGATCAAATTTTTTCGATCGGCGTACACGAGTCAATAATAATAGCGATCTCCGGATGATTGTCGATTGTTATTGACGAAAATTAGAGACGAGACTGACATGAGACTGAGGAGCGACCTGAATTGACGCAGAATTATAGTACTTCAATTTTATTTATTGTAATTTTGTCTTATTATATTGACAAACGAAAACTAATGAAACTTATTCATTGTAGATTGAAGTTTTATATCATATTAAGTTATTTGATAAAATTTAGTTTATTTGGAATATAATGGACGCTGAATCAAGACATTTATGGCTTAAGAGTCCGTGCACAAAGTTCAGTCGCTAGAGTTTAGGCAAATTCGTTGCGATCCTATGTTAGTGTGCATTGTTCATGCAGATACACGCACACACGGGTGAAGATCGAGCGTAGTGATCGCTTAAACCATTTTGATCCTGTAGACGATATTATTTTATGATACATAATTATAAAGTCAGTACGGTTTAGAAATAAAAGTCTGGAATGTGTGTCTACTGTATATTTATCACAATCAAAATAAAAATGGTTTAATTTTGTATTAGAAGAATTTAGATACATATAAACATTTTGCAAAATGATAAATAAAAGTGCGAGTTGGACTCGCGCACTGAGGGTTCCGTACAAACTTTTTATAGGACAAGTTAATTTTTCTGGATCTGGGACTATTGCGCGAAAGACACTTGCGCGAAAAGACAAATGCGCGCATGGACTTTTGCGCGATTGGACTTATGCGCGAACGGACTTATGCGCGAACGGACTTTTGCGCGAACGGACTTTTGCGCGCCTGGACACTTGCGCGAATGGACTTTTGCTCGATTAGACTTATGCGCGAACGGACATTTGCGCGCCAAGACACTTGCGAGTTGCGCGAATGGACTTTAGCGCGACTTAATGGCCACTGAGGTTCACTCTGTAGGGTAAACATAACATTACCCCTGTTATTTCTTGAAGGTGGTTTTTTCTTTTGGTTTTTCTGTCATGGATGTCATTTTCATGGTTAAGGAGTAGCTGATAACGAAATGAGATCAAAATGAAAATCCAAGATGGCGCCGAGGAAAACTTCTGTTTTTTCCATCATGGGTGTCATTTTTATAGTTTTCGGGGTCGCTGATTACGAAAATGAGGTCGAAATGAAAATCCAAGATGGCGCACAGGAAATTTTTTGTTTTTTCCGTCATCGGTGTCGTTTTCATGGTTTAAGTGGTCACTGATAACGAAAATGAGGTCAAAATGAAAATCCAAGATGGCGCCAGGGAAAATTTTTGGTTATTAAGTCATGGGTGTCGTTTTCATGGTTTTTGGGGTTGCTGATTACAAAAATCAGGTCAAAATAAAAATCTAAGAGGCGCCGAGGAAAATTTTTGATTTTCCGTCATGGGTGTCGTTTTTATGGTTTTTGGGGTTGCTGGTTACGAAAATGAGGTCAAAATGTAAATCCAAGATGGTGCCGAGGAAAATTTTTGGTTTTTCCGTCATGGGTGTCGTTTTTATGGTTTTTGGGGTTGCTGGTTACGAAAATGAGGTCAAAATGAAAATCCAAGATATCACCGAGAAAATTGTTGTTTTTCCGTCATGGGTGTCGTTTTTATGGTTTTTGGGGTTGCGGGTTACGAAAATGAGGTCAAAATGAAAATCCAAGATGGCGCCGAGGAAAATTTTTGATTTTCCGTCATGGGTGTCGTTTTCATGGTTTTTGGGGTTGCTGGTTACAAAAATGAGGTCAAAATGAAAATCCAAGATGGCGCCGAGGAAAATTTTTGATTTTCCGTCATGGGTGTCGTTTTCATGGTTTTTGAGGTTGCTGGTTACGCAAATGAGGTCAAAATGAAAATCCAAGATGGCGCCGAGGAAAATTTTTGGTATTTCCGTCATGGGTGTCGTTTTTATGGTTTTTGGGGTTGCTGGTTACGAAAATAAGGTCAAAATGAAAATCCAAGATGGCGCCGAGGAATTTTTTTGATTTTCCATCATGGGTGTCGTTTTCATGGGTTTTGGGGTTGCTGGTTACGAAAATGAAGTCGAAATGAAAATCCAAGATGGCGCCGAGGAAATTTTTTTGTTTTCCGTCATGGGTGTCGTTTTCGTGGTTTTTGGGGTTGCTGGTTACGAAAATGAAGTCGAAATGCAAATCCAAGATGGCGCCGAGGAAAATTTTTGATTTTCTGTCATGGGTGTCGTTTTCATGGTTTATAGGGGTGCTGGTTACGAAAATGAGGTCAAAATGAAAATCTAAGATGGCACCCAGGAAGCAAAAAAATTAAAATAATCAGCGACCTCAAAAACCATGAAAATGACACCTACGTTGGAAAAACCGAAGTTTTTTCTCGACGCCATGTTGGATTTGCATTCGACCTCATTTTCGTAAGCAGCAACCCCCAAAACCATGAAAACGACACCCATGACAATAAAACCGAAATTTTTTTTGGGCGCCTTCTTGGATTTTTAGTTTCACCTCATTTTCGTAATCAGCAACCCTAAAAACCATGGAAAGTACACCCATGACGGAAAGTCAAAAATTTTCCTCGGCGCCATCTTGGATTTTCATTTTGACCTCATTTCCGTAACCAGCAACCTCAAAAACCATGAAAACGACACCCATGACGGAAAATCAAAAATTTTCCTCGGCGCCATCTTGGATTTTCATTTTGACCTCATTTTTGTAACCAGCAACCCCAAAAACCATGAAAACGACACCCATGACGGAAAATCAAAAATTTTCCTCAGCGCCATCTTGGATTTTCATTTTGACCTCATTTTTGTAACCAGCAACCCCAAAAACCATGAAAACGACACCCATGACGGAAAATCAAAAATTTTCCACGGCGCCATCTTGAATTTGCATTTTGACCTCATTTTCGTAACCAGCAACCCCAAAAACCATCAAAACGACACCCATGACGGAAAATCAAAAATTTTCCACGGCGCCATCTTGGATTTGCATTTTGACCTCATTTTCGTAACCAGCAACCCCAAAAACCATAAAAACGACACCCATGACGGAAAATCAAAAATTTTCCTCGGCGCCATCTTGGATTTTCATTTTGACCTCATTTTCGTTATCACCAAGCCCAAAACCCACGAAATCGACACCTATGAAGAAAAATATCGCTCGCTCACTCGACCCCGCCATACCCTTCCTGTATACCTCCTACTATACACACACACACACAACAACATACGACATTTTCTTACGTGACGATTTCTACCAAATCGCACTTCCAAAATAGAAAATTATCTTTATTTTAAAATCAAATTGTAGGTAGGTACCATAGGTTACCATGAAAACCAATAATAATAATATGAAGTAGTGAAATCCCCTAAATGAAAGAATTTTCGGAATCGGATCAGTAGTTCCGCAGATTATTACCCTTACATACAACATATTAAGTACAAACAAAGAAACTTAACTTTAAATAATATGAAGACGAAATAAATCTTAATAAACAACCAACGTCAAAAAAAACTCTTATCATAATACAATCAAAAAGTTTAATAATTTTAATATAAATACTGGATCGAAATGTGGTAGTCTGCGTATATCTCGGAAATATATTCACGTAATAACTCGGGAGCGCTTGCGAAGCAAAGTGATACGTGCTCACGCTGGGAGAGCCCTTTCGTTACTGACGCGATCGAGTTTGCGCGGTCGATTATATAGTTCACTTTGCATTTAATTTACGAAATGAAGTTATTGTTTATTTATAAATTAAAATTCAGATTCTATTAAAAAGCTACCTTGAGATTAAGAATTATTTTTTTAATTTTCTTTAAAGTGTTTCTAAGGTATAGAAAAAAATACTTATTTGTCCCGACGTTTTCCACAAATTACGTTTTTTCAACATT
The DNA here is from genome assembly GCA_905147715.2 of Xestia xanthographa. Lineage (NCBI taxonomy): Eukaryota > Metazoa > Arthropoda > Insecta > Lepidoptera > Noctuidae > Xestia > Xestia xanthographa. Next base: position 2,591,557 of record LR990644.1, on the reverse strand, counting down.
TTTTTTCTGCTATTTTTCGTATTGAAATCAATAATGTTTCTTGCTATGTTACGAGTAGACCATATAATGATGTTATTCATATTTTTTAATGTTCAGAATATTTTGTAGTTCTTTGTTCAGCGAACCACAAACATCACTCGCTCGTTACTTTTGCGGAAAAGGGGTTTTGAATATGGGTGATTGCCATTAATATATACATTATTTTAAAAAATTGTTCAAGCAGTCGACAAGATAAAGAACCTGTCTCTTATAATAAAAATAAATAAGGTTCAAATTCTTCTTGCCTTTCCCACAAGTAGTGATCAAAAATGTTCAAAATGCCTTAATTTTGTGCACGGGCCCTTAAATTACGCTTTCTTTACGATTTTTTCCGTGATAATTCAAGGAATTTAAAGAAATTCTAAAACTCCAATAAACAAGTAAAACATTCAGCTTATTTTTCAGTAATTTTAGCTTTTATAAGAATGTAACAATGTGAATTTGAGCGTCATAGTTCCATCACCGACGGTTTTTGTTGCAAACTGAGTTCGTAAAATATTTATAGTAAATTACACGAAAAGAAAAATGAAAATGTGTAACTCCAACTTACAAGAAAGAGAATGGCACTATTGTTATTCATAAGCAAATAATTAAAATATCTAACTGATGCTGAAAATTACTGCGTCAAAAATCATGAATTTGCGTAAAAAATGTAATAGGACTCTTAATCTAAGTTTAAGGAATCTTAACAATGGGAAATCCCTAATGTTAAATAGGTTGAAGTCAATTGATAAGATTGGTGGTTGGTTGGAGTAATATTATAAAAACTGACTACAGGTATTTTTTTAAACCACTTTTGTTTCTATGGTATGAAACTTATATCGAAGTTTTCCTCAACATAGGCCAAACATGTTAGGGTCGGCTTCCAGTCTAACTGACTAACACAAACCAATTACAAGTTCGGCCGCTGAGAGAATGCATTCCTGACAGGTCGCGAGTTTTAGTATTATTGGTGATGATAGATAACTTATTGCTTAGATAACTTCACTATTATTACCCTTTTTGCCCTTTTAACAAATAATATTATTAAAAACGATATCATTAAATCAATTATCAATAAATGTTATAATTTCGCGCTAAATTTTTATACCAACTGACAGACGTCAGGAACGCATTCTCTCAGCGGCCACACTGTACTGTGAAACACGATACCCTTGGTAAGAATAGTCGTCAGACTTTCAGTTTGTTACCCATAACAAATGCTTAAGATCTAGAAAGACGTACGTACCGTCAGCCAGTTTACTTCCAGCGGTTGTTCTCGTAGTCCCACTTGGAGGCCAGCCCGTCCACCGGGTTCATCTTCAGGTCCAGCATGCGCTGCAGCTGTGCCTTCTGTCTGTCCTCGCTCAGGGAATCGGGCAGGGGGCTGTATACTGTGGGGCAATGTGAACCACTTGATAACATATGCAGGTATATCCTGGTTACAACATTTTGACCCGTATGTAGCAGGGAGCGATCCATCTATCTATCATGGGGTTTAGGTTTCCGCACTTAGTCCTTGAAGTGGACCATTGTGCGTGGGGTGTGATCCACAGTTTATAGAAAAGAGCCTGTAGTAAATTATGCGGTTAATTTTCAGTCCCGAACAACGTAAAATGAACTATGAACGGGGCATAAATAACAATAACACTGCAGCTGCATACAAGTCTTTTACATGCATCGACTTTTCAAAACCAAAGCATTTATTTCAAGTAGGCCAGTTACAGGCAATTTTGAATTGTCGTAACAAAGATGAAAATTAAATGTAGTCCCAGTCACAAGACATAATAACTTGAGAAAGTACTGTAGTTGCCCATTCCCTAGCGTAGATCTCTATGGAGAACAACGGGCAAGAAACTCCATGGACACTCTTTTAAATCAAAATATTGTCACAAAATCTTGGTAACATCATTCATGTTGAGATAGTTTACTTTAGTGAGAACAATGTGAACAAGTGAGAACAATACTAAATGACTGTTTATCTGATATCCACAACACACTTAATAGGTAACACCCTATGGTAAGACTTGTTGTACCTTTTTACTTACAGGGTACTGACTAAAGAGCTTCAATGATAATTTGGAGCTCATAGAACGTCGATGGGGGACACTGTTGATAAACATTTGTGTTAACATTCCATGAAATGTTATGTATTGAACTATCGTCGTAAAACTATCAATACCACAACTACCATAAGCTATTATATTTTAATTTGTGTGTATATTTTTTAATTTTGTGTGCAATAAAGAATAAGAATACCTAAGGAAAAAACCAAGATGGCTACATTATTTCTTCTCTTGATCCCTGTACGTCAATACCTATGACGACTGTCTACAAATGAGTATTGATAAAGAAGCTAGTTTTATTTAAACAATGAGGTCCTTACCAAAGATCTTCATGCCCATGTAGATCCAGACGGCAAGGGAGGCGACGGCTAGAGACCAGCCGAGCACGCCCTTCCACTCGCCCGTGGGCGCCTGGAACTCGGCGAAGGTCTGGCAGAAGGTGGCGCGGTACAGGGCTTTCTTCTCCTCCAGGGTCAGCTTGCGCCAGTCTCCCTTTTCCTTCTCACGGAGGACCTGGGGATGGTAGGAGTCGTTAGTTCATTTATGTCTGTTACAACTAGTAGTTAGTACTAAGCTGACTGCATAAAGTAGGATAACAATTTAATTTCTACTGTATTATGTAACGTAGATTTGAATGAACATATTTCTCAAAGTAGACACCCTCAACTTGCTAGTTATATGATAAGTCCAAGGTTCCAGGCAAGATTTTAAAAGCAAACAAAATTGATATTGGTGCCGATTCTGTTGAAATGAAATGAAATGAAATTTATTTATTTGCTAGAATATAGGTGCTTACATGATATGGTAAAATAATGCACAAACTAAATTAATTTAGGCTATTCAAATCAAATCAAATCAATCAATCAATTGCTATCTTTTACTAAAAGGCAGTGCGAGAAAAGGACGGCTATAGCTATGAACTAAGTTAGAGATGTCAATCTAGTTAATGCCTTGCGCTTCACCGTGTTTTTAGTCGACATATTTTTACGTGCACCCTTCATTTTGTATAGAAATATTAGTTCCAACTAAATTTGACAGCTCTAAATTACGTCCGTCTCTTTCTATTAGAGAGAACTTTTTTTTTATTAGAGAGAAAAAGATAGCAATAGCCTAAATTAAGTTTAGTTTGTGCACAATAGAATCAACACCATTGATTGATCGGTTGATTTGGAGCAAACATGATTTGCTAAGTATAAGCATGATAAGTTTTAAGTACCAACATAAACATCACATGACATGAAAGAAAAACCATGAATTTAACGTAAGTTTGATACATACACGGTGTCTTTTTTTCACAGCTCTATGGTTAGGTACCGGAATCAGAGAACTACCAGTCAATTTAGAATTACATTTTAGCATTTATATTACCTTAACGTCGGGTGTCTCTCCACGGAAGCGCACGGCGGGCATGGGGAAGTCGGGCCTGTCCATGTAGTTGGGCTGGCCGTTGAAGCCGTAGCCGACCCACTCGCGGTTGCCAATCTGAAATTACAATTATTTTAAGTTGATTGTTTCCATACTTTCTATAAATTATACAATATAACGTCACTAATAATAACCAACGTACGGGTCGACCAAAGGTTAGAAGACAGTTACAGTTAGTCTTGCCGAAGACAGTCCATCAAAAGGGTAACCACTCATTATCCATTATTCCTCGACAACCATGGTAAACTATTGGTTCAGGCTACCATCTAAAGATCTTTCTTAATGGTTATGTGTAGCCAGATGCCCGGAATTACCCTGTTACTGGGGTCAGATAGGCAGTTGCTCCATATTGCTGCTTCCGTTTAGACTGGAACCAGATCCCAACTACGTTGTGGAATGAGAAAATGTAAAATGGATAGGATAGGCAGATGCAATAGATGATGAAGACAGTTGTCTTTTTGCTGAAGTATCCTTACCTTGGCAACTTCACCGAGCGATGAGGAGGCACGGGCGCACACTGGCACGCGGATCGCGTCGAGCACCGCACGGCGGAGCAGGAGATTTGCCATGTTGCTGAGGAAAGAAGAGGATCAGCCATAAGAAAACAAAGTTTATAAGTAAACTGTGGTGTGTTAATAACTAGGTTCTTTAATTGATATTTATTAGAAGGAATCGGTAATAGTTGAGATATAGTTGTGTAAGATTTTACAGCAGCCCACAGATAATACTATGTATGACTAATACAATCCGATCACTGATGCATGGTGATAAAACATACTATTTTACCTCCACAAACATGTTTCATGACAAGGAAAATGTGTTCAAACAAACAATAGGTATTATTATAGCAGGCATAGAGCACTTTAGAATATTGTACGTACTTAATAGATTTTTCAGAAACAATAATTTTCTTATAAATATTATTATTTACTAAGGTTTTTTTTAGAAAATAGAAGAGTAGTCACTCAATAGACAAACAATCTTAATGGCCCATTTATGAGAGTTAAAAATCACATAACCGCAAGGAATACTTCACATTAAAAGATAAGAGGTACACTCATTTCTATACCTATATTTTAATTATTGAGTTATAATAGCTCAATGTTTTTAATGCTATTTTGTAGCACCAGTTATTTGAACTCTAAGGCAATTATTTTTATGGTTTTAATGAAATGAAACTCAAAGTAGTTATCGGGTAAATATGTACACAAATATTAACATTATGTCATAGGTAAGTCTTGGAATATAGACTAGATAATCTGTGTGGGGTTGATAGTACTGAGTGAGTGAGACCAAGTGGGAGAGAGAATGAGTAAGAAGGAAGATTGACATTATGAGATCATACAACAATTTAAAATGAACAAAACCAGTTGTTTCCATTCCTGGTAATTACTATGTGAAATTAACAAACAAGTAGCCACAGCTTAAATGATTATTTTTATAGTGTCTAATCACTCTGTATATTGTAATTTCAAATGAACTTTACACATGCCAGTCCACCCCTGTTTCTTTGAGCACACGTGATATTCCTCCATACACAAGTGGAGTAGTGGACCATGCAGGTGGGTTCCCGGCACCGTAAGTGCTACTTGAATAACCCCACCAGGTGGGTTCTCAGCACTGAAGGTGTTAACCAATGCCATATTAACCTTGTGTTTATTATTAATTTGTTTCAGTGTTTATACTGAGTGAATGACTGAATGAACATTTTTATCCATCAATCGTAAACATCGGATGCTCTATAAATATTGATAGTCTATGTCTGATTACTGACAAAGTATGTCAGTGAATTTCATAACTATTTTATCTGATAGATAATAGTAATGTTATCTTAGTACTTATTTCCATTTAAACGGTATATATGAAATATCTATTTTAAAGAAGTTTCAACCATATTGGAAATAATGTCAGAACTATTTTCTCAAGTCCACGCCCAGATAGACAATAAAATAAGTACCGAACATTTACAGTAATGTCCATCACCATACATTTATTCATTTTATTCAGTTCTCTGCATGAACGAAGGTTGATGTGAAGTCAATACTTTTTTGACAGTACTTAGATGAAAAAAGAATATTTACGGGGTTCCAGGAATGTATGTCAGTCGAGTGTTTGTTCATACATAGCTTAGAAAAGGTCTAAACACATAATATCGATCCGGTAGACATAATAATATCCAATTCGAACAGGATAATTTGGTGAACATATTTGACATGTAAGAGGTTATGCCCGCAGTGATCAATAGCGAAGTGTTACATAACATGAGCTTCGTATCTATATCCATGACTATGATCTAATGAAATTAAGAAATTAACTTGTCTTAAAATTAAAGTGACAAAAAGAAACAAGAGAAAACCTTGACGTAATACGAAATAAAATTAAATTCAAATTCGGAACCCACAGTATTTGACACTTACGTATTGTACTTCAGTATGTTATTTTTCGCTACTTACCTTTTTATTACTAGAAGCTTACATCACAAATTTTAAACAAATAATAAGTAATAGATCACAAAACACGGTATTTTTTTTATAAAATAGGGGTTCTTTACCTCGAAAATGTGGTTCCTCGCTTGCAAAATAATCTTATCACCACCAAAGACTGAAAATTTAGAACGCAAGCGACATCTGCCGACGAGTCAGGTAACTTTTTCGCAATTGATTTTAACGTTTCGTTCTACGAATACGACCACATAAACATTGGTACGATTTTCTACTGCACAGAACACTAAATAACTTATTCTACTGAAACTACGATAGTTGTCGACCAAGCTCACAGAATAAGTAAGCTGAATGGCAATGGGCTGGTCATATTAGCCGTAGAACCGATGACCGTTGGGGTGTAGACGTGTTCTTGAGTGGAGACAGAATCAGCAAGCGTAAAGAGACTGTTTTACGCCGGGGCATCACTGTTCGGCATTGCTGCATGCATGCTACATAATATTGTGGCGTGTGTCATCTTGTGGTATGCTACACCGGCAGCCTATTTTACGCCAAGGCAACATATCGTGCTGTAAATTTTTATTGGAGGAGTGTTTTGGTCTACCAATTTGATTGATCGAGAGGATAAGACACCGTAGATGAAGCAACTTACTGATGAAGTAACTTTTAGCAGCATGAAGCAAGATGTTGCCATGCCGCATGATTCTTGCAACAATGAGCAACTTTTTAAAATTATTGTAACATGCGGATTTGTGGCATGCCGCAATGCCGCACTGTGTTGCCCCGGCGTAAAGCAGCCGGCTGGGTGGAGCGACGATCTTCGCAGAGTGCAGTGCTGGGTGGCAACCACAGAGTACTTTTATGTGGCAACTGGATGAGAGTTGCTGAAAATCGAGTTGAGTAGCGTGCGATTGAGGAGGCCTAGTCAGCAGTGATGAACCGCTAAACGCATGAAATAACGGTTGAAAGTTTGAATGAAAATCAACAACCGGTCGAAGCTGGTGCTGGACGGCTAGTTAGTAAAGCCCGATTACACCTACCGAGTAGAGTGGCGAGACAGTGCCCTCAGCCGAGCGATCGGTATTTGTAAACACATAGCCGAATGCTCGGCCGAGCGCTCGGCCTAGCGACAGGCCGAGACAGCCACTCGGACCCCATTCTATTTACTAGGCCGAGTACCCACCCTCCCGCTTCTCCGCGCTGTCTCGCTCGCTCACTCGGTGAATCTGAACACCAGCATTTCGGTCACTCGACAACTACTCGCCACTCGGTCAGTACAGCTCATTTTTCCCGCAAATTTTGCTCTCATGTTTATTATACTCAAAGAGATTAAATATTTGTGTAGTTTTAATGTCTTTTATTATACTGGAATTCAAAAACGTACGAAATGTCTGTGAAATGGGATTTTGATACCACATTAAAATGTATACAACTGAAACTGCATCCCTGTTATGGCATTTCTCGTCGAGAGATTATAAAAACAAGCAAAAACGTGATGCAGCTTATATATAGATTATCGAAGAAATGAATATTTCTGGTTTTGGTATTCAAGAAGTAAAAAACAAAATTAAAAACCTAAGGTCCAAGAAAGTAAAAAAGTACAAGATTCCAAAAAGTCTGGAGCGGGGGCTCAAAAATTTATAAGTTACGGCTAATAGCCGAAGTGCGGCTACACATGATTTTCTTATCATTTTTTTTTCGATACATTGCGTCTGTACTGTCCAGTAAACTGAACCAAACTGAACTGACTGACTGTCTCGTCACAATTTCAAAAATACGTGTGAACAGCTACTCAGTCGCATCACTGTCTCGGCCGAGAAGGATTTTACTGTCTCGCCACTCTACCCAGTAGGTGTAATCAGGCTATACGGTGAACGGGCGCTGTCAGTTGTGACTAGTCATCTCCTATTGGCCATGGCTTATTTGAATGAATTATTTTGAATTGTGTTTTTTTTTGTGTGTTTTTCTGTGGACACTTTTAACGTGCACATCTTGCTACACTGTTCTCACCTACGTTCCCATCTCAACATGAATGATGTAACCAAGATTTTGTAAAAATATTCTGATTTAAAAGAGTGTCCATGGAGTTTCTTGCCCGTTCTTCTCCATAGAGATCTACGCTAGGGAATGGGCAACTACAGTACTTTCACAGGTTTTATGTCTTGTGACTGGGACTGTACTACAGTCCCAGTCACAAGTCACACCCATGGCTACACCATCAATTTGTATATAAAACCGGCCTTTGAATAAGATGCCTGTCCAACAACTTCTTCTTATTCAAAGGCCGGTTCTCTACGGTTATCTACGGTGGAGCGCCAACCAACTTTCTTGCCATACCTTAGAGGAGTAACGGACAAGATAGGTCGTTTACTTAGTAAATACTCGATTAAGACAGTGTTTACTCCTCACAAGAAAGTTGTACAAAGTCTGCGTTCCCCGAAGGATAAGATCCCGTACGAACATCCTGGGGTGTATAAAATCGACTGCAGTTGCGGCAGTTCATACATCGGTCAAACGAAGCGAACTGTCTCATGCCGCATCAAAGAGCACATAAAGGCTGTGAAAAACAATGATGAGCAGAAATCGGCCATAGCTGAACATCTACTGCGGTCAGGACCCAATCACTGGATTGAACTCCACAAGCCACGTATTTTGTCAACAGACAAACATTACTTTCAAAGGCTGACAAGAGAAGCAATTGAAATAAGAAGACATAAAAATTTCAATCGAGAGTATGGCTTCAAATTGTCAAGTACGTGGAATCCAGTATTGAATATGCTCAAAAGTAGCAGCCAGCAACATAATAAGGACTCCACAAAACCGAGTGATACTGTGAGTGTTTTTTGCCGTGACTTAGTGTCGAGTTCCAGTAGTGCGCGTAGCAAAAGACAAAGAAAGAGGGTAGACAGATTTGTCTGCTCCTAACAATTTTTTCCAGCCACCCGCATTCTCCAGTTAACCCGCGATCATGGCGCTTGCAACAGCGTCGAAATATCGGGAGCTCAAAATAATAAATAATCACGGAAGATATCCCGTAAGTGACATTTGTAGTATAGTTATGAACCGTGAAAGCTTAAAACAGTGTTTACCTATATACTTACTGCGAAACTAAAGAAATGTCAGTTTGTCTCTCCGACTGTTTGCCTCTATAATTCGTAATATTTGAATGTCTTTGGACTGAACGAATTTCAATTGAAATAAAATAACTAATTAATTATTTAAGGCCGTCTACGCCAAACAAAGTAGGTATTTAACGCTACCACCCTTTACGCGAAACGAGTCGTGCACACGCGTCGCCGACTTGAACCCACAGCTGAGCGAAGTGTCACAGTATAGGTAAGCGTGTCGTGTAGGCAGTAGGTCAACTTATTTTATTAAATTGTCAAGTTGATTTATTATAATAGGTAGTAATTGCGAAAACCTAACATTTAAATGTAATAAATTAATTTGAATAGATATTGTAAATACAAATTGCTGCAAGTCGTAATTTATTCAATTATTTGTGTACCAGACGGGTGGACTCGTGTTTGGAAATTCAAAAACTATAACGGAACCAAATCTGAGCCACTAACCGCCCTGTACCGAAAGTTCCGGGTGTAAACGTTAGCTTCGTGGAACGGAGAGGTGGGTTTGGAAAATACTGCACTATTATTGTAGATGGAGAAGAAATGAAACACTATTTGACTATGGTAAGATACTACAAGCAGACAATACTGGAAAAACTGAGCTGAAACTATAATCGGAAAGAACTGTTAACTATTCGGATATCGAAACGAAACTGACTGCTTGAATATCGTAAACAAAACTGACTGTTCCAATGTCGAAAACAAAACTTACTATGCGGTGCCTGCGCTGTGCTTTCATACTATTAGCAGACACACAAAAAATATTCGCGAATCCTCTAGCGGTGTGTAGTATTTGTTTGCTAGACAATCTTTTAATTCATACAAAAGCATGAACAAAAAACATTAACAAAAAAATACAAAGGAAACTATAAGCAAAAGGATAATAAATAACTCGAACGGAAGAAGGAAGTAGGTACTTTACGCTCTCGGCGTACGGTCGAAATTAAATTAACATTTCTCGATGTTTTTTATAAGTAGTTTGCGTACGCGCACCTGTGACGAGACTATTCTCGAGGGAATTTGTACCTACTTACTTTTAAAACTAATAATAACAGAAAGTACTCGACAAAGAATCACAAACACGGCAATAGCGTACTTTCTCGAACGTTCTTTCTATAGACTATATAAAAACACTGTTTAGACACTTGTCGCGAACAATTTGACTAGGTTTCTTACATTGTTTTTATCTCACGAAGAGACACATGCTTTATTTGTTGTATGTGTCACCGTAAAATTGTAAATACCGTTAGATTATAATATATCTCGTGAGATTGTAAACTCGTTCGTTGAGGAATTCCCTCGACTGTCTATGGTCTCCATCATCAGACCAATGGCACTTACAACCCATATGGGTGCAAAGTTCTCATCAATAGAAATGAATTAAATCCAAACACAAGGTAGCTACTGTAAAACGTTGAGGAGTTCCTTTGACTGTCCTTCGTTTTTATCATCAGACCCCTAAAGATGACCACAACCCATTTAGGTGTAAAGTTCTCATCAATACAAATTAATCAAGCCCAAACACCAGGTAATTATTGTGAATCGTTGAGGAGTGCCCTCGACTGTCTTCGGGTTCCATCATCAGATCGAGTCCAGACTTTCTTTAAATAGTAGTGCAATGAACAAAAAAACAAACGCACTAGTCGCACTACGATGTTCAAAGGTTCCCCTCGATTTCTCTGAGATGCCATCATCAGATCCCAGTTTCATGGTCATGGTACTACTCTTGGAATATCTTCTTTCCAACAAAAAAATAATCATCTAAATCGGTTCATAAACGGCGAAGTTATCCTACGGTCAAATTGTGAAACCTCCTCCTTTTTTTAAGTCGGTTAAAAAAGACTGTACTGTTATAATTACACTACGTTCTTTAAATAAATCGTTTGATAAATCAACGGGACAGCCGTGCGCCAGCAAAAGGGACATAGGTCCTACCTCGACAAGGCCTGGCGGGCGACTGAATCCACGTGCGCAAGCCGTTTTCTTATATAATAATTTATTATTAAAAGGATTAAATTGTTTTGAAAAATTTAACCACAAATAATTGTTCTATATGTTATTAACTTTGCTTAGATATTTTTTTTGGAAGTAAAACTTTCATATTCTCCAAGTAAAATAAGAAAAACATAAAAAAATATTCGAATTAGGCTCCTGTTCGGATTTTTTTTTCATCGAGTGAAGTTTTTGATATCATGTTTTGAACCACAAATTATCTTAGTAAATATAGTCAACTATAATATCTATTTTTTTGGCTTTAAAAAATTCACTATTTCTTTGTTTACTATTGAATCAAAGTTATGTAAAATTGGGAAAATTGGGACTACCTGCCCTATCGAAGAGTGCCTTGCTTCGAATAGGCGATTACCGACAGTCGTTGTCTTCGTAAACAGAGGTTCGGCACTGCAGCTACAACTAAGAGTCTCAGGTTGAAATCGTAGATCGGTTTTGGTTTTTTGCTTGACTACACATTAAAGTTGAGTGAAAAAATAGAATCGAATTTGATAAAACCGAGTGCTAACGTATTTTTTTTTTAACAAAATGATGATGATTTTGTTCAACATGAATAATATATTTAAAACGAGCGATAGTGTCATTTGTTTAATGCTTGCTTTTAGCACTTTCAACTACTTCAGCTACAACTTCATGTAATAATTTCAAAAGATCTCTAGGAGAGAACATATTACTAATAGTACCTGTACTATTTTGTCTGAATGTAACACTTTTACCTTTCTTATCGAACCTATCTTGAGATAGATCGTCAGAATGATCGGATATGTCGGAGTCATGATCATCACCACTCTCATCAGTATAATCATTATTGGTTTCACTATCCTCTAAATTTTTTGAAGCTGATTTAACCGTAGCATTTGTATTTTGTTCTTTCTGACTTGTTTGCGTTTTCGGTTTAATTATGTTTTTCTGATGTTGTGTTTCTTTAGGTTTAATTATGTCCCCTTTTGGTTCTTTTTCTTTAGGCTTCATTTTCTCGGTGTTAGATATAACGTCTATTGGTTTAATTTTGTCATTGATTAGCTTTATTTCTAGCTTAATTTTTTCGGTGCTAGATATAACTTCTATTGGTTTAATTTTGTCTGTGATAAGTTTTATTTCTTTAGGTGTTTCTCGTGTTCGTTTTAGTTTCTTACGTTTAATAGCCTGCTTTCTGTCAGGTTCCAATAAGTCTTCTACGTCAATAGCATCAATAAGTTTGGCTATATTTTGCTGCGATAGTTCCTCTAAGTCCATCTTCAAAGTCATCGGCGTCGTGCCGTGCCGTGTTGTCGTGTCTTCTTCTTTACTTGTTACTACTGACTCTTCAAAGTTCTCTATTATAGTAGCCGTTCTAACTATTCCCTTGTCTACGTCTTGACGTACCTCTAAATCGCCAGAACTGTGTTCTGTGTAATCTATATTCGCTTCTGTGGTTGTTTTAACGATCGGTTTGACTATAAAATATGTAGAAATGTGCTTTGATGTTACTTTTTCTTGAGTTCCTATGTCAGTGTCAGAATCATATTGATCTAAATATTCTTTTGCTTCTTCGCTACCGAACATCGTTCTGACAAATTGTTTGAAAAGTATGTTTTCATCGAGAGTTCTCAAGGTGTCTTCACTGGGAACAGTAGTACGCAGGGCAGATGGTGTTATGACGGTACGTTTCGTTGCGGGAACGATTCTGTAGCTGTGCTTCGTACTCATCCTGAAGCTATCCTTGTCTATGGTCTCCCGTCTCATTTTCTCCGTAGTACTCTTTCTACCAGTCGGTGCTTTCTGAAATAGCAGGTGAAAAATACTTAGGTAATAGGTTTTTGACATGCATATTGATAATGTGTTCGATAAAGAACTGTGTGCAATGAATTTTCACAACGGAACCAGCATGACGAGAACGTGAAAGTCGAGAAAGATAAGCTAATTAAGTATCTTAGTTTAGCTCGCAAGGGTTTCCGACGTGTAGGATGTGAATAATGATAAAGGAGTTCAATAACATATGGTATAATTGAAAACATTTTGAAGCTGACTCCAAACCTAAATGCTTAGTTGACCATATCAAACATGGCCATAAAATACTGACCATCTCCATAATGCCTTCGATCCATTCGGCGTAGAAGCCAAGTTTGGTGAAGACTGTGGGTGCGTCGGGGGCACCACAGTTCGGGGCGCCGAAGCTGACTACTCCATAAAGCTTGCCGTAAGCCACGCCTGGTCCACCCGCATCTCGCTGTCACGACAATAGTTTTTACACAATCATATGCAAATAAAGGAGTCTAATATAGGAAGTAAACGGCCCCGTCACAAAGCAGTCAACCAAGCATGCTAACAGACTTTTTTTTGGGTGAAACATCACGTTTTATGGTAGGACTCAACACGCACTCAAAACATTGTGCTGATGGATCATGGACGTAAAATTTAAAGTACCTACAGTTTTAACAATAAAAACTTGTATTTTTTAAGTGTGAATATTTTGGAGGTTTTAACTTTGATTTTTTATTTTTAGTGTTACGTGCAAAAATTAAAAAAAAAACGGAACCCTTACATGATCGTGGGTCTCAGTCCGTCTGTCAGTCCGTCCATCTGACACAGCCAATTTGTTTCGAATCTACTCGACCAAATCAGGTGAAATTTGGTAGGTCAGTGTAATTCAAGAACCAAAAACAGATGTGCAAAGTATTTTTTTTTTTTTAATAAGGGCAATTTCGGGGAACAAATTAGGAAATTAAAAAAAACGTCTTGAAAACCTTAGTGTCATATATCAAATGAAAGGGCTCGGTATGACGATCTCAAATATATCTTTGATATTATTGTAAAATAAATGTTTTTGATTTTATTTATGAAAGAAGACGAAAATTAATCATTCTCCCCCCCTGATCTCCGAAACTACTGAGCCTAAAATTAAATAATACAGAATATAGTTCATTGCTTGTAGATTACAGGAAAACCTATGAATTCTATCAATTGAAAATAAAGTGGTAAACTCAATATAAGACTGGTATTGTAAGGAACCCTCTCCACGCGAGTTCAACTCGCACTTGTCCGGTTTTTTTTAATAGGAACCAATTATGTCAAGTTTAATGATTATTGTTTAACTTACGTTACATGCGCCACCTCCTTTAGAGAAGAACCCGGCACAAAAGTTCTTTTCGGTCACGAACCCTCTAAAAGTAATTTAAAAAAAAAAAAAATATCATATGGTATTGGGTTTGTCAAGTTCGTCATTCAATAATACTTAGATAATAATGACCCGTTCGCGGCCTCGGACGACGCGGCTTGCGTCAATCAAAGCGCGAGGGTCACTTGCTTCCTTCGTGAGCGGGAGCAGAGGAGTTTCACAAGGTAGCATACTTGTACATAGATAGCACTTACTTAGAATAAACTTCTTGACATTCCTTTAGCGGGTAGAAGTCGAGCACCGCATACGACAGTCGATTATTCCAAACGTTTGAAATGGTATTGGAGGTCTGAAAAACAAACTAAAGCTAGGCAAGAATACTTTTATACTACTACAAAGCTTTTCAGAATCTGTCCTGAAGTCATGAGCCAAGGGTCACATACGGGATACGGACAACTGATAGCAGACCTCGTTGCTCATCACACTTTAGTCTGCGTCCTCCTAAACAAAGCGATCTTAGAGTTTAATATGTTCGGCGAGCCTGAACGTGTCGTCGTCGCGCCTTCCGGTTTTCCGAACAAATTGTGCAACCAATCGCTTTATTTAGGACAGCCTCGTATCACAGCTCTTGTTACTGTCTAGAAAAAAATCTTAATCATTTCAAGAATATTGGAAAAACCACTTACGGTTTTTGCACCCCAACCAACGATAGTGATGCCTATTGTATTAATAGGCAAAGGAGTAGGATCCCTATCAAAATCTATCTTCTTAATTTTTTTAAATTTCCTCCCAAACTTCAGTATCCGAACCAAACGCATAACTGCGAGGTTATTCTTCAAATCCTTAGGGTTGTATCGCGGATGGAAGTAGACTTCCAGAACAGGGATGTTCTCATAACATCCCTCGTATAAATTGCAGCCCACTTGCACTGAGAGGAAAGCCGGGTTCTCTCTGAAGAAGCGGTTGTTCCAGGCGCTGATAAAAAACAAAACATTATCGTCCGAGTACTTCTAGTTTTGCTGTTAACATAGACAAGGGAAATCATAATTCCTAATAAAACAAACAATGATTTAGTTCTTACATTTGCAAACACGACGCTGAAGTTATGACCAGATCTGATTTGATGATGGAGCCGCCACACTGGAATTTCTTGAAGAACTGGACGCTCGCCATGAAGGGAAACATCTTGATCGATTCTCTTTTCCCCCCGAATATGCGACGACTTACACCTGGAGCTGCAAAGTAAATCATGACTTCATTAATCAAATGCCCAAGAAATTAAACAATGCAAGAAAGATATAGCGACGGTGTCGTTTTTTGCGAGTAGAATTAATTAAAAGAAAACTATACTTACTCCAAAATTCGTTACTATTCAAAAGATTACCGTCCTCATTTACTTCTAGGGTCATCTTTGTATTGTTTTGCGAAATGTCATCCGATTTCAAGTGACTTAGCACCTGTGTGTTTATACCAAGCTTAGCGGTGTTGTTATCAAAGCCATACTTGAATTTTAAATATTCAAGCTTTCTTATAAACGTTTCTATATGTGCAGTAACATATTCATCCTCTCCAGCTTCGTAGCTTTTATGGTCTTCATTCAATACTTCATTTAATTGTGCAATAAAACGTTGTGTATTGTTATCGATGTTATCAACTTTAACTAGTCTTGCAATTTCCGCCAGCTTGTCATCATCTTGTAAGGTGATGGTGACGAAAAAGTTGTGAATAGCTGCGAACTCTCCAAATCTCACTTTATGCTTCACATGATCGAGTTTCAGGGTGGAGAATATACCGTTAACAGTCTTTCGCAATGCCGCCTCAGCTTTCGCTAAATCTTTGCTTTCCTTACGAAGTTCAGCAAGGCCCTGAACTTCGAGGACAGCAATGAAAACAATGAAATATAGCATATTATTTTTGATGGAATACATGAGAAGAAAGATACTTTTTGTATAAATGAAATGAAATTCAAAACAGTATGGAAGATTTCACAACGGTATCAAAATATTTTTGTGTATAGTGTTGCTCAATAAATTGAAATATGTTTTATGGCGTTTGTTTTATTTCCTAGATATTGAGAAATCCTAAATAACGAAATTGCCAAACCAAGCAATAAAATATTCGATTTGAAACACTTTTTATTGGATAGTAACATTACTTTTAATTCAAACTTTTTGTTGTATACGTCTAAGTCAATCTGTACTTGTAATTATTTAAGTTATTTTAATTTTGTATAAAATGGAGTTAATTACATTCATCGCGTTTCTTATTCCTGTGGTGGTAGCTAGACATAATCATAGGACAGTTCTTGAGAGTATTTTAAAGTCCACAGATAACCTGTATGCAAAATTACACAATGACGTTCAAAATGTAATAAACAACTTATTCGATGGACTGAATTTGTCACCGAGCTTTCCAGAAAAATCGAGAATCCAATTGTTCCTAACAATGCATTATGATTTAAACAATATGGCAGCGAAAAATTATGATGAGCACGTTAAAATGATAGATGCTGCTCGACCTGATACTGGCAATAGAAGTTCAGGTTTAGGATTGTTCAAGCTCATAGAAAAAACTTTGGGCGCAAAACCTTTCAACACTGGACTAACTATTCTTGAGAATACAATAGAGCAACAAACGGCTACTATCCCAATAACTACACCCACCTCTTTGGAAAACATCAATCCATCTGATCCTGTATTTGCGGATAGCAAAGAATTCCTACAATTCATTAAAGACTTCATAAAAAAAGTTGATCAGCTAAATGAAACAGATTTCTCTAAGTCAACACCGTTGCTACCGCCTATTGAAGAAATTACTACACAACCTGACATTGAATACTGGCGTAAGTAAACAAATAATAGACAGATACTAAATTGAATAAGAAACAATCTCATTTTAATATTTGAACATCGTCATTAAATGGATATTAAAACATTGGAACTCTACATGACTAAAACCAAAAGACGATTATCCGAAATAAAGCTGTTTCCTTTATGCGTACTTCTTTATTTGTTCAGGGCATCACCATCTTCCTGTGCTTGTCCCATATGATGTGGGATCGGCGCAACAAGTGTTTTTTCCATTCATTCTCCCTTGTTAACCGTCAAGTTATCATTTACTCTCATATCATTCTTCACGCAATCCATCTTTTCTTCGGCCTTTCTCTCCCTCTCCATCCATCTACATTCATATTCACCACACTTTTAGTTACATCTCTTATTTGTCAAATATCCTAACGTCGTAAACTCCATTGTCAGAACCGCCAGAATACGATAACTTCAATGACACTGAAACGAGGAGGATATTTAAGGGCAAAAGGAGCAACGTGAAGACTTACCCTTTCATCGTGAGCATCCATCTTTTCGAAACGTTCGTCTGTGCTGGGTCCATTTTGTCCAGTGATTTGGTCATCACTGCAGCTTCGTGCTTGCAATTGTAAGTGACAATTTGCGATGCTACTCGTTATCGCCTTAACGCCAAGGCCTTACAACTTCAGCTGATGCAGCTTGGATGCGACAGAACTCACACGAAGGCACACACGTATCACTCGTACTTCCTGTCGTTAGGAGCTCGTGGATAAATAATAACAGCCGCTCGGGTCGATCTTCAGATTAAGCCACGCTTACCTAGATTGGTCCGTGGATGGGTGACCATTACATACTAAGTTTCCTTCGTGCCTCGGAAAGTATGTTAAGCCGTTGGTCGCGACTGTCAATTGTAGACCTTTGACAGTCGTTACAGGTATCAATGGCCCGAAAGCCTAACAAACAGTCTTACCAAGGGGTATCGTATAACCCAGTACTATTATAATTGGGTTGTGGAGGTTAGACTGGAACCAGACCCCTACATAGTTGGGAAAAAGCTAGGCAGATAGTGTATCGCTAAAGTCGCAATACCTGAGGTCTTGAACGAGGCGTAAGCTCTCCTTGTGGTATGGACAGCAAATGACAATAACAAATTAGATAAAACTGATTTGTGTTTAAATATTGTGTTTTCCAGACTTCACAATAACAGATTCTTCAGAGAGAACCCGAGGACTGTCGAAGTTCGCATTGGCAGCGACTATTTCCTCAGGGGAGGCGAGATGATACCAGTCCTTGAGACCTTCTTCTACCCTTCTTACGATCCGAAGACCTTGGCGCACAACCTTGTACTCCTCCGTCTGAACAGGCACATCCGATTCGCAAGGCGTGAAAAGAAGGTAAAAAAGGTCAGATATGACAGGACGAAGGGAAACTTGCCGGCCAACACCAATGGGATCACTGTGGTCGGATGGGGCTCTAGGAAGGTGAGCTGAACATGAGTATTGAGTAACTTTCATAGCTTCGAATGGAATAATACCAGATAATACCCTTAGGAAAGCTTGCCTAGGAAAGCAATGTTTCAATTGTTTAACCTTTAGCTTGAATCGCTAAAAGACATGTGGGACCTTTCCAGTGGCGTAGCGTAGGTTTTCGCCGCTTGGGGCCGACCCCAAATACGCCCGGCCCCCTTGTTTTTTATTGACCCGATAACTTGGGGTCTAAACTGGGTGTTTTTTGAGAAATCGAGCTATAATAGTTTTTTTGAAATTATGTCACCTCTCAACATAAAGTGCTGATTATGAGAAATCTACGCCGTTCAACTATCATAAAATCGTTGTGAACTATCATAAAATTTCAAATTAACTTTAAAACTTCGATTTCTCAAAAACCCCGAGTTATCGGGGTCACAATTGTAGCAAATAAGGTGTTTAATGGTATCACCCATTTGAAGGCCTGCACCCAATTACCAATCACCCTGTATATAAACATTTATATTGTTTTCTATGGCATGACATTGCGCGCACGATTTCGAATATTTTTTTTACATTTTCCAAATTAATAAATTTGCGCTTTCTGCCGCCCCCTTTCGTATGCCGCCTGGGGCCGTGGCCCCCACCGCCCCCCGTAGCTACGCCACTGGACTTTTCACTCCTATTTAATCTATACTAATATTATAAAGAGGAAAACTTTGTTTGTTTGTTTGTAATGAATAGGCTCAAAAACTACTGGACCGATTTAAAAAATTCTTTCACCATTCGAAAGCTACATTATCCACGAGTAACATAGGCTATATTTTATCCCCGTACTCACACGGGAACGGGAACTACGCGGGTGAAACCGCGGGACGTCCGCTAGTAAGTCATAATTTTATAAAGAAAAGAACAACATATGATCAGCTAGTACTCGTCACCTTGACCTGCTCTGTCCTGCCGGTGATGATGAAACATTTTATTTTTCCAGTTGAACAATATTATAGAACAGTTTGAAAGAGTGATGGCAGCAAAACTGGAAGTATACCAAGTGGATGAGTGCGCTTCAGTATACTCCAGGTATGTTTATAATCATACGTGCATAAATCGTCTTGGTTTTTTTAGGTGTAGATTTATAGATGTGGCTGTTCACCCTGCCTGTCTAGCCGAATCAATATCTAAAGTCTCTCAAGCCGGGCGGTAACCACGCGACACTGCAAACTGCAAGTCCGCGTGGTCGCGCGGTTGGTTGCATGAAATCCGTTGATGCTTGGCCTGAATTCCTGCTGCGGGACTGTTCTAAAGAGATACCGTGGCCCCGGACGGAAAACAAAGGGCGATGAAGGAGCATGGATGGGTTTTAGTCAGTAAAAGTCACTCCCTGCCGCTCCTTATTTCAACAAGATAAGGATCTCTGTGATTTTGGTGGTTATATAACATCGGAGGTAGAATATCTGTGACAGTATAACTGTCAGACATTTGCTTGGCTTTTGATACAATTAAACGTAAGCTGACTAGTTCAGTTCTTGTTCATTACTTACTGTTGAGAGCAATGGTGGCCCAGTTATACCTAACTCCCTTTCCTTACGAATTGCAGGAGTTTTACTTTGTGTGATTCATTTCATCTTCACTGCTCTTAAAAAAAAAAGCGAGAGCAGCGGTGGCCCAGTGGTGGCGGCCCGACTTACGAACAGTAAGTCGTGGGTTCGAACCCAGACAGGCGCATTATTTTGTGTATTTTATTTCATCACCACTGCTCTCAAAACGGTGAAGGAAAACATCGTGAGGAAACCGGCATGTCCTAGAACCAGAAATTCGAAGACATGTGACATCTACCAATCCGCACTGGGCCCGCGTGGTGGATTATAGCCCATTCCCTCTCATTGAGAGCAGGCCGTGTCCCAACAGTGGGAATATTATAGGCTGATGATGATGATGCTCTTAAAAATGGTGAAGGAGAAATACAGAGTGTAAGACATCGACGTACAAACTGTTACCTCGTATCCAGTACATCATACCGAACCCCCGATAGAAATTTAAGGTTTTTTTTATCAGCTGTTTCCTGCAAAATTGCAATACCAACACGGTCAAAATGTATTATGTCTTAGAATCAAAAATTCTACAACATGATACAACTTCCAATCCGCACTGGGTCGGCCATGGTGGATTTCAGCCCACGTGTTAATGTTTTAGTCTGATTATTGATTATTGTTTTAATCTCTTTCCAGGCAGTATGTCACGCACAAGCACTTCTGCGCCGGATTCGTGTCTAGAGGTGGAGGAGCATGTAATGTTAGTCATTCTTGTAATTAATTTTTTATGTAGTTTCCACACCCTCTTCCCCCCGCCTTCGACTACGAAACAATCCCTTTGGATCATACTTCTGGGATAAACAGTATCTATCCTATGTCCTAACCAAAATCAGGTTCCCTATCCATTTGCATAAAATTTTAAGACCTAATATATCTTGGCATACTTTTGTTACTACTAATTATATTTTCGCATAACATTATTTACGCATAACAGCTTACGCATAATTTTTTTAAGTATAATTTATCTAATCATAATAATGATTAAGCATAACATTGTTAGGCATAAATTGATTTACGCATAATGATACTAAAACATAATTGTTATAGGCATAACAAAGAAGCATAATCCTAAAATGTTAGACATACCCTAATTGGATATACCAATTTATTTTGACGATTGGAAAAAAACCATCTCTCCGAAGCAGGTAATACATAACATATTTGTTTTGAACATAGTTGATTGTGAACATATGTGAGTTTTTCCCTGTAAAAAGCATGCAAACAAGCATACACCATGCATGCAGCAAAAATGTAGCTTGCAAACATTTAAACAAGCATACACCATGCAGGCAGCAAGCATGCAGCAAGCATAAAGCAAGCATGCGTGCAGCAAGCAGCAAGCATGCGTTCAGCAAGCATGCAGCAAGCAAGCATGCAGTATGCAACATGCAGCAGGCAAGGTTTCTGTCACAGCTCCGGCGCTGCGGGGCTCCGGCGGTCCCACGCGAGTTTATCGTCGCAGATGTGTTATACGCTCACCACCGCGGCTTCGGCTTAGCTGCGGCGGCGAGCGTTAAAACCACCTGCTCCTCAACTCGCAGGCCGCCTCGCCCCTCCGCGCCTACGCGGGCTTAGATTACACTCTAAGGGTAGGGCAGACAAGACTACGTGGAGTCGGTTTTGCAGCGATTCGTTTCTGTCACTAACTTTTGTAGCATAACTTAATGAATTTTTAATTCAAAATAAATACGTAAAAATAACTCAAAATTGATTCCGGTATTTATATAATTTGTATGCCTAAATACTATTATGCTAATAGTATAATATGCAAAATTCAATTTATGCCAAAACAAATTAGCCTTCAAGATGATCATGCCAACATAAACAGTATGCCAAAAAAAATTTGGCAAAGTATTATTATGGCAAAACAAATTATGCCAAAACAGTTATGCCAAAGTATATTGGGAAAAAGACTATTATGCAAAAAAAAGGGATCCCCAAAATCATGGTCTGTCTCTGTTTAATTTCATTGATCACTCGTTATTACTTACAAAGGTAACAGTTAGACAGTTAAACGCAGGACTTACCAATGTAGCTGAACGTGATTATTTAACTAACGTTGCTCTAGCTGTCAGCGTCATGACAACTATGGAATATTCAAACTGACAGTTTAGTTCTTGGACACCAATTAGATGTAAACTTAAGCCAACTTATCTATGCAGCACCCCTAGCCAAGTTACAAACGTTTCGTATCGATTCTCTTTCTACAATCGTAAAGCCCGGTAAGCGATTGTAGACAGCGCTAAATTGGTAGCCAAGTTGACACGACTGAGTCGATCGCTCGTTCTCTAATGTCTGTAGAAAAAAACCTACACTTTAGGTATGGTGAGCGTTCCTACCAAAGAGTTTAGCGATCAACATTGTAGAAACGATAACATTCTATTCTATCATTTTGAACGATGTAAACTTGTCTACGAATTTTCGATTCGTTTG
Source organism: Xestia xanthographa (assembly GCA_905147715.2). Classification (NCBI taxonomy): domain Eukaryota; kingdom Metazoa; phylum Arthropoda; class Insecta; order Lepidoptera; family Noctuidae; genus Xestia; species Xestia xanthographa. The sequence goes on along the minus strand of LR990644.1, from coordinate 2,569,077 downwards.
TGTTGATCACGTGATTTAACGTTGAGATGATGTCATTCCCATTCATTTGAATAGTTTTCTACTAGCGTTAACGATTGTAGATTGTCAGCTTGGCTAGGGGTGCAGGCGGGAAAACACAGAACTAAAATAGATGTACCATTTTTGCTTGACAAGCAACGCCTTACGCCACCTTGTACTACACACACGCTGCACGTTCAGCTTCATGAGTGAAGACCTCTCTCTCTAAGTATTGATGCTTAATATGGTTACAGAAAGATCTAGGCGGCCCTGGACTCGTCGGCGGCCTTTTGGTTGGAGTGATCAGCTTCGGAGCCCCGGTGTGCGGAGCTATCGATGCTCCCACCGTCTTCACGAAACTTGGTTACTACGACGAATGGATTGATAGGGTCATTAAAGAGGTACATTATTGTTATGTTACCATATTGTCACGGCTGTTTCTGTAGTCAACGCATCGTTATAAGTATAGCACGGGACCAGCGGGATTCTTACTATGACACTCTATACTGCAAGGAACAGTAACGGTATCGACTGCGATCGGAATCAGCTAGTAAAACTAAGGTGTGGTGACGCCAATCTTGATCTGAGCTTTTCTAAGTTGATTAATGGTATTCAGAAGCCTGATAGTCTGACAACCAGTCTTACCAAAAGTTGGATGAGTTTGTGTGACTATGGGTTGTTGAAGTAAGATAGGCAATGGGTCCGTGTAGAATACTGTTTGGGGTGCACCTGGTTAGACTGGAAGCCGACTCAACATATTATCTGAAAATGGCTTGTCAGATAATGATGGGATAACAAAACAAGCTCCCAGCTATTGGATTTCAGAAACACCTGATGCATTCTTGAAAGTGTTTCCATATATCTGATAAACACCTGAAACGGCTGTGCTCCTTTTTTTTTTTGGATGGGAAATCATCAAATGACTCCTCCCACTCTGGGCGGAGCGTCAGACTTTTACTGACTAAAACCCAACCATGTTCCTTCATCGCCCTTTGTGTTCCGGGGCCGCGGTATCTCTTTCGAACTGTCCCGCAACCCCGGCAGGCATCGGTCCTTACGAACCCCTTCCTTACGGCTGTGCTCTTGCAATTCAAAAATATGCTCTGAAAATTATAAATAAAACATACTCCGGATATTCGGCTTACGAACTCTGTGACTTTGTTTTTCTGAAAAGTATATAAAAGGTTTTAATTCACCGTGAACATAGTTTGAATGTTTTCACTCTCTTCCAGCACGGTCGCCCTCTGAAAGTGAGAACAACGCACTTGTACAGAACTGAACACTACTTCTTCGACCCCACTCCGCCCCCGCGGGAAAACCCATACGTTACGTATAAGACTACAAGGGGAACAGTCACGCCCATAACAAAGTACCCGGAAGACACCAGAGAGGAAGAGGACGAAGAGGAGGTAATAGACTAAAATCTGTTCGGATTACAGAAGACTTGTAAACACATCGAAAGTGAGAACATTCTGATTTCTAAACCAACATATATCTAAAATATATGCATTGCACCTAAGTTAGACTTTTTTCCGATCTTTTACAGCTAGGCCCAGCATTCACAGGGCGACGGACACCCAAAATTCAGATTCAGCAACTATTTCCTTATACACCTACCACAAGACGGCCACTGTTGCTACCTATACAGTTACTGCGAAGCATTATTTATGAAGACTACGGAATGGTAGGTGAAGATGTTAGTGACATGTTTAAGTCCACTCCAACGACAATTGATCCGATAGAGCATCCCTTGGTGAATTTAAGTTTGTTTCTGATACCTGGGGTCCATACTCGACCACCAAGAACTACAATGCCGTCAAAGTGGTTAAGTCCGATACCCCTGACTACGTCGCCTGGCCCACCGCGGTACCAGTATGAGGACGATGCTAGGGGCTCTCCTCCTGCTGAGCAAACCTTTGTTGATCTATACGCAGATACTGAATCTGAGATCGACCAGTGGACGATACGTCACGGGTGGGTGTCGAGAACTTCGCCTTCTAGTCCTGTGACCTTACCGAACACAACAGAGCCCGTAGACCTAGAATTGTTACGATTGAACTTTTACGATTTGTTGAGAGTATAAATTATTTTGGGATCTGATTAAAATAAATACGTTTGAAAAACCTTTGGGTTTTATTATTTTGTACACAACATAACATTACATGGGTCATGTGGAGGAGGACGAGCTTGTGGCTAAATAATAACAGCCGCTCGAATCTATAGGTTAAGCCGCGCTTGCCTAGGTTGATCCGTGGATGCGTGACCGTCCATTACATACCGAGTTTCCTCCGTGCCTTGGAAAGCACGTTCAGCCGTTGGTCCCGGCTGTCATTTGTAAATCTTTGACAGTCGTTACAGGTAGTCAGTGGTCTGAAAGTCTGACATCCAGTCTTACCAAAGGGTATCGCATAACCCAGTTAGTACTGGGTAATACGATACCCTTTGGGTCAGATAGGCAGTCGCTCCATGTAAAATACTAATATTCAGCTGCATCCAGTTAGACTGGAAGCTGACCCCAACATAGTTGGTAAAAGGCTATAGGCAGTTGATGACCAAACATTGACTAATGTCTGAGGCAGAACACCTTGCGCCTCCGTAGACCAGAGAATGGGCAGCAGCGTTTTCTGTTAGTCTTTCATCACTGCGATCTCCAATCCGCCTGCCAAGCGTGGAGATTACGGCAAATTCCTCCCATCGTGGGAGAGGCTTATGTCCAGCAGTGGACGTTATGGGCTGTTGTAGTGTAGTGTAGTAACCAAACATTACACGGGACCCCTATTACATGGGACCTAAACATAACTGGAGAATTGTGGGTGCATAGCGATGCGCGATGGCGAGAGGTTTTATTCGATTGTTTCGATTGTTCGAACATCTCGATGGTTTTCGATTGTTTCGACTTGGGCTCGAGTCCGACTCGGTCTGTTATTGCGACTGGCGCATCGCGCGTTCATTCGAGAGTTGTTCCTCGATGGTTTAGAGTTTCGCGGTTTCAACTTGGGCTCGAGTCCGACTCGGTCTGTTATTGCGACTGGCGCATCGCGCGTTCATTCGAGAGTTGTTCCTCGATGGTTTAGAGTTTCGCGAGTTCTTGACTTGCGTTGTTATGCGAATTCAAACTGCCTAATTCTTTCAACAAGAGCAATCGAAAATAATCAAAACCTCTAAAATAGAAGTAGTTAAAGTTTACGTACGAATACTTAAATAGCTCGAGTCTAGCACACTCTCGCCTTACATGCACTTCGGCTCGATGCATTCAATCGACTGACCCTGGTGATCGATCGAGACTCGTTAGAGTGACTGATTCGAAAACTAACAGTCGATTGCGTTGACTCGAAACAATCGAAAAACATCTCGATTGTTTTGAAAAACTGCGAGTCGATGGTCGACTCGATGGTTTACTTTAACGACTCCGATTCTTTCGATTGTTAAAACATCTCGGAATCGCCCATCGCTAGGTGCAGTAGTAGGTACACCTCTGCCTAACCTTTCGGGGATTACAGGTGTGATGTTATATATGCATGTTGCCCGACTCCCCGAACCGAACCCCCAAGTCTGCATGCTCAGCAATAGCTACGATTCAGATTAAAGGTTGACTGGTAGAGAATGCCTTGTGGCATAAAGTCCGCCTATGTACCACTATTGTACATGAAGTTTAAATAAATAAATTCAGCTAATGTAACATTTGCTAAGTACAGTAAGCTATTTAATTTATTACTTGTCTCATGTCAGAAAAGAAGAAGAAAAGAAACCGGCAAAGTGCGCGTCGGACTCGCGCACGAAGGGTTCCGTACCATTATTTAAAAACATTAGACAAAACTGCAAAAAAATCACGTTTGTTGTATGGGAGCCCCGCTTAATTATTGATTTAATTCTGTTTTTAGTATTTGTTGTTATAGCGGCAACAGAAATACATCATCTGTGAAAATTTCAACTGTCTAGCTGTCACGGTTCATGAGATACAGCCTGGTGACAGACAGACGGACAGACGGACAGACAGACGGACAGACAGCGAAATCTTAGTAATAGGGTTCCGTTTTTAGGGTTCCGTACCCAAAGGGTAAAAACGGAACCCTATTACTAAGACTTCGCTGTCTGTCCGTCTGTCTGTCCGTCTGTCCGTCTGTCCGTCTGTCCGTCTGTCCGTCTGCCTGTCACCAGGCTGTATCTCATGAACCGTGACAGCTAGACAGTTGAAATTTTTACAGATGATGTATTTCTGTTGCCGCTACAACAACAAATACTAAAAACAGAATTAAATCAATATTTAAGGGGAGCTCCCATACAACAAACGTGATTTTTTTGCAGTTTTGTCTAATTTTTTTAAATAATGGTACGGAACCCTTCGTGCGCGAGTCCGACTCGCACTTGGCCGGTTTTACCCTTTGGGTACGGAACCCTAAAAAGACGAAAGCTAACTACCTATAATATGTATGTGTTTCTTGATATGTTATGTTGTATTTGTTGTATGTTTCTTCCATTTCGGTACATTCTGATGGGCGTAAGGTGAAAAATGTATTCACTTTACTGTTATACAAGTTCTTAGTAACAAAACAGCCAAACCACATATTTTGACTATAAGGTATAGAGTTTGTGAAGTTAGACCTTGTCGAGTTAGGGCGTGAGAGTTAAAAGATTGGCTCTACATGACATCTAACAACTTTTTAGAATAGAAAGAAAAACGGTGTGGTTTGCCTTAAGCAAAGAGAATCTAATGCAGTCACCGATACACCTCGTACAGGTCGCGGCACGTAACTCTAGCGCTGAGCGAAACGTGGAGGGGATAGCTGGGCATGTTATACGACTGGAGAGCCAATCGGCGCAACGACAGGACATTTTTATTTTTTACTTCTGCGCAATAACGGTCAGTGCTAGAGTTACGTGCCGCAACCTGTATTGATGGTGAAAACACAGTAAAAACAGAATTTATCTTACTGCCATTAAATGCAAGTTTGTGAGGATGGATGTATAAACCGTTTTTTACACTTTCATGCAAAAGCAACTGAGTGGATTCGGATGATATTTGGCACAAAGCTAGTTTATAACCTCGGTAGTACGATCCCGTAGGACAATAACCGATCTACACGTGGGCAAAGCCGCGGGCATAAGTAATAATGAATTAGTACGTACTCTGAATATTTCTGCCTACAAACATCGGTGTTGTATACTTCAAGTTTGCTCACTCTCAGTTTTGGTAGCTCTTGTGTAGATTGGTCCTCCTGTAATTAAACATCGCTTTAAACTTAGCGAGGAGAAAGGAACATTTTTTAAGATGGAATAGTACGAGTACTTCTGTTGAAAGTTTAGTCTAATAGCCGCCAAACCAGAATAAATAAATAAAAAATGCAGCATTTTCTACCTTTGTAGGACCCCATCCTAGTATAAGAATATTTTTGGTATCGTTAGACAGAGCCCCTGGAGGCTTATCCCACAAGATGCGTCTGATTCTCAGCTGCTGCCTCGGGAAACGGATCCTCTCCTCCAGTTGTATAATGGCCAGGTTATTGACGAAGTGCTCCGGCTCATACCCGGGGTGGAAGTATACATTTTGGACAGGTATAGTGTTGCCATCACGCGATGTGTGGGCACTGGCCAGTCTTACGTAGATCGATTTTAGGTTCCTTTTGAAGAAATCGTTCTTGTATGCTCTGGGGGAAAAGCAAAAGATGACTTTAGTTGGTAAAAACACTTAAAATATATAGTGTGTTTGGCTACCGGCTACCGATACTTTAAGGGCATATTATATACACATTTCTATCGATAAATGCACGTTTATAAATATTCCTAACCCCACACCCCGCGAATGGCAGCCATTTTATTTTTCTAATCGGCTGATCTAGGGCATGTTCAATGAAATGCTAATTAATATCTTAGAGACGTGCAAATGATTTTATTGCAAGGGTAAACGATGAGGCTGTCAAATTTTAAAATAATTTTTCCTGAAAAAGAAGCAAAAAGACTAAAAATAAATAAGAAATTACGAAATTTTATATGAATATCACTTATTCTTTTTACGTTTTCTACTCTAGTACAAAATTTTCCCTGGAATAGTGTGTAATTTTTATTTTAAATAAGAAGTATTTGAGTCAACCTACAAAACGATATCAAAACATTTAATCAATACCAATTATTTTAAGAGTTATAGTCATTTGATCATAGCCCTGTCCGAGCGCAAAGGCTCTACAAAGTTTCTGTTCCACCTTGAGAAAGTGTGGTAAATAATGCGCATTCCTTCTGTGCAGGATGAAGCCGTTACCCGATAGTACTTGCCTACTGACATGTTCAAACACGAAGCCGCAGTGATGACGAAGTCCCTGCTGATGATACAGCCGGAGCAATAGAACTCTCCCATGATATGAATGCTCACGATGAAAGGAAAGGACTTCAGTCGCGTCTTCGAGCCTTTGAAGATCCTTCTGGTATCACCACTGCTGTCGAGGTCATATTTAAGGCTTGATGGTTCATCTGCGAAAACGAAACTCTGTATTTAACAGATTCGGCAGCGCAGTATTATTTAGTAGTTAACATGATAATAGTCCCGACCATTTTCGATCATGGCGCAGAATGTATTGTAGTGCACAAGTGTATGAGGCCAAAGAAAAGATGGATGGATTGTGTAAGGAATGATATGAAAGAGAAAGGAGTATATGATGCCGTGACGTCTGACAGGGAATAATGGAAGAAGAAAACGTGTTGACCAAGTTGAATGGGATAAAGGCAGGAAGATGATGATGATAATGAAGTGTATGTCACATGTCCACTCTCTGTTCCCTCCCTGTCGTAGACCGTAGATAGATCAGGTGCAGCACCAGCATGCAACAGCAGTTATACTTAATTTATGATGAACAGTTACGTTTTTAACCAAAAGGCCTTCGTTAAATCTTATATAAAGAATGCTCTAGACATTAGGTTGGCCTTTGTTTAACTATGTGTAGTATTGTGAAGTGAAACAAGCTTCTGGTTCGATAGACATTTATTGACTGAGCGCCGCGGGTGGTCCACAGTGTTTATATCGGAACACAACTTAGAAATACCCTACATTACACTATGGAGCATTAAGTTTTAAAAGTTTTAATTGTTTCTGTAAATTAATTCGTCTTTCTACAACAATCGAAGGCTTACCCCATACTTTAAGATTCTTCTTAGCTGGAAACACAGTTCTGCCATGTCTCGAGGACTTCTCGGACTCTTGTATGGTAAGATTATTAACTTTTATCAAAAAATTAATAACAAACTCTGTGAATTCTACACTATCGTCAAATGCTGGGTTAAGTTTAACCTTCCTACGTTTGACTTTAACTTCTTTAAATTTTGTTTTATCTTTTGCACGTTTGTATGGAGTTCCTTTTATTACGTTGTACGCATTAAAATTATTTTCATTTAAGATTTCTTTTAATATGGTATCTAATTTTGTAGCGCCCTCTACAGTTCCTTTCGGTAAATACTTAATATCAGATTGATTATTAATATTGTCTCTAACTGTTTTCTGTATATCATTGAAAGTTTCGAAGGTTTTATCTGCTATGTTACTTAAATCATTATGCATTGTTAACAATAACTTTGAGTTTGTTGCATTTGTAAATTTGGTACTAAGATTAATAGATTCAAAAATATCATCGACTACAGAGTGAATGGCTACATAGACAGTGCCAAAAAAATTGTCGTTTGGATCTTTGCTTTGATGATGTTTACGTTTAGCCATAGCGGTAGTTATTATAAACAGCATTACTGAGGCCACAATCATATCGTTCTTTTTTTTTCTGAATTATGCACAACAATACTTTCGGGTTTCAGTTTTTATTACAATAATAAAAACTATTTGGGAAATGGTTACAAAATTCAATCTCAGTCATTTTAAAATAAATAATCGTAATAAAAAATGTACTGCCATAAAATAAAGAAAATTGGTCCAATACATTAAAAAAAAAACCGGCCAAGTGCGAGTCGGACTCGCGCACGAAGGGTTCCGTACCATTGTCTATACATTAGACAAAACGGCAAAAAAATCACGTTTGTTGTATGGGAGCCCCCCTTAAATATTAATTTTATTCTGTTTTTAGTATTTGTTGTTATAGCGAAAACAGAAATACATCATCTGTGAAAATTTCAACTGTCTAGCTGTCACGGTTCATGAGATACAGCCTGGTGACAGACAGACGGACAGACGGACAGACGGACAGACAGCGAAGTCTTAGTAATAGGGTTCCGTTTTTACCCTTTGGGTATGGAACCCTAAAAAACACTTGTTTCAACATTACTGTAATAGTCGATGCTGAAAACTGGGCTAAATATTTATTTTATTTAAAAAACATACAATGTATATATCGGCGCAACTACAACAAAGAGTCTAGAAAAACTAGAATAATTAAGTTTAATCATTTGATTGTCCCAAAATTAATTTATAAACCATCAGTTGATTACTTTAGAGTTTATTACGATGTCAAATTAATGTCGTTTTTGTAATTTCAATACTTAACCTAAAAACTGTGCACGTGCGCCGAGCCTATAAATACGGCCGCACTGTAGGCGATCGAGTTAGGAGATTAGGGCAAACAGGCGAGCGGGCACAGTCGCCGCCGTCACCGCCTCACGGCGACCGACCACGGTCGCGGAGGGGCCAACAGATGTGGCCGCCAATGAGGCCCAAGGCGAGTCGCTGATGGCGGCGGCCAACGGGCCCACCAACAGGGGAGAAGCTCCCCCCTCCTCAAAGCGGCGGAGGGGAAAGAAGAGGAAGCGAAGGGGCAAGGGTAAGACACCCGTGCCCCCCACCGCACCTGAGGGAGACCTGCTGGACGACCTGCCTACGACCCTGCCGCAGGCTGTAACTCCGGATGTGGCCCCATCGCAGCCCACGAAGAAGAAGACCGTGGGGCCGACAGCTGGCGCCGGTGTTGCGCGGCCCTCGGCCCACCTACAAGAAGAATCCCGTGTCGTGAGTGGCACCACTAGCACCGGCCCAGCTGCCGACGCCGAAGCCTGGAAGAAGGGAGTTACAGCCCGCGCCATCCAGCTGCTGATGGACCTGATAAAGGCCATCAGGCAGGGTCAGGACGCGGAACTGGTCGTCCTTGACGGCCTAGCTGCGATACTCACCTTGTACCATGGATAGACCGTCAAGGACGATTCATCGGACGCCCGCGGCCTGCAAGGCAAGGTCGCCTCCCCTCCGCCGCCTTCACCACCGGATTGACTCAGGTAAGCTGTTCCTCGTTACACGCAGCTTACCTGCACAATATGACTCCACTCACATCACTCACACCCAGCTGCGCGACTTGTTCTAAGTTAATATAGGCAGGGCGCGCAGCTATAACCACACATGCATTCTCTACACTCACGTAGACACACGCGTGGACGCGGCTCTCGAGCCTGCGGTAAACGCATACATGGGCGGTGTTACACATACAATACCGTCCACACACACACGTCGTTTCCTTAGCCCGTACCACTGCCGGCTAGCTCTGGTTAGTGGGGTGGGCGGGAATCACACAGCCACTGTAGGTGCGCTGTAAGTCGGTGCCTCTGTCGCTGGTTGTCTCCCGCTGGGCTTCCCTCGGGTAACCGGGGGTCTCACCCGGCGGAGACGGACCGCCGGGGCACCGTGAAGAAAACAGCGCTGCGCAACAGCGCTGTGGCGCGCCTACAGTCCACAGCACAACAGCCACACACAGGGCGCATGCTGCCATCATGCGCCCACTTGACCGTTGGACAGTGTCCACCCCAAAGACGGGTCCGTCTTAACGGACCGAGGCATGGCCGCCGCGGTCAGAGGGCATAGCCCTGAAACCGCCTGCCGCGCCCCCTGGCGGGGGCGCAGCGAATTCCAACCGATCGAGTTAGTCTCACTCGCGCCGCCGTACAGTACGGACCTCTCTGTGACGTCGTTACGCTGCCCGTTGAATAAACGAAGCTTATAAATTACTTGTGAAGTTTTCCTTCGAGTACCCAAAATGAGTGATCATCATGAAGACAACAATTGTGACGTCAGCAATGCTGACGTCACACTTTTTAAAAACACTACGGAGGTCCTTCCTCCGTCATCAGAAGTGGGATTACAAGAACCTCTTACCCAAGCTGGTTCCTCATCAGCTCCACCACCTGATCAACTGGAACCAACCAACATCCAGCAGCAAGAACCTGTGTTGGTCACCAATGCACCATTAGAAGCTGTACTACAACCAAGACCGCAAGCGTACCCTCACCATGGAATGCAGTTGGGAGGGATACCACCACAATTCCTGATGCAAATGATGGAGACGATGCATAAAATGTCGGAGCGCTTATGTGCTCCACCTAACGAAGCAAAAATAAGGATTAAGGACGTCTATTTACCATCATTCGACCCGGACACCCACATCGGGGTGCGAGAATGGTGCCAGCATATAGATCAAGCGATTGAAGCGTACAAGCTTGGAGATTTCGATGTCCGCATGAAAGTCTGCAGCCTGTTGAAGGGGCGTGCAAAAATGTGGATTGATGATTGGATGGTGACTACTACAACATGGGAAGAGTTGCGGGAAAATCTCATCACCACGTTTGAACCCGAAAATAGATACTCCCGGGACATTATCATGTTTAGAGAACATGTTTACGATGCAACAAAAGATATCGCGGAGTTTCTATCACGTGCTTGGATATTGTGGCGAAGAGTCACCAAAGACAAACTGGGAAACGAACACGCGGTGGAAGCCGTGATTGGATGTGTTAATGACGAACGCTTGCGTATCGAACTGTTGAACGCCAGGGCAACCTCTGTCCCTGAGCTCATATCAGTTGCAACATCCATACGGAAGAAGCGAAGTCATCCAAGTTCCAGTTCCACAACATATAACAAACGTTCACGATTTTCGGACAATACACCATCAACAACAAGCTGCCGTATATGTAAAAAGACGAACCACTCCACTAACGACTGCAGATTCAAACCTTCGGAGTCTAAACCTGAAGCCAGCAATAAGGATTCAAAAACAACAGCCGCACCTGCTTGTACCTATTGCAAGAGACCAGGCCACACTTACGAAACTTGCTTCAAACGTGAACGTTCGTTGACTTCAAACGTGAACTGCGTAGCAAGCCATAAGCTGGCTCCTATCACCATCAAAATAGGTGAAAGGACTTTGCAAGCCATCTTCGACAGCGGAGCGGAGTGCTCAATTATCAGAGAATCGGTTGCTACAGCCTTACCTGGTCAAAGGAGACCAGTGGTCAATTATTTGAAAGGGATTGGTCAATTCCCCGCACTATCGTTAACCAAACTTACGACTGTATGCGTCGTAGATACCATCAGTGTGGAGCTTGAATTTTACGTATTGCCCGACTATGAAATGTCAACAGACATTTTAGTGGGTATGAACCTGATCCATGACACCAATCTAAGTGTGATAATCACTTCCAGCGGGACGAAGCTAATCCATAAAACACTCGTCAATCATGTCAGTGACAGTTCCTGTCTCTTCAACAACTTGGACTGTGACCTAACTAATGAAGAGGAAGTCAGGCAACTACGTGGGCTTCTGACTAAATACCAACACCTATTTATCCGTGGATATCCTAAGACTCGGGTCAACACCGGAGAACTAGAAATCAGACTGAAAAACCCTGATAAATTCGTGGAAAAAAGACCATATCGCCTCAGCCCAGTGGAACGAGAGAAAGTTCGCACCATAATCAAAGAACTTCTGGAACATAACATCATTCGTGAGAGCAAATCTCCCTATTCGAGTCCCATCATCTTGGTCAAGAAAAAGAATGGTGACGATCGGCTTTGTGTGGACTTTCGAGAGCTTAACTCGAATACCCTACGTGACCATTATCCACTCCCGTTGATATCCGATCAGATTGACCAGTTGGCAAACGGTCATTTCTATACAAGTCTTGATATGGCGGCTGGTTTCCACCAGATTCCCATTGGTGAAACCTCCATTGAGAAGACCGCGTTCGTCACACCAGATGGACTATATGAATATCTCACCATGCCGTTTGGTTTGAGCAATGCTTGTTCAGTTTACCAGCGATGCATCAACAGAGCCTTGACGTCATTGCTGGGAACAGCTGCACAAGTCTACGTAGATGACGTGTTAAGCAAGTGTACAGATTTCACTGAGGGAATCTCACACCTGGAGCGAATACTTGTAGCACTGCAAGACTCGGGATTTTCTATCAACGCAGACAAGTGCGCTTTCTTCAAACGATCCATCGATTATCTTGGAAACGTAGTTTCCGATGGACAAGTACGACCGAGTCCACGCAAAGTAGAGGCCCTCGTCAAAGCTCCAGTACCCAAAACTGTCAAACAAGTCAGGCAGTTCAATGGTCTAGCTGGATACTTTAGGAAGTACATTCCTGACTTTTCTCGTATAATGGTGCCTTTGTACGAACTAACGAAACAAGGAGCAAAATGGGCATGGACAGACAAACACGAAAAAGCTCGTAACACAATCATCGAATGCCTAACGTCGGCTCCAGTGCTTACATTATTCCAAGAAGAGGCACCCATACTACTATACACGGATGCAAGCAGCCTCGGATTTGGTGCAGTGCTGGTCCAGGTGATAGATGGACGTCAACATGCTGTTGCCTTTATGAGCATGAGAACCACGGAGGCTGAAAGTCGCTACCACTCCTACGAGCTGGAGACACTGGCAGTGGTACGCGCTATAAAACACTTTCGCCAATATTTATATGGGCGAAAATTCACCGTGATAACTGATTGCAACGCGTTAAAAGCGTCAAAACACAAAAAGGATCTCCTGCCAAGGATTCATCGCTGGTGGGCATTCTTACAAAACTACGATTTCGAGGTAGAGTACCGCAAAGGTGAACGTCTCCAACATGCTGACTTTTTCAGTAGAAACCCAGCAGAGTTTGCAGTCAATGTTATGACAAAAGACTTGAACTGGCTCAAAATTGAACAGCGGCGGGACGATGAACTGCGACCCATAATGGACAGCCTCGGTGACAATAACCCAGTAGAAGACTATGTCTTGGAGGACAACGTCTTAAAGAGGAACGTCAATGATCCTGTCTTTGGTCAGCAGCTCAGTACTGTCGTTCCCAAGTCCTTTCAATGGAGCATTATAAACTCTTTTCACACTGCACTAAAACACCCCGGCTGGGAAAAGACACTGCAGAAGATCAGAGAAACTTATTGGTTCAACAAAATGAGCTCTACCGTTCGAAGATTTGTGGATAACTGCGTTATATGCCGAACATCCAAGGGGAGGTCCGGGGCCATTCAAGCCCAATTACACCCTATACAAAAACCAACGGCCGCCTTCCAAGTTATTCATATGGACATAACAGGAAAGCTGGGCACTCCAGATGATCAGCAGTACGTCATAGTCACCATTGATGCTTTTTCGAAGTACATTTTACTGTACTTCAGTACTAATAAAAACCCACACAGTACATTGGCTGCTCTAAAACGTACTGTGCATCTATTTAGCGCACCGATCCAAATCATAGTTGATGGAGGAAGAGAGTTCCTTGGCGAGTTCAAAGAGTACTGTGACAACATCGGAATAAATATCCATGCTATCGCTCCAGGAGTCAGCCGAGCGAATGGCCAAGTTGAAAGGGTCGTTGCAACCCTCAAGAATGCATTGATAATGATTAAAAATTACGAAGCAGAGCAGTGGCACACTGTACTCGAGGAACTTCAGCTGGCTATGAACTGTACAACCCATCGGGTCACCGGTGTTGCTCCACTGACACTTATTACACAACGAAAGCACTGTGTACCTCCTGAGCTTCTCAACCTGGTGGATATTGACAATGAAACCGTTGATATTGAAGCTCTTACTCAACAGGTGCAACAGAAAATGATTCGTTCTAGCGAACTAGACAGACAACGATTCAACCTACATAAAGCCAAAATCCATCATTTCCAAAAAGGAGATTACGTATTGGTTAAGAATAATCCTCGCAACCAAACCTCGCTTGACCTTAAGTTCAGCGAACCGTATGAAGTCTGTAGAATACTGGAAAATGACCGATATTTGGTAAAGAAAGTTATTGGCAGAGGACGACCTCGCAAGGTTGCCCATGATCAGCTGCGCCGTGCTCCACAACCTGGTGATCAGTTGACCGTATCGGCGGGAAACGAATCACCTACTAACCGAGATCTTCCGGCAGAACTAAACGAGCCCATCCCGTCGACCTCACGAGAAGAGCTGCAAGTACAGCCAAACCATGATCTACAGGATGAAGGCGACACAGCAGAATAAATAGTAAGTAACTCAATTCAAATATTTCCAATAACTCTACGACAACCTGCGAGAACCCTACGAGAATCTCCGAGAACTCTACGAGAACCTCCGAGAACTCTACGAGAACCTCCGAGAACTCTACGAGAACCTCCGAGAACTCTACGAGAACCTCTGAGAACTCTACGAGAACTCTACGAGAACCTTTTAATAAAATCTCCGAGAACCTAATAACCTTAACAGCATGCTCAAAAGACAAAGCAACGGAAGTTGCTTACAGATGTACTACTCAAAGGAACTTATTTCTCTTCTTTCAGGTCAACGAGAATCGACGAGAACCAACAAAAATCTACGAGAATCCACAAAAATCTACGAGAATCCACAACAATCCACGAGAAGCAACGAGGCTGGTGCAGAGCGCGCACCGCCTGTCAGAATGGCCGTATCGGCGCAACTACAACATAGAGTCTAGAAAAACTAGAATAATTAAGTTTAATCATTTGATTGTCCCAAAATTAATTTATAAACCATCAGTTGATTACTTTAGAGTTTATTACGATGTCAAATTAATGTCGTTTTTGTAATTTCAATACTTAACCTAAAAAGTGTGCACGTGCGCCGAGCCTATAAATACGGCCGCACTGTAGGCGATCGAGTTAGTCTCACTCGCGCCGCCGTACAGTACGGACCTCTCTGTGACGTCGTTACGCTGCCCGTTGAATAAACGAAGCTTATAAATTACTTGTGAAGTTTTCCTTCGAGTACCCAAAATGAGTGATCATCATGAAGACAACAATTGTGACGTCAGCAATGCTGACGTCACACTTTTTAAAAACACTACGGAGGTCCTTCCTCCGTCATATATAATATATTCAATAAACATATAATTCTATATCGTCACTGATCGTGTTGATGTAATAGATCATACCTACCAAAAATATTTTCATGTAAAGTGTTGCCAAGACGAGACCATAATAATGACTTGCACTGTCAAAAAGTTGTTAGATGTCATGTAGAGCCAATCTTTTAACTCTCACGCCCTAACTCGACAAGGTCTAACTTCACAAACTCTATACCTTATAGTCAACATATGTGGTTTGGCTGTTTTGTTACTAAGAACTTGTATAACAGTAAAGTGAATACATTTTTCACCTTACGCCCATCAGAATGTACCGAAATGGAAGAAACATACAACAAATACAACATAACATATCAACAAACACATACATATTATAGGTAGTTAGCTTTCGTCTTTTTAGGGTTCCGTACCCAAAGGGTAAAACCGGCCAAGTGCGAGTCGGACTCGCGCACGAAGGGTTCCGTACCATTATTTAAAAAAATTAGACAAAACTGCAAAAAAATCACGTTTGTTGTATGGGAGCTCCCCGTAAATATTGATTTAATTCTGTTTTTAGTATTTGTTGTTGTAGCGGCAACAGAAATACATCATCTGTAAAAATTTCAACTGTCATCATCTGTAAAAATTTCACGGTTCATGAGATACAGCCTGGTGACAGGCAGACGGACAGACGGACAGACGGACAGCCTGGTGACAGACAGACGGACAGACAGCGAAGTCTTAGTAATAGGGTTCCGTTTTTACCCTTTGGGTACGGAACCCTAATACTAAGACTTCGCTGTCTGTCCGTCTGTCTGTCCGTCTGTCCGTCTGTCCGTCTGTCCGTCTGCCTGTCACCAGGCTGTATCTCATGAACCGTGACAGCTAGACAGTTGAAATTTTTACAGATGATGTATTTCTGTTGCTGCTACAACAACAAATACTAAAAACAGAATTAAATCAATATTTAAGGGGAGCTCCCATACAACAAACGTGATTTTTTTGCAGTTTTGTCTAATTTTTTTAAATAATGGTACGGAACCCTTCGTGCGCGAGTCCGACTCGCACTTGGCCGGTTTTACCCTTTGGGTACGGAACCCTAAAAAGACGAAAGCTAACTACCTATAATATGTATGTGTTTCTTGATATGTTATGTTGTATTTGTTGTATGTTTCTTCCATTTCGGTACATTCTGATGGGCGTAAGGTGAAAAATGTATTCACTTTACTGTTATACAAGTTCTTAGTAACAAAACAGCCAAACCACATATTTTGACTATAAGGTATAGAGTTTGTGAAGTTAGACCTTGTCGAGTTAGGGCGTGAGAGTTAAAAGATTGGCTCTACATGACATCTAACAACTTTTTGACAGTGCAAGTCATTATTATGGTCTCGTCTTGGCAACACTTTACATGAAAATATTTTTGGTAGGTATGATCTATTACATCAACACGATCAGTGACGATATAGAATTATGTGTTTATTGAATATATTATATACATTGTATGTTTTTTAAATAAAATAAATATTTAGCCCAGTTTTCAGCATCGACTATTACAGTAATGTTGAAACAAGTGTTTTTTAGGGTTCCATACCCAAAGGGTAAAAACGGAACCCTATTACTAAGACTTCGCTGTCTGTCCGTCTGTCCGTCTGTCCGTCTGTCCGTCTGTCTGTCACCAGGCTGTATCTCATGAACCGTGACAGCTAGACAGTTGAAATTTTCACAGATGATGTATTTCTGTTTCCGCTATAACAACAAATACTAAAAACAGAATAAAATTAATATTTAAGGGGGGCTCCCATACAACAAACGTGATTTTTTTGCCGTTTTGTCTAATGTATAGACAATGGTACGGAACCCTTCGTGCGCGAGTCCGACTCGCACTTGGCCGGTTTTTTTTTTAATGTATTGGACCAATTTTCTTTATTTTATGGCAGTACATTTTTTATTACGATTATTTATTTTAAAATGACTGAGATTGAATTTTGTAACCATTTCCCAAATAGTTTTTATTATTGTAATAAAAACTGAAACCCGAAAGTATTGTTGTGCATAATTCAGAAAAAAAAGAACGATATGATTGTGGCCTCAGTAATGCTGTTTATAATAACTACCGCTATGGCTAAACGTAAACATCATCAAAGCAAAGATCCAAACGACAATTTTTTTGGCACTGTCTATGTAGCCATTCACTCTGTAGTCGATGATATTTTTGAATCTATTAATCTTAGTACCAAATTTACAAATGCAACAAACTCAAAGTTATTGTTAACAATGCATAATGATTTAAGTAACATAGCAGATAAAACCTTCGAAACTTTCAATGATATACAGAAAACAGTTAGAGACAATATTAATAATCAATCTGATATTAAGTATTTACCGAAAGGAACTGTAGAGGGCGCTACAAAATTAGATACCATATTAAAAGAAATCTTAAATGAAAATAATTTTAATGCGTACAACGTAATAAAAGGAACTCCATACAAACGTGCAAAAGATAAAACAAAATTTAAAGAAGTTAAAGTCAAACGTAGGAAGATTAAACTTAACCCAGCATTTGACGATAGTGTAGAATTCACAGAGTTTGTTATTAATTTTTTGATTAAAGTTAATAATCTTACCATACAAGAGTCCGAGAAGTCCTCGAGACATGGCAGAACTGTGTTTCCAGCTAAGAAGAATCTTAAAGTATGGGGTAAGCCTTCGATTGTTGTAGAAAGACGAATCAATTTACAGAAACAATTAAAACTTTTAAAACTTCATGCTCCATAGTTAAACAAAGGCCAACCTAATGTCTAGAGCATTCTTTATATATGATTTAACGAAGGCCTTTTGGTTAAAAACGTAACTGTTGATCATAAATTAAGTATAACTGCTGTTGCATGCTGGTGCTGCACCTGATCTCTCTACGGTCTATGTCAGGGAGGGAAGAGAGAGTGGACATGTGACATACACTTCATTATCATCATCATCTTCCTGCCTTTATCCCATTCAACTTGTTCAACACGTTTTCTTCTTCCATTATTCCCTGTCAGACGTCACGGCATCATATACTCCTTTCTCTTTCATATCATTCCTTACACAATCCATCCATCTTTTCTTTGGCCTCATACACTTGTGCACTACAATACATTCTGCGCCATGATCGAAAATGGTCGGGACTATTATCATGTTAACTACTAAATAATACTGCGCTGCCGAATCTGTTAAATACAGAGTTTCGTTTTCGCAGATGAACCATCAAGCCTTAAATATGACCTCGACAGCAGTGGTGATACCAGAAGGATCTTCAAAGGCTTGAAGACGCGACTGAAGTCCTTTCCTTTCATCGTGAGCATTCATATCATGGGGGAGTTCTATTGCTCCGGCTGTATCATCAGCAGGGACTTCGTCATCACTGCGGCTTCGTGTTTGAACATGTCAGTAGGCAAGTACTATCGGGTAACGGCTTCATCCTGCACAGAAGGCATGCGTATTATTTACCACACTGTCTCAAGGTGGAACAGCAACTTTGTAGAGCCTTTGCGCAGGGACAGGGCTATGATCAAATGGCTATAACTCTTAAAATAATTGGTATTGATCAATTGTTTTGATATCGTTTTGTAGGTTGACTCAAATACTTCTTATTTAAAATAAAAATTACGCACTATTTCGGGGAAAATTTTGTACTAGAAAACGTAAAAAGAATAAGTGATATTCATATAAAATTTCGTAATTTCTTATTTATTTTTAGTCTTTTTGCTTCTTTTTCAGGAAAAATTATTTTAAAATTTGACAGCCTCATCGTTTACCCTTGCAATAAAATCATTTGCACGTCTCTAAGATATTAATTAGCATTTCATTGAACATTCCCTAGATCAGCCGATTAGAAAAATAAAATGGCTGCCATTCGCGGGGTGTGGGGTTAGGAATATTTATTAACGTGCATTTATCGATAGAAATGAGTATATAATATGCCCTTAAAGTATCGGTAGCCGGTAGCCAAACACACTATATATTTTAAGTGTTTTTACCAACTAAAGTCATCTTTTGCTTTTCCCCCAGAGCATACAAGAACGATTTCTTCAAAAGGAACCTAAAATCGATCTACGTAAGACTGGCCAGTGCCCACACATCGCGTGATGGCAACACTATACCTGTCCAAAATGTATACTTCCACCCCGGGTATGAGCCGGAGCACTTCGTCAATAACCTGGCCATTATACGACTGGAGGAGAGGATCCGTTTCCCGAGGCAGCAGCTGAGAATTAGACGCATCTTGTGGGATAAGACTCCAGGGGCTCTGTCTAACGATACCAAAAATATTCTTATACTAGGATGGGGTCCTACAAAGGTAGAAAATGCTGCATTTTTTTTAGTTTCTTCTGGTTTGGATGCTATTGGACTAAACTTTCAACAGAAGTACTCGGACTATTCTATCTTAAAAAAAAACCTTTATCCTCACTAAGTTTTTAAGCGATGTTTAATTACAGGAGGACCAATCTACACAAGAGCTACCAAAACTGAGAGTGAGCAAACTTGAAGTATACAACACCGATGTTTGTAGGCAGAAATATTCAGAGTACGTACTAATTCATTATTTAATACTAACTTATGCCCGCGGCTTTGCCCACGTGTAGTTCGGTTATTGTCCTACGGGATCGTACTACCGAGGTTATAAACTAGCTTTGTGCCAAATTTCATCCGAATCCACTCAGTTGCTTTTGCATGAAAGTGTAAAAAACGGTTTATACATCCATCCTCACAAACTTTTACATTTATAATGGCAGTAAGATAAATTCTGTTTTTACTGTGTTTTCACCATCAATCGGTGACTTCATTGCATAAGATTCTCTTTGCATAAAGCAAACCGCACCCAGTAGCGGCGTTAGGGGGGGACGAGGGTGGGCGACCGCCCAGGGCGCCGGATATGAAGGGGCGCCAGCGGCGCCCCTTCATATCCGGCGCCCTGGGCCTGGGCCGCCTCCGAAGCCTACTTACTCGTAAATATCCTAAACTAGCTGACCCACCTAACTTCATCGGCGTCACATGGGAGAGAAGCTTACAAAAGGAATAAATTTTCTCCGTTGAGAAACTTGGCAACTTTGTCAATCGAAAATGAAATTGCTGAAAACATCGACTTTGATAACTTAATTAATAAAAGAGTTCGCCGATAGAAAGGCAAGAAAAGTACATTTTTATTAGTTAAAAAAAATGATATTTTTTTTTATGAATGGTTGTTTCCTTATACTTATCCTTTGCCTTTTTTTAGTATGGGTTGGTAGCCGTGTGGTATCCGGCAGAGTAGAATAGAACCAACCCATTACACTCACGGGTGTCGTACAAGGCGATTAATGTCTGAGGCAGAACACCTTGCGCCTCCGTGGACAAGAGAATGGGCAGCAGCGTTTTCTGTTAGTATTTCATCACTGCGATCTCCAATCCGCCTGCCAAGCGTGGAGATTACGGAAAATTCTTACCATCATGGAAGAGGCTTATGTCCAGCAGTGGACGTTATAGGCTGTTGTAGTAGTATGGGTTAAAATTTCTGGCTAAAACCGGCACTGACTGCACCTTTCTTCTTTCTATTCTTAACGTGTCATTTCTATTCAGGATCTACCCAAGATACGATTTTTTTATTAAGACTTCACTTATTTTAACAATAATTTGTTTATTTCAGAAACTTAATAAGAAAAGAAAACTTTTGCGCTGCTTTAAACGGAGTGAGCGCATGTAGCGTAAGTAGCCATTATTTACTTATTTATTGGTTGTGTCATAGTAACTGTTTCACAATTATACATAGTTTGGTATCCCTCGTTTCCCGTACATCCCTTCAACACGAGTTACTCGCTCAACTAATTTGCGTAGAGTAGGCCACGAGTCACTGATGCAAAAGAAACAAGCGATGAACGTGCGTGTCGCTTGACGCATGAGGGCGTGGACATGGTATTATCCACTCGCCATTCTATTGTGTGTTTGTTTCTAGGGAGATGCCGGAGGTCCAGGGATCGTAGGCGCAGTATTAGTGGGAGTGGTGAGCTTCGGTGTAAAGAAGTGCGGGGCGGCGGGTTCCCCCACAGTGTTCACCAAGCTCGGCTACTACGTGCCGTGGATCGAAAGCGTCGTGGTAAGGAAGTCATTCAGTTCCAGTACAGAAACTGCTCTCGTTTGAACACTGACTGAGTGCTAAGTAATACCTACTACCTTTTGGCGTGGGGTCACAATCGGAACTATCGCCGCCGATTCTTATTTTTTTTACTACATATCAGTGACACTTCACAAAACTCACAAATGTTTATCAATGAGGCTCCCCTGACACCGTCGTTCGAGCGCCAAAAGATCATTTAACATGTATTGTTAATTAACATCATCAAAATAACTTTGTTTTCTAAATTGTTCCAGAATTCGCATCACAAAATAAATGAAACAAATTACGATGATATTGATACAAGAAGAAAAAATAAGGGTTCAAAACGATTTAACGTCGATAGGTCAGCAAAGAACAGTCTATTCCACGGCCGACTTGATGACTATCCAGAGGATGTTAAAGCTTTTAGAGATACACTGCTGGATTTTGTTGAGTCCGATCGTGCTGTCCTAAGGGATGTCATCTATGGAGATCATTACGACGAGTTCAGCAAATTTTTCAACAATCCGTACCAAATAGAAGAGGAAGACCCGAACGTCTCTCTCTACTCGGATGATACCGATACCAAGAGAAAGATTAAAATTAAATTTGAATTTAGCGTTGAATCATCCACTGAACAAGAAGAAGAAGAAACTCCTATACACGACTTCCCAATGTCAAGTAAAAAATTGGTTGCAAGAAAACCTATAACCGATTTTGAATATGAAACAGATTTAAAACCTGCTTTGCGAGGTGATTATACAGACAATTATGAAGAATTAAGTAACGATGAACATGTGCTAAGTCTAGAATTTCCTAATTTCGATAAAAAGAAAAAAACCCTTGGAAACCAAAAGTTTGTGCCAATAGAATCTGAGAGTAACTCAGATCGTCGTAATTCAGATAAATCTAATGATTATTCTGAAGAAATCAAGGATTTCTATGTAAAAAACCAGAAGCATTTACAAAAAAGGAATTCCAAGAAAAAGCCCAAAGAGAAATCTTTTTATCTCTCAGGTGCTCGGTTCGACGGTGATGATATGGTCGATGCTTCTTCTTCTTCCACAGACAAAGAAAAAGAAAGTCCAAATAAAGTTGCCATGAAACATCCCCACAATCGCCTATCTAGACACGCTAGTTCTGTTCTTGACGTGGGCAAATCCCTTGCAACGAAGAAAGTTTTTAGTTTTAACTATGATACACCTCATCAAAAAAGAAGACCAAATAAAGGTAAAGCAAAAAGTAGCAGCTCTAAGAAACGCAAGGAACTAAAAGAAAAAGGAAGTAACTAAAAATTAGGGATGGGAATCCGTAATTTTTAGTTCCAGAAGTTTCTCAAGATAATTCTTTATTTTTTGTTTTTTTTTTTTTATGTAACATGATTGTGTTGTGATTGTTTTCTATTTATTACACTACTGCAATTAAAGTTGTTTAATTAATAATAATAATACAACAACAACAGCCCATAACATCCACTGCTAGACATAAGCCTCACCCATTATGAGAGGAATTTGCCATAATCTCCACGCTTCACAGGCGAATTGGAGATCGCAGTGATGAAAGACTAACAGAAAACGCTGCTGCCCATTCTCTGGTCTACGGAGGCGCAAGGTGTTCTGCCTCAGACATTAGTCGCCTTATACGACACCCGTGAGTGTAATGGGTTGGTTCTATTCTACTCTGCCGGATACCACACGGCACACTCCAATAATAATACACTGGCCTTCAAAACTTAGTAGCTCTAGCTAGACACTAAAAATTTGCAATTTTTCCTTAACTTTAGAAAACAGAGTTTTGAAGTAAAAAAAACCTGTTATAGCAAATTTCATCAACTTTCTGTAAAAGTATAGTTTATTACACAATAGGAATTCCCGGGACTCCGGAAGAAAAATAGGTTGGGAAATGAGGAACCCCGCAACTCTAAAGTCCAAATATAAGGGTACGTAGATATACGAGCGACACACACCGAAGCCGAGCCGAGCGGTATGCGATACGTTTGTGGTGCGAGTTCCGACACAACATCTCGACAGGTTTCTCAAGGAAGAGTTTTGGCCGAAGGGTGTAGTCTACCGACCGACGGGTTTCGCGGCAGGCTACGTGACACCGCGCAGCGTAACACGACGCCGCCACTTCGTGTGTCATAGTTTAAGTGTAGTGCTACTAACATAGTTTTTAAGTTGCCTAACTAACAAAAATTGTTATTAACGTATTTTTAGGCTAAGGTGGTTTATTATTATTATTAATACTTGAAGTGACAAATCAAGCTACAAATCCTTTGAGTGATATCTCTATACTAATATTATATAAAAAGGAAAGATTTGATTTTTGTTTGTTTGTGTGTTTGTTACGATATAACTATAAAACTTCACGACCGATTTTAAAAATTCTTTCAGCAATGAATAGCTACATTATCAGCAAGTAACATATGATATATTTTATACCCGTACTCCCACGGGAACGGGAACTACGAGGGTGAAACCGCGTGTCGCACCTACAAACAAGCAATGAAAGAGTGAATTAAAAGAAGCTACTGTGCCCTGAGTTGTAAAGTCGAGCTACACGATAACTGATAAATAGACAGGTCCACTCAAAGCCGCGTGGTTCTTTCCTCAAAAGACCATCTCAGACACTAATTTGCATAGTCATGTGAGTTGAGCAAGATCGTCTGGACTTTAAAAGAGACTGTGACCTCTGAGTTTCTTTCGGTTGTTTCTTCTTAGAGTAGTCAGGTATGAAACACCGGGACCATCTAGTTTTAAAAAAATGACGTAAAAAGTGTTTGTAAAAACCTATTTTCAAAATAAACATTCACACATATCATTCATGTATATAAAGCTAATTTATGATAAGTAAACAAACGAAAAAGAAACAAAAGCGATTCAAGCGAATAAATATATGCAAGCTTAATCAATATTATAGCAGTGTGGTATCCGGCAGAGTAGAATAGAACCAACCCATTACACTGACGGGTGTTGTATAAGGCGACTTATGTCTGAGGCAGAACACCTTGCGCCTCCGTAGATCAGAGAATGGGCAGCAGCGTTTTCTGTTAGTCTTTCATCACTGCGATCTCCAATCCGCCTGCCAAGCGTGGAGATTACGGCAAATCCTCCCATCATGGGAGAGGCTTATGTCCAGCAGTGGACGTTATGGGCTGTTGTAGTAGTAGTAGTAATCAATATTGCATCAACATCAATAGCCACATCTCTACAATTGCGAAATGTTTTAAGCCTTAGACGTAGACTCATATATTTCAGTAGATTTATATTTTACAGCTCTTCAATTTCACGGTGGTCTCCAATTTCCTGCTGTTTCGTAACTTTGTGGGCAAAGTGTTTCACAATTTTGATTTATTTCATCTTGCGTTATTTCAATTTATTTTATTGTTTTATTATCTTCGTCCATTTCGTATAAATTTGTGTTTTTCTTCAAATATTTCTTCACATTTTTTGCACTATAAGCACTATAAGCATGGTTAGTAACAATTTGATTCTCGATTTTACAAGAAATTACTCACCAAAAGTCAAAATGTAAAGCAACGCCTTCCTCAAGTATGGATAACTTCGTGACCATCAAAGAACGAACTTGTTACTGGATCTCCATGGTCTCAAGAAGAGGACCTTTCCTATGATAATGTTTAGCTACCACCACTCGAATCAGAAACATAATTATTAAAGTTAATTTCATTTTACATAATTAAAATGACTTAAATAAGTACCAATATGGATTGACTTAGGTTTATGCAATAAAAAGTTTGAATTACATTGTTTTTATTCATTTAATAGATTCACCTTTCAAAGGCATCATTTTGGGAATCAAACAAAGAGTTGTTGTCTACACGGTGCGAATTTGGCGTCAATCATTAGGGGAAGAGCCCTCAGAAGCCTATTTTTGTATCTATTTATTTAAGGATCTCCAACAAAAGATATACACAAAGCATTGTTAGTTAATGGATGGAAGACACAAGGTATTAGGTAGGTGGGTGGTTAGGTAGGTGGTACTCCTACCTATTAAGGATAGTGGAGGTCAAATAGGCCCTAAGTATCTCAGTCTATCAGAAAACCAGCGCTGCGGTATTTGTTTTCATTTATCGCAGCATCATGCTGAGATAGGAGCCTTTTTGGCCTCGCACAGGTTTTCTTTTTGATTTAGTTTTAGATTATTTTTATTGTTTAGTTTTAGATTCCTTATTTTTTTCTTTTTTTTTTAATTTTATGTTTGTATTTCCTGTGCTTGTCCCAAATAAATATTTTTCTTTCTTCTTTCTTTCTTCTTAAGTAAAATATTGGTATTTATTTAGGGTAGAGTTGTAGTCAGTTAGGCTAGAAGCCAGTCCAAACTACCGGACCTTTTTCCAAATACACACATCAACACGGTCTAGGGATATTTCATACTCAATTAAATAACTCGAAAAGTACTGGCCGCATTGGAATCTTTTATACACCGATTTGTTTGTAATTTATCTCAGACTAATTCCAATTCAAATTTTTGAAAATTCTTTTGTTTCGGTGCCTCGGGCATGTTTGCGGAAGTGCGCACCGACTGTTTTCACGCCACCATGCGCAAGCGGTGCGCGTCCTTGGTGCGCAGGGTGCGAGCCAGCTCCAACACTGTCCTGGCGATGATTGCGGGGAGACTTGATTGTCCTTATATGAGGCACTGCTGTAACCGGCATATTGCTTATACCTAATGTTTACATATAATTATATACGATTGTTTTGACATATTTCTTATAATTCCACATATTGTATTTGATCATTAAATTTGACATTTAAATTTCTTGTAATTCCAAATTTTGTATTTGATAATTTATTTTGACATTTATTTATTTATTTCTTAATGTAATTCTGCAATTTTAATTATATTTGTTTGTATTTTTGTTTAATATGGGTCTCGGACCTGAAATAAATGATTTTATTTATTTTATTTTATTTATTTATTTATAAAAATGTCTTGATGTATAGGAGAGGGAATTTTCATTTGTGCGAAATTTAGAAAACAATACGAATTACGTTTAGTTACAGTTTTTTTTAATTTTTAAACGAAAGATAAAGTTAAAATTGATGTATTGTAGCCATGCAACGCCGACATTTGACGAGGGCGGAGATGTTACGAGCTGTGGGAATGCTGGAAGCTGGATCTGTTCAGCGTAATGTTGCTGAGGCCATAGGGACCCATCAAAATGTAATTTCAAGATTGTGGACACGCTATCGTGCCACTGGTGAAGTAGCGGAGAGGCACCGGGGGCCAAGTCGCATCACTACCCCCAGACAAGACCGATTTTTGCAAATTACTGCGCGAGCACAACCAAATGCAACGGCGACTCAATTGGTCCAAAGGCTGCGAGTGGAACACCAAGTGCTTGTGAGTGACCAAACTGTAAGAAGGCGACTGCATGAAAGCAATCTACGCTCTCGTAGACCACTCCGGGTCTCACCTTTACGGAGAGGCAATCGTGGACGACGATTAGAATGGGTTCGGAACCACGTGGACTGGGGCCGTGACCAATGTGCTGTTCACGGATGAATCCAGGTTCGGCTTCCATCCAGATTCACGAAGGACGCGTGTTTGGCGAGTTCCTGGACGATGGAGCCGTCTCCAGAACCCTCAGGAAGTTCACCCATACCAAGGAGGAACAACACAAACTCTTTTCCAAACATATTCCACTGAGGAAAGAGCGTGTTGATTTAGTTAATAAGTTAAATAATTACCAAATTAAATTAGAGGACAGTATAAAAATTTATGAAATTGATACTCAGCATTTGCAGTCTGAAATACAGGTACTTCAGGACTCACTAAGTTCCCTTTCTAGTAGGTATAAGATTTCACAGAACCAAATTAGGGAACATATTTCTGCAGCAAATAAGTTGGTATTGGGTCAATGTAGTTGCCAGACAGTTACCAACCATGATACTATCCAGCCTAAGGTAATGGAGGACCCATACCAGGTTGAGAATTTGTCTCAGGACAGCATATTGAACCAACAATCAACTAATTTAACACTAGATTATTCACACGTGGTACAGCCTGAGTTGTTTGATAGTCTGCCTGAGACTGGTAATTTTGTTTCTCCTAGTAGTCAGGATTGTGTTCATTCAGTTATGTTCTCTGACAGTATAGGTAGGGGGCTAGGTAAATTAATTAGTAATAACCTGAGTTACTGTACCCAAAACAATTGTATGCCAGGGTCAACCTACAAACAGATTATGGCATCGGTAACAAAGACTGTTTGTGATCATAATACCACCATTAGTATATGTGTTGGTAATAGTTCAAAGATTAAAAAGGAAGACATTACTGACTGTGCTTCAGAGTTGTTGAAGTTAAAGTGTAGTAAAATAATATTGTGTTCTTTTCCATTTTTTGAAAGTTTATGTACCAGGAAAAGCAATTATATTCACATGTTAAATAAACATTTATATTTTTTAGCAGGTCATTATAGTGACAAACTTGTATATCTTGATATCAACACTTTTGTTGATAAACTTAGATCGACTCGGGGTAAAGTGTATCTACCTATTAGTTGTAGACACAAAATAGCTCGGCTATTAGCTTATAATATTCACACAGACATAATTAGTATGTCTAAGTTTAGTTATATTATTAACACTGCGACTATTAGTAATAATACTAATATACAGGTGACTTTAAATGAAGATAGCATTAGTGCTATAGATGTTTACAAACATTCTGAGGAGGATCCATGCGTCACCGTGGAAAATCCTCAATTAGGCTCTATTAGTGATAGGGTCTTGTTGTCTGAGGATGGCACGGGAGCCTCCTGCCTCACTCCAAATATTAATATTAATTTAAACTAGGAAGCGAGACAACAGAAGGTACCATTAACAATATTGTTAATCCATCCAACAGCAAGGTACCTTCTTGCACTCAGTTAGTTAGTAAAAAAGGGCCTCAGCAGAACACCTTAAAATTATTCCACCAAAATATCCAAGGCATTTCTTCCAAATTATTAGAAATTGAATTGTTTTTAGAAAATAGTAAGTTTGACATTATTTGTTTTACTGAACATTGGCTAAAGGATTACCAAATGCTTATTAATTATGAAAACTATATGGTGGGTAGCTGCTTTAACCGTAAAACTATGCTTCGTGGAGGTTCCCTAATATTAATAAAAAATTGTTTTAAATATAAGCAACGTAATGACATAGTAGGTCTCTCGGTTGAACATTGCGTCGAACTATCCTGTGTTGAGCTAGATAAGCATGTAATTGTATGTGTGTACAGACCCCCAAACTATCAAAACTTTTCCTTATTTGAATCAATAATGGAAGATGTCCTGGCAAAACTTACAGCCAGTAATAAATCTACAATTATTTGTGGTGATTTCAATATCAATATTTTAGAAGAAAGTTCAAATAGCAGTCGGTTATTAAATCTTTTTAAGTCATTTGACTTGACCAACACTTTTATAGCACCTACTAGAGTCACTCCATCTTCTGCTACTTGTATAGATAATGTTTTCTGCGATTGTGATTACTTAGATAAAGCCATATTAAATTGTCTGCCGTCTGACCATAGCGGACAAACTGTAACTTTTAGGTGTAATACACCATTGCAAAAAGTCCAGATTAAATTTAGACCTATAACTTCTAGCAAATTAAATAGATATAATATTTCCCTACAGAACAAGTTAGATGTTATGAGCCATGACGATATTAATGTAAATCAATTGTATGATCGTTTCTTTTCAATAGTTCACACGGAATTCAACAAAACTTTTGAACAGAAGACAAAAAGTATTTGCCCCAAATTTATATTTAGTGATTGGGCAACTAGAGGTATCAGAAAAAGTAGGGAAAGACTATTTGAGCTATATGGCCTTAAGCCTTTTATAAACACTGAAACTTTTAACAAGTATGTTGCTAAGTATTCAAAAATCTTTAGAAATACATGCAAGGTTGCTAAAGCCCTGCACATTAGCAACAAGATCAAAACAGCAGAAAACAAAATAAAGACAGTTTGGAAAGTCATAAATAATGAAACTAACAGGAAGAAAATACGTAACACTAGATACACGTTAGATTCAGCATGTGGTCCTAAAAGCTCTAATCTGGAAGTAGCTCAAGAATTTGTAAATTTCTTTACCGATATACCATTAAAAACTACGGAGGCTCTTAATTCCTCACCTGAAGTCTCAATTGGATTATTAAAGGCGAATGTATCTGGTTGCACGGCTGAATTTAAATTTAAACACATAAACCCAATGATAGTTATTAAAGCTTTCCGGCAAATAAAAATCAAACTAACCGAAGATCTATGGGGAATGTCTATCAAAGTGTGTACATCCATACTGGAGACTATAGCCCCATACTTAGCTTTAATTTTTAATTTGTGTGTAGACCAAGGAGTTTTCCCTGATCTAATGAAATACAGTAAAGTGATACCTCTTTTCAAATCCGGGGACAGTAAAGATACTAATAATTATAGACTTGTATCCGTGTTGCCAGTTTTTAGCAAGGTGTTTGAAAAAGTAATGCTTAATCAAATGCTCAATCATTTTAACACCAACAAAATTTTACACGATCAACAGTATGGTTTCACCAAGGGACGTTGTACGACTGACGCCGGTGTTACCTTATTAAAGCACATATTTACTGCGTGGGAAGAGTCTCAAGACGCCATAGGAATATTTTGTGACCTTTCCAAAGCATTTGATTGCGTAAATCACGACACATATAAACACACATACTTTTGAAACTTGAGCATTACGGACTAGGTCAACTTGCACTTAGTTTGGTGAAATCATATTTGAGTGATAGACAACAACTTGTTCAAATAAATGGTGTTAATTCAAAGGGTTTAAAAGTAAAAATGGGGGTTCCGCAAGGCTCAATATTGGGTCCTTTCCTCTTTCTCGTGTATATAAATGATCTACCCTATTTATTTAAAAACCAACCTCAAAATATGGTGTTGTTTGCTGATGACACTTCCCTAATTTTTAAGATAAATAGACGGGCCCAAAATCTAGATGACCTGAATAATGCCCTACTTCAGGTCCATAATTGGTTCATAGCAAACAATTTGGTATTAAATGAAAAAAAAACTAAATGCATAAGATTTGCTTTACCCAATGTTAAGAGTAGTGATTGTGAAATAATATTGAATAAAGAGAAACTTGAATTCGTAGATAAAACGGTTTTCCTGGGGATTACGCTTGATTCAAGGCTACAATGGGGTTCACATTTAACATCCCTTGCGGGGCGGCTAAGTTCAGCAGCATACGCTATTAGAAAAATCCGTCAATTTACTTATGTAGATACGCTAGACTGGTGTATTTTAGTTACTTTCATAGTATAATGTCTTATGGCATTTTGCTATGGGGACGGGCTGCAGATATTGAGTCTATATTTATTCTGCAAAAAAGAGCCATCAGAGCCATATACAGGGTGTAATTTTGTAATGCCACCTGGAGGGAAAGCACCCTTAATACCGGAGATAGCAAATTTTACTCAAAGGAAACATTCCTTCATTTTTAAAAAGAAATTAATCTGCATTCAAAGATTTTGAAAATTCGCGTGCCACACTCGGGAATCGAACCGTCTAAATTCCAAAAAAATAACACCCTGTACTTTTATGGCACCAATCGATAGGGTCAATCATAAGGATCAAATCCCTCTAACAAATATGATAAATTAAATGAAAGGAAAACCATGAAATCTCAAGTTATAAATTCAATGGGATAAATTCAATAGGTACGATAAAGCACTTTAATAAAATAATGGACCTTAACATTGAAGAGAATAAGATTGCAGAAGAAGATTGCAATTTGCATGTGTTTGTTTGTGCAAATTGCAATATTCTTATGTAAATAGTTCTTCGTCATTTTATTAATTAATAAATGTCGTCAAAAGAGAATTGTTTACTATGTTCGTAATTGAATGGACCTTTGACTAAAAGTGCTTTAACTTATCTCATTGAATTTATAAGTTAAGATTTCATAGTTTCCCTTTCATTTAATTTATCGTATTTGTTAGAGGGATTTGATCCTTATGATTTACCCTATCGATTGGTGCCATAAAAGTACAGAGTGTTATTTTTTTGGAATTTAGACGGTTTGATTCCCGAGTGTGGCACGCGAATTTTCAAAATCTTTGAATGCAGATTAATTTCTTTTAAAAAATGAAGGAATGTTTCTTTTGAGTAAAATTTGCTATCTCCGGTATTAAGAGTACTTTCCCTCCAGGTGGCATTACAAAATTCCACCCTGTATAATCTTCGTAGGCGCGATTCTCTAAGGGAACTGTTTAAAGATATTGGCATCATGACGGTACATTGTCAGTATATCTACGAAAACATAATGTACGTCAGAAAAAATCTGCATCTTTTTGGTAAAAGAGGTGACAGACATAACTACAGTACTAGAAATAGGGAGCAACTAGTTCAGCCAGGCTTCAGACTCGCTAAAGTAGACTCATCTTTCATGGGGTACTGTTTGAGATGCTATAATAAAATTCCACAAAGTATTCTTGAACTGAATGAGACGAAATTTAAAACATGCATCAAACGCACACTATGTAAGCAAGCTTATTACAAGTTGGGCGATTATATCGCTGATAAAAATGCGTGGTTCAATGCTGGTCCTGCTCCACATGGACAGCGCATAAATTAGATAGCCTTACATATAATTGTTGGAGCTGCTGATTTTGTACAACTATCTTTGCATTGTATAGATTCAATCTCTAGTATTATATAATCGCATAGCACATATTGTGTGAGTACTATGTAAAGCTATCATTCACTGGAATCCTACGTCTTTTCTTGACTTGAATGTGCCCAGGCAGTTGAGAGTATGTCATGCTCACTCTAATGTCTCGCTGATGGTGGCGCGTGTGTCCGATCATTTGGTTCCCTACAAAATGGTTGAGTTAAATGGTGCTGATCCATGCGTCATGTTCGTGAACGGGCGCTGTCAGTTGTGACTGGTCATCTCTTAGTTGCCGTGGCTTATTTTAATGTTATTTTTTAATTGTATTTTTTGTTTTTACTATGGACACTTTTAACGTGCACATCTTGCTACATTGTTCTCACATAATATACCATCTCAACACGAATGATGTAACCAAGATTTTGTAACAATTTTATGATTTAAAAGAGTGTCCATGGAGTTTCTTGCCCGTTCTTCTCCATAGAGATCTACGCTAGGGAACGGGCAACTACAGTACTTTCACAGTTTTTATGTCTTGTGACTGGGACTGTAGCTACATTTAATTTTCATCTTTGTTTCGACAATTCAAAAGTGCCTGCAACTGGCCTACTTGAAATAAATGATTTGATTTTGATTTTTGAACAATTATGGTTTGGGCAGGAATTCGTCTTGGAGGACAGACGGATCTCGTTTGGGTGCGGGGCAATATGACGGCAGAACGATACGTCCAACAGGTGCTGGGGCCCGTAATCTTGCCCCACAGAACACAAATGGGGCAAGATTTCCTGCTCATGCACGACAATGCCCGGGCACACACGGCGAGAACGGTAGCAGCTTGGTTACATACACATAATGTTAGGGCCTTAGACTGGCCTGCTCAATCGCCAGATCTAAATCCCATTGAGCATGCGTGGGATATGCTGCAAAGAAGAGCTCTGAAGGAAGTTCCTGAAAATCTGGCTACAGAAGATCAACTTTTTGCACACCTCAGAAGGACATGGGACAATATTTCGCAGCAAGACATTGACAACCTTGTTCTGAGCATGCCGAATCGTTGCCGATGTGTTATGAACATCATGGGCGCTTTCTCAGACTATACTAACTTCAAGTTTATAAACACAAATTAAATGATTTTTCTATTTTTTTTCAGTTTTTACTCACAAATTAAAAGTTCATTCATATACGGTTTCCGTCTATGCTTCATTTTTTTTCCATAAAATCCTGAAATTTTAATCTATACCTTAACCATTATTAAAAAATGGTAGAATATTAAATAACGTATCTTTTAAATATATACATGTCATATAAATAATTAACACATTGATAGTAATTCGCTTTTTTAAAAATATCCCTAGACCGTGTTGATGTGTGTATGTTGAGGTCGGCTTGTAGTCTAACCCGCTACAGTGTTAGTCTATCTGAATATAGATGTGAAAAAGCGATATTCAGATTCTATAAATAGATGAGGTTTTGTTGAGCATAGAATTAAGATTTAAGTGAAAATTGTACTAAGTAGTTTTTTGTAAGTATAAACCTTACAGAAGAAAAGAGACCTTTTTAAACGCAAATAAACGAAGTAGAGTCTTTGTTTATCAGAAGATAGAGTAGGATATTATAAGGTGTTGAACTACTCAAACATTCGCGGAGAGTAGTCCAAGTCACGAGACGTGTCTTGGTAGAAACACATGGTACCTAAAGCATATTACCACGCAGATACTTAGGAGGCAGTTTTCTTGCTCATGAGGCTACCTATAGCCTAATGAGCAAGAAAACTGCCAGGAACTTAAGACCAGGAAAAAATGGCAGGAATAGGAAAATCGTAATAGATATTTAATTAATAAACCCATTCTCTTTAATTTCATCATGACAAACTCCATTTCAATTCAATTTGGTGGTTACAACATCTATTCTAGATTTTATGACTCAGATAAAATTAAATATTTCTCAAGAATAGGGAAAATAAAACAAGCGACAATAAACAAAATACTTCAGTACATTGAGCAACTACTTTACTATCACAAACATTTGGATACAACAGTAAAATTTTCCATTACAGTTATATTTTTCTTAGATCATATTTAATGTCGGAGCAAATATCTTTCTTCATATGTGTTCCACGACGAAAATAATCTGGTGCATCACATTTTTGAACTTTCTCGTTTTTGTTCAATGTGTTCCTGAATTACCAGCCGAGGATAGTTACGGCATCATTTCTACTGAATCGGAAATACGAAACACTGTGAACAATTTATTTTCCACTCTTAAACTTAAGGTTATTCAGAATAGACTGAAATTGAAACAATATTCAAGAATTCATAACTTCTTTGCTTCCATAACTCTGCGAAATCACAACGATCTCAAGAAAATAGCTAAACTAACTGAAGCTGATAACATCGATAACGGCACTCAAGTTTTTATTACACAGTTAAATGAAGTACTAAATGAAGATAATAAAAGCGATGAAGAAACAGATTCTGTTTACGTTACGTCTCTTATTGTAGATTTTATTAACAGACTCGATGATTTAAAAGAGAGACATGATCTTAAAACGAAGAATTTCGACTTAAATAAAGCTATTATAAGATATTTTGATAAAAGAGAATTTGGAAATATAACGTATTCAAAAGAAGAATTTGCAAAAAGGAATGATTCTCATGATAGGGTACTGAGCTATAATGATGAAATTTGGCGTAAGTATTCATTGTCGTTTAACAACTGATGTTGGTTATTTTATTGATTTGATCTTAAGTACAATATGCGTTAATACTATAATAATCCTTTCAGAACCTAGCGGCCGTCGCGTCTTCAAAGGCGAAGAATCAGAAATTAAAACCTACCCGTTCATGGCGAGCGTCCAATTCTTCAGGAAGTTCCAATGTGGCAGCTCCATCATAAAATCTGATATGCTCATAACTTCAGCGTCCTGTTTGCAAATGTAAGACTCTTTTAAACCCTCTAATTAATTAATTTTAAATCTATCATTAAACATAGTACAATTGACGAAAACGCACTTTAAATAGGAATGCTACAATTTACTTTATAATAACTAATTCATCATCATCTGCCTAGCCTTCCCCAAGGTGGGGTCTGCTTCCAGACTAACTGGATGCATCAGAATACTAGTATTTTACTTGAATATCGATCCAAGCGGCTGGTAATATTAAGCCACGAGTCCGAATATCGAGAGTTATAATAACCAATTTTGCAAGACAAATACTACATGCACTACGGGCAAGTGCCCCATCAGCTGGCCTTCAATTTTGCCTCCACGTTATTAGCTGGTACGTCTGCTCTCACACCGTCTTCTTTATCTGAATGATCTACATCATTATCCATTCCATCAGAGCCTGGAACAACCGTTTCTTCCGCGAGAACCCTTCATTCCTCTCCGTTCAAGTTGGCAGCAAGTTCTACGACCACGGAGGAGAGCAAATCCCTGTCATGGAGGTTTACTTTCATCCGAGCTACACCCCCAAGACCTTGCGACACAACCTGGCAATCATGAGGTTGAAACATGTGCTGAGGTTCGATAAAAGACACGGGAAAGTGAAGAAGATAGGGATTGATCGCAACCCGTGGCCATTGCCATCAAACGTTGATGGCGTCGTTATCGTTGGCTGGGGCGTTAAAACTGTAAGTTTAATCATTTCTTTATTTAATAGTAGCATAGCGTGTGGTATCCGGCAGAGTAGAATAGAACCAACCCTTTACACTCACGGGTGTCGTATAAGGCGACTAATGTCTGAGGCAGAACACCTTGCGCCGTTGTAGACTAGAGAATGGGTAGCAGCGTTTTTTGTTAGTCTTTCATCACTGCGATCTCCAATCCAGCTGCCAAGCGTGGAGATTACGGTAAACTCCTCCCATCATGGGAGAGGCTTATGTCCAGCAGTGGACGTTATGGGCTGTTGTAGTAGTAGTAGTAGTAGCTTACGCCCGCGGCTTCGCCCGCGGCTTCGCCCGCGGCTTCGCCCGCGTGAAGTTCGGTAACTTTTTTGTTTTTCCTGGCTATAATATAATAATAATACTAATGCTAATACCGGTTGCTCGGACCCTGTTCCCAGCGCTGGTGGGCTACTATTTTTTATATTTTTAAATGTTTTTTTATAGTGTTTTATATAGAAATATTTAAAAATGTTCAAAATATGTAATTTATTGAATAAAGGATAATAATAATAAATAGACCCACTGCTGGGCAAAGCCTCCTTCTCGTATAGAGAAAGCGTACTCGTAAAGAGCAAACGATCACCAATCAATGTTCGGTGAATATGCGGATTGGCGATTTCAGTCTTATACTCGTATTAATAAGTTCAGATTTCCTCAGGATGTTTTCCCAAAAGGATGTGATACTTAGAAATTACAGACACCAGCACAAGCTACCCAAAACTGTCAAATTTTCCCAATCAACATTGAGCCAAATGTTTTAGTGATATAGTTGTAAATCTATTAAAGTTTGACAGATTGTAGTAGCTTGATATGCGTGTGACTGTACAATTCGATCTGAAAATATCACTCTAGCACGTGGCCGGATTTAAACTCACAACCTCGTGTATGAGAAGCGCTGGGCCATCACAATATTCAACATTTTTTTCAACAGTTAAAACTGTTTCAGTTTGGCGGCACAGTCGTCACTGCACGGAAGAATAAACTGTCGGTCGCTACCCTAGAATTCTACCCGCTCGATGAGTGTCAAGAAATATATTCCAAGTAAGCTATCATCTATCATAGACTCACGCCTTTTTCACATAGGGTAGGCAGAAACTACAGGACCGATTTTGCTTTCATACATCAGTCTGGTATTTAGCTGCATCCGGTTAGACTAGAAGCCGACCCGAACATAGTTGGGGAAAGGCTACGCAGATAATGATGATGACATCAGTCATTCGTTTGAACCCTTATCCCTAGTCGCTAGTATCCCTAGCCGTGCCCGATCTGGCACGGTGCATTATTATTTTAATTGTGTCTGTAATTGCGGTTATTAAGGTGCCGTACATCAAAAGGAATAAGTAGCCCTTTATAATCACTTTGTGGTCCGTCACGATCAAAGAGATTTAAAAGAATTCGTAAATATTTGAATGTCTTTTGTCAAGATCCTTTTTCTCAGGAACGCGTAAAGGTATAGAGTTGAAATTACATATATTATTATATCAAAACCTCCTGAGGAGCTCGTGGCTAAATAATAACAGCCGCTCGGATCGATCGTTCGTCAGAGACCCAAAAAGTCTGACAACCAGTCTTACCAAGGGGTATCGTATTACCCGGTACTAACTGGGTTGTGGAGGTCAGATAGGCAGTCGCTCCATGTAAAATACTGGTATTCAGCTGCATCCGGTTAGACTGGAAGCCGACCCCAACATAGTTGGGAAAAGGCTAGGCAGATGAAGATTATATATCAAAACCTCGGGTCTACGGTCTCTTGTACGAGTATGTAACTCATCGCGATCAAAAGATGACTGTTTATGTCGCATATCTTACGATTTTACAAAGAAATCAAAACCTATACTTGGTACTTCCCGTTGACCTAGAATCATGAAATTTGGCAAGGAGCAGTGTCTTGCAGCACATAATTATACTGAAAACTGTAAATATACAACCTGTTTTTTTATATCCCATAACTCTAGGGTATGATTGAGACAAAGAAAGAAGCATATCAATTATGTTTTAATCAATCTTTTTTTTAGGGTTCCGTACCCAAAAGGTAAAAACGGAACCCTATTACTAAGACTTCGCTGTCTGTCCGTCTGTCCGTCTGTCTGTCACCAGGCTGTATCTCATGAACCGTGACAGCTAGACAGTTGAAATTTTCACAGATGATGTATTTCTGTTGCCGCTATAACAACAAATACTAAAAACAGAATAAAATTAATATTTAAGGGGGGCTCCCATACAACAAACGTGATTTTTTTGCCGTTTTGTCTAATGTATAGATAATGGTACGGAACCCTTCGTGCGCGAGTCCGACTCGCACTTGGCCGGTTTTTTTCATTTTTCTTACAAAATAATTCGGCAAAG
The DNA here is from genome assembly GCA_905147715.2 of Xestia xanthographa. Taxonomy (NCBI): domain Eukaryota; kingdom Metazoa; phylum Arthropoda; class Insecta; order Lepidoptera; family Noctuidae; genus Xestia; species Xestia xanthographa. The sequence continues at coordinate 2,531,251 of LR990644.1, read as the reverse complement.
TCACGATTATTAACGTAAAACACCTTTACGTGAAATATGACAACGTCGCACTTTCTTAGCTTTAAATATGAATGATTGGTTTGAATTAAAATGAATTACTCGTATTTATCAATGAAACTTAGATACATATTTTATTTTACTATTTATTTTACTGCGAAGTTTGGCGACCTCGCAAAAGTAAAGATTCGTCATACTGGTCACAATTTTTGACCTAATTTAATTATGATTGATGATATCTCCGAAGCTAAGCATTTTTGGAGCAACTATTCTAGGAGTTTTAGTATTATTTTTACCTTCAGAATAAAACCCTAGAGTTGGATACAAAAAAAACAGTTTGTATAGTTTAATAACAACAGAAAAGGGAATTTACTATTACAAAACAAACTCACACTTAGCTGTTTTTTTTTTTAAATATTGTTAAGTAACATTCTTTGTGACATTTACAGGGAATTCGTGACCGACAAAAACTTTTGTGCTGGTTTCTTCTCCAGGGGAGCCGGAGCCTGCAACGTATGTTGATCGAACATTCTTTTACTTTGTCTTTTGATTACAATTTATTAGGTACAGACAGCACATCAAATTACCACAATCTGTCAAATTTCTTTGATAGATTTTAACTTTATTGCTAAAGCATTAGGTGCTGGACTGGTGGCGACTGTACGTCATGCACCTTGAGTTATAAGTCGAGCTACACGATAACTGACAAATGCTTGCACTGACTAGACAGGTCCACTCAAATCTGTGTGGTTCTTTTTTCAAAAGACCATCTCAGACACTAATTGCATAGTCCACATGTGAATTGAGCAAGATTATGTGTGGAGTATAAAAGAGACTACGACCTCTGAGTTTGTTTCGGTTGTTTCTTCTCAGAGTAGTCAGGTACGAAACACCGGCCCCATCTAGTTTTAAAAAAACGGCCAAGTGCGAGACGGACTCGCACACGAAGGGTTCCGTACCATTGACTATATTTAGTATTTGTTGTTATAGCGGCAACAGTAATACATCATCTGTGAAAATTTCAACTGTCTAGCTGTCACGGTTCATGAGATACAGCCTGGTGACAGACAGACGAACAGACAGCGAAGTCTTAGTAATAGGGTTCCGTTTTTACCCTTTGGGTACGGAACCCTAAAAATGACATGTAAAAGTGTTTGTAAAAAAACTACTTGCGAAATAAACATCAATTATCATCATTTATTATTTATCATGCACATATTTAGAGAGAGCAAATGAATGTCGTCCAAACCAAACTAATTTTATTTACCATTAAATCCGTTTCTTGGTGAATTTTACCAATAAGTTATCTGATAGAGTTTACGCCTAATTGTCTGGTTTTCTTTACCTAGTATTTGCCTATTTGTAGTAATACTAAGCGACACCCCGAGGTCCCCGATATTATTGCACTGCTTTTATCTAAACTCTCAGAAATACCTACTTACATAATATCACGCCCTAATCCCCGATGACGACAGAGGTGTACTTAATAGTACAGTTATGTTTTAAGTGCCATTTAATAGGAGGGGCGAACCTATTGACCGAGTCACTGGCCGGCAGTTATATGCTGGTGGCAGTTATTGGCCTGTCCTTTTAGTAATACTTTTTTAAATAAATTATTCTTATTCTTATTCTTATTCTTATTCTTATTCTTATTCTTAGTCTTAGTCTTAGTCTTAGTCTTAGACTTAGTCTTGTCTTAGTCTTATTCTTAGTCTTATTCTTAGTCTTAGTCTTAGTCTTAGTCTTATTCTTATTATTGTTCTTGTTCTTGGGTATCGTATTACCCAGTACTTACTAGGTTGTGGAGGTCAGATAGGCAGTCGCTCCTTGTAAAATACTGGTATTCAGCTGCATCCGATTAGACTGGAAGCCGACCCCAATATAGTTGGGAAAAGGCTAGGCAGATGATGATGATTCTTGTTCTTATTCTTATTGCCACCAACCGGGCACAAATCCAAACTTCGTGGCTGCTACTGAGAAATTTCTGACTTAAAACCCAATAACACTTTGCCCGACCTGGGAATCGAATCCAGAATCTCATGCTCAGGTCGCACTTGCGAACACCAGCCCAACGCGGCAGTGAGAAATAAAACGCTACTTTACAGGCATCATTTAGGCTGAGGGTCTATACTTATTTTCCTTTCAAAAAGCGGTCCCAGTAGGCATATTACGTATCTTTCTGATATCAAGTGACCATCAAGCTTCGGTTGTACACCGGTATACAACCGAATGAATGTAGATATCACTTTACGGTGACTAACAGCCCGGGTACGGTGTAACGACTTTTACGAAAACCACTTCAAACTCAGTTGTCATCAATTTGATATCCACTATGCTTTCATAATCGCAATATTAAAAGTATCGATACGAAAGCGTCTGTGAAAATGAGTTACGGGGACTATCAGCCACGATGACAACCAATGACGCCATATTTGATCGCGACTGGTCGTACATAATACGAAACTAACCTTTTGACAGATGATGGACACTGAGCCCAGTTACTATCATTTCGAGCTGTCAACAGAGATACGTAATAGCCCTACTGGTCACCCAACGTGTTCTGAAGGAAAACATCGTGAGGACCAGCCTGAGAGATATTTCTCGACGGCCTGTAAAGCCAAGTCAGAGCCCATGGGCGGCATAATCTGGCACCAGGTTAGGCACTAACCACACGATAAAGAAGAAGAACCTCTTATTTTGTGTTTTGTAGCATGACGCTGGTGGACCCGGAGTTATAGGCGGAGTCCTCACAGGAGTGATAAGTTTTGGTTCACCGGTGTGCGGCACTGTTGACGCGCCTACTGTCTTCACCAAGCTGGGCTACTACACTGATTGGATCGAGGAAATCATGGAAATGGTGATGTTACAAAAAACCTTAGTTCTACGCACGCAAGTGTTCGCGTAGAGTCGCATCGCAGTGGCTCGTTTGACCGTCTATTAAACATATTATACGAGCATGCTCTTACCAAGTCTATTCAAAACTCCCATTAAGGTTACGGTGAACCACCTTGCTGTTTAATATTCGTATTGCAGCTCTCTTTTATTGTACTAGGGCACCGTTTTTGAAGTGAAAACTTCTTTAGGCGCGTTGAGCACTTTTTGGGTGAAGGAAAAACATTGAACGATCGTCACCTCACATCACGCTTCGTAACACTCGTAGCCAATCAGCTACGGCGTAGCACCACTAAGAGTGTGCGGGGCACAACTCGTAGCAGTGCTACGACTGGGGCAGGGCCTGAGGGGGTTGGGGAAGGGGTGTTGCGGGAGCGGAGAAGAGAGAAGGAGGAGGGGCGTTTGGAGGGGGAGGTGGGAGATGTTTCAAAATATATGGATTCACAAGTTACTTAGTTTTCACTTCTATCGGCAGTCCCCAAATACTGCCCCGCCTTTTTCTTTTCGCGTAAGAATAGACACAGATATGCACTAACTTTAGTATACTTTAAAAAGTCGTAAGGGAGAACTTTTTATGATATAATTATGAGTATTACTAATTAATACTTTTTGTTAATAGATAAATATAATCATCTTCAAATTATTGTTTTAAATCTGTCTTGGTCGTATACTTATTAGCAAAATGCAAATATTGTTATACTAGTTTTAAGTTTACATAATGTAACTGTTTGCTGTTCCTTATAATAAAAAAAAAAAAAAAATTACACACATAGTCAGTCTTTACACAGGCTTTCTCTTTTTTTCCAGATGGGAAATCATCAAATGACTCCTCCCGCTCTGGGCGGAGCAGATGGGAGTTTCAGACTTTTACTGACTTAAACCCATCTATGTTCCTTCTTAGCCCTTTATGTTTCGGGGCCGCGGTATCTCTTTCGAACAGTCCCGCAACCCCGACAGGCATCGGTCCTTGCGGACCCCGTCCTTTTGCTGACATCTCTTTGAGGCGCGGAACACTCCTGCACCGTCGACACGGTCTGTCGTCATAAGATGGATGGACGGCGAGCTAACCCATAGCTCACCGTCCACAGGCCCGACACAGGCATACCCTCATTTAGAGGAAGCAAGCCACAATCGACGACAAAAGCCTAGCACAGACCCTTATTGTATTATAGAGGTATTCATTCCTTAATTTTCTTTAACAGGAAGTACCAACAGTCAATCAGCAGACCACACTCCGAACACTCAATCTCCCGACGTTCCGTTTACCTCCTGTTACTAAGAGAACTACAATGAAAATCACGCCTATTGTAAACGGAAAACCATTTGAAAAACCTTCTCAACCTGACGTTCTCAGGACGAATGATGAAAAACATGAGTTTAGAGAATTTCTTGAAACGTTTTTTGAGGAGAATAAAGAACAGGAAACTCTAGAAGAGGAAACAGAAGAAGCAACAGAATCTTCGTATGAAAGTGAAGTAATAGATTTTCCGTATGAAACTCAAAAAGTAACAAATTCCCCAGATAAAACTCAGAAATTAAAAGAAATACATAAGTTTAAACCAATCTTAAGAAATAAACCTATAACAGCTAAGGAGAAAGAGATTAAACCATCATCAACCAAACCAAAAAAGAAAATAGAACGTAAAGAAAAAAATAAATGGTCAGCAGAATCGCAAAGTCAGTCAGAAGATGATTCAGAAGATAAAACTACTTCTATACAACCTAGTACTACTTTCGAAAGAGAAAAAAGTACTTTATTATATAGTGAATATGACGAAAAAATTCCATCACCGCCAGGGGTTGATCTTAAAAAAGAAGCAAGTACTAGCCAAGACACAGAATTTGATGAAGCTATAGAAAGTCTTATAGATACACTTAACATAGACTTTGAATCTAAAGGAAGTTCCAAGAAAAAAGACGTTGAATCTAATCCTGATTTGACTGACCGAAACAAACACAAAGGAAAGAAAAGAGAAAAAACACAAATTGAAGTTAAACTTAAAAAAAATAAACATAAAAGTGATTTAAATAAAAGAGGTGATAGAGAACATTATAGTAAAAAAGATGACAGTCGCGAAGATGAACGGGACGAAGAAAAAGGTTCCAATGAATACAAAAATGAAAATGAGCAAAGCGATAATAACCCTAAACCTGTCCCAAAAAATTATAAGGAAAGTTATAACACTGACACTCAGGACAATGAAGACAGTGAAGAAATCGTACAAACGGTTCACAAGAATAATAAAAATAAACATCACAAAACAAGAGTTAAAGACAAAAAAAGTGATGATGATAAAACAGGTGATAAAGACAAAAAAAGTGAAGAAGACAAAACAGCCGAGGAATACAAAACCTTAAGTATCCCATCCGAGTTATCGGAGCAAGAAAATTCAAGTAGTAATGATACTGACAAGCTTATTGATATGTTAGAATATGAAGATATTTTTAAGCTGTTATCAGGTAGAGGAATTGAAAGATAAATGTATTGTATTGATAAATACACTCGGAGAAGCAGATATCGATGCGTAACCTGTCATCATGAATTATGTTTAGGCCCTACTAACAAACATTTTATATTCGCTAAATATAAAATCGGTATATGACATTTTACAGATTACCAACATCCTGTGTGACTATGACTGTGTGAATACCCTCAAAATTAATTGACTTTGATTACATAATATTTTTCAGTGACTCAAGATACAATTTTGAAGGACAATAATGTAACGTTTTTCAAAATCAAAATAGTTAAAATTTAATAATAAAGAAGTTTGCATTCAATAATCTACCCTTTTTTCGCACTAAACCATTTACAGCCATATAACCGTTTCAATTTCAAAAATCAAAAGAACTGTCATGTCATTTTGTCAATCGTTTGAACGAAAATGTCGTTGCTAACGTTAAATAGAAAATCTTATTCGTCGTTTTTAATAAGAGGAAGGAGAATTCACGGTAGATGCAGGATCGGGAATCGCGACTGGGTGGGGTTCGGCGTCAATGGCAGTGCCAACTACAAAGATGACGCCCACTTCCCGTTCCCTGCCATCAGGTTCAAAGAAAATACCAGAGATATTTGTGTATGTATGAACATTTTGCTTTGCATTTTTTGTAGCTGAACAGGCAATGGACACGCCGTATAAGCCGAAGAATCAATGACCGTTGCGGTAGACGTACTCTTGAGTGGAAACCGCGAACCGACAAACGTAATGTAGGATGCCCTCAGGCTAGGTGGAGCGACGATCTTCGCAGAGAGGCTGGTAGCAGCTGGACGAGAGTTGCTGAAAATGGAGTTAGTTGGTGCGTAATCGGAGAGGCCTTTGACCAGCAGTGGACTGCTTTAGGCTGATAATGAAGATGATTAACATTTTGCCAATATTCACATTCACACATATTCTTTGCTGAACTGCTTTTCATCTTTTGAAAAATAAACAGTTTGAAGAGGTACGGAGAAGTGGTTCTGACCAGTTCTGGAGGCCATGAATTACAACCGCAGGCCCAGCACAGGATGACCTAACTACCAGGTAAAAGTCAAGGGGATCCGCTGTACTATTTGGAAAGCAAAAGACTAGTAATTGTTGTGGCGTAACTGACTAATCGTTGTTGTGGCGTAACTGACTAATCGACGACCCGAATGGCGCAGCGGTAGTGAGGCTGCCTTACGTTCTTAGGGTCCCGGGTTCGAATCCCGGTCGGGGCAAATGTTTGTGTGATGAGCATGGACATTTGTTTCCGAGTCATGGATGTTCATATGTATAATAAGTATGTATTTACAAACAAAAAGTATCGTATATGTATGTATCAACTATCTGGTGTCCACGATACAAGCCTTTGCTTAGTGTGGCACTGGATGGCGCTGTGTGTAATGTCCAGCAATATTTATATTTATTTATTTATTTAATAAGAACTTCTAGTTCTTATTGTGCAATTAACTCTTCGGTTCGTAGAGTATCCCCAATTTTATACGCTTATAGGTTATCGATTGCGTCTTTGGCTTAGTGGTCGCAAGGTCCAAGCAAAGTGTTGGTACTTCATTTCCATGATAAAATTTCAGTAGCCCCGGCAGTAGCTTAGGGTTTAGAACTAAGCAAGGTGTGGCTTGTCACCATTACACACTCAGGGAAACGACATAACAACGACGAATAACATAATAACGACGACATAGAGACTGCACGTTCCACCAGGGCCGGCAGTCTCGACATAGATAGTGACAAATTCGCTAACTTTCGATCGCCGATTACTAACGAATAAATTCGGTTGCAATAATTATGTTTGGAAGAAACGCATCTTGGACGTTGAGAGTAGCGTTACTAGCAAGCATCATCATTGCAACCCAGTTTATTCGTTAGTAATTAGCAATCAAAAGTTAGTGAATTTGTCGCTATCTATGTCGAGACTGCCTACCCAGGGTTTAAACAACACTGTGGCAAGGCTATCCAATCTCTTGGTTTTGTTAAGAGGCAGGCAAATAGGTTTAAAGACAGGAATGCTATAATTACTCTATATTATTATTTTGTACGTACTAAACTAGAATGAGCTGGTATGGGATCTGCATTAGCAAAAATATAAAATCACTAGCGACCTGCCCTTGCTTTGCACAGCGCCTCCTTTCAGGTCCATAACTATAACTAATGAAGCCTATATTTTAAGTTAGGCGTCTAGCAGTAGAGCGGTGAAAACTGCGTTCAAATCCATGCAGTTTTTGCATGATATGCGTACAAACATACAGACAAAGACAAAAATAAAATGTGAACTTATTTTGGCCTCTGTGGCTCTAATAAAGACCCCCATATATATATTTTTTTTTTCAATATCTTCAATGTACAGGCATCAGCCTTTTTATTATTATGTATGGATATTAGAACGAGCCAACGAAAATTTGCCCACTACCTATAGAAAAAATATATGGGTACTACCCCTACTAGCATCCGTCTCTGTTTGCTGCGGTGCTGCCGCGATTTTAGTGCGCCCCTATCTACTACTCCAAAACATAATCGACGAGGCCACTACTCTACCTCGCGGTTCATTATTTGCTCCGGACCGGCTGTGGCGGTCGCGGGTCTGTGTCTCACGGGCCCTGTTTGCGGGCTCCCTCTATGCATACCCAGAGTGGTCAAATGCCCACACCCTAGGCGATGAATCTGTTAAACGCCCGGATTGCTCAGGAACCGAATTTTAATGATGTTACTATGGCTGACTAGCTATGTGTAATTATTATATGAAGTTTTTTTAGTGAATGTTATATGGTTGGCTTGCTGCAGGCTTTGGTGCAAACTGCAAATGCAGCAAGTAACTGTTATGTATGTATAATAAATAAACTTCCAGGCACTTCGCGAGAAAGAGAAAGGCGACTGGCGAATGCTTTGCTGTGAGGAGAAGAAGGCCTTATACCGGGCATCCTTCTGCCAGACCTTCGCAGAGTTCCAGCACCCCACAGGCCAGTGGAAGGCGATCGTGGGGGCTGGGCTGTTCCTGTGCTCTTTCACTTTCTGGGTCTTCATCTTCATGCATTATTACGGTAGGTAACCTAACCATAGACTCAGGAAACGAAAAAAAATCCTCCCGATCGCATTACGATCAATCTAAAAGGAGATTAACCAAATACACGTCTAAATACAAGTTTTTAATCTAAGATTTTTACTTTAAACACCTCCCCCGTCTTATTCAATCCATGCATCAGCACAATGTTTTGAGCGCGTTACTGATTGAGTTTTACCACAAAACATGATTTTTCACCCAAAAAAAAAAGTAACGTAAGTTACTTAGTTGGATATTGTACAGAATGCTTGATTTACGGCTTCGTGAAGAGACTTTACACCCTGTATGTTCCTTTACTTTCTGTTAAGGATTAGAATAATAATATAGAATCTAGTAACCCTTCACAAAGAACAGTTATGTAGTCTTGTGAGGCCAGATGTACAAAAAAACATGGATGAAGAGAACAGAACTTATTAATCGTAAGAGGTCGTAAACTGTAGTGTCTGCAACTTTCCATGGGGTTAGCCCTAAAATTCCTTGCGCGTTGGGCTGCGATTAAACCGACAAACACCGATTAGAAATCAGGTCTGTATGACCAGAATTGTCTTAAATACTTTTAAGAATTATAAGCTACTTTGAATTTGAACGACTGTTTTAATTATTCTCTATTCCTTTATTCTTTAAGATTTATGCGAGAGGTAAAATGACTGACAGGACTAGGCTCACATGAAGCGATGTAGCGCTGGATTGTGCATGTGACAACGTGGTTTGTTTCAGTGTGGGAGCCTCTACCAGCCAGTCTATCGAAAGCATCGCAGAAGGTACAACTACGGAGAATGCTAGAACTTCGCGTCAATCCCATAGATGGACTCTCTTCCAAATGGGACTATGACAATGACCGATGGAAGAAGGTAAATCATTTAGAACATGCGCATCTTTATATCAAAAATCATGTGTCATTATGTTCGTACACGCTAATCTCCAAAATCACCCAAGCGATTTCATTGAATGTTTGTGCATGTGTATGGTTGGTTTTAGCTTGAAAGATAGGATAGTTTTGGACCCGATAGGTAGCGTTGTTGTCGCATATAAATCTTGATGTTTTATCATTATCATTGCACCCGCGCGAAGCAAGGGCGCGTCTCTAGTAATATTATTTATGGAGAAAGAGTGAAGGAGAGGCAAACCAAAGAAACAATTTATGAATTTTGTGAGAAATGATAGGAGAGAAAAGGGAGTGGATGATAGCGTGAAGGTTGACCGAGGAGAATGGAAGAGGAAAACGTGTTTTGTGGACCCCAAGTAACAGTGTGAATAAGTGCACATCCAGTACCTTTGAGGAGGCACCGTACATTTGGTGAAAGCGTCACGATATCCCGCGAAATTATTTTTTTCTCATATTTTTCTGCAATTTGTAGGTCAATGTAAAGATTTATTTTGATTATTACTATGTGATTTTCCAGGATTATAATCATTAAATCGTCAATACAACCCTCAATAGTTCATTGAATCCCACTGAATAATTTTCTCATTTAAAATAGTCATCATCATTGCTATTCAAAGCTCAGTGGTGCAAGCTCAATATCAATAGAACACAAAAAAATAAACAAATAATTAAAATGGCAACAAAATAACTATTAATACTAATTACTACTTTAACCAGTTTCAATTAAATTTTGTATTGAATTATTAAACTAAATTAATTAAACGAATTTGATGAAAAATTTGTTTGAAAAACATTAAGTAGGTACCACATTTTGTGGTAAGTAATTTTTTAATTATTTGTTTATTATATTTTTTGTGTTCCCTCATTGATACTGAACCTGCCTCTGTGCTATGACTGGCAATTTAATTAGCATCCAATATAATACCTTAAGTTTAAGATAAGAAAGAGAAGACCATTGCCCAGCACTGGGACATAAAACAGACAATATTTCGTGGGCTTTGGAAGCCCCTTGCGGGGACGATCTGTCATGTCTGTGGTATTTCCTATATTATCGGCTCTCAGACGCGCGCACGTCCGTTCACTCCCGAAGCTCAAAGCTAAGTGACTGTACGCGACGAGAGACGACACAATGCTTCCCTCTCTTTCACCCACAGACACTACAATGTCAAAAGACTAGAATCAAAATAATTCGAGTTCACCTTATTAATGCTATGTTTTTTTCTTTTCAGTGACAATGCTGAGTTTCGCGTATTTTATAAAGCTAAACAAGCTGTTTCCTAGGATAAAGACGTAGAAATAGGGCAGTCAACGCGAAGTCAAGATAGCAATATAATAATTATGTTTGTAAGACAGATAAGCCTACAAAGATTCTGCACGATGCCTAACATTCTAAAAGATAGTTTGGAAAAAGACGCTATTTAAAGCATAACATTTTGTAAATGAAAAATAAATGAAATAGGTATTTCCACCCAACGTTTTCTAACAATGTCAAACAAATTTTTGTACAGACGCGAGCACATCAAGCTACTACAACACACTGGAGAATGCAGAACCGGTTCTGTTTTAAAGAACCGGGATTTTCGGGACTTTCAGGCTAAAAACCGGGATTTCCGGTACTTTCGATACTTTAAGTGTGATTTTGTATGTAGTAGAGTTGAAAGTGCTGAAACGGAGAAAGTAAAAGAAATGCTAAATAACAGAACAAAATTAAAACATTTTTGCATCAAATCAAATAAAACGTTTTGTTTCTGATTTTATCTATAAATATATTAAAATCGTAAAAATCCAAATCGAAGTTTCAAAATGGCGCAAAAATGTTGCTCAACTCTTCTTATAGGCGTCTTCGAATGTTAGGCCATAATTATTTTATCACGCTACTTACCTACTTAATAATTCTTGCACCCTCTTAGGGTGAGCAATATTGCATTTCTAGAGTCACTCCAAACTGTGTTACTTTTTAATTTTGTTTCTTCGACGCATCTTTTCGCTGATCATGATAGTTCTAGATTTTTTATTTTTTTCGGGAAAACGCTGTGAGGAGTGCAGATTCAGGCTAATATAATATCTCCTAATACAAATGGATGTCCACTTGCCAAAATATATACAAAATGTATGGCCTTCTGTTAATATTTGCTGGATTTCGCTGATCAGTACTTGTGTTCTTTTATCTGCTTGTTTTTTTACAATATTTTGTATGGGATTTGCAGCCATCGGCAATTTCTGTACAGATTTTCGAAACAGTATTCGCAGATTTTCAGACTCCACAAATGTCCGTAAAGGATATCCGTCCATTGCTGACATTCGGGAAAAAAAATTCTAAACGGGAAGTCATCATCATTTCAGCCGAAAAACGTCCACTGCTGACATAGGCCTCCCCCAAGTGTCGCCACATTGAACGGTCCCGTGCGACTCGCATCCAGCGGATTCCCGCAACCTTCACCAGGTCATCGGTCCACCTAGTGGGAGGCCTTCCAACACAACGTCTTCCGGTTCGCGGTCGCCACTCCAGAACTTTTCGGCCCCAACGGTCATCCGTTCTGCGAGCAATGTGCCCTGCCCACTGCCACTTAAGTTTGGCAATTTTTCGGACTACGTCGGTAACCTTGGTTCTCTTGCGGGTGTCTTCATTTTTTATTCGATCGTGCAAGGAAACTCCGAGCATAGCTCTCTCCATTGCCTTTTGGGTGACTTTCAGCCTTCTAATGAGGCCCATTGTGAGCGACAACGTTTCGGTCCCGTATGTAGTCACTGGCAACACGCACTGGTAATAGATTTTCGTCTTGAGACACTGTGTTAAGTTCGGTTTTCCACCAACTTTCAAGAGTTCGCGGAGGAAACGCGAAGTATCTTATCCTAAAAGTACCGAAAGAACCGGGAAACTCAATTCTTTATTGGATTATTTGGTTTTGAAATTTCCGGTTCCTAAAACGGCGCAAATTTCCAGGATTTCCCGGTATTTTCGGTTTCGGGATTTCCCGAATTTTCACTTCAACACACACTACAATTTTATTCAATAGTTTTTCAACTTTATCGCTAAATTATTAGGTTCAATATTGATTGAGCAAATTTGTCAGTTTCGGGTAGCTTGATGTGCTGGCGTCTGTACCAATCCTTTCACAGTTGTGTTAAAGTCACGGTGATATTAAATTTATTCTTGTTACAACACTGACAAGTTGTCAAAATTACAGATATTTACTGTCGTTACAATAAATTCAAATTCAAATTCAAAACATTTATTTCAGACTTTTCGGTCCATAGAGTGTTAGTAGTACATCAAGATGACTTAAAACTATGTTAGTACGACACAAATACAGCAAATAATAGAATACCAGTCAGCCTACAATATGTGCAGCCCAATCCAATGCCTCCAAACAGGACTATGGACGTAGTCTGCAATTACCCTCAGGTAGCTGTTGGGACTGCCCCTCACCCTTCGCATCAGCGATGCTGCTCTTTTACGTATAATGGCGTGAAAGCCATCCACTTGAGCTTCAGCAAACATCGCTGACGCACTGCAGTAGCGAGGCAATCCCATCAGCAACCTGAAAGCATTGTTATATTGGACCCGCAGGGCACTGACGGTTCGCTGCGTGTAGCTAGTCCACAGACTACACGTATAAAAAGACTGGCAGTATGCCCTAAACAATGTCTTCTTTACCGCATAGGAACATCGGGTAAATCTGCGTGCCAGCATATTACAACGAATCGTCAGCGCCCTACGTTCCCTCTCTATATCTGCTTCGTCGGTCAGGTCCTCATTTACAACATGACCTAGGTACACAAATTGCGTAACTCTTTTTAGTGCCTCCCCCGCTAGTATCACGGGCGGAACGTGAGAGGGACTCCTACGCCCAGCCCGAAACACCAGCAGCTCACTCTTCTTGACATTGTATGCCAGGCCATGAGTCTCCGCAAACACCTCACACACGCTAACCAGTTTTCTCAAGGCACTGATCGATGGGCTCAACAGCACCATGTCATCAGCGTAACTAATGTTATTAACTATTTTACCAATAAATAATAAAGCTGCTTTTGGCTTGCTGATGTCAGACGCCAAATAATTGTGGACGGACTGTAGGTTTATTTGTTCATTCAATAATGCGCAATTGCGCATACATGTGATTCGTGGTCAGTGTCGTGCAGGTGGCGCAGTGGCGCCGCTAGTTCCGTTGTTATCCGCTCTGTGAAGGTTCGGCCAAACCGGTACGGACATATCTCGCGAATATTAGGCACTGACATACACTAGGCTCATTTACGGAGACGCGGCATATATTCAAACATATTAAATATAGAATTGACATAAATTCAAACATATGGGCGATGTATGAAAGCGTTTACGGGGCAGCGATTGCTTGAAATGCTGTGTTACTTGCGGCAAATCCCGCAGATGACATTGCCGCGTTGCATGCGGCTCTTATTATGACCAGCTAGTTTCCAATACTCCATTAACCGAGTAGCAGCGTGATGCCCACCGCGAGCAACGCTAAGGCCCGGTCTCCACCAAAGCGGAGACGAGACGTGTGGAGGGGAGAGGACAAGTGGAATCAATCAAATCTATCACATTCATTCCTAAATCTCTCAATCCACAACGCGTCTCTCGTGTCTTTTGTGATTAGTTGAAATCTTGCACCGTTGCAAGCCCCCGCCCCGCTCCTCTGCTAAGCGACTACTCTGTAAATGCGCCCAGGGTCCACGCCCGCTGTCCGTGCCAGTTTGACCGAACTTAGTGTAGTACTCGCCAGATGCTGGTAGATTTGTTAGTATTTTGTTTTTGTTAAGTTGGTATTTTGCTGGTATTTTTAACTAATAAAATAATGTTTTCATTTTTTTGTTTTATTCTTTAACCCTATGAATTACACTACACCGTACCTACATGCAAAGAGAGAAAGGAAGAGGAGGCCTCTGTGTCTCAACATAGATACATACATGAACGTCTGCAGAGTAGGTATGTCAGTCACACAATATGGACATGGCGGCTTTCATTTGGAAGCTACTGGACTTCTGATTGGAACACTGGGTGATAGCTATCTCCTTGTCAACTGTCTGTGGGTGGGGTACGGATGCCCTCCGTTTGAGGAAAACGCAGAGTTGTCTGTCATGCAAGTCCATGAATAAAGTTAGAGGCCAAAGATGCTGTAGCCACAAGTACCTTCTCATGTAACAAATAAAAGTACGCAAATAGCTGGCATGCCAGTGAACAAAATACACCCGTTATTCTGACCCACACCACACCCGTCATTCTGACACACACAATATTTTTGTGTACTTATGTCTACCGTCGACGTACATAAAATGCTTATATGTATACATCACTCCCGACCCGTCGTTCAACTGCGATGTCCAACTGGTTGTACTACGGAGAAGTAAATTTACCCATGGTTCAACTCTTTTTTCTGATATTTATGATTATGACCCGTAGTTCAACGGTGGAATTATGTCCAACTGGTTGGACCACGGGGATAGGATGATCGTGTAAAACAAATGAACGTCGTTAAGTGATCTGACAACGATTGCGATTGTAATAACCTCCTTCTTTTTTAAGTCGGTTAAAAAATGGGTGCAAGTGATTGGTGCAATAAAGATGTTAATGAAGTGAAATAATAAACATTTATTTATTGACATATCCCCAGTAATTTCTTAGCAAAACCACCAGCCTTTTATACTACCCATCGATCGTGTGTCGGAACATAACGTGACACCCACAAACCCACACTGTTCACGCTGTATATCTGCACTCTCACAGAGAAGACACCTGTGTTCTAGCTGTGGGGTTGGGAACGAAACAGGGTAATAAAGCTTATATTATACTTACTTTACAGATAGAAACTAAGTACAAAACAGAGGATTTAAGCATAATAATTGCTCCATGATGCAATCTGAACGACTTCTTGCTCAGCCACTACAAACAAGGTCAGGGAGTTCTTTGCCAGTTTTTGTAATATATTATTTTACACTTTTTACTTGGCTACAAGGAAACAGCTTGACAGCAAACTCCGTAGCATGTCTGGCTCATCGGTCGTAAGTCACCGTTGACCATCATCATCTGCCTAGCCTTTTTCCCAACTATATTGGGGTCGGCTTCCAGTTTTACCGGATGCAGCTGAATATTTTTTTTTTTTTTTTTTTTTGTCACCGTTGACCGATGCCAGTAAAATGGCCATCTACAAAACTATATTATAGCCTGTATGGACTTACGTTATACTGGGGCACAGCCAGCCATTGTAATATCGAATTACTTGAAAGTTTTCAAAGCAAAACAATGAGAGCCATGTTCAACATACCACCACACAAGCAATAAATATGTGAACCTAGATTTTAATTTGCGAACTGTTGAGGAAGAGATTGAGTCAAACAGCAACAATTATCAAGCCAGATTGGACCGACATGTAAACAGTTTAGCCGCCGAACTGCAGGGATAGGGCAGTCTAAGATTCTCTCGCCTCAAGAGAAATAGTATACCAGAACTAGCGAATAGATTCGCAGACAAAAAATGAGGATCGCACCACTGGGTGTATGACTCCGCTGAAGACACATACTGGTGAAAATCTGACAGCATCTTAGATTATTGTTTGGAACAAACAGACTAAAAGGCATCCATCATACATTAAAAAAAAACTTTAAAGGTTCCATAGTCCTGACAAGGATTTTTTTTTGTCGTCTGCCTCATCCTGTGGGGTATCGTTGAATAGGTCTTTTGAAATGACTTATTTATGTTATTAATAATCAAGAAGCAATGAGGAGCTCGTGGCTAAATAATAACAGCCTAATTTCAATAAATTATTTTGATTCATAAAGATTTCAAAGCCTAATTACGCAGTCAATACGTTAGCGATTAATGTAATCCAATAGTGCAATTCTATGATAATTTATTAGTTCCTACGATTACTTACCGAACACCGAACTAATTAGTAAGACAATGTAATGTGCGCCTCATTACCATTCTAATTGATTCGTTTTTATTGTTTTGATGGCGACAGAATAAGTATATGAACAACTCAATTACCGAAATGCACGTGTGCTTTAAACCTCTGTTTATCCCTGGGAGGGTGTACAAGCGTGATGTTACGCAGATGTGAAATCAAAATAACGTCTAAAATAGTACGATAAAAACTCAAAAACTCAAAAAACTCAAAGCATTTATTTCAATTAGACCATTACGGCACTTTTGAAAGTCAAAAATACAAAAAAGAAAATCAAAGCTACAGTCCCAGTCACAAGGCATATTAACTTGAGAAAGTACTGTAGTTGCCCATTCCCTAGCGTAGATCTCTATGGAGAAGAACGGGCAAGAAACTCCATGGACACTCTTTTAAAATCAAAATATTGTTACAAAATCTTGGTTACATCATTAATTTTGAGATTATACATATATGTGAGAACGATGTAGAAAGACGTGCACACTAAGAGCATCCAGAGTAAAAGATTAGATCAAAAATTTATGAATAAAGTAATTAAAATGAACCTTGGCAGCTAAGAGATGACCAGTCCCAACTGACAGATAATAATCAATAACCTCCATCTGCAATGTCTCAATCATTGTTTTTTTAGTATTTTTCTACCTTTGAAACATTTGGCAACTGATAAAATGTATAACACGTAGCTTGTAGCATCACGTAGCATGTAACCGTAGCACGTACCACGCGTAGCGCGTAGCGCGTAGCGTCGTAGGGGGTGGCGATGGCGGTGCCTTGCGGCGTCGGCGTCGTTGCAAAAGGAGCATGGGCAAAAACGCGTGAAACAAGTTTGACACGTTTTCTAATTTTGTTTTTTTTTTTAGATGGCCGAGAAATCATCCAAAAAACGGTCCGAGGAGAAAACTTTACCTCGCAAAATCAGTGGTGATGGGATGATTTTCTAGAAGATGGTGAACTGTTCATTTTTGAATAAGTTTTTATGTTGATTTTCTTAAACTAGTAGTAAGTCGATATTAAGAAAGAAAACTAAGTTATGTTAGGACAAAATGTATTTTTTACTGATAAAATTTATCTTTCTCAAACTTAAACTTAAGTAAAATAACATAAATACCATAATGTAAGTACCTTTTAATGAGAAATAAAATTATTATTTTGCAACAAATATGTTTGGCTTCTTCACACACAATCAGGTCACCCCCTTGAACTAACCTTATGTAGGCACCGTTTAGATGAGGATTTCAATTCATATGTACTTTCTTTCTTTTAGTTCTACATAGATTCTGCCTAAAATAAGTACATATATATTTAGCAATATTATTAGTCTTTTCGTATAGCTTGATAGTCCAGTTATGATCAAAACCGTTTATCAAGTAGATAAGGGTATAAAATTAATATCGAAATAACGATTTCTGAATAATGTTCGAACTGACCCCAGCCTACACAATCCCATATCATGGTGTAATGGTAGCAAGACTATTTTACAATAAAAATTACCGACTTCCAATAAAAAACTCAATATGGGACCGCTGCGCATGCTTCCACTACCTAATGAAAAAATAATCACTTAAATCGGACCACATAACACGGAACTCGTTGGTCTCGTGGTCGCAAAAGGCTACTGCCGAGCACAGAATCTTGAGTTCTATTTCCAGGTCAAGCAAAGTGATATTTGGTTTTTCCATCAGGAATTAATTGTCTCTCAATCCCAGCCTCCAGTCTAGATTGTTGCTCGTTTCATAGCAAATACTTAATGCCGTTCTAACCCTAAAATTAGCAACTCTATTTGTGGTGGTTCAAACTTCGTTTGAAATACTGTTAGAATAAAGATCTATAATCAGCTTGCACTACGGTTGTTATGTCAGTCACGACCGAATAGTGCGAAATGAGTGGTTTTTTGCGATTTACAAAAAATCTATTGATTGGACTAAAAAAATAAAACACATAAGACCTGCTTTATAGTTAGTTCAGTTAGTATGCAAAGTTTCATGATCTAATTTGAAGTACTTTTTGAATACCAGCGGTTTATTGTTAGCTTTGGAGATAAATTTGGATTTTTTTTCTATCGAGATAAGTTTATGGAATCGTGTTTTCGACACACATATTACTTAGCATTAATCCTCAAATCTAAATATATAAAAGAAGAAACTGACTGACTGACTGACTGACTGACTGATTGACTGACTGACTGACTGACTGACTGACTCATCTATCAACGCACAGCCCAAACCGCTGGGTCTACAGATTCCAAATTTGGCAAGTTGGTTCCTTATGTGGTCTAGGGGTGCACTAAGAAAGGATTTTTCAAAATTCATCCCCTAAAGGGGTTAAACGGGGCTCCAAAGTTTGTATGGGGAAACAAGATTAGTTAGACTATTTTATTCGGAACTTCACAGAAGTGCTCCTATTGATAAATGAGTAGAAACGGGTTTCAAGTTTTTCCAGAATTCAACCCCTAAGAGGGGGAAATGGGGTGGCAAAGTATAAAAATCAATGCACAGCCCAAACCGCTGAGTCTAGAGATTCCAAATTTGGCAAGTAGGTTTCTTATGTGGTCTAGGGGTGCACTAAGTAAGGATTTTTCAAGATTCAACCCCTAAGGGGGTTAAACGGGAATCCAAAGTTTGTATGGGTAAAACAAGATTAGTTAGACTATTTTATTCGAAACTTCACAGGAGTGCTCCTATTGATAAATGAGTAGAAACGGGTTTCAGGTTTTTTCCGAATTCAACCCCTAAGAGGGGGAAATGGGGTGGCAAAGTATAAAAATCAATGCACAGCCCAAACCGCTGAGTCTAGAGATTCCAAATTTGGCACAAAGGTTTTTTACGAGGTTTAGGGGTGCATTAAGAAAGGATTTTTCAAAATTCACCCCCTTAGGGGTTGGAACGGGAGTCCAAGGATTACGTGGGGAAATAAGATTAGTTAGACTACTTTATTCGAAACTTCACAGGAGTGCTCCTATTGATAAATGAGTAGAAACGGGTTTCAGGTTTTTTCATAATTCAACCCCTAAGAGGGGGAAATAGGGTGGCAAAGTATAAAAATCAATGCACAGCCCAAACCGCTGAGTCTAGAGATTCCAAATTTGGCACAAAGGTTTTTTACGAGGTTTAGGGGTGCATTAAGAAAGGATTTTTCAAAATTCACCCCCTTAGGGGTTGGAACGGGAGTCCAAGGATTACGTGGGGAAATAAGATTAGTTAGACTACTTTATTCGAAACTTCACAGGAGTGCTCCTATTGATAAATGAGTAGAAACGGGTTTCAGGTTTTTTCATAATTCAACCCCTAAGAGGGGGAAATGGGGTGGCAAAGTATAAAAATCAATGCACAGCCCAAACCGCTGAGTCTAGAGATTCCAAAGGACATGGTTTTTTTTGGTACTTTATTCTGAGAAAATCTAACCACTGTAAAGAAAATTAACACAGATAATACTGCACAATAGACTGCCTAATCTCAAGTTCCAAGCTGAAAATCGCCTGCATTTTCGAGAAAATAATGTCCAAAGATCTACTATTTAGTGTAGATGTAGAGAAGTTTTAATAATGTCAATAGATGGCGCTGTGCTGAGTTTGGGCCCAATTCTAATTTATGATTACAAATATGCACTGGTGGTATTCTTATCTCTCTAATATAGATGATGCACTCTATTTTTGCACCGAATAATACACTGAACAGAACGCACGCAGTCAAATCACTAACTGTCTCAACTCTCTGACGGACTTATCTATTGTGACATTGACATCTAGCTTTTTTCAAATGTCATTCAGCGCAGCGAGTTACGAATTACGCTGAATGCATTCTTAAGTATATTTGCTCAAAGCACAAACATGTCGGTAGGTACACCTTGTTTTTCATTTTTATTCCTCATTATATTCTCGTAACCATTCTTATTACTTTGATTACCAAAAATGCGTTACAGTACGACCGGATGGTCACAATTCTTAGTTAGCGCTGGGATAGGATAGGAACGTAAAACACGGTGTTACCAAAATCTACCTGTGTTGCATTGTGAACTAAAAATAAAAAACTTCAAAAATGAATATCTTTATTTTGCAGGATATTTACGTGATAAGGATTTAGTTAAGTTAAACTATATTTTATCCTCTTCCGATTAATACAGTAAAATCTGTGGTTGCGTTCAATTTGAATAAAGTACCAAGCTCCATACTAATTCAGTCTTGTCCTTTGGCACATAGGTTTTTTACGAGGTTTAGGGGTGCATTAAGAAAGGATTTTTCAAAATTCACCCCCTTTGGGGTTGGAACGGGAGTCCAAGGATTACGTGGGGAAATAAGATTAGTTAGACTACTTTATTCGAAACTTAACAGGAGTACAACTATCGAAAAATGAGTTAACGTTTGTGATTCAGTTTTTTTTTCAGAATTCAACCCCTAAAGGGGGAAATGGGGTAACAAAGCCAGAAATTCAACATAAGTATTGTTTTTATGGTGAATTGGGTCGGGAGTATTACAAAAACAACGATTTTAAGATTTAATGTGGCAGACCTGAAATACTACCATTCCCTGTTGGGGTGCGATGGGGTTGAAATGTCTAAAAATCAATATGGGTGTCGATACCGAGATTATCAGGGGTGCTGATTACGAAAATGGCATTTATTTTGAGATCCAGATGATAATGATTGTGATTACGATGATGATGATTGTGATAATGATGACGATGATTGTGATGATGATGATTTTGATTACGATGATAATGATTGTGATTACGATGATGATGATTGTGATAATGATTGTGATTACAATGATAATAAATGTGATAACAATGATGGTGATTGTGATAGTGATTGTGATTGTAATGGTGATTGTGACAGTGACGGTGATTGTGATAGTGTCGGTGATTGTGATAGTGTCGGTGATTGTGATGGTGATAGCGATGGTTGTGATAACGAGGACGGAGATTGTGATGATGATTATTGTGATTAAGATGATAATGATTGTGATTACGATGATAATGATTGTGATAACGTTGATGGTGATTGTGATAGTGATTTTGATGGTGATTGTGATGGTGATGGTGATTGTGATGGTGATTGTGAAAGTGGCAGTGATTGTGATGGTGATAGCGATGGTGATAGTGATTGTGATTGTGACAGTGATGGTGATTGTAATAATGATGTAGATTATTGTGATTACTATGATAATGATTGTGGTTGAGATAGTGATCATGATGATTGTGATTAAGATGATAGTGATTGTGATTACGATGATAATGATTGTGATTACGATTATAATGATTGTGATGACGAGGATGGAGATTGTGATGATGATGATTGTGAATACGATGATAATGGTTGTGATTACGATGATAGTGATTGTGATAATGATGATGGTGATTGTGATAGTGATTTTAATGGTAATTGTGATGGTGATGGTGATTGTGATGGTGATTGTGAAAGTAGCAGTGATTGTGATGGTGATAGCGATGGTGATGGTGATTGTGATTGTAACAGTGATGGTGATTGTAATAATGATGTAGATTATTGTGATTACTATGATAATGATTGTGATAACGAGGGTAGGGATTGTGATGGTGATTGTGATGGTGATGGTGATTGTGATGGTGATGGTGATTGTGATGGTGATTGTGATTTTGATTGTGATAGTGTTGGTGATTGTGATAATGATGGTGATTGTGATAATGATTGTGGTTGAGATAGTGATGGCGATTGTGATCATGATGATTGTGATTAAGATGATAGTGATTATGATTACGATGATAATGATTGTGTTTACGATTATAATGATTGTGATGACGAGGATGGAGATTGTGATGATGATGATTGTGAATACGATGATAATGGTTGTGATTACGATGATAGTGATTGTGATAATGATGATAGCGATTGTGGTTACGATGAAAATGATTGTGATTACGATGATGGTGATTGTGATACTGATTTCGATGGTGATTGTGATGGTGATGATGATTGTGATAGTTATTCTGAGAGTGGTATGATTGTGATTGTGATGGTGATTGTGATGGTGATTGTGATGGTGATTGTGATGGTGATTGTGATTGTGATGGTGATTGTGATGGTGATTGTGATGGTAATTATGAAGGTGATTGTGATGGTGATTGTGATGGTGATTGTGATGGTGATTGTGATGGTGTTTGTGATGGTGATTGTGATGATGATTGTGATGGTGTATGTGATGGTGATTGTGATAGTGATTGTGATGGTGATTGTGATGGTGATTGAGATAGTGATGGTGAGTGTGATAATGACTGTGATTACGATGATAATTATTGTGATAACGATGATGGTGATTGTGATAGTTATTTTGATGGTAATCGTGATAGTGATGGTGATTGTGATAGTGATTGTGATAGCGATAGTGATGGGGATTGTGATGGTGATTGTGATAGTGATGGTGATTGTGATTGTTATGGTGATTGTGATGGTGATTGTGATGGTGATTGTGATGGTGATTGTGATGGTGATTGTGATGGTGATTGTGATGGTGATGGTGCTTGTGATGGTGATGGTGAGTGTGATAATGACTGTGATTACGATGATAATTATTGTGATAACGATGATGGTGATTGTGATAGTTATTTTGATGGTGATCGTGATGGTGATGGTGATTGTGATAGTGATTGTGATAGCGATAGTGATGGGGATTGTGATGGGGATTGTGATGGTGATTGTGATAGTGATGGTGATTGTGATAGTGATGGTGATTGTGATTGTTATGGTGATTGTGATGGTGATTGTGATGGTTATTGTGATGGTGATTGTGATGGTGATTGTGATGGTGATGGTGATTGTGATGGTGATGGTGAGTGTGATGGTGATTGTGATGGTGTTTGTGATGGTGATAGTGATGGTGATTGTGATGGTGTTTGTGATGGTGATTGTGATGGTGATTGTGATGGTGTATGTGATGGTGATTGTGATAGTGATTGTGATGGTGATTGAGATAGTGATGGTGAGTGTGATAATGACTGTGATTACGATGATAATTATTGTGATAGTGATTGTGATAGTGTCGGTGATTGTGATGGTGATAGCGATGGTTGTGATAACGAGGACGGAGATTGTGATGATGATTATTGTGATTAAGATGATAATGATTGTGATTACGATGATAATGATTGTGATAACGATGATGGTGATTGTGATAGTTATTTTGATGGTGATGGTGATGGTGATTGTGATAGTGATTGTGATAGCGATAGTGATGGGGATTGTGATGGTGATTGTGATAGTGATGGTCATTGTGATAGTGAAGGTGATTGTGATTGTTATGGTGATTGTGATGGTGATTGTGATGGTGATTGTGATGGTGATTGTGATGGTGATTGTGATGGTGATTGTGATGGTGATTGTGATGGTGATTGTGATGGTGATTGTGATGGTGATGGTGATTGTGATGGTGATGGTGAGTGTGATAATGACTGTGATTACGATGATAATTATTGTGATAACGATGATGGTGATTGTGATATTTATTTTGATGGTGATTGTGATAGTGATTGTGATAGCGATAGTGATGGGGATTGTGATTGTGATTGTGATAGTGATGGTGATTGTGATTGTTATGGTGATTGTGATGGTGATTGTGATGGTGATTGTGATGGTGATTGTGATGGTGATTGTGATAATGATTGTGGTAATTATGGTGGTTGTGTTAATGATGATAATTGGTGATAATGATGGTGACTGTGATAGTGATGGTAATGGGGATTGTGATGGTGATTGTGATTGGACATAGTGATAGTGATGGTGATTGTGATAATGATGGCGGTTGTGATAGTGATGGTGATTGTGATAATAATAATTGTGATGATTATGAAATGTGGCACATAGATAGTTTATAACCTGGATTAACATGGAGGACACTATTATCCCTTTAGTATGATCCAGTGGGACAGTTACCGAACTTCACGCGGGCGAAGCCGCGGGCAACAGCTAGTTTACTATATAATTATTTCAAAATGAATGCTGCAGTATTTTAGGCGTAACGGAGGATCATGCTAAGCCATTTGAGGGAGTCGACGCCCTTAACGCTGACTCCCTATTAAGTACATGGTATTCAAAATATAACTGACGAAATGTGGGTGTACCATATGGTACACCTCTGCTGAATCCCTTGGGGATTACTGACGTAATATTATGAATCCGACACACCTTACTCAGCGGGGCTATTCATAAACGAATGTTTCCGGGATAATCGAGGGATGTCTCAAGCTTGAAAAACTGTTTTTACTCTTATACAAGTAAAAAACAGGAGCGCTGTCGAAAGGGCAGCTCATAACTAATGTATGTATAATGCATACATAGGTGATGCAAAGCTTCCCGTCGCAGGATGTGCGTACGTGCCAGCGATGCATGACCGGCTAGACACGGTATATAAGGCCAATGCTAATCCAATGAAGTTTACAGTTCAGTGCAATCCTGAAAAGAGACAAACATGAAGTGTGCGGTAAGTTACAGTTTTGTTTTTGAAAATAGAATGCTGGTGTTCCAGAAAAATGATTATTGTTAGGATTTTTTTATTCCATGCCCCGAATTTATTGAAAGTTCGTAAGCTTTTAATAGTAGATTATGCACCGAGGGGCTAAAGTTGTGTCTTATGTCACGGGCGTCATATTGAATCTCGAGCGCAATGAAGGATTCGGGATTTAACTGCCGAGCGCAGCGAGGGAGTTAAGAGTTTAACTCACGAGCGAAGCGAGGGAGTTAATACAAGAATCCTGAATGCAGCGAGGGATTCAAGCTAGCCCAAGGCAAAGACACCTTTAGCCCAGAGGAGGATACTCTACTTTTTACACCTACTGTGAGAAAATAATAGCCATAGTACGAAAAACAAAGTATTTATTAAATAAACAAACAGAATAACATATTTGTTGATAAATGCCAAAAGTTCGCACCTTTATTGCGTCTACCAATAAGTAGCCAAGATCGATCAATTCGATTTAAAAAAAAAAGTCTCTTCTACGGTTTTGTCGTGTGTGTCTATTGATATCACTCTCATTGAAGTGCCGTTTGTGTAAACTAAGCTTTATACAGGGCTGGTAGAATGGTTTTGGATGATTGGCTGTATGCATTTTGAATTTAGAACGTCATTGGAGTAAAAGTCAATGCATTGGAAACGCTCGTGAAAATAGAGTATTTTTGATAAAATGTGATAAATCGACTGTGGTTTTATTATTTATTTATTTATTCACAAAATCCACAGCAATCTTAGCGCAGTT
The DNA here is from genome assembly GCA_905147715.2 of Xestia xanthographa. Classification (NCBI taxonomy): domain Eukaryota; kingdom Metazoa; phylum Arthropoda; class Insecta; order Lepidoptera; family Noctuidae; genus Xestia; species Xestia xanthographa. The sequence goes on along the minus strand of LR990644.1, from coordinate 2,505,806 downwards.
TACTTAAAATAAATTAACTAATGTTACAGCCAATTACTATTACGGTATTACGGTGCGGTACGGTATTTGTTATTATTAATGCCAGTTTTAATGTTATTCCATTCCTTTTAAAAAATGGTTCGTAGTTTTCTAATTATTCTTACAATATTATATCTTCGAAAACATGGCAACGATATGAAGAAGCAGTCGTTATGATTTTGTAGGAAATCGAGAATATCATCCACACGTAGTAAGGGTATCGAGAATAGCTTTCCTCTTTCTGGCACCCAAGGGTGTTTGTTAGTACTATACTGCCAATTTAGCTGAGCATGTGAGATTCCAAATTCAAATCACATTATTGACCAGCGGGTCATAATGAAATCCAGTACAACATTATTGACCGGCTGTGCCCCCGGCCACTAATGACTCACTTTAGGTTAAGGTTGCTTGACATATAATTTGACATTTTGGAGCAGGTGGTGTGAAAAATCTCTTTCATTGTCCCTTTAAACGTTGTCATTACGGCATTAAGACCGTACTAGTTTTGACTGCCCTGTTAGTGTCTTGATTGAATCATTTTCGAATCTCCCAGCCGTTTCCATAAAGTGGTTTTAAAATTTATATTTTAATGGTGCTGTTTTCTGTCCACAGGTGGCATTAGTTCTCGCCCTGATCGGCTTGGCGGTGGCCAACCCTGTCCCATCGCTGGGACTGGGCCTCGGTAACTCCTCATTTAATTATAGACACTATTTGAACACTAAATCCAAGTCCATGCATAGAAAATTCCGTTAAGGTAAGCAGAAGTTCATTTTGCTTGCCCTTACACTTTCAAATTAGTTATTTTGTGGCGTAATGTAGTCGTAGGTTCAAAGTACACAGGCAGGCGGGTTTCTTAGTGTAAATTTAATCATCACTGCTTTCAAAACTGTGAAGAAAAACATTGTGGGCAAATCGGCATGCCTTAGAATCGATAATTCAAAAATAGGTGACATCTTCTACCAAGCCACACACTCACCTTTCGGATTATTTCTTAATAGTTTAATACATTACAATACTCTATCAAGAAAGTACCGGGAAAAGATCAACAATACACAAAATTTTATCACCTACAAAGTATGCTCCTTCAGAAACGATACACTTACGCCAACAAATAATCCAATCATCAAAACAGTTTTAAACGCTTTTTCTGGAATTGAGTTTAGTTCTTGCCGCGAATTCTCCGTTATATCTTCTACCGAATGAAAACGGGTGCCACGAAGTGGTTATGTGAGTTTAGGAAAAAAAAAGAAGTCGGCTGAAGCCATAACAATGCGTTTCATGAATGTTGGCACGGAATTGACTCGTTCTAGCATGTCCTCAGCGACTCTTTATGTGATTGAGTTTTAGTGAAAATTCATCTCTCTCAAACTTGAATGAAAATTTTCAGTCACTACTTCCTTCACTTTTGCGATGTTAACTTCAGTTGCAGACCTACCAGAGAGGCCTACCAGAGCGAGGCAAATCCTCCATCACATCTCCACTTTGAACGCTTTGTCCCACTCATAAGCACGTATTTTTGATAAAGTCAATTCACTGTAAGCCTTCTGTAACATTTTCAGTGACTCCCAACACGAAATTCCATTGGCGATGCAAAATTTAAGACAAACTCTTTGTTCGATGTTTTTGTCCATTATGAAATTCGCATTACACACTAGATATGATATACCTAAAAACAGCACTGCTTGCCTAACAGTTCTGCCTTCTGCCTTTGGTTAACATTTGATGACGCATACAAAAGTAATACGACACCACGCAACGTATTAGAATTAGTGTATAAAGATACACTAATTCTAATACCAACTCTGCCAACTGAGCTAAACATAGCTGTGGACTTTTCCTATCCGCTTTTTGTCTGTCTTTATTAAGGGAAGAATGAAAATACAATATAAGTAGAGGTGGCCGAGTGAAAACGGGCACGGCCTATTACTATCCCACAGCCGGGCAAACTGCAAAGGCCTTTTTTCATACAGAGACGGCACGAGCATTCATCATCACTAGAGAGCGGATTGTATGGTGTTTTTGAAGATACTGCATATTTTAGCTATAATCGGGATATCTTGCATATTTGGGCATGTATCCTTTAATTTATCAGCTCCTAACTGTAAAAATGGGAAAGTGCCAAAGGCGATACCAGCCATAAAACACTTCAATTCGAATAGTGCCCACGTGAACGATTGTTTTCAAGTTATAACAATAATTTAATCAATAGAAGACTCAATCGTAGGTACTACTAATAATTAGGAACAGAATTCGGTTTTCATAAAAAAATCTAGTCGAAAATGTGCAGTACGAGTAAATTAAAAACATTATTTTTAGTACTTATTGCATATTTGCATGCATATTTATTTCGACGACTTTATGTTGCATATAATCCGGTCTCTAATCATCACGCTTGCTCAAGACGGATTTGCAATTTCAGACTTATATTAAGTCCAGGTTTTCTCACGAAGTTTTCCTTCACCGATGTCTGTGATGTCTAAGATAAACTTAGCAAGTACATGGGAATTGAAAAATTCACATTGGTACTTGCCCCAAATGAATTGGGACAAGAGAATGAAGATGACATTGGTACTTGCCTAGATTTGAACCCACAACCTCATGCAGCCGAGGCCTTAACTTCTGAGCCATCACGACACTTTGTATAATTTATTTCATCATCTATGCTCTCAAAACAGAGAAGGAAAACATCGCAACGAAACCGGTATGTCACAGAAACGAAAAACTATAATTATATGTGACATCCTACGCTACAAGTCCGTATTGGGCCTCCGTGGCGGATTACGGCCAGCTCCCTCCTACAGAGAGGAGGTCTGTGGGCCCTGTGGCCCAGCACTGGGTACTGGGCTTATTGTGATATAGTCATCATGACAAAAGTACCGTCGCAGTTCCTTGCGTTACCGCATCATATTTGCGTCTAAGTATTGTGTTTTCGTCCCAAATCGCCACAAAGACAGACCAGTCCACAGACCCAAATATTCCGAATTTAACCATCATTCTTTTATCACCAGCCTCCCCCCTCGTGCTCCCATCGTACTCCGTTAGTTCAAGCCTCATCAACCACGGAGTGTCGATCCCGCGTGTGGTGTACTCTGCCCCAGTCGTCCGCCACGTCGTCTCCGCCCCTATCGTCACCGCACCCATCATCCGCACCCCTGTCATCGCAGCCCCGGTCAGCGTCGGCTGGGGCGGCCTCGGATGGGGCTCATCCCTCGGCGGCTGGGGCGGTTGGGGCGGCTACGGCGGCTGGGGCGGATACGGCGGCTGGGGCGGCTACGGCTACGGCAAGCATTAAACCAAAGACACGAAATTATTTTCTTCAAAAAAGAATTCTCGTTCTGTTATAAAATGTTGCCACGTGTAAAAACATGGATGTGTATCGTTTATTTTTGTATATAGTATTTTTTTTTTCATAGTTTTCGTGTAAATATTGTAATAAAATTTTTCATAACACCTATTATTTGTTTTTTTTTATTGCATGTGGAAATTGCACACAACAATTACAATTGGAAATTGAGTTTTCTTATTGAAAAAGTTTTTGTGTAGGTTCTACAAATGACTGCTACTGGGTTTTAGGTAAGTATGTTTTATAACATAATTAATTAATTTAAAGACAACCTGTAAGTACATGAATTAATATATACACTAAAGCGACATGTCCTGTTTTCAGTGCGTGTACACAATTAAAACTAAAACTGCTTAAACGGAAACATTGAAAGGAAACAGGATACATGCATTCGGTTAAAATATGTAGTAATAACGAGTATTTTACGCGATCGCGATTGTATGAAATAAGTACGTTACTCAAATTACAAAAACATCCGTTAATTATTTAGTAATTGCCTAATTACTTGCCTGCTTATGTATGTTATTGGTACCTATTAGTGCACCTGAAACTCTCTCATAAAAGATGTTGCGCACTTCGCGACCAAAAGTCGTGGTCATGGCCGCGAAGTGCGCGAGATCTCACAGAGAGAGTCTAATGAAATCTCCTAGTATATAATGTGTTAAAAATTACGCGAACTGCGCGAGGTCCCTAAGAGCTCTGTTTTATATTCAATATCCATTGATCACTCAACTCAAATCCAACTGCCTATGGGTCCGGATTCGATTCCTAGGTCGAACAGTGTTCTTTGATGGTTTTTACTTTTATAAGAATTTTACGTAAGCAGTCTGAAATCCGGACTTGGGTCCGGCTAACGACAATAGTCTTGCCCCCTATACCATTTAACAAATTTTTGTGCTTTCAGTGGCTTACAGATTCAGAAACAAAATGGCGCGATGGCCATGCTGGAAAATGGCGACCATGCTTCTTATAGTAATGAATTCAATGACGTACGCGTCGCCCCACGTAGAATATACTCTGGATGATTTGTCGGAAGAGGGTAAGCCCAACAAAATGTACGACAGTTGTGACAGTGGTCGATAAAAGATTACGAGTCACATTAAAAACTGCCCATAAAAGCGGCTTGCGATAAACATAAAAGATTTATGAAGAAAATAGTGTTTTCGGCGTTTTCTCCGTATTCTTCAATGCTATGGATGCCTGGTTGTTGGCAATAAACTCCCCTCATGAGCCTCTGGTCAAACTAAGACGAAGATACTATACGCATCGGTTGTTTTAATGATTAGGAAGGCATACAACTATTCACTCTAATTTGCACACCTCCTCCAAAAAAAGTAGTGGAAACAGTCGGCGAATGCGAATTTCATTCTGTGCCCGAGAGTGATTCGTTTCAGTTTAGCGAGCGCTATTATATTATCTGTGCCAGCGCCTATCACGCAAAATGTGGATGTACCTACTACACTTCTGCATAACTCTTTGTGGAATACCTGCAGACAAGTTCGACTGCCCTGCGACGTAGGACGTGCATGAGAGATTTTCCTCGTTAGCTGCTGCTCGTTTGTTTGCACGATCCTGCCGCAAACTTTCCTAGACAATGCGTAGCTTAGCCGCAAGCTGTTTTGCAGCGGCAGATTTCTTTTGTTTTTACACATACCTCCATAAACTCACGCATTTTTCTCGTAAGGGGTAAGCAGGGAATATAGAACTCTAGCTGCTACGATCCTTACATACCTTACTCCTTTTTGCTATGTTCCACCATGTTTTTTTTAAATACACAAGGTTTGTTGATGAAAGAACTTGGGAAGAAGCCACACAAGAGACGTTACGCAGGCTTATCCATAGAGTACAACCCCAACCGCCGGGAGATGGAAGCCACTGTAGCTGCCACCACGGTTACTCCTGAAACCAGTAAGATTTTTTTTCCGATATTGATTGCGCCTATCTTAGTATGAACACCCGGTTTACTATGGTTTGATCAACCTGATACGGACAGATTGCGATTTAAACATACGGGTCACACTCGCAGTAGGCCGGTACCAGCGTAAACGTGCCCTAAAAGCTTAGATCGATTTGAAATTTATTACACAGACTAAAGGGATCCCAAATACCTACTGGTGGAGGCCTCAAAAATCGACAATATTTCGACCCTGAACGATTAGGACGTACATGAGACAGTCCCGCAACGCGCCCGCCCTTCACCACTTCCTAGTGTTTTAACTGGGAAGAAGAAGTGCCGGAACAGACTCCCCGGCAACAATTCATGTAAACCTCAATCAAACAGTTACAAAACAAACCTTATCTCCTAGCAACACAGTCCACCACGGCAACGACGAAGCGCCCGGTCTTGGACAAACGTTACCGTCGCATCTACAACCCTGATGAAGTGGCTACCATCGAGGAGTTCCCTTACATGGCTGCTCTCCTGGTCAACAACGAGCTCTGGTGCGGCGCCGTAATCATCGACAGGGACAAGGTGCTCACTGCCGCTCATTGCTTGCAACTGTGAGTTAACAAATTTGCTTGAACGTTTGTGGTAGGTAGGCAAACAGGCCGAATGTTTCAAATGATGGTTGTGTGTGGTCAACGCTGCCGTCAATTAACATCTTCGATGCTTCTGGTATTACATTTCTAGTTGCCATCCCGAAGGTAGGTAAAGTTCGATTGGAATGATACCTAATGTGACTGTCATGTGCTCGCATAGTTCGGAGTTTCGGACCACCGCTGCACCGGCGAGCGTGGTAGGTTGCAGTTTCCACCAAAAAGGAGAATAGCGTGAGAAGAGTCGTACGAGAACATACGAGAATCAATCAATCACATTGATTGAAATCCACGTCGCGTCACTCGTCTCTCTTGTTTGTGATTGGTGAATCGTTCATATCGCCTCTCGCTCTCCACTCTGCTCGTTTACGCTTTAGATTCAAATGATTGACCTCCTTCACAAACAGCTATTCCTACGACTACTTCGTTAAACCTAGATATTATTTTATCCACAGCCAATACAACAACCGATTCTTCCGAGAATACGTGAAGATGCTAACAGTAAGAGTTGGCTCGACAAACGCCTCTTCAGGAGGCGAGTTGTTACGTGTGTCCGAGATCTTCTTTCACCCGAATTACAAACCGCAGACCTTGGAGTTCAACTACGCAGTGCTGAAGATGCATAAGAACCTAACCTTGGGAAGGCAAGACCCACCCATTGAAAAGATCAACTACGCAAGGGATCGAGTTGTTCCCGTTGATAATCAGATCACCTTCCTTGGATGGGGTTCTGTTCTGGTAAGGGCTGGTTGTTGTTATTGTTACGAGCTGGGTATGGGATAAATTAATTACTACCGATGAAACAACTGAATAACTTTAATAATCACAAAACACTTCAAACTCAATCACAAGTACACTACTGATCACTATTCGCTTAAATATCGCACTCACTAGATAACTTCGATTCGCTCCGTACTGTAGCCAAAATAATACTGCCCGCTCCCACAAACACGTCGACTATTTATACGACGACCGAACGTTTGAGAAAGATCCATAAGTTCCCAGAATCTTCTAGGCAATTCATACTAGGTCATTGTCCTACGAGAAACTTCCATAACTTTTGTACAAAGGAAAGAAATAGGTACTTTATGCCCTGGGCGTACGGTCGAAATTACAATGACAACTTCCTGATGTATTTTATAGGTAGTTTGCGAATTTGTACCTACATCATTCGATACATACCTACTACTACCTACCTACTTAGTTGTAGGTACCTACTATTAGAAGCTACTTGTATTGTAGGTATGGGTACGACGTAACATTATTTTAATAGATAGGTTGCTTCCTAGATGCCTGGAATGTTATGGTTACGCCAGGTAAAACATGTTTTCACTAGGATATAGGAAGTGTCTGTAATGGCCGTAGGTCAGTGCCAGCGTTGGCGGGGGGCGAGATGGGGCAGTGGCCCGGTGGACATTGGGTGAAGCGCCAAGGTTTGGGGCTAACACGGCAAACGTTACCTACGTTATACATTTACATTAGTTCAGCAAAAAAAACAATCAAAACTTGATAATGATTTCCTTGGGGGCGCTACAATATTCTTGCCGGGGGCGTCAGTGGCCCTCACAAAAAAAAAGTGAAAAATATCTCTAACGATAACAAACTCCCCTTTGTGAATGTTATTTATGTGCTAAAATTTCCTCCTTTGTGAATGTTATTTTTGTGCCAAAAGAACCACACACATAGCACTGTATTATATTGCATTTCCAGGGTATTGATGGCGCCGGAGGACAAATTCTGCTGCAAAAAGTCACGCTTCCGGTATATGACACATCAGATTGTCAAGAGGTATATGGAAGGTAAGGTTCATCGTATGTGAAGGCTGCTTAGATTTTTTTCCTATTTTTTTTATTCTTATATACCCTACAGTTTTGTACTATGTAATAGCTACCTTTGTAAATGTAAATACAGAAATATTTAAACGGATAAGCTTAGTAACTACTTAGGTACCTAGGTTTATAATTAGTCTCGTTTATTCTATCCACAGAGATTTGGTCACCCGTGCAAACTTCTGCGCAGGATTCATAACGGTACCGAAAAACGTCTGTAATGTAAGTTTAAACTTGATTTAAAACACTTCAAATAATAAGTTATTTTTTAATTTACCTAAGTGTTCCCAAAGTTCTCACATTTAACAAGGCCTTTTCTGTAATAAGGCTTAGTGCCAATAATAGCCGCATCGGGCCAAAGCGCATAGCACTTCAAAAAACGCGGTGTGGCTCGCTGTATGGGATCTGCGATGGTTTCATAAATAATGTATGAAAGTGATGTAAGCAGGATTTTTGCAAAGAGGTGGCTTTTTTTTAATGGCATCTCTCCGATCAACCTATGAGGCGGGCTTCTGTTTAACCGGACTATCCTGTGGATGCCTTGAGAGTAAGGCCAGCCAGCCAGGGGAATAAAACTTATAAACTAAGCGACCGCGCACTTAGGGCACCTCTGTGGGGTACGAGCCTCGGCTTAGGGCGTCGGCGAGGGAGTACAGCAAGGGGACAGGCTGTATCTGAATGGTGCCATTATTTAGGGCTTTATTATCACACTAGCGAGTTGCGAGCGGATTCAATGCGGAGCGGACGCGCAGCGAATTCGCTGCGCCTTCGCATCGCAACGCAAACACAATTTTCAACGCTAAGCTTTGTAGCCTAACATTGATAACTGAGTGCACTTTCACGCTGCTATTCGCGGCGAATTCGTTTTGCGCCCGCGACGAATTCGTTTCGCGCCCGCGACGTATTCGCTGCGCGCCCACTCCGCTTTGAATCCGCTTGCAACTCGCTAGTGTGATAAAGCCCTTAGGGGTTGATTTTGGACTACAGGCTCAGCCACGCGGGCTGGCTCGAGCAAGGGTCGGAGGCAGCCTGTTTATATATCCCGATATCTTTTGTACTTGTGTCCCCACTACCTCTCCCTTCCAGCACGATGCCGGCGGTCCAGCCGTGATGGGCGGCGAGTTGGTCGGCGTGCTGTCGTTCTCGTCCAAACGCTGCGACCAGGCGGACCAGCCAGCTGTCTTCTCAAACGTGGGCGTCATCTCCGCCTGGCTCGACAAGATTGGCGAGAAGAAGAATAAGGAGAGGTGGGTAGTAGTCCTTTCAGTTATTTAGTCTCTGAAAACAACCTTATTGTAACGAGATTATAGGTCAATGTGTGTTTTGACAGATTTGTCAGTGACTGTAAACCAACATCAATCTCATAAAAACAATAAAGATTGATATGATTTTGACAGACCTGTCAGTACCCAGTACCAGTTACCCAACACCAACCTTAATGTTACGAAAGTAAACATAAGTTATTTCGACAATGAAGACGTCAGAGGTAAAATGACTGTGAAAATACTGTAGGATGGTATGCTCGACCCAGATCTACGGAGCAAACCGAGTCTTAGCTCAGTCACACTTCGTTCGAAAATAAACCCAATTGATTAATGAAAGTCTATGACTCTATGACCAGTGTGTGTTGCCAGTGATTACATACGGGACCGAAACGTGGTCGCTCACAATGGGCCTCATCAGAAGGCTTGTCACCCAAAGGGCAATGGAGAGGAATATGCTCCCAGTTTCCTTGCGCGATCGAATCAGAAATGAAGACACCCGCAAGAGAACCAAGGTTACCGATGTAGGCCGAAGAATTGCCAAACTTAAGTTGCAGACTTGCAGTGGGCAGGGCACATTGCTCGCAGAACGGATGGCCAATGGGGCCGAAAAGTTGTGGAGTGGCGATCGCGAACCAGAAGACGTTGCGTTGGAAGGCCTGGAAGGCCTCCCACTAGGTGGACCGATGACCTGGTGAAGGTTGCAGGAATCCGCTGGATGCGAGTCGCACGGGACCGGTCAATGTGGCGACACTTGGGGGAGGCCTATGTCCAGCAGTGGAAGTCTTTCGGCTGAAATGATGATGATTAACTACCGATTTTAAAGTCTAGTTGAATTTATGTAAATAGAACATTAAGTTATTTTTTATTCCAGAACATTGATGCAGTGAAGCAGCACGAAATGACATCCGTAGAATACATGCTCAAGCAGTGGATCCAATATAGTTATGTTTAGCGACAATTTGATTTTTATTTAGTTAGGTAATCACCTGAAATGGTCATAACACAATAAAACAATTGTAACGTATACATTAACATATATTTCACTAATACTGTACAAGTGTACACACTCGCCACTATTCAAGAAAAGACCATTAGAATTCTTTTTTCAAACTTTATATATTTTCTATTCAACATTTAACATTGAATAATATACAATAATTTTAAGATTATAGGTAGGTATTTTTTTTTTGTGTGTTCTTATACGAACCTTCGACCGTTTGGAATGATACCGAGCTGATCTCTTAACACGTAAGAATATTGAATGATTATTTTATAAATAGGGCGAAACCAAGCAATACTTGTATTTACAGCTAACGGCTATAGGTTCCCGCGTTTTTAACAGAAATCGCCATTTTGAGTGACCAGTAAAGTTAGTGAGGTTTCACACAAATCACAGGTCCATTTGATTCTCGAGACATTTGTTATCAAAATGGACTGCAACGTTTTGCTGTCAAAATGAATGTTTTTTTTTAACATTGGCCTCAAATCGATTTTGGATCGATTTTAGGCGCTTGTTTTTCCCGCGTATTGAGACTGCCGCGCCTAAGTGCCTATCATTAACACAAATACTTTAAGAGAGGAAGAACTAGATTGGTGTTCGCAAAATGTTTAATACGCGACAAACGGATGTTACAAAATATATTTAGATGCGGTAGTTGGTGTGCAGTTCTGGCTTGATGTCGAACACCAGGCGGAGAATATCCTGGATCACCTGGAAACATTAAATAAACGGTAAAGTGAAACTATTGCAGAGTATAGGGTACACTTTCTATAAAGAAAATACTGTTATATGTACTTATTTATTTTCTAGCACATTCTGGATACCTACACAAAATACTCTGCAAAATAACACCAAAGAAAAAACAGGGATGATCCCTCCTTTCCATCTATTGCGGACTTTGAGAAAAGCATTAATTGCCATCTTCTGAACTAAGTGCACTGCTATTTAGAACCCATAGTGTGATTATTAAAGCTCAAAGTGCTCTGGCACGAGATATATGATGTACAGTTTGTTTTCTATACCAATCTCTTTAATTGACTGTATAAAGACTTTCATAATAATAAATGTGTATGAAATATGAAAAAGTCCTTTGTTTTTTTTCAAAATCAATCAAAATCAAAGCATTTATTTCAAATAAGCCAGTTACAGGCACTTTTGAATTGTCGAAACAAAGATGAAAATTAAATGTAGCTACAGTCCCAGTCACAAGACATAAAAACTGTGAAAGTACTGTAGTTGCCCATTCCCTAGCGTAGACACTCTTTTAAATCAGAATATTGTTACAAAATCTTGGTTACATCATTCATGTTGAGATGGTATATTATGTGAGAACAATGTAGCAAGATGTGCACGTTAAAAGTGTCCACAGTAAAAACACAAAAAAAAATACAATTAAAAATAATTCATTCAAACAAGCCATGGCCACTAAGAGATGACCAGTCACAACTGACAGCGCCCGTTCACGGACATGACGCATGGATCAGCACCATTCAACTCTACCATTTTGAAGGGAACTAAATGATCCGAAACATGCGCCACCATCAGCGAGACATTTGAGTGAGCATGACATACTCTCAACCGCCAGGCCACATTCAAGTCAAGTGTGTGCTGATGGTACTTTTATTCTTGTAACTGGGTTGTGGAGGACAGCTAGGAAGTCGCTCCATGTAAAACACTGGTATTAAGCTGCATCCGGTTAGACTGATTTTTTAGGGTCACCTGGATGGTTCTTCCATAATTGGGACATGCTAGGCCATGATGTTGTCAGTATCTAGAAAATATTGGGTCGGGACAAGGTACTTCTGATTTTCTAGAAGTAGTGACACAAAGTATACATACCGCTTCCTTCTGCGTTTTCACCATTTTGTTCATCTCTTCGATCTTGATTTTGGTCTCAGCTTCGATCTTACTGGCGACACCTTCCCGGGACCCCATGTGCTGGAGAAAAACAGAGTTTTGGTCAACTTTTTGAATCTTGAACCACATGACAATCCACTAAAACGCCCACTCTTCACCACCGCCTAGTGTTAACTGGGGATAAGAAGTGATGGAACAAACTCCCCAACAACGTGCATTGATGGCTTGAATATTTCACTGAAGGAGAGTTCTTATAAAATTGTATCATAGCTAAAACAATTTTTTATAAAAATGTAATAATGTTAAGTAAGTGGCTAACAACCATACTGTCTCATATTTCTAGGTAGATAAAGATATAATCTAACAGCTGCGATTTATAATCAAATCTGTCAGACAACTTGAAGGAAAATTGATAAAAGTTAAACATTTTGCTACATACAATCTTAACTCAATTCTTTTCATGTAATACACTCAGTTTTTAATTTAAGACCTTTTATCTATGTCATGTATGGTTCATCATCATCATCTTCCTGCCCTTATCCCATGTTACTTGTGGTCGGCGCAACATGTTTTTTTCTTCCATTCTCCTCTGTCAACCGTCACACAGTCATTTACACCTCTTTCCCTCATATCATTCCTTACACAATCCATCCATCGTTTCTTTGGTCTTCCTCTCCCCCTCCATCCATCAACATTTATATTCATCACTCTTTTAGTCACATTCGATTCTTCCCTCCTCATCACATGCCCATACCAAGACAGTCGATTCCCTTTCAACTTTTCTGTAACTGGCGCAACTTTCAAACTTCCTCTAATATACTCATTCCTTATTTTATCCATTCTTGTCACACCACACATCCACCTCAACATTCTCATCTCCGCTACATGCAATCTTTTTTCATCCATCTTCTTCACATCTTTTTTTTATTTCGATACGGAATGTTGAAGTACTATAAAAATAATGACAAAAAGCGAAAACAAGACATAAATCGGCCAAACAACACAAAATTTAAACTATTAAAAGTTAAGTTAAGTTTAACTATTAAAACTTTTGTTTCTATCTCTTTCTAGATAAACGGGATTTTGTACGTCGATGCAGAGAATGTCGTCATTCGCTTTACCGGATCTCTCTGTCTGATCAGCAGTTTCAAATGCTTATAACCTAGTATTTTTTATAAATATAAAAAAATATTTTTTTTTGCTATTTCTGATGTTAATATGCTTTGTTTAGAGTGATAAAAAAAATCATGCATATATACCCTATTGTGGGTTTCAGAATGACGTAGGTACTGAATTCATGGTAATCGTTTATGCATTGATGTCCCTTCTACCCCATATTTTAGAACAATATTTTAAAGTTATCGACTCTATCCTATAATATTAACTGGACCAGAACCATTGAGAACTTTTTCTGTTGATGCCTTACCTTTGCCTCAAACTCTTGGAACGTGCCCTCGCGTTCATTTTTGTACTTTTCAATCTCCTCCTGGGCCTCTTCCTTAGCCTGCTTTAGGCGTCTTGCTTTCCCTGTAACACAAAATTATTAAATTAAAGTATGATACACAGCAGATGGATTATGAACATTCAAAATGAGCTTTAAAGTTATACAGCTAGCGATCACTATTGAATAAGATCAGCTGATGATATAGTGGCAGATAACTGTTTACTTGCCACCTGTTGATCAAATTTAGGATATAATATTGTAAAACATGAACTAGAAAACAGTAGGATATAATATTGTAAAACATGAACTAGAAAACAGTGTGGCGTGTGGTGGCAGTGTGTGTGTGGTGAGTTCAGCAGGTAATGTCAAAGTTTTCGAAACATATTCATCTTCCATTCATAAAGACGGTGTTTTAATACATTAGTCTGTATTGTTATGCGTAACGTACGTAAAATAATCTTGAAAGACGCTCAACTCTTTAATGAGAAAATTAAAGTCACTAGTAGCAACTTTAACTAAAATAAACATGACTTGAAGTCTAAACAACACAAAACATCATAGGAAGTAGTTCTACTAACAATTTCGACTTACATAAGTCTGACTTCACAAATCTTCAAGGAACTTGATGATGTCATAGGGACTATTGGAGGAAGCCTGGATAATTGCATGTTATGAATGAAAAAGATTGAATGATAGAAATAGCATATATATCTTAATTCTTTTCTGCTTCAGTGTCCTTCAAGATTCAGATGCTGGTCGATTAAGTTAAATGGTGGGTACGTCTGTGCACAATCTTTCATTACTAACTACAATGATTTACAGAAATACTGCAGCACTATCCTTGATACCAACGGAAAACTCAAAATTTCTTCTAATCTAAGCAAAACCTACTGCTACAAGACAATAAAAGCACAGAGATGCTGTTATCAATCGGTTCAGGCATCAAGCCACGGGTGGAAGGTAAAAATCATGTGATCACCGCCCTGAACCAAAACTCACCACTTGTAAAACGTAATTACAACAAGATTCCTCCTATTGGAACCTTGTTTGCACATGGAAAAGATAATTATTGATGGTAGCAACTTGGCATAGCCACTTCTAAGATGGGAAGGTACAAACAAGGCCAAAATTGTAAAATCGTAGAACATAATTAGGTACTAAATAAACTTACGCTTCCTCGCCTCTGCAACCTTTTCCGCAGCCCGCTTTTCAGCCGCCAACAATTGCTGGATTCCCTGTGTCTGACTCGCCATTTCTGATACACACAAAAACTATGTCGAGCGAGAATCAGGACCAAGACACAAATCAATAGGCGCAGCGCAGTAGATCGTCACGAAAGTCATATGATTACTTTAGTTCCACCATGTTGGCACGATTGGCGCTGTCAGCGGCTCGTGCTTTTGTACTTCTGCGCATAACGGAACTGTACGTTTTCGACAATTAGAAATGTTTAGATGGGAAATAAATCTATTCTATTTTTTTATTCCTGGAATGGTTATTATTGAATGTTTTAAAAATATTCAAGTAGGCTTAGATGAAATGTTCTTATTCAAATGTATAAAATCTAGAAATGTTTGATGTAAGCTATTATCGTAAGATGAAACTTTAATGACGTGTTGGTAGTTTAGGTACTTGGTTACAAACTAGATGGCGGTGTAAAGTACCAATTATTGTATAGTTTGTATTTTATGAAACTTAAAATTATATTTGAAGTCTACTAATGAATATATTTCAATTGTAAACTAATGAACTGATAACTCATTAGATAATACAAATTTGTCTATTACCAAATTTTGTATATTTTGTCTGTGGTTAGAAATTGACATATTGCGGCGCGGCAAATTCAATTGTCAATTTTGCACAGTAGTGTCATCGTAGTTTTATACTTTTCTGTCTTTTCTTCTCACAGTCACACAAATAGTCCATTTCATCTATTTCATTAATCAGGTTAAAACGATCGTAACCTTGAGAAACGAATTATCTTGCACCCTACCAATATAACAACAAACTTTATTATTACGAATAAAAAAAATTGTGTCAAACAATTGTGTTGTTTAGCGCTTTGCTAATAGCTCTGTCTCTCTTTCTACACCGCGCTCGAGCGAAACAAAACATCAGTTCAGTGCGAGTACAAACGAACAACGTTTCACTAAAATCGCATAGCGTATCGTACATTGATGTATAGGTTGGCTCCACTCTGTTTGAACCGCGGTGTCAAAGCAGTGATGAATGCTGAATAAAGACGGGTTATTTGCATAGACTGACATCAAAGTACAGAGTCCGCACCCCCCGCGTTAGGTACGTCACTGTTTTCTTTATCATTTCGGAGGCAAACTTAACGTAGTATGGCCGTGGTCTGGAAGTATTCACAGTTTTACTTCCACAAAGAATACGCGATAAACATTGCGCAGAGCGAATTAAGAAAGACATTTTTAAATAAATTCTTTACGCGAGTGAGATAAACATTGTTGACAAAGTGTTATACCTCGGAATTAATAAAACGCTAAAACAACTCGACCCCTTTTACAGTCTAATTTTATTCGGTTTTCTTCAATATTTTTGTCAAAATGTGGTTAGTTAGCCAGCCAAATTCTGTGATTTTGGAAGTCAAAGTGGAACCCAATGCAATTGGACAGGACTGCCTTGAAAAGGTAAGAATGCATAACTATTACAACATATTTCGACTTTCTGTAACTTTGAAGCGTTTGTTTTTACAGAATTTCAGTTATTTACAAAGTAAACAAGAACTGTTTCTTCATTGTTTACATTATTCAGGTTGTGAACAAAGAAGTAGCAATACAGGACTGTTTTAATTAAGCAAAAAAAACGCCAAAATTGTACATTTATATACGCTATTGCCAACATGTTTTACAGACGTAAAGTTATTTTAACATATGGCAGAATTAGCCGACTTTAATAACTCCTATCTAGATCATAATAACAATACGATTGGATAACTAATTCAACATTAATATTATAACAAAAGCATTGTTCGATACACGTTTGCTTGCCGACGGGCGACGTCAGTCAGTTTACCTTGCGGACTTTGGACCCGGCAAATGGCATTCTACTACACGTTTTACCTTCGTGATAGCCACGAAATGCAATAAACGCTTTCATTCTTCTACGTTACTATCGTTTATTTCAAAAGTCTTAGTGTGTTATGGTGGTCATGGTTCCTATTAAATCATTAGGGTTTTTTTTATTGTTTTATATGTTTTATTTTCAATTTTATTTTTCAAATTTTTGTTCGATTTTCCGCCAGAATAATTGATTCGTTTCGCTAACTACTGGCTGGTTTCCAGCCAATAAGTTTTGCATTTTGAATTTAGGGATTGCCCTACTACCTCGTCAATGTTCTGGTGATTCAACGGAGGCAAAGGAAATCTGCCAAATGCTGCAAGCAATAGAGCATAGCAACAAGCTGAAAACAGACTTGTAACATTTAGGTACCTACCTATGTAGCGATTTCAAAAACATTAAGGTAACCTACCTACCTATGTCTATGTCTGAGACTGGAACTACATAATAAGCTTTTGTTCTTATTGTTAAGGGCTTATGGCTTAGCATGATCCTCCGTTACGCCTAAAATACTGCACATTAATTTTGAAATAAATAGGTATATATGGTAAAGTAGAGGATTAATGCTGAGTCCTTGTGCAAAAAGCACTTCAAATTAGATCATGAAACTTTGCATACTAACTGAACTAACTATAAAGCAGGTCAAGTATTTTATTTTTTTATTCCAATCAATACCTAGGTACCTAGATTTTATGTAAATCTTAAAAAGCCACTCATTTCGCACTATTCGCTTTGTAGTGCAAGCTGATTAGAACCTTATTCTAACAGAATTTCAAACGAAGTTTGAACCACCACAAATAGAGTTTCTTACCCACCTCTACTTATTCAATACCGACTTTATGCTATCAATCTCAGATTCCAATGCTAGTAACCGGGTAGGTACCAGTAGTTAAGTTAGGACTGTTGTGATAACGAGTCCAATTTTACGCCTTCTTGATAAATCATTTGCAATTTAAATTGAGTAGGTAAGTATCCAAAACTTCTTGTGATTAGGTACTATTGACTCAACAAGTTAGGTTAGACAACGTGCAAATAAATCCATCACAGCTTCTATGACTGTAGGTACCTACTTAATGTATAAATAATACATAGATGGATAGCATACATACACAGCCATCCACTCGTCGTGAGTCTCGTCACGTAAGAAACTTACTCATACTTATTAATATAACAGTGGATGGTAAGAGCACTGACCTACAAATTCTACGATTACCAAGTTATAAAAGATTGACGTCATCAGGCCGTCAATAACTAGGTAACTGCAATTGAAATTCCTGTAGCGCAAAAAACCCTAAAACTAGTTATGCCTAAAGTAACAATTTTGAACAGTCAGTCATTATACCTACGTAGAAAGTCTCGATTCGTTTATTACAATTATTATAAAATAATCAACGCATGGTAACTACAATAATTAAATACCTATCATGGTAGGTTATCATCATATCCTTAGATAGGTATTATGTACTAACAAAGCTAATTTTACATCATGCAATAGGCATGACGACAGTATCAAAAAATTGCAAATCTATTTAGTCCGTCAGTTAGAATATTGGAAATTAATGGACACGTATTTTTTGTTTTTGTAAATCAATGAATATTGACAAAGATAAAACGCATCAAAACTCGGGAGTGGGGGCTCGTGACGTCAGAACTAGCTAAAAATTATACCTAGGCGTGACGTATTGAGAATTTTAAAAGCTTCATATCTTCGTTAATTTTGGTTTACGTAACAAAAGAAAAAACACGGGTTAAATATTTTGTGATAATCTAACTGACGGACTAATTAGATTTTTTTTGTCGTCTCGCCTATTTCCGTTTTTTTATAACGAAACGAAATAATCTTGCAAAGCCTCATGTAAAATAGATCGGAACACGATAACTGTACACCTACGGGAAAGATAAACCACCGATGAAGTAAAAATGATGACTCAATCAAAATACTTCTCCAAACAAATCATGTAGGTAGTCGTTACACGTCGTTCACGCGGACCGCGGCTACACCGTGCACCGGTGATTGTGGGCTCGAGTCCAAAGTCCACTGTTTGAACAACAGCTGTGAACTCTCTACCGTGCGCAGACGCACGTGCACGGAGCGTGATCATAACCTGAAAACTGAATCTCAACCGTATTGCTTGCCACAAGAGTCTTTTTTTCAGCGCACTGCGTTCAATTTTCACGTGACGAATTAGATTCTGCTTTTATAGTTGAATTTAATCTGTGAACCTTTTGACTCTCAATGTTGAGGGTATTGTTTGTGTAAATTGTCCTGACTAGGGGTCAATTGCACAGATCAAATAACTGAAAATGCTCTACCATTTTGTTAAAATTTTCTTCCAAATACCTACTTGAGCAATGGAGGCGTTTATGGAAAGTATCTAATAAACACCAAGCAATACATGAATCACAGTAAACCAATACTAATAAGCAATTTCAAAACTTGCGATACAATTTCATTTTCAACAGTAATCAAGTCGAACTGAACGTTATGTCTTCCTAGCTAAAGTATGTAACTCCCTGAAGGATGAATAGTATCGTACCGGCAGCGGCACGGCAGAATAATCGGGTACAAACTCCAACGGTTATATTTAACGTTGTCTCACCACGTGGTGGCTTATTACTCACTAAAGAGCAGTGTTGCCAGATGGAATCTGAAGAAATCAGTAGAAAAATTAAGTTTTGGCAGTAGATCGAAGGAAAAATCAGTAGATTATAAAAGTCATACCCACGTGAGGTAAACAGGACTTGAGCTTGAATAGGGTAGATGAGAAAAAAATCTAATTAGTCCGTTAGATAGATTTCCAAAAAATATTGGACAAATGTATTTTTTCTTTTTTCACGTAAACAAAAATGAAGACGATACAGTGCGTTGAAAACTCGTGTGACGTCACAGTTGAGTACATTTTTTACTCAAATGTGACGTCACAGTCACTGCACACACTACAGATAAAAAAATACCGCGAATTCACAAAACTTGTTGAACAAATGTCATGTTATTTATGGTTTTAAGCCAGATGACACGACACGACGACACTAACTAGATGATACGATCTGATTTGAAAAAAAGCAGGTAGATTTCCACTCAAGGCAGTAGATCAGTAGATTTTTTTTAAATCAGGTAGTTCTACTGCTAAATCAGTAGATCTGGCATCACTGCTAAAGAGGTTAATTGGTTGATCTGTTATTTTTTAAATCTACTTTTGACTTTATATGAGTCTGTAAGGATTTGAAGGGGTATTCAATCAATGTATTTTATTAGGTTGATTCATCATTAGCACTGTTTAATAGACTAGAAAACCTTAATATTAAAGCTGTATGCCAATTGCCAAACAAGATCAAGACTACTTTATATAAATCTAAATAGGTAGGTATTCGCTATAAAACTACACAAAGTTGCAACATGCTAACAAGGCATAGAGATTAAGATTACGATGATACGATCACAATGAAGTTTTAGTATTGCCATCCCAAAAAATAAAAATGGCGGTTTTCCTGTAGGTAGACCATAATTAAAAACAAATAGGTATATTAGTCGTCGTCGCCGGAAAGACTATTGTGTTCAAAAATTTACATAGGAATTTTGTATTGGTTGGTAATTAGGTATAATAGGTACTTACACTCACGTTTTGACACTCGTGTTTTTGAGTCGTCTATAATTAGGTACTTACAACAATAATTAAGTACTTCAATAATATTCATTCGATAGCAGTAGAATATTCTAATACTTACCTAGTACCTACCTATAAGGATTGAAAAATTAAGCAAAACTGTTATTTTTCGCAATACTTCGCAAATTGCAATACAACCAAACTAATGACAGTAAGTACCTATAAAAACTATGTTCTACACTCGAATATCATTGGTTCTACACTGAATTGCTGATTTCTAGGAATCGGGTCAACTATTAACAATTAAGTAAGTAAGTAACTTGTGAAGACGTTAATGATAGTAAATCTTTTGACCTAGCAACATTGCAAAATTTGCACTTCGCACTCGTCAAAACTCAAATTGGCCTACTTAGCTTTAACAACTAATTTCAACCAACAACGATTCAGACCAAATAGTTGGCGCAAACGTTTTGCTTCCAATGTTGAACTTTCCAATTGGTACGGTGGACTTTGTTCCGTGACGTCATCAACGGCCTCCGTTGTGTAACAGTCTCATTGTTTGTCACAATATCCTCCAGTAGTTTATGTTTCCCTGGTCATGTTATTGGTTTACCACTATCGTGAACAATAAGGACTGTTCGAGTGTTATTTCTACCATCATTGTATTCTTGCTCTGCTGTCTCTCTCACTTAAAAAAAAAACGCTTCTGTAAGCCTCTCCAATCTTATTAAATGATGGAAATTATTTTCTCGAAATTTTCCAGAGGTTGTGGTTTTTTGTATTCTATAAAATTAGTCTTTTGACAAACCCAATGAAGTCATCCTCTCATTAGCAATTCTGTAAGTCTGTTTCCAAAATTTGTATTTAAACACATACGATATCTCTCTATGTATTCTGTTCTTCATTGTTTAGAATGTAATGTATTCCAATAATTCAATTATTACTAGCGTGTATCTTTGTTCAACTACAAAGGTATGATTAATTGCCCCGAGACGAATACAGAGCGAACATTGTAATCCAAAACAATGGTCCATAGCCCGATGCGCCGCGCCGAGACTTTAATTAATTGGGATACATTTTAGTCATACAGATAGACATAATATGCAACTATTTACAGACTTGGAAATATTAAAGACTCAACAAAATCCACTAAGTTTTTTATCACAACCGGACTAAAAACATTCGCCACATCTGTTTGCAATCGTTTGTTTGGTCCGAATCCAGATGTGGCAAGGATACATGATATATTATTCAACCCATGTGCATGCATATGGTTAAAACCCATTACAAGATCCAGGCCACATTAATGGGATGTATCTACAACAAATGCAACATATTGCATTTCATTTTTTCAAGAAGCCAGGAAAACCACTGATTATAGAGCATTAGCACCAGCAAAAATAAGGCCGTTCGAGTATGCGAAGATAATAGCTATGTGAGCCAAGGTTTTCAATCACGGTAGAACAACGTGCACCCGTTTGCTGCCACGATGTTAATTACCTGACCTTAAGAATTAATAAATGTAACTGGAATCCAGGTTCTAACATACCTTAGGAAAAATACTAAATGGTAATAAAAATATTGGAATTACAAATGTGGCTCATTTAGCTGACAATGTAGCTATTGATTAATACAAGAGCAGCTGAAGTTTATTATTATTTGGCATACAATTAACGAACCACCAGATTTAGCAAAATGTAACGGCAAAAAAAACACTTTTGATTACCAAAATTAGTAAATGATCACCAAAATTAATCCCTATTTTATCGTAAAATTAGAACCAAAAATTTATTTTTGACCACCAGAAATTGAACTGTTATGCTCTTGCATCCGAGTCGAGGTGGACCCGGTCGACGGAGCCCTTCTTGGCGGGGCTCCTACTCCTGAATGGTTTATAAAAAAAATAATCACAAAGGGTATGGCGGGGTCTATTCGCCATACCCTTCTAACCTAATCTATTCGTGTCGGGGTGCCCCAAGTCGGCCTAGGCAAAACTAGTTTGTCATCAACCACCTCATTAAAATTTGGTGTTCAATTTACTAAATTTGGTGATCAGATATTTTAGGTGATAGATGTTAGTGGTCACAAAGTTATTTTTGGTGGTCATTATTTTTCCCCCTTATTATTTTGGTAATCTTGTATTCTTACGTCGTCTTTAGGGAATAATTCAAATTAAGAAACTTGTAGCGTATTACTAATCTGTCTGACAACTAGTTTTACCAAAGGGTATCGTATTACCCAGTACTAACTGGGTTGTGGAGGTCAGATAAGGCAGTCGCTCCATGTAAAATACTGGTATTGAACTGTTTTGGTTAGACTGGAAGCTGACCAAAATAAACTCGGGAAAGGCTAAGCAAATGATGATGTAGAAACTTGTACTCATGTTAGTTGTTATGCGTCTTCTCTAAGATACAGAAGTACCAAACCATCAGATGTTAAATTTCAAGGAAACTATACGTAACGCACTTAAGTTAGTTAAAGTTAAAAACCATGCTTGCTAACACAACAACAACAACAGCCCATAACGTCCACTGCTGTACATAAGCCTCTCCCATGATGGGAGGAATTTGCCGTAATCTCCACGCTTGGCAGGCGGATTGGAGATCGCAGTGATGAAAGACTAACAGAAAACGCTGCTGCCCATTCTCTGGTCTACGGAGGCGCAAGGTGTTCTGCCTCAGACATTAGTCGCCTTATACGACACCCGTGAGTAGGGTTGCCAACTTTTTTTTTCGGCCTAAAGGGACAAAAGATCATAAATCTTAAAAAATACGGGATGTCTCCTTTTCACGCGGGACAAATAAAAATCATGGAGTTTTTAGTCAAAATTTGTTCTATTACTTAAAACTATATTTTGTTACAGATTTTACTGCACTTAACATATCATTTTGTCTTTTGACATAATTATAAAAAGAAACGCAGTCATAATCGTAGTTAAACATGGTCATCAGTTCGGCTTTAATCAAATTCGGTGTGCATTTATTACGAACGTCAGTCCATTTAAGTGTCATTTGCGAAAATACTCGTTCGACAAAACAATTTGAGCTAGGAATACTGAAAACAAAAGAAATTATCGTGTAAACATTGCTTATCTCGGTTTTTGAAAACTGTTGTAAAATTTCACTCACTCACTCACGCGCTTCGTTCGTTCGTCTCGACTCATTGTCTCTCAGCCCGCGTCGCGGCTAGCACGCGCATGTTACGGACGCACCCGATGTACCCCGATGTTACCCGATGTATGCGCGCGGCCGCCCGTGGTCTGCGATTTTCATACAATACGGGACTTTGGCTGTCCCGGCGGGACATAGAAATTTATGCATGAAATACGGGACGTCCCGTGAAATACGGGACGGTTGGCAACGCTACCCGTGAGTCTAATGGGTTGGTTCTATTCTACTCTGCCGGATACCACACGGCTAATACGCAAGTACAATATCTAATAATAATCATAATTCGGGACATTATCTAGTTTTAGGTGAAATGTTTTCAGTACACGATTGATAGCGAAATGCAGTGATTAAATCTAAATGTATCGATCCTTTTCACAGATAGGTACCTACCTATCTGTACCTACTTCTGATGTTTTTGAAAACAAAAGAGCTTTGTCTGATAAGAGCGGTATTATCGGTGCGTATTAGGTTTCTTAGTACTTATTGTTTTTGAAAAAACTTCTGTCATACATATGGAGGATTAAAATCATCGGAGTTAGATAGCCAGTTGACTTAACATCCTATCTAACTACGCACTTTTTAAAATTCTACTTACCTACCTATCTAAAGTGGGTGCGGTGATGTAACGCCTGTATTCATTTTTAAAATTACGAAATTGCTATCTGATTAAAATTCAATAGGTATTAAAAGTATGATCATTAAAAATCTAAAAGTTACTCCAAACTTCCTTTAATCGTATAATTATGCCACCTTCTATAGTTTGTTGGCTCGTGGGAAATCCCTTCGATCGAAAAGTTCACAGTAAATCTGATGACGAGCGTACTTGAGATTGTTTGAACAGTTCCTGGTCAAAGTTCTCTTCGATCCATCATTCTCAGTATTCTCACCAGTTTTAATGATAGTAGAATAGTGATTAAAACAACTGAATTAACTGATTAATCTGGTTTGCAAGTGACAATGCGTGACAATGCTATATTAAGTCCAACTTGATTGATCTAATTATAACAGTACTTACAATAAGTACGCAAGTACGCAACAAAGCAATAATTATCATTGAAAATAACAATGCATTTAATACAGTAATAACATGCCCATTAGTGTCATCAAAACGTGTAATGGTTATATAAATAAGTACCCTTTCACCACATGACACTTACCTTATCATTTCTAAACAAAACTTGACAGTTTATATAAAATATTGGCATATTATTACCGTCATTAATAATAACTAAGTAACTAAGAGATAATAAACGTCACTAAACATGAAACAATTTACGTTGAACCCAGATAGCCTTACTTCCGAAGATCACTGAGAAGTT
This sequence comes from Xestia xanthographa, assembly GCA_905147715.2. Taxonomy (NCBI): domain Eukaryota; kingdom Metazoa; phylum Arthropoda; class Insecta; order Lepidoptera; family Noctuidae; genus Xestia; species Xestia xanthographa. Next base: position 2,481,337 of record LR990644.1, on the reverse strand, counting down.
AGCTGGTAATCTATAACTACCTACTGCTGATAAAGTTTGCAACTCTGATGTAAACCAATGTTTTATAAATCGATTACATGCTTCAGATAACATTTGGTAAAGATAAGAAAGATCAAAAGGGTATCGCAATTATCATGACTCTGAAAGATGTATTGCCAAAATTTGATATTTTTTTGATAATTTCGTCACCTAATTTGGATAAGTAATTGACTGATTGGTAAGACAATTACAGTTACATAAGTAAGAACTTTAAGAACACGTTTTGAAATATTCAATAACAAGTTTAAAAAATCCAAGGATTTTCTGCATTAATGTAACATTTTCCAAGCCTTCTTCAGTACGATTGAAGCTTCATCTTCAGCTTGCTAGGTTGCTTTCCTTCCTCCTAGCCAGTTACCTACAACCTAAATACGGGGATCTCTAACGGACTGTCCTGCCCGACCATGACTCAAGGATTTATCTCTATCTATTTATACTATCAGCACTATGATGATAGATTTGACTGTATTATCAGTTCGACCTTACAAATCATATGAATTTTCCACGTTTGTACTGTTATATCAGGGTGTTTCCACTGAATTATGTGTAGATTCAGGGATAAGATATCCAACGAACTCTTCGTACTTGCCCGTGTTGATTAAACATAGGTACACACAGTATTTTTGTTTGTTTGCATTATAATATCCGTCCCCAACACTCAATATTCTTTTAGATAAAACTGGTTTTGGGTATAATGTTTTATATGCGAATCTAACGGCGTAGTTTCGATAACCTTCAAAAGTTATTGCAATTTAACATGTGGTCACTCGTTTTATTGATATTGATTGATGCCATCTAGCCGATTTCGACCGCAGCGACTGCATTCGATGGCTTTCTAGTGTTGTTGTAGAGAGCTTTGGTGTGCTGCTCTTTCATGTGCTCTCAAATGGCTAGCATATCCAACTTTGGCCGAAAAACTCCGAGCACAAATCGGACATGTCAGAACACCATTGACGAAATTGTAGGGTATAGCTGTAGGTGGTCTAGCTTTAAGTTCATCACGCTTTAAGTTCAGCAACATTTGCGACCTTCATCTTAATCGTTTTATAAACATTATTCTGCCCGAGCGCAGGTTTTGGTCGTACGTAATAGGCGATCATTTTCCGAATGCATTTGGCTTTGATAGTTGAAGATTGTCCTTGATTTATATTCCAGACATTCAAATGTCAAAGTTTCAAAACTACGACGTAGTTCATCACTAGCAATCACACATATCATTCAAGAGAATCAAAATCAACCAAATGCTTAGTAAAGAAGAAACCGTTGGTAAATTTGTGTTCATTTCCACAAGCTTGGTCTTATTCTAGCAAGCAACTCATTTATTCACTTGTGATTGTGATCTTTATCTGCGCCTGGATACTAGCACTAAATGGGTAATTTATTACGCCCCGTACTAACAAGAACTAATCCGATCATAATCAGTCTGTACTCTGTACACACTTAATCGTCGTATCAATAAAATTATCGTTCATTGCTTGTCCTGATAAAAACCGGATCTCATGCCTATAATCACGTAATTACAAAGTCATTTTAATGTCATGACTTTAGAGGGCAGAGGTTTCATCAGATAACTTATCAAAAATACTCACATAAAAATTATGTGTTCACTGAACTCCTTTTATCTTCAAAAAAAGGAAATAATTACAAATGATAACCTAGAATTAGAAACGTTATTCTGCAAGGGCTTTGTAAAGAGTGGACAAAAGCGTATGTTAATATTGTTGTGTTTGTTTGAGAGCACGTGGTGATCGCGTGCAGTTTCTACCTCGGTAACGTCCGTAGGCGAACCGGTAAGCTAGTGGGGAGTGCATACGTGATTGTCACTGCATACAATTGTGGTACAACTGAAGCTACTTAGCGGGGTAACGCTAGGCTCAGTACTGGGCCCGCTATAGTTCATATTGTAATGTGGCTTTTTCTGTAAACTGGAATGGTTATGTCAAGGGACAAACGCGGCAATGTTTAAAGTATAGTAAAAAATATTGATACATTGTCGATAAAAATAAAAGTGGAGGATAAACACGCGATATAAGTAATTATGTCAAGTATTTGAGTACATTATAAGTCAAAATTTTGGCAAATACCCATGTGCAAATTGGGGCGACTATCACACGAAAACAGCGTGAATCGAATTAACCGATGTAGTACAAGAACGAATTTCACAATACGTTTTATACTGCACAATATGATATCTATAACTGTTGTATCCATCAATTAAACAAAATGTAGTGTTACAACCTCATTGGAAAAGTTCAAAAGGCGCAACGTGGTTGCCAGCAAGTGGGTCGACCACTTTTGAAGCTATGCTAGTTGTAATAAAATTATATTTGTCTACCGGTGTTAAGGAAAAAAAAAATCTATTAGGTGGTTATAATTTCATGGTTGTAAAATTAAACCTATAGTAATCCTCTCACAGACACAGCCCGGTTTAACTAAAACAAATTAAAATTCCTTTTCAGTAGAATGAAAATAATTTCTACTTTCTTGACAGTTTCCTAGTAAATCATTACAACGCAATATATCCATCTACAGAAATTACTGTAATTAAAATTAAAATATGGCAGCTTATAATCCATGCCTCAAGCTAACAAGAACCAATTTGGCTTAGGAGTGGTCTTTGACACGCAAGACCAGAAAGAGCCATTTATTATAAACAGTCTTTGCTGGAATCGTAATTATTTGACAGCTACTGTAAGTGTATGGCAAGGCTTTGCATCATCAATTCTTAGAATTCTGAAGCGTCTTCGGAACACTTCGGTAATTTACTTCAAAGAGAAGCTAATGATGATCGCGCCAATTAGTTTTCAATGTGTAGCCACGCCCAAGTTTTTTTCTTTACAACTCGTCACTTGCTTAAACATAATTACTCATTACGATAATGATGTCTGCACCATTTAGTCTTAGAACTACCAGCTATGAATAATTGCCGTTTCAATACGAAATCAGAAAGCTATTAGTATTTTCAGAAAAGTACACGACGTCTTTTTCGAAACATGCATTTGTGCTGAGGCGCTCTATAAATTGTTAATTGCAGTTTTGAAAGTGAACCTAAACTAATAATAATACTTGATTCCAAATGCACTTATCTTGGGGTTAAGCAGATTTTTTAATGGTCCATTCCATATTGACTTTCGATAAGACTTTTTCCACTATAGGATTGCTAAATATTTGCCGGTGTTATTGCATCACGTATTGGCAATGCAAACTGCTCGTATTCTCATGCATTTTATATGCCAAAAGAATCTTTGATATTCTTAGATTTTGAAGGCCTAGATTTACCGAAATATCTTCTATCTTTGGTTTTGCTTGAACCTTTGATCGTTAAAGACAAGCGCCAGATTGTAAATCAAATGTATCTTCTTCATAGTGACATAATTCGATGTGTTGAGTTTATTTGCACGGGCCAGTCATTCAAAACCTTGTGCTGAATTTCAGGAACAACGCGAGACTAAAGTACAATCAGTACAATGTTGTAGCGTCTCGTTTTCGGTTACGTGGGAGATCCCACGAATCGTCTGTGTTCACGCTCAGCCCGCGTGCTTCGTTGGAAACCGTCCAAACTTTCTGGTAAACTCAGTGATTGAACTTGTGATCTGTTCTGTCTTCAGTTTATGTTGTATGCGGAAAAATATTTACACAATTCTTCTTTATATGACTTGCGGTATTGGATGTTGAGAGGTGATTGAAAGGATACGGATAGTCTGCATTTTCTGAAAGGTTTTCTTCAAAGGTTAAAAGAAGCGAAAGTTTATTAATCTCATTTGTTATTTTAATTAATTTGGCAAATGAAGGAACACGTTTACTATCTAGGTACGTATTCTTGTTTACGACCATTTACTCTTTTAATTCATTATATAGTTGAACAGCTTCAACATATTCTACCATAGTAACAGCCCGTGTGGGTTACAGATTCGTATCAATGAAACACCATTTTAAAAATAAAACTCCACTGACAGGGATTTGAAAAATATTTGAATATTGGCGCCACTCCAAAATATTTTTCCCTATTCGGTGTTGCTCGCTTAGTCAGAATTTTTAACCTTCTCTTTATGATACAAGGTTATGCGCTGTTCGATAGGTCAAATCAGTTTTTTGGTAAATTACGAATCGCTTTGTTTGGCTTTATATTCAAGCCAGATACCGATCGATATGGTTAGTGATTATTTAGAAATTAGTGAAATTGACAATCGACATTTAACTCCCTATTTTAAAAACAACAGTACAATGTGAACGTATATAAGAGTAGGTAACACGTTTGTTAAAAATACTAAAACAGGGTACATATCACATTCAACCCACTTTCTGCTCGTCCAAAGAACATTTTCTGTGTCAAATTATGTGAGACTTTAATTGCGTCTTCCCACTTTGCAGACAATTTCCAAACATCCTTAGCTCATGCTCTTACATTTTCACTAAAGTATAATTAATATAATTATTATATGAACACTTCAGTGAAGGTGACCCGAATTGTAAAACCGTCAGTTTTTGTAGCATCTACCTAATCTATCATGACGAGTACCTAGCAACCGGTTGTGGCCCGTTCAAAGGTCGGACTTTAACCGCTAGAGGCACCTCAAGAGGCAAGAAGCAAGATGGACGCTAGTACTTTGATATGGATATAAAAAGTTGTATAAATGTCGGAGTGCCTACCTGGCTTGTTTGACAAGTTAATGGCTTTTATAATAAAAACCCATAACCTTTAGCAACACTTTTATTTTTTGCTATTTCTAAGTGCGAAACTAAACGCAGTAGCTTAGATTAGGTAAGATCTAAATGGGGGCAAATATAATGACCACCAACAATAACTTTGTGACCACTAATATCTATCACCTAAAATATCAATTGATCACCAAATTTAGTAAATTAAACACCAAATTTGAATGAGGTGGTTGATGACAACCTAGTTTTGCCTAGGCCGACTTTGGGCACCCCGCATTCAGGGCTCCGTCGACCGGGTCTCCCTCGACTCGGATGCAAGAGCATATAGTTCAATTTCTGGTCTGGTCACAAATAAATTTTTGGTTCTAATTTTACTATAAAATATGGATTACTTTTGGTGATCATTTACTAATTTTGGCAATCAAAAGTGTTTTTTTTGCCGTTATATTTTGTTAAATCTGGTGGTTCGTTAATTGTATGCCGATCTAAATTAAAGACGTAAAAACAGAGTTTATCTTCAATCTTCATATAGATAAATAAATCTAATGAGGCATCGAAACGGTAGTAGTTCGCTTGCAAAATTTTCGCAAATTCACTTTTTATCGCTCGTTGAGTCGTTGCTGCCCGGTTTATATTGATAACCTCTATCTTGTGACGTCACATCAATATGGGATTATCTATCAGCGAAAATAAATAGAAATGGATGGATTTTGGTATAATCTTAGATTATTGAACTAGGTAGGTCTTTTATGAGTGCGTTGTGCGCAGTTACCATATCAATGTCGAACGGATATTTATTGCGCGTTTGAATCTTTTCTGTTACCTTGACGATTGCTGTGATATGGCAGTTATTAGGTTTAGCTACGAAACTTGCTTTGCTTGCTTTTACATCAGTCATCAGTATTGAATTCTAAATTATTTTTATATACTTTTTCAAAATATCTTAAAATATTTATCTGAGTTCTCAGCAATCCTTTGCTCCTCTGTTTTATTATTGATAGTCTATTTTTACATTTATTTCACTGTTTGATTTACTTACAAAGAATCTCTACACATATTTGCACAAACAAGATAAAAGTTATCTTATGCTGATTCTTTTATTACCTGCCTCTTTTCATGATGGCAAGGTTCTGAAGCTTTAATTTTTGTACACAAAGCAAAATGATAATTTCAATGTGAAATAACTGTCCGACCAGTCCGACACCAAATTCAAAATACCTACCTAGGCTTACCTAAACTGGAGCGTAAACGAAACGTAATAAGTTCTTTGTTATCTGTTACTCCCAATTCGCATTCGCAATGGTGGCAATTCTGTTTCTATTTCCTATCTACACTAATATTATAAAGAGGAAAGATTTGTATTTCTGTGTGTACTTATGTTTGAAATGAATAAACTCAAAAACTACTGCGCCGATTTCAAAAATTATTTCACCATTAGAAAGCTACATTCACCCTGAGTAACATACCTAGGCTATATTTTGTCCCCGTACTCACACGGGAACGGGATATACGCGGGTGAAACCGCATAACGTCCGCTAGTTATAAATAGATCAGGTTTATCTAATAATAAAAAAATTAAGAACCTATAATAATGTAGGAAGGCGTGTCGTGGAACCGGTGTCGGGTATAATAATTTGAATAGAATATAGAAAAGGTGACTTCAAGAATCAAGATGGCCGTCGTGCTTTGCGCGCGAAAACATGTCGCCGTAAAGGACGGCTATAAAATGCGTAATCTATGCACGCCCGGCGCTTATTGCTATGTAAATGTTGAAGTCGGTAAACGGTCTGGCTCGGACTTACTTTGTGTTTTGAGTAGGTACATATTATTGATATAATAATATATGTGCTCAAAACACAAAGTTAGTCCGAGCCATATTATATAATCGAGCTGTTTATAATCTACAAGTTAATTAATACTTGTAGATTATATACAGGTATTTTTTCATATTAAGCTCCTGAAATAACTGAAAATGCCACCGAATAACAACAAAGCTTAATACTGTAAAAAGCTGAAAATTCCCACGATGCGTACGATTACAGAGAGTACAGTACCCGGCACGTAAGTTGGCAAGGTTTTGGCGGAGTGGGGGCAAGTTCGCGCATCGTACACTTAGTGGAACAAACCACTGGTCACTTAAATTTTATTGATTGTCATTTTTGATTATTGCCATCATTTATTTTTAATCATGTAGTTAAACAAAGCAGAGGAATTCGTGACTTTTATTAGGTGTTATAAATAAAACATAATACTGATGCATTTTTTTTTTATTATGTAAAAAAAAGTATTATTATTAAAAATTATAGGTTCTCGTCGTCACTATCGGTTACTAATACCGTTACACCTGGCATCAAATTAAAACTACCACCAGAGCTGGTGGAAGGAGTTGGCTCCTCATCCTCGACAAAACTCTCGTCGGTATTTGGTCCTGGCATTGTAAAAAACGTAACAAAAACTAAATTTAAAACGATAACAACAACTGGTAACAAAAACTAAATTTAAAACAACAACAATAACAATAACTCGTAACAAAAACTTAATTTAAAACTAAAACTGAACTCGTAACAAAAACAAAGGGTAGAGTAGTACTCGTGCACTAGCACCGCAAGTGTAATCGGGAGCGAACGGAATGTAGACGCGGTGCGGGAGGCAGGGGTCGACTGACGCGCCAATCGCGCGCTCGGATCGGCGCTACTTCATACCCCGCGTCCCGCTTGACCGCCAAAGAGACCTAAAAAACGACTTCTGCGCATCTAACGACTCTTGCCAAGTTACGTGCCGGGTACTGTACCTACTTAATATTAACGGGTTTCCCACCACCAATGATATTATAAGTAAAAAGGTGTAGATGCGTTATAAGCGCTCAGCAAGCGGTACGTTAAAATGTGGCTAATTGGCAAACCTTGACCTCAGTGTGACGTTGCCGGCGTCGACAGACGCACTTCACGTAAACACAGTGCATTAAAAGTGAAAGTGACCCAAAACTACCGAAAATGCCGTCGTGTGTCATGAGATATTGTACAAATTATACTAGCAAAACTTCTAAAAGTCAAGGAATCACATATCATTCGTAAGTATACTATTTATCTTAATATTTTCACAAAACAAACATTACGTTTTTAAAATAATGGCGTCCGAAAAGAAAGAGTGCAACAACAATTTCTCTATCAACAAGTGCGATAGAGATAGACGTCATTACCGATCATAGAGTAAAATTATATGTACGAAACAGACAAGTCAGTTGACTTTCAATGCATTTTTAATACATTACTTTTACTACATGAACTCTTGAGTGAATCGCATTTTTAGGCATAAATCACGGTGTAAGGTAATGTCATATCTGATTTATTAATTCTACATCGTTTCTAGTACACTTGACGACGCATTGTCGCGAATTATATTTGTCTCTTTTTCACTCGCGATACTTGAATCATGCCATCCTATTTTGACGACTAATTGTAATGTAGTGTGTTATTGCAATATTTTTAGTTATTCATGTGTGCGGTGTGCCGTTTTTGAAGATAGAATGTCGTTTAGGTAACGTATCTACACCTTTTTACTTATAATATCATTGCCCACCACGCAGAAAATTAACTTGGACATTAGGTGGATGTTTCGCATGGAACTGACAGACAAATCATTTACCTACCCTCGTTCATGCATAACGCTAGCTAGGGGCTAGGAGTCTAGGACCAATCGTTCAAGAAATTACCTGTTGAAAATGACAAACATTCAAAGAATAAGTAAACAAGAAAAGCAAAACATTTCTGGCTAGAATACAAAATGAAGCATTGGCGCCAATGCAATATTTTTTCTTCGTCTGTTAACATGCATGTTGATCATCATAGCTAAAAATACATATATGCAACACATGTATAAAATTGACCCTTTAACATTGAAATAGTACCTAGACTTCGCATTTTGTTTTGCTAATATAGCGTTTTCTTGTAAATCCGGCTTATTATTAAAAAGGCAAATATAAAAATTCATTCCATAGACGACGAATCTAACATGAACCTTCTAATTCCTAAAAGCGTATATGTACTGAGATATAGTAAGAATAAGAGATAAAGCAATACATACATGAAACTATAAGATAGACATAAAGTCTCTCAAAATGTGGGCAAGAGTAACCATATAAAATAGTTGATACAGAAGACATGGAACACGATCTGATTTTCTTTCATACTACAAACTTTTAAGATTTGCTAAGGATGGCATGCTGCCAATATCCCTTCAGGTATTACGACGTGATATAGCTATGCAGGCATGTACCTACTGCCGTGAAAGTATCATTAAATTTGGAATGATAGTACACGAAGCCTGATTTCACCTGCAGTTACTGTGGTTGGAATTTTTCCAACTACTTTGAATTTGTAAGTCTGCATTGCTAAAATTTTGGAATCACCATCATCGGCTTTAATGTCCTTTGTTTAAGATGAGTCAGTCGTAACTTCTTTGCTTATTTCAATTACTTTAATCTTGCCATCTGCTGCAAGGTTTCGAAAGTTACCAGTTTCGCGAAGGGTACAATATTTTATTAAGATATTACGACTGAAGTACAAAACAACATGCACACATAATACTCAAAAGCGATAATAATGTCAGGTTTATGTTGTTTTTTCCTTCAAAACCGGTTTGTAACAGAAATAACGCGCAGTATTTGGCATTTGTGTATTGATCACGCCTTTTATCGGTACGCCATACTGAATTGTTATGTTCAATTAGGTTCCATTGACCAAAACAAACGTTGGAACATAAAGATTTATGTGATTTGTGTTATGGCACTGCATTTTACTGCAGTAAGCCTTCCTGTTTACTCAGCAGCCGGATTACTTTCTACCCAAGTGGGGCTTAACAATGATTCTACGTTTGATAATGTTATGAGTTCTGGATTATCTTCCTCAGTAAGTACACCAGCATCAACAGTCATCGTTGAAACTGTATACACAACTGTTGCTGATGGGCATGTTCTTAAGCACATTATTGACTCTCTTATGAAAACGTATTAAATGGTATCATATCTGACGCACCTATATAATTATCATCCTTGTATTCTTTACCTACACGAATATAATGGGTGTCCTTTTAAAGGCCGGTTATCAATATTTACTGACGCCAAGTATGAGCTAAGATATCATACAATGTGCAGTACTAATTCACAGGTACACGGTAGACTGTTTGTGTTAGGTGTACATGATGGTCGACTCAACTAGAATTTTCTGGCAGGTTGTCGCATGGTAACATGTTTGTCGTCTCCTGCCCATTCTTGTCCAAAAAGCCGTGGGAAACAGAACAGAATAAAATATAGGTACTTATTGTAATTCTTCTACATATTATTTCCATGACAGTATCATTTTCTAGTGTCTCCTATCTTTGCAAGGATCGTGAAAGCCATTTGTAGGTAGACAATATAATGAATAATGTCCTTCGTTTTTATTAATAATCTTTTTAATTCCAACATATTATGCAAGTGTGACAGCTTTGTGTGGGGTATTTAGAAATTGATCGATGACACTAATCTTTTACTTGACGTCATTGATTGATGCAATAAACGTTAAGACCTAGGATAACTTAATACCCGTTCGTAAATCACTGATTATTATCAGTTTTTTGTTATTCATAAGCTGTATAGGTACGTAAAAAGTTTTATTGATGAAAGAAAAATAATCTTCGATTGCAAGGATTACAATGTTTTTCGAATAATAATTTTCATACCTATAATGAAAACTACGCATCAGAGAGTTAGCAAAACATCATAAGTCACAATGTTTTTCTGTTTGTTAAATTGTTATGGTACTCTGCAGCTGTTACTTCTTACACAATAGCCTATCTTACTTTACCCACACGCCTCCGCCTCGTACCAAAGTCCACAGACATTTTGTAAGCAAAAAAAAATCTCATGTGATGCGATTTGACTTGAGCAAAAAATCCAAATTACTCCTAGTGCTGGCCCCAACATATTCGTTATTTGAGCAATGAAGAACCGATCGAACCGATTTGAGACTAGGATTTGTTCAGCAGTTCCAAGCGCAAAATATTTTTTGGTCGGGATCTCCAATGCTCATTAAATCTTCTAGATTATCCTGCTTTACAGGAATTCTAATTTAATCATCCCGCACTCTTTACTTCTTTACAGCCATTCTGATAATAATATTGATAACTTGTTTCTAAAAATTCGTCATTAGTCTTACAACAGGTCCATGAATAATTCGTCCAGACGCGACGTAAAAATCTCTACGTAGAAGTTTCCCAAGGTTTCTATTGTCGTCGGTGACCCTGTATGTCTGTACTACCAATTTATGCTTATAGTCACACATTATTTTACTTTTGGTCTAACTTAATAGCTAGTTTGAGTAAGTAAAACGGTGTCTATTGCATTGGCTTTGGTGTTCACTTCTATTTCTATGGGATCTGGATTTTGTTTATTTTATCTTGTTCGGAGTTTAAATTCTCTTCTTAGCAAGCAGTCTTTGAAGCCAGAAGTTCATATTGACAAATTTCCGAATCTCAGTACAATAGCTTTACTCATCGTCTAAATATACTATTGTCCACTTAAAATAGTCTTTATGCGTTTGTTTACGCACTGCGTTCTTCCTTATTGCTTTGTTTAGTATTGCATAAACTCCTAGCTACTATATAAGATAAAATACTTGTAAGTCTTCGACCACTTTGCCCTTGCGTTTTTTTTAATCCACGCTCGCACTTACCTATTACGTCATACTTAATCTAATATGGCTCCCAACTTACTGGTAAAACTAGTCTACTTTATATACCACAGGATTTAGTACTTAAATGCTTTTTGTATAAAGCTTAATTTACATTGGTAGATTACCTTGTTGGCATTTAGAAAAAAACCATAAATTAATTCTTATTTTATTACCACGTGTTTGCGGTTGATAAAGTGTTTTTCGTTTAATTCAGGAAATGTAAAGTATTTTCGTGACATAATATCGTGCACTGTTTTCAGATGAATAACAAAGAAAACATGTTGGTTTTCCTTAGACCCGGTTTCCACCACGGAGAGGAGTTGTGCGAAACCCACCAATCAAATGTAGTTGAAATCTACATCCGGTCTCTCGTCTATCCTGTGATTGGTTGAAGCCTGCACTTCTCCTCTGCCCTGCTCGTCTCCGCTTTGGTGGAAACCGGGCCTTAAGATTAAAATATTTTCGAATGGTTTGTTTTGCTTGTACAATGAAGAGGTTTTAACTTGAACTGTTTACTGCAAAACTATTCAAAATACCAATAAACTCTTACTCTCTTGACTTGGTACTAAAAATAGTTATTTTAACTATTCAAGTGTGCAAGTGCTTTAAAACAGGAAGTGTTACCAGACACTTCCGTCACATAAACTTAATAGCTACGAGCCTTACTGTTACTTTAATAGGGTCGTTTCGCCGGTATCGCGACCACCTCCAGTAGGCGACCATTTGACGGACTAAGTTTCTTTAAATCAAGATAATAGTATTTGTAGAGGTAACCTAGATAAAAAATAAATCTAACGTGCTTTATAAATAATTATGAAATAAGAATTAACACAGTTAAAAACAAATGGGTTAACCCAGAGCCGAAAAAAAATTGCTCAGTGCGCGTCTTGATTCCGCGAGATGATATGATACCGCGAGTTGGAAAAAAAATAACACGGCGCGTGGCGCTCAAAGCTAAGTTTTATTACTTATTTCATGTTTTACACACTAGTTAGATGTTAAATTGTACAATCGATAAGTTTTGCTTATTATTTAGTTGTATTTTGCTATTTTTTAACTTATTATTAAGATAAAATCCCGTGGTCGGTAACCGAAATGCTTATTTATCAAAATCGTTAGATAGCGACCACATGGTCGCAAACCGACGAGAACCGCATTATTTTGTTTTGATTAATATGATCGTAATGCTTCATACAGGACTGTTACAATTTTGAAGGTAGCATTGTAAAAGGTTTTCTTTGTAGTACTTTGGTAAGCGACCACCAGTTTCTTTGAAAGAACTTTGTTTAATTTAACGTACAACATTGGGTGGTCGTAAACCAAAATAATCGAAATAAAGACATTGGTTTCCGGCCACCATAATTTAGTATGAGAAAAATAACGGCCGCTAACAGAAATAAGTATGAAAGTTCATTGAGTATGCGACCACGTCTGATTTTTTTAATTTGTTTGGTTAATGAAATGTCCGGTTAATAATTATTTTAGCAAGCGGTTGTACCTAATCTGTCGAAAACTAAATATTATTATTTTTCAGTTTAAAACAAAATGAGTCTTAAAAACAACAATAAATATTAATATAATTTTTTTAGATGGACCTCCCAAAAATTCAAAGTCAACAAAAAAAAAAATAAAGAGACTATCCACTACCTACACTGAAGAAGCCCTGAAAAAAGCTTTCGATGATATAAAATAATATTATACCAGATGACTAGAAAATATTGATGTTCATTATTGTACGAAATATAAGATTGTTATTTTTAATAAAATAAAAAAAAAAAAACATTACACGAAAATAATGATTCCCATATTTGTTTTTATTAACGAGGCAAAAATTAAAATATTTTTAAAGCGATTATAATTGTTTTATTGACATATTTTTCATATTAAAATAGCGGTCGCAAACCAGCACACTGGTGGTCATAAACTGATAAAAATGGTCGTAAACCGACGTTTTCGCTATATTTTCACTTTTTCAGCGTTTTATAAATATTTTTGTATGAAAGTATTTTATTTTATGTATTGTATCCAAACTAGATTATATTTGGGACAAATTCACATTAACAAATACTATTTTGCGTGTAGACAACATTTTTTTTTCCTCATCTGAAGTGGGGAACCCAGCTAACTGGTCGCTAACCGGCGCAATGACCCTACTTAGAAAAATAAATATGACAAACAAAAGCGTAAACCTCCAACTTCATTACGAAATTAAATTTAAAAAAAGAAGTGCTCTCGAGACTCGGGTCGCCAAGGCACATGCCAAGGGTCTCGACTCTCGACTCGACATTTGAACTTTCGAATGGAGACGCTTTTTAACGACTTTCCTAGTTTAAATTTTGACAGATGCGTTTAGTTTTCGCACTCACGACTCTCAACCGGATTTTGGATAGAAGTTTGAATTTTTTTGTTTATTGTGAACAAAGCCACAAAGTCATCCTTTTGCGAGGCTATTATTTAAAAGGGAATCTAACCTGACGTAACTAGGAGTGGTTCAGAAGCGGGGCACGTGCGTTACATCCTCGCAGGCCGTCGACCTCACAATTGCAAGAACTGGTTGGGTTCAAGCCAGGTTTTATCAAAAAAAAGTTGGCAGGACACGGCCCTATGTGGAAATGAGGTATTGACATTTTAAGCTGAGGTTGACCTGAAAAGGTTCAAGTTTCAAGGAGTTATGACGGTTGGAGAAAGCCTATTAGTTCTTTGTCATCTTTGATGCACATGGTATAACCGGGCCTGAAGACACTTTTAAGTATTTATTAAATACATAGTATACATACCAACAATACCTATAGCTATTAACGTCATTTTGTCACCGGTATTTCCTCAATGTAATGGACTTTGTGCCTAGGCAACAACATTGCATTACAAGGAAATTAGAGGGTGCCTAGTCAAAATTACACTGTTATTATTGGAATTTCCTTAATAGCTGGTTTTCCTTATAAAACCTCTAATTAAGGATATCAATAAAAGAAAACCTAAGGTAGACAACCTAACCTAAGACTAAGTATAATAGTTTTGAGAGGAAAAATACTTAGATAAAGGGAGACAGATTACTCTTGTCTTCCTAAGTAAGCACTTAGCAGAGTGGTATTGAGATTTCAGTTTGTAAGTATTTAAAAGCCGTCATTTAAAGTAAAAGCGACGATGACGATGAAAGGGCATTGGCCCCACATAGTAAGTACGTATGCCCATTAGGGAAGCCGGCGATTCAACATAACAACTTGGGAACAAAGGCTCAAAACAGAGTTGGTTGATGGCCAAGACGTATCACACTGACGGCGAGTAATATGACTACGATTAGACTAATTACCGGTGACATAATGACCAAATCTGTTCGGGAATTACGTGGTCATTAACGGGGCTAATAGCTTGAGTTTTGGAACTTTTGGATTGCTAAATACTCTAACCTACCCGACAGATGTAACAAAAGATAGACAAGAGGATGGGCCTTGGCAGACTATGATGTTTGGGCAACAAAGGAAATACGTTTAGTCTAATCAAGATAAAACCTTAACTACACAGATTTATTAGATTACATTTTACATCAAGCACTTATGGAAGCTAATGTTGCACTAATACGCCAGTTAAAATACATCAGGAAACAGACCAGGGGGTCTAAAATGGCCGCTCTATCAGAATCCCCGCAGAATCATAATATGAATCACGTAAATTTTTTAAATTTCTTTAAATGGACTTTATATGTATATAAAGATAAAGTCCATTTTAAGAATTTTAAATTTTAAACGTGATTCATATTACGATTCTGATAAAGCGGCCATTTTAGACCCGCAGTTAAACCAGATGTCGTGAATTCTAAATTTCCTGGATTTGGATTATTTGAAACATTACCGAATAACGAAAACGAAGCTGCAGACCGAATCTTTGTTTGAAAACAATTTGATTGTTTGTTAAAAACGTGCCAAGTTGCTGAACAAGAAAATAAACAAGATGTTTCCGCCAAAATAGGTCAGGTTAGAACACTATTGAAGATGTAGTGCAAAATCAAAATCCTTTTTCTCTTGGCACGGTACCTAGTCGAAACAAAAATAGAAGAGCAAAAACATTGAATCAGAAAACGACCAACCCAGATGTTTTCTTGCTGTCTCTCTCTAACGCCAATGCTGTCTCAATAGAATCACGCACGGCCTGCGTGCGCGCAACGGTCGATTGATCGGCCAACTGATCGAGCTCAGCGGCCAAACTTTCGTTTCTGAACCCAACCAGTCGGCCGACTAGTCTACTGAACAGATTAGCGTTCGTGTCCTGCCAAATATAATCTGTTTGCTTTTATGGAAATCCGTAACGCCCAGATAACTGGAGTGAGGTTGCTGGTTGATAATATTGGTATCTCGTCCTAAATAAGAAGAGAATAACAATCTGTCTGCCATTGTATCGACTGCCGAAGCTACCTGTCTTACGGTTGAACGGGTTCCGATGGTACTCGCAAGAAATGGGCAAGCAAGTAACATCTTCAAAACCCAATAAGCATGCAGTTTCAAGTGATTCCCACACACCTGCATACCTCCAGCAAGTTATTTGAATACCAATCCAACACATTTCTTCAGTCTGAATAACAATAGATCTATTTGTGTTAACACATAATCTAAAGATTACGCGTGGTAAGCGTGGTAGGTGTGGTAGCACACGCACACACAGCGTTATCCATGACAGCTCATGGCACAGAAAAGCATAGTTTCTCTTACAATCATGAGCACATCAATCCGCCAGCACAGGTAGACATACTGGTAGAAACACTTTATAAGATCGACTACAAAATGGTGGATGACTGTCGATGACCGACCCGCCCCGGCTGTGCAATGTAGCATAATATTATTATTATACATAAAAACCTTCCTCTTGAATCATTCTATATATTGCTGAAAAGATCTAAGCGTACAGACAGCGAGAGCGACTTTGTATACTAACTACTACTACTAATTTAGAATGGCATACAATTAACGAACCACCAGATTTAGCTAAATGTAACGGCAAAAAAATCACTTTTGATTGCCATAATTAGTAAATGATCACCAAAATTAATCCCCATTTTATCGTAAAATTAGAACCAACAATTTATTTATGACCACCAGAAATTGAACTGTTATGCTCTTGCATCCGAGTCGAGGGAGACCTGGTCGACGGGGCCCGGTGCTCCTACTCCTGAATGGTTTATAAAAAAAACGTGTCGGGGGGCACCCCGACACGTTTGGCCGATTTGGGGCACCAAGTCGGCCTAGGCAAAACTATATTGTCATCAACCACCTCATTAAAATTTGGTGTTCAATTTACTAAATTTGGTGATCAATTGATATTTAGATTGTGACCACTAACATCTATCACGTAGCTAGAACTAGGTGATAGATGTTAGTGGTCACAAAGTTATTTTTGGTGGTCATTATATTTTCCCCCATTTAGAATGACAGCCGCAGCAGGAATCAGGATACAATGAGTGTGTATCGGTCGTAGCGGAAATACAAACCATAACAGTTCCATAGTTTTTATTATCAGTATTTTTATTAATATACCAACATTCATTACATTACAGCCTATTTATATTATATTGCCCTTTACTTCTATCGTATTTAAGTTGATTTTTGGTTGGTGATGCATGAAAGAAAGGGCCGCATGAACTCGTTATCATTGCAAGAGGTTAATGCTCTTTTATTTTTGTTCAACGAAAATATTTGTGTTAAATGATAACAAAAGTGTTATGTTAATAATAACTAAGCTACTATCTTTTGTTTGTCCTTAATTATGGATAAGTTATATGCACCGGAAGACACTCATCATATTAAATCTGTTGTGAAAGTCAGTTGGTGACTTGGAGAGCCTAAAATTTTACGTCATGTTAACGCTCAATGCTCAACGGTTGTCTGTTGATTAAAATATTGATTGCGACTGTAAGGCGTATGTAGTTACAGAATTATAATCATTAATACACCCTCCAAGTTCATAAAGGTCGAAGAATGAAGCTGACGCTTTCACTCCTATAATAAATACATGAAAGATTCCATGCTTTGATTGAAAGCAAGTAAAACTAACCGGAGCGATGCATGGACAGCAACAAGTTACGGAAGTGAATCTGCACTCGACAGATGTGATGCGTAAGATCAGACACTTGATACAGGCACCATGGTTGAAAGAGATCACTAAACTGTCGGGAACTTGCATATTGTGAGAACAGGAACTTACTACTTTACTATTCTACAATATGCAAGTTCAAAGTTCCAAAATTTTGGAAAAATTATAAATAAATAAAAAATATATACTTAAGTAGGTATATAAAAATATAATAAATAAAAAATATATTGTTAAATATATACCTAAATTATAAAATTTTGAAAATTTAATAATTAATATTGGATAGTTTGTTGTCCTTATTTGATGTAAGTTATATCTTGGTCATTCCCAACGGCTTTTAAAGGGGTGATTTCAGCTACTTTCTTGGGAATAGCTACCATAGAATACCGCTAACTAAACCTTACTATTACGGTTTCCTCATACTAACTGTTATTTGTCTACAAGCAAGAACGCTGTCAGTAAACACAGAAATAAGGCCTTATTCAATAGCTTTAGATCTAGAATAATAATATATAAAAACGTATGTTCATTAAAGGCAAAGTATGTAAATAATAAAAGTACCTATACCTACCTACTTAGAGGTATGAAGAAAAACGTGAGTCATTGTTATGCGAATATTTAACTTTCGTGGTACTTATTCAAATGTGTGGAAATAAATTTTATATCCATTGTTACGTATATTAAAGTGTACATAGAATAGGTTTTAATTGGTTCCTGAATTGAATATGTTATTAATAGGGCGTGGTTAATTTAATCGTATAATTACTTAGGCAGTGGACTTCGGACTTACCTTGACTGAACCCACACAATTCAACAGGCTGAATAAAATTCTACTAGACATTTTATCGAAAATGTGTAGTTGAGACATTTTATCCAAAACGTAAGTAGGTAAATACATATAAAAAAATGACAAAATACTTCTCCAACAGATGAATTCGCTGGGATTTATGTCCTTTCTTTCCCTCAGCCATGTTTACGAAGGTACCAAATCGAATTTAACCAAAACAGGTTATATACAACAGTCTGATCAGGTAAAGCTATTACTTCCAGAGGTAATTTGTCCGGCAATTCCGCGAAATGCCCAACACAACACGTGTGCTTTCCCAACGGTACCGGACATTACGCAAATTGCCTTTTTTACGACCCTTGTGACTAGCAACTGTAGTTCTAATTAAAGGAACATATACCTAGGTTCTAAAAGTACTAAGTACCTATTATTAAATTGAATAGGGAAAAGGGAATCGAGCTCGTACGTGACATATGTGCGCATCATATAAATAAGGAATTCCCTTGATTATAACCTCAATAATACCATAGAGTTATTAGTAAATAGGTATAATTAGTCAAAGCAAAACCACAGTGTTTGCTTCATAGTTAACCACACAGTGGTTAAACCATTTATATACAGGTCAAATTAAAGCTAAATATGAAATTTTTTTGTGATGTTTTCCATTAGAGTCTGTCCGAACTACAAAACAATGCTAGGTATCTGTTGTTCGTACAGTGCAAATATTGTGCTGCCCAAGATTTCCTGTTTCAACAATCCATCACGCACAAACAGCATGTTTTAATAATTCCTATTTAAATAACTAAACATGGAATGACGTTATTGGCACGAGATGCAGGCGTGATACCGAGATGTTAGATAAAGGATATTATCAGATCGAAGCACATTGTATCAATTATGGTGCATGGAGGAAAATTTTCAATCTAAGTCAAATGGAGCATACCAATGCTCCGTTTACGTCTGTTTTTGCGGATAAGTACTGGAAATGACGAATGAACATCAACATAAGTAATTAAGTACTGAAAAAAAAGTAAATAGGTGGTTAAAAATAACAATAGGACTGACAAAAGACTTAGGTACTTTCATAAATATTTTATTTGGTAATGCCATTGGTATATATACCTAAATATATGCCCTTTTGGATCGGACAGGGTTTATAAATGCTCATTTAATAGAATTGGATGGGATGCAAAGACAATAGGAAATCGGATCCTTTTGGCTTTAGACGAAACTAATGTCGAGCAGCAGACTGTGCATAGAGAAACGACAATCAATATAAAATATCCAGTGTTGAGTGTTGTCATAGACATCCGTTAGACATCATAATAATAAGCAAAGCAACATCTACCTCAACTTGTTTTTATGCATCCAGCAAACATGTATGGAAACTAATTCACAAGACGTTATTCTTGATACGTAAACATGAGATCGCATGACAAATATTTACTACACGGCTGCGCAGGAGTTCGCAACGTGATGCCGCAGATAAGGTGTCAATGAGAATGCCGGGATACAATTACTTTAGTCGAGTTTACAATTGATTTAGCTGACAAGGATGCACGGGTTCGTAAAATGTTGGACTCTCAATTGGGACTCGGACTTTGAACACATCAATGTTGGGAAGAAGTGGTAATAATCGCTTCGTGTTGATTGGGGCAGATAAAATGATAAAATCTATGCTTTTATTAGTACCAAGAAACGAAACAAATAAAGCAATTCATAAATAAACGATGTTTTTTTATTGAATAAACATAGAAGACGTAGGCAAAATTTTTGCGAATAAATAATTTGACTTTGACTGCATCTATTTGTAAAATAGAAGGTACTTTTGACGGTAGATAGAAGATTTCCAATATATTTATCATGTACCCTCATTGCAAACGTTTCAAGTTCAACATCAAAATGAAGATTCTGAAAGCCCTAGTAAAACATTTATATCTCTATGTACTATAATATAACTCAATAATAGACTCCTTGTACTCGCGTTCACGTTACACAGATTAGATTACATTACAAACACTCAATAAGGAGCGTCTGTCCGTCTATTTAAAAACAGCAGGTGGACTAAATCCAGAAAAAATTCATAAGGATTGAAATCGTGAAAAAAATATTTGATTGAGCCACGTAGGTAGGAATGTTTTGCCACTACATGGCGTAGAAAATTCACTTGTTAGTTCTGCTTCAAGAACCGTAGAATTACAATAAAACAATGAATGACTGGATTACCGTCGTATAGTGGTGTTTTCTCCCTACCCGCATGCTGTATGTTTCTTATCTGACAGGGGAAGCTAGCGTGTCACCAATATTAAACTCAATACAGTTACTATGCAATGTTTATCATTATCAGCAATGTTCTGTAATTATGGAATTATTTACACACATCTGCTTCGATTGTGGTACAAAAATTCGGGGAACTGCCGTTACCATGCAACTGTTATCAACACGTGCTTGTAAATGCAACAAACATGCAATTTTAATATTTATTATCTCAGTTATGTTTACCCTGATAGGCTGGCTGATGCACACATGATATGCCGCCCTCAACAGCCAAAACATTTACCGACTTCAGTGTTATTAATTGCAAAAACAACGTGAGTGCAACTTACAATAACGCGCAATTAACAATAAGTAAACACTCCATACCTGCGCTTACTACTCGTTGTTGTTGACACTATAATATGCGCAGTTAACTGCTGAATACAAAGAATATGGTAATGAAATACTTGGAATCCACTTGACTGGCCCAAACAGACATAAATTATAACGGACATGCAAATAAGTTTTAAAAAACAGAATATGGATCGAACAAATCTGCTCAACAAATGAAAATGCGAAAAATCCTGAAGAGTTGTTCAAATCAGCCAGGACATCTTACTATTGGCAATAGGCCAAAAAGGCAACTATTAGACAGAATTTTGACATAATACCTTGTAAAGACATGTGGAGAGGCCCCATAAAGCCTCCAGCAAAGAACCAGACGTGTTCAACATTGATAAATAGCTCCTAATAATAGGTTTTTTGGTTGCTAACTTTCACTTCATACCATTACCAAATTGGTCGGTAGACTAGTCTCTGTATACTCCGCCGTGCTATGTAATTATTTGGCAAATACCAAATATTATGTTGCGAAAGTTAGCAATCTAATCCTGTTTTAGGTCATATGGATGCAGGTCTGTTATTTAGGTATCACGTGTTAATCACTTAATCTCACTTTCTTTTTTCGTAAAAGTTTTACTGAGTAATTGCAAATTTTATGTAATACACGTGACCGAATTGACAGAGACACTGACGTAAATACTCTTTGTTCCAGGTATGCGAGAAACTGGAGATCGGCGCCGAAGCGGACTACTTCGGCCTCCGCGTATCCCCAGTGTCCGGTCCCAGCAGGTGGCTGAACTTGCGCAACCCCCTCGACCCGCACCGCATCCCCAGCAGGCGCCTCGACCTCCGCGTCAAGTTCTGGGTGCCCCCACACCTCCTCATCAACGAGCCCACCCGCCATCAGTTCTATCTGCACGCTAAACTCGACCTTACCGAAGGAAGATTAGTCGTAGCTGACCTAGAAGTGGCTCGAAGGATCATCGCTTACATTGCTCAAGCGGAGACAGGAGATTGCGAACCCGACCTCCCCCCGACACAAATTTACGAAGAATGCGACAAAATCGGCCCTCAAGGCGAACGCCCAGAAGATCATGTCGACAAAATCATTGAATACCACTGCGAAATTACCGGGATGGGAGCTTCGCAGGCGGAATACAGGTTACTGAAACAGATCTCGAAATTGGAGTCGTTCGGGGAGGAGTTGTTCTTCTGCAAGCCTGTGACTTTCAACAACAATGCTCACAACCTGTACAGTCACTTGCTGTACCATCGGCAGCAGGCTGAAGAGCCTAGGGCGAGGGATGAGCAGGAGATCGACGGGGGAGCCACAGTCGGGTGTCTGACGTCAGGGCAGAGCGGGGGTGGATGTGGGTGCAGACTGAGCACTTGTGTGGGAGTTGGACCTCATGGCATCGTGGTGTACAGACCTGCGTGCAATGGAGATCATGAAATCGGAGTTGAGAAGCAAAGGTTGGTGTCTTTTCTTTGTTTAGTTATTCTTTGTATGGGACAAAGTGAAAGTCATTACGAAAACAACTCGTGCATAATTTCCAACTTAAAAATGTGGCATGCATCTGAAATTCTGCGTTTTTGTCCTTTAAAGCGAAGCTAATTTCAAAAATAACTTTGTTATAAATTGGACCCCGTTTCGACTGTAAACTCCACTTATTATTCGTAAAAGTTAGTCAGTAACGAACAGGTCAAGACAATGGGTACATTCGCTTCTGTTTTCGGCACTCGAATACATTAAAATGACATCAGGAACCTAAATACGATAAAGAAAATTGAAAAAATATTTACTCAAGCAGTAAAATATAACACACTTTACTTCATCGGATGTTATATTTTTGCAGAAATTTGTTATCAATATTTTGAAATTTAAAAACAATAAGTACTGACATACATAAATGTGTTGTTCCGACTTGCAAGGTGTACACGCGCAGAATTTAGCTAAAAACGTGTCTTTCGGACATCGGTTTTGTCTATTCGGCTGTACCTAGACAGTTGACATAAAAAAATCAGCTGAATAACTCTTTTCCTATTTTCTAATATAATGTATTGCAACCTAAACAAATATATAACTAAATCTATTGTGCAATTAATTAAAACATTATCGACGATTATGAATTCGCTGACGCAGCTCGCAGAAATGTCCAAGAAAACATGAATTGCACAACACGTCCTCGATTAAGTTGTTTAGCTAGGAACAAACAAGGAGAATAACAAATGTTCCTATCGGATCAACTAAATAGTTGATTCGTTGGGAACAAAAAATAGTTGATCCGTTTCAGTTGATCGGTTTAGTTGATCCGTGTGGAAAACGTGGTCAAAACAGCCAGTTTTAAAAAACATGAGGGCGCAATTAGTACCGATTTGGGCCACGCGCCAGAAGATCCTTGTACAACTATGGATACGAAGGGAGATGGCCATTTGTCACGTTCAATAAAAGTACTCTTTGACCCATTTCGTTTAATAACCACGACCCGATAACACAATTTTCACTCAATTACTCAGTATAGAGTAATTAACAAGATAAAAGTAATTAATAGGTATCACTATACTTATAGGTAGTTTGTTTCCATCCGTTTATTTTAAATTATAATATTTTAAGTGTCTGAAACATAACAATCATTGTTCTGAATTGCTGATAAAAAAAAAATATGAGCAAGATAAGATTGAAGACTTCTTTATTTTTCGTGTTTTCGTTTCTTTTCGAAGAAATTTCTCGATCTGTGTATGAATTTCTGTGTTCTTTCGTCTTATCAGTATCACTTTGCCCAAATGTTTTAATCTTCACACTTATCAGCAAAATAATTTGCACTCCCAAATTGGGGCAATAACACACAGTACATTATCTTGATGACTGCTTGAAATTAGGGATATTACATATGCCATTTTGCCTAAAAATAAAGTATGACATACACGAAGGTTGAAGGAAAACCCCCTTTGGGGGAGGCCCATGTCCATTAGTGGACGTCTATCGGCTGAAATGATGATGATGATGATGATACACGAAGGTTCGGTAGATGGTGGCCTAACCGCGGACGCAGCATCGGGAGTATCAAGAGACTCAGAGTGCCAAGTCCATATAAAATAATACCATTGCATTAGCCTAGCCTTTCCCAACTCTGTTGGGCGTTTCCCGTCTAATCGGATGATTTTACATGGAGCGACAGCCTATCTGACCACCCTGAAAACATTTTTTCTTCATTCTTCTAAACCATTTTTTTCTCCCCTTCCAGCATCGCGTACACCGCGATCCACCGCGCACAGCCATTCCGGCGCAACTTCCAGATGTCGTACGTGACCGACGAGGGCAACGAGGCCACTCTTCACGTCAAGATGGCCACGTCAGGCCAGGCGGCGGCCGTGTACCGCGCCGTGACGGAGAAGCACGCCTTCTACTGCTGCGAGACTGTTCGTACTGATGTCACAGAGCAGTTCATTCGGGATCTTAAGGTGAGCTACTTTAGTTTATGTTAAGTTTATGGTGCTGGCCTGGTCTGTATGGTGTCGGACGTAAAGATATATAGCCCCATATCTTCCCGTGGGTGTCGTAAGAGGCGACTAAGGGACTTACCAGAGAATGGGCAGCAGCGTTCTCTGTGCTTTTGTAAGAACCGTACTGCGATCGCCAACTCGCCTGCCAAACGTGGCGATTATGGCAATACCCCCCTACTTTGGGAGGCCTATGTCCAGCAGTGGACGTCTTTCGGCTGAAATGATGGTGCTGGCCTTAATTTTACACTATTCCCCCAGCTTGGTGCTGAGATGCCCTTAAAAGGGCTGGGTCACATTATCTAGACTGAATTTGAGGCATTAGTCTTTTAGCGCTGAACATTCTTAACACGATTAATGTACGTAAAACTTAGTTGGTCTGGTTGTCTCAACCCCGACTTAGGGGTTATATCCTCATGTTGAGAAAAATGTCTTTGGGTTATTTCATATGGATTTTTGGAAGGAGATTTGTGCTTTGTTGGAAGCCATTAAAGATAAACGTTTTGTTTTTAAAACATTTTTTGATTAGCAGAATTACTGGTAAATAGGACTTGAATCTTAGCTGTGTTCCAATTTAAAGGGGACCTGTGAATTTTTAGGCACATTTAAACTTTTTCCCTTATAACTTATAATTAACAGCCAAATAATGTAACATTTACATTAAATGAAGCAATACTTTATAATGTACTTTATCGTTCATGTTACGAGTCACGTAATCAATCTTTCTGTTAGCAACCTTGTGTAGAATACCCATTTAACCAATACTATTGGATTCTATCGGACCTTTGCAAGTAATATTGATAGATTTACTTAGCTAACCTAATGAAAATAACTATTCGTCATTTTATACAGAATTATTATTTAATTGTTTATGTAACCGTTTGTCCTGCATGCTATACAGAATCACTAGTTATTTAATTGTGCTTTGTAAAGATAATGGTATTTTATGAATTATTATTTATTTATTACTATTACAATTTAACATGGAATTGTCCTTATACTTTGCCCTACTTAGGATGTTGTTGGGAATATTCCTGTGTCTTGCTATAAGCTGTCGTCATAATCATAACAAATGAAATGGAGCCACAAATATACTGCTAAACTCTTCTGAACTTAAATGCGTGATGTTACGTAGAAGTTTCAATACTTCATTGATTTCTCCTAGAACCTCTTCATCGAATACAGTCAATGTCAAACGTACCTACAATCTACATGAATTAAATTACTTGAGGAGAGCAATAGTTGGACTGACCAAAACACATGTGGACTTTGTACCACCCAATATACACGGGGGCGTCTCATGACCTCCCGCTATACGTTGACGTTGACTAAACAATCGTTTAGTGTTGTCATCGGACTTTGGACCGTTAAACGATTCGGCTGCGGGATGAGTGGTTAACTAGGTATTTGCGAGTGTTACTAGCTTGTTTTTTGGGAGACAGGATGAGATAAGATTGTGAAATGTATGGAAGCTGTTTTTTGACGACAGAAGTGGGATACTTAGGATATAGGTACGTGGGAGGAGCTCGTGGCTAAATAATAACAGCCGCACGGGTTGATCGTTAGGTTAAGTCGTGCTTGCCTAGGCTGGTCTGTGGATGGGTGACTGCCCATTACATACCGAGTTTCCTCCGTGCCTCGGAAAGCACGTTAAGCCGTTGGTCCCGGCTGTCATTTGTAGATCTTTGACAGTTGTTAGTTAGGTAGTCAGAGGCCCGAAAAGTCTGACAACCAGTCTTAGCAAGGGGGTATCGTATTACCCGATACTAACTGGGTTGTGGAGGTCAGATAGGCAGTCGCTCCATGTAAAATACTGGTATTCTGCTGTAAGCTGCATCCGGTAAAACTGGAAGCCGACCCCAACGTGGTTGGGAAAAGGCTAGGCAGATGATGATGAAGTGGGATACTTAAATAATAATTAATCCCACTTCTAATGTGAAAAAACGAATTCAGTCTATTACAGACATTGGCTTCTCCCAAGCTGCGCCGCAATGCCCAGCTGTCCTCCGTTTTCTTTTCAGCATCGAGTCTGACTCTGTACGTCACCTTTTTAATGCTAACATTGTTTTACATTGTAAGATTAAAATTAATACCAGCCTAATGGGATTTCTAATCACATAATTATGATTGTCTGTCCTGTGAAATAACATTTAGATCTATTTCAAGTCCTTACAAAAGCACTTCGTGTGAGAATGTAACAATTAATGAAGGTTACAAACTTACATGAAACAATTATTTAGTACAATGCCTTGTCCATGAGAATAAAAAATACAAGAAGGTTAATCTTATTGTTGTAGGAAAAGAATGGACACCGTTTAAAAATTTAAAAAAATGTTACTAGATAATTCTACTCTAGTATACTTACCCGATCGAAGTACTTACCACTCACTCGCAACGGATGTAGTCCGAACTCATGACGTCTCATCCGTCATCTGCGTTCAATGGCTCTTGAACGCAAGTCACCTCATTCCCACTACAACAGGACACCTTACGCAATAGGATATCCTTATAACTACAATCAAATGTAATCTGGTTGCGGATCAATTGAGATTTTGTCGGTAGATGCCCACGTCAGAAGTGTTAGAAGATTTTTATTCACGCTTGTAGGTACGCTACCTATGGGTGTAGGCAGAAAGTATACTGATCTGTATCTGCTATATGTAATGCATTATTGGAACTGGGTTATATTTACGGTGGTTATTCAGGTCATTGAAGATTCAGAAGTTGGCCAAAAACCTCATAAAAGCACACAGACCCGTAACAATGTGTAGGCCAAGTATTGGTAACTCCTATCAAAAGGGAAACGAACTCCCTTTTTTTTTTCTTCGGATGGGAAATCATCAAATGACTCTTCCCGCTCTGGGCGGAGCAGGAGGGAGTGTCAGACTTTTACTGACTAAAACCCATCCATGTTCCTTCATAGCCCTTCATGTTCCGGGGTCACGGTATCTCTTTCGAACAGTCCCGCAACCCCGGCAGGCATCGGCCCTTGCGGACCCCGTCCTTTTGCTGACTCTCTTTGAACCCCATACAAATATCGTTTCTGCAGTCTTGGGTACCTTTCCTAGGCTTCTATGTTACTTTAGACCGTCTCAAATCCCGCTTTCCGCTTTCACTACATGAACGACATGACTAACAGCTGGTCTCCTCCTCCTGCAGGGCACAATAGCGTCGATCTTCAACGACTCGACGACGCTGGGGCGGCGCTACGTGTTCGACATCCGGCGCACGTGCCGCGAGGTGCACGACCGTGCGCGTCGCGCTGCGCACGCGCTGGCCGCCGCCGCGCACGAGCCGCGCGCGCGCAGGAGGTCCTCCGGGGCGGAACATAAGGTGAGGACCAGGCAGCCAGCTAGTCTAGGGTATAGCAGGGCCTCTGAGTGTTGTGGACGGCAGATAGGCAGTCGCTCCATGTGATAATTGTTTTCAGCTGCAAAGCCAAGCTCTAAAACTAGGCAGATGATGAGAATTCTAATAACCGAATTCTGTCCCTCCATCTTACCTGAGTCTGATTCTCAGCTCCAACAAATGTTATTAGATTTGTCCAGTAAGAATTTCTCAGAAGTAATCTGGAATTTAGTACCTACTTTGTATTTGATACCTTATCTACACTAATATTATAAAGAGGAAAGCTTTGTATTTTTGTGTGTACGTTTGTAATGAATAAACTCAAAACTACGGCGCCAATTTCAAAAATTCTTTCACCATTAGAAAGCTACATTCACCCTGAGTAACATAGGCTATATTTTATCCCCGTACTCCCACGGGAACGGGAACTACGCGGGTGAAACCGCGTGACGTTCGCTAGTATTTTAACCAGTTCCTTCGTCCCGCAGGAGCCCCGCTCCCGCTCGCAGTCGGGCGGGTGCCGCGCGGAGGCGCTGGCGTGCCGCGTGTGTATGGACGCGCCCATCGACTCGCTGTTCCTGCCGTGCAGACATGTGGTGTGCTGCGGGGACTGCGCCTCTAGGTATGTACACCACTAAGCACATTTTCGCTTGCACTCGCAACATAGAAACGCTCTCTAGCCCCGTCCCGTTGACTTTGTATAGAAATAATGAATGAAAAGATACCGATCGGCCGAGCGCACTGACGACGCACGCCAAACGAGAGTTATTGTTATTTTGTGCGCCAAAGCTGAGGCTTTCATAATAGGCCCAAACTTTAAGGGGGCGTGGCTCCGCATGTTTTAAGCGCAAAAAAAATTAAAATGGTCAGGCGGAAAAGACCCCGACTGTACATGACCACTACTTTGTGACTGTGTTGAGACTGGGACTTTGTAAAAGCACTGAAACTTTAAACAGTGCATTAGAGCAGTTGTTTTAAAAAAAAAAATATCGGAGCAGTCTTTGGAGACTGCCGATAGAAGTGAGAACAAAAAGTACACAGGCTCGCCCCACTCGTAGCACTGGTAATGCCCCGCGCATGCCTATGTGGTGCTACGCCGTAGCGGATGCTACGAGTGCTACGAACGGCTACAAAGCGTGAAAGTTTTCACTTCAAAAAGTACTGGCGTTAAGCTCGATTACGGCCATGCGCCAAGTCTCTTGTACGAGCGATCAAACTTCAGGAAAGAAGCCAAACTTTTATGAGAGCAGTGAAATTTTACACCAATCCAACTAGCAGTAAACTTTATAAAATCTTTAAAAATCAGAATTGTGTCTTAGGAAATCTCCTTGGGCGCTAATCTCTTTTATGATTAACATAGATAGCTCTTAAATGCCAGTGCGGCTAAATATATAGGGTTTCACTAAATTTTCAAGACTTGATGATTAATTTCTCTCTCCTGTCCTTCCAGATGCAACCGCTGCCCTCTATGCCGCGGCGAGATAGACAAGCTGATGCACATATTCCTGCCGTGCGACTACCCGAAGAGTCCCGGTCTGGTGAAATGAGTACCGCGCCCGAACGAATTGGAACAAGATCACGATGATTTTCTGAGCGAAATGATTCCCGCCGCCCGCAGCCGCGAGACTGAAGAAGTGCCCTTCAGTGTGTGTGTGTGTGTGATTGTCTAGTCACTAATATTTGACTCCATCTGACAAATGCATTTCAGGAATGTACAGCCATTCCAACCTATGATAACCTGGTACTTATTTCTTAGATTTAAAATCATTAATACATTTTATTATTGGCTAAATCTAAGTTGATATTATGAGAAAAAATACAAAAAAAGTACCCGTAAAAATCGTTTTTTGATCACCTTCGTTTTAGAAGGTCTAGTTTAATATTTTGTGATAATTATGATGTATGTTTTTAAGAAAACTCGTTCAGAAAAAAGTGCATTTTAATTAAACTTAAATTTAAACTTGCCTGTTCATCATTTGGTAACTTATGTTCGCTGTAACGTTGATTTAAGTTCGATTATAAGATAAATATTTGTAAGACCTGTGGTCTCTAAGTAAACTAATGGGAAGAAATAAAATACATGTTAAGAAAACATACTAATACTGCCATTTTGTTGTTTTATTTATTTTGTACCATCCAAACACGACATGTACAGTCGGGGTCTTTTCCGCCTGACCATTTTATTTATTTTTCGCTTAAAACATGCGGAGGAACCGAGCCACGCCCCCTTAAAGTTTGGGCCTATTAAGAAAGCCTCGCGTTTCTATGTTGCGAGTGCAAGCAAAAATAAGCTTAGTGGTGGTCAGGCGGGAGTGTCCTCGATAGTACATTCCCAACCACACCAGATCGTTTAATAGAACATAAATGAAATAATATAGAAGAATTGGGATACAATTTCCTAGGGATACACAGTTACTAGTATATACCTAGCTCTAAAAACTGCTACAATTAATAAGCAAATACCTAAAGGCGGAAAGGCAGAACATTCGCCTGCAATCCTGGAAGGATTTTGCAGAGGTGTACCAATAGTACAGCCATATTTAGCTGGTAATGTTACAATTCTCATTTATTAGGGGGCGGGCCATCAACCGGGCACAAATCCCGACTCCGTGGCTGCTACTGAGAAATTCCTGATGGAGAAACCAATAACAAGTTGCCCGACCCGGGAATCGAACCCAGGACCTCACGCTCAGCAGTCGCGTTTTGCGACCAACGAGGCAGTCCAAGATTCGATGTTTTACCTACAGCAACAAGTGAATCAAGTGATTGTTACAATTTGTATTGTTTTAGGCACCTACGCACTGTAGTCTAATCTGACAGTCCTAAGCCTGAAAACCATAAAGGGAAATTTTCAATCACTAAAATAACATTAACAGCGGGGTTATCATCCATAATTGCTATTAATAGCTATTAACAGGCTTTTAATCAATTATTAGCCAAATTATATTAACCGGATTATTATCATTGCCCAACACTAGCTACCACACACTATATAGACAAGACTGTCTTTAGACAGACAATTAGGTACCCTACTAGTGCGAGCGAGAATACCAAGTCTATCTCGCTCGCACTAGTAGGGTAATTGTCGGTATAGTGCGGTAGCTAGTGTTGGGCAATGATAATAATCCGGTTAATATCATTTGGCTAATAATCGATTAAAAGCCTGTTAATAGCTATTAATAGCAATTATGGATGATAACCCCGCTGTTAATGTTATTTTAGTGATTGAAAATTTCCCTTTATGGTTTTCAGGCTTAGGACTGTCAGATTAGACTTCATTTTCATCATTCAGCAATTTAAAACTAATCCGGCCCATTTAAAAATTTTCAATCAGCCATTTACATTGATTTTTAAAAATTAGATTTTTTATGTACTTAGTTTTTTTTTTAAGCCTTAATCAGTCATTTATTTGGGATATTTTTTTGGGAATTTTATTTTTTTTATTTTTGTTTTTTTGCTTGTTGCTCATAAATAATTTTCAGCCTAATTACTGCTAGAAACACTGGATTCTTCAAAATGTCCTAAGTTTGGAACATCGATTGGATTGGACGCTAATGGATCTATTTCTGGTGTATTAAGAAGTACAGGTTAATTACAGTCACAGGATATTTCATCGATTTCTGATGTTGGAGAGAAAGGTTCCGAATCCATGTGGAAATCACTTTCCGTATCTATACTTGACGGTCTGATTTCCAAATTCCAGTTGTGTGATATATAAGTTATTTTTCCTGCTTGTTCAGTAGTTAGTTTATTTCTTTTTTTTGTATGTACATCAGCTTGAGTACTAAAGGTTCTTTCTGTAGCTGCTGACGTGTAAGGAGCTGATAAAATAGCAACTGCAATTTTATGAAGCTTAGTAGAACTGCAAATACCCTTCCACCAGCTAAGGGCGTCTGTTTCTTCGACTTGAGACCAAATAAAGCGATTCTTCCAAAAGTAATCTTTTGCTTTGTAATTGGCTAATTCTTTTATGACATTTATTTTTAAATGTTGGCCCAGTTCATAAATATATTGCATTGCTTTTACATCTTCTTCTGGATCTAATTCTATTCCATGTGAAGCAGGGCTGAGCAAATAAGCAGCCAAATGTATTGGTTCAATAGCCATTGCAGTCCGATTATCAATAAATTTCATAATATTGTTTTTATTATCATTGTCAAGAACTGTGACGTCTGATAAAATAAAGTTGATTTGGGACCTCAAATTCTTGAATATGAGAAATACTTTGTCTATTTTAGTTATAGCACCTTCTAATTTTTTTATAGCATCAGCAATCGGTTCTAAGATACATGAAATCTGCTTCAAAAGGTCCCAAAATGATTCTTTTAGCAAGTTGCTTTTAACATCTGATGGAAGTTGTAAGGCTTTCTCGTCTATAGCTAGTGTTTTCAATGCTATTTTTGTGTTCTGTAAGCTTTTCAACAAGGTCAAATGACTACTCCATCTAGGTTTTACTGCTAGTTTAAGTGTTTCTCCAGAACCTTTTCTTTTCACTATGTCCTGAAGCAATGAATTAAGAACTTTGTGGTTTTTGATAGAGTTCACAACTTTAGTTGCAGTGTTTATAACTTTTTCTATAATATCAATTTTAATAAAATCATGGCAAAGCAAATTTAGGATGTGAGCAGAGCACCCCAGCTTTGTGATGTGTGGATGTTGCAATTTAACTAGCTGAAAAGCTTTTTGCATATTCTGCGCATTGTCTCCGATAAGAACAATGAATTTTTTCTCATCAAATTGTTTCATGATTCTAATAATTTGTTCAGAAATATATTCTGCTGTATGAGGTGATTGTTCAGTGGGTAAAGATTCCACAAAAGTAGGTTCCGGTGTTGATAATATAAAATTTATAATACCTTCATGACGGATATTACTCCATCCATCGCATTGTAAGTGCAAGTATTGGCTAAGGGTTACCTTCTCTGTTATTGACTGCTTCATTTCAGTGTAACAGTTTTCAAGAAGTGTGGTTGAAAGTGTTTTTCTTGATGGTATTTTATATGATGGGTTTAAATCATCAAAAAAACTCTGCCATAGAGTATGATGATGTAAAGATAAAGAACAGCGAGTCACGAATACTGCCTTTGCAAATTTCATGTTTAATCTTGATTTTTTTTCAGTCGTCATATCCATGTCACAAGAAACATTAAAATTAGTAATTTGTTCTGATGATGTCTGCTGATTTTCACTTAGAACTCTTTTTTTACTTAAATTTTGTCCTTGTTCTCGGTCTGTTGTCTGGGTAAAATTTGTGGTTGAAGTACCTTCTGATATATTACTTCTTATGTCAACTGGACATCTAAAACACTTAGTCAAATGTTGAGACATTCTTTTTAAATTAGCTTGTTTATAAACCATATCACACTGTTTACATTTCACAGATTTATCTGCCAAACGTTCATAATT
This sequence comes from Xestia xanthographa, assembly GCA_905147715.2. Lineage (NCBI taxonomy): Eukaryota > Metazoa > Arthropoda > Insecta > Lepidoptera > Noctuidae > Xestia > Xestia xanthographa. Next base: position 2,448,208 of record LR990644.1, on the reverse strand, counting down.
ATTCCACACGAGATTGTTCTTTGGTCTAACCATTTTATGATTAAACGTATACACACAAACCAGGAACACACGGTGAAGGACTTATTCACCGAAACATATCAGTCAGAGTCAAGTGTTCTATTATATATTCACTACTCTATGGTTTTAAATATAATCTGTAGTCGAAAAGACTTATCGCTCTCTGTCAAAAAATATAGGAAATGTAACTACATGAGTTTGGTAGTTTTAATTATAATAAAATATATTTCCAAATATAAAACATGGCGCAGCCGGTAAAAAAGTAAATGTTTACTGTGTTATATAAGTTTAAAGTATAAAATTTCATCGGAATGGAGGGAAGTGTGAAATTACTTCCGAATTTTGATTTGCGGGCGAGTGGTGCCGCTGCGGAGTGGAAAATATGGCGGACATGTTTCGACGACTATTTGGTGTCGACAGGTCAAGACGAGGCGAGCGACAAAATTCGATTAGCTCTCCTACGAAATATGTTGGGTATGGAGTCAGCACGTGTGTTACAAACTTTGCCTATACCTAAGGAAAAGGCTGGAGACTTCAACGCTGTCTTACAGGCCATCGAAAAGTATGTAAGCCCGAGAACCAACGAAGTTTTTGAAAGGTTCAAGTTTAACGATCGGAAGCAAAAGGAGGGTGAAAGTTTCGACAATTTTCTCACCGATGTGAAACAGTTGTTGTTAAATTGCAATTATGGTGACACATCTAAAGAATCCATTGAAGATCAGTTGTTGAGAGATAAAATTGTTCAAGGAATCTCTGACAAGCATGTTCAGGAACAACTGCTGAGGCTGGATGGACTAACTCTGGAGAAAGCCGCAAACTTCTGTAGGACTTCAGAGCAAAGTAAGCTACAGGTTATGGAAATGAATCCAACGGTTGAGGTTGATGCAAACAAATATAAAAAGAATCCTGAATCTGAAGGTAAATTTAAATGCCGACGGTGCCAAACTCTTCATGGACGTCGAGAGTGCCCTGCTTTTGGGAAATCATGCAAGAAGTGTGGGTTGAAAAATCATTTTGCGGTCAGCTGTCAAGTACGTAATAAAGCTATTAAAGAGGTTCAGTGTGAAAGTGAAAATTCATCAGAAAGTGAGAGTCAAAGTGTATGCTGTAATGCGGTAGTGGCTAAGTGTAAAGCAGAGTCTGAGTGGTTAGAAACCATAAATATTGAGAGTTTTCCAGTAAAATGTAAACTGGACACTGGGGCGGATATCAGCATAATGCCATTAAAAATATTCAATCAGATAAATGATAAAGTAAATTTAAAAATTATAAAGACAAATATACAGTTAGTATCATTTGAAGGCAGTAAAGTTTCACCTTTGGGCATGGTCAATTTATTGTGTAAGTACAAAGATATTAAGTGTTATGAAAATTTTGTTGTTATTGATTGTCACTCCATGCTCTTGGGATTACCGGGTTGTATTTCATTAAATCTAGTTAAGAGGGTGCATAGTGCTGAAAGTACTTCTGACACATTAAAAGCTAAATTTATAGCAGAGCACAAAGGGGTTATTATCAGCTATAATTTCATATGGAAAACCCAAATGAGTAAAAACATCTTGACATGCATTTATAACAGATTTTGAAGTCTTATCCTTTACAGGTCTTATCTCTTAAGGGGTTTTTATGGGCATCGGTAAGTTGCCAGGCACCTATAGTATTACAACGAGGAATATTACTGAACCAATTTGTCATCCGCCTTCAAGGATACCTAATTGTCTGCTGGATCCATTAAAATCTGAATTAGATAGATTAGAAAGTAGAAATTCAATTTTAAAGGTTGATAATCTTAATGAAAATGCATGCATCAGCCGTATTGTTTTGGTTGAAAAGCCTAACAAAAAGATAAGGCTTTGTTTAGATCCGTCTGATCTAAATAAGTATATTTTAAAGAAACCCAAGTCGTTGCCCACTTTAGAAGAGCTTGCTTTGAAGTTGAATGGTAAAAGATATTTTTCAGTTTTGGATCTCTCTGAAGGATTTCATCATTTACATTTAGATGAAGACTCTTCATGGAAGTGTTGTTTTGCGACACCCTTTGGGGTATATAGGTATTTAGTTTTACCTTATGGCTTGATGAATGCTCCTGAGTTATTTCAAGATGTACTGGAGTCTCATTTTAATAATTTAGAAAATGTAGTTGTTTGGGCAGACGACATATTAATCATGGGGAGTACTATAGAGGATCATGACCAAGCACTACTAAGTGTGATGAGTAAAGCTAAGGAAATAGGAATTGTATTTAATGAAAAAAAGTTTCAATTTAGGCAACGGGAAGTCAAATATGTAGGTCAAATTTTTAATGAGAATGGTATGTCTATTGATAAATCTAGAGTAGAGTCATTGACAAAGCTAAAAACACCAACTAATAAGGTGGAGTTAATGAGGATTATTGGTTCATTTAATTATGTCAGACGTTATGTGCCAGAGATGGCAGAGCTGATGTCTCCTTTATGTAAATTGTTAAAGAAGGAGGTAGAGTTTTTGTGGTTACCTATACATGATAAAGTTTTTGCTGAAATGAAAGAGAAAATTAGTCAAGCTCCGGCACTTTGTCCTTTTGATTCAAAAAGAAAAATAATTTTGCAATGTGATGCATCAAGCAAAGGTTTAGGTTGTTGTTTATTTCAGCCAGATGATTCTGGTAAGTTAAAATTAGTAGCTTGTGTTTCGAGAACCATGAATAATTCTGAATTAAACTATGGACAAACCGAAAAAGAGTTACTTGCTGTTTGTTTCGGTGTAAAAAAATTTCACAAATACATTTACGGTTCAGATGTTGATGTACAAACAGATCATAAACCCATTATATCTATCATGGGTAAACAGATAAGCAAGATTGGTTCTCCTAGACTGAAAAGGTTAAGATTAAAATTGTTTATGTATAAATTAAATGTATACTATGTGCCTGGTAAATATGTACACTTTGCAGACATGTTGTCTAGAAATAGCTTAGCTGTCACTGAGCATGACAAAGAAATGCTGCAGATGGTACACACTGTTTCAAAACATTTGCCTATGTCTGATGAAAGAAAAACTATTTTCCGTACAGAGACAAGTAATGATTCAATACTCTCCAAAATATGTAATTATTACTATCATGGTTGGCCTCAGAAATTATCTAAAACATTGCAACATTTTTCTAAATTTAAAGATCAGCTTTTTGTACAGGATGGATTGTTATTCCTTGGCAATAGGATTATAGTGCCTAGTTCACTACGCATGTATGTCATAGAATTAGTGCATGAAGGACATCTGGGAATGAACAAGTGTATTGCTAAAGCACGTCAATTGTTTTATTGGCCGAATTTATCCTTGGATATACAGAATTTTATATCCAAATGTCGTACTTGTGAAATGTTTAGACCTGCTAATGTACATGAACCTTTAATGACACACTCAATACCTAAATACAGATATTATAAAGTAGGAATGGATATCATGGAATATGCAGGCAGGGCTTATCTTGTAATTATTGATTATTTGTCCCATTGGTTAGAGATAAGACCTGTAAAGGATAAGACTTCAAAATCTGTTATAAATGCATGTCAAGATGTTTTTACTCATTTGGGTTTTCCATATGAAATTATAGCTGATAATAACCCCTTTAAATCACAAGAGTGTCTTAACTATTATAAAAAGAAAGATATAACTATTGTAACAAGTAGTCCTCACTATCCTAGAAGCAATGGTTTGGCTGAAAAAGCTGTCAATATAAGTAAAAATCTGGTAAAAAAAGCTTTAGAGGATGGCAAGGATTACCGTGACTATCTCTTTAATTACAATAATAGTAATTTGTCTGGTTTATCTGTGACACCTTCACAAATTTTAAATAGCAGAAATTTGAGATCTAATATTCCAGTGGCTTCAACATATTTAGAGCCTAAAATTATACCAAATATTCATAAACTATTAACTTTAAAACAGAAGATTACTAAGCATCAACATGACAAACACTCAAAAAATAAGGAAATTGTTTTCAAACCGGGAGATAAAATTGTATACAGAACGGATAAAGATAAATATTGGAAAAAGGGAAATGTTTTTAAAAAATGTAAAGAACCAAGATCCTATCTGATAGTAGATGATAGCAACTCAAAAATATTCAGACGTAATACCCATCACCTTAGAAAGTCTTTTACTGATAGTCAACAAATTAGAAGAAGTGATTTTTTGCCTTGTTTAGATAACACTGATGTCCCAGAAGTGTTGCCTCCAAGTTCTCACACTCAGGATATGTCTCAAGAGAATACTGGTAACATCCCTGATAATGTATATTATAGAACTCGTAGTGGTCGTAATGTCAAACCCAGGTCAAGATTAGATCTTTAATAATTATTGAGAATTTTAATTACTAAGTATTTTAATTTGTAATTTTTATAATAATTATTAAGAATTTTAATTTGTAATTTTTATAATAATAAGAATTTTAATTTGTAATTTTTAATCAGTTTGTATTAATTTTAAAAGGGGAGGTGTTCTATTATATATTCACTACTCTATGGTTTTAAATATAATCTGTAGTCGAAAAGACTTATCGCTCTCTGTCAAAAAATATAGGAAATGTAACTACATGAGTTTGGTAGTTTTAATTATAATAAAATATATTTCCAAATATAAAACATCAAGTCAACGTACCACAGAATAAATATACAACGTACTGACTGATTCCGGATTCGGTTGGCGTCGCTGCGCGCTGTAGTGCAGTTCATGCATCTCTTTCTGGAACGAATTAATATTAGCTCCAGAAAGAGATAGCACGAGAAACGGGGGTGCGGGGATGCATGTTACCTACTAACCGCTCGGGTATTTTCCATTGTTTATAATTTACCTACGTCGTATTCACAGAAAAGAGCCAATAAGTAATTGTACTTATTGTACCTTACGTTTTTAGGTACTTATCGGTTAAAATTTATTTGTAGGTATACGTAGGTACACCTACATATTTAGCTCGCTTTGCTATGTCAAGTAATTAATTAGGTATTTTTAGATGGTTAAATCACAAAGCGATGTCTCAATAGTAATTATGGTTTTTCTAATATTGGATCTCTAAATTAACAAAACTGAATTTCCCGAAAGATGTGTGCTTGTTTATTTTATTACTAGCGGACTTTCCGCGGTTTCACCCGCGTAGTTCCCGTTCCCGTAGGAGTACGGGAATAAAATATAGCCTATGTTACTCGTGGATAATGTAGCTTTCGAATGGTGAAAGAATTTTTTAAATCGGTCCAGTAGTTTTTGAGCCTATTCATTACAAACAAACAAACAAAGTTTTCCTCTTTATAATATTAGTATAGATCAACACTTTTTCACATAGGTACAAAAGTGAAAATAAATAAAAGAATAACAATACTTACCATTGAATTACACTGCGTACACGCACCCAATATATGTTCACACCCACAGATTTTACAATAAAACAAAAAAAAAGCATGTATTTTTTTAACAATATAGGCTCAGATCAAAGAATATTTCATTGATCTGAAAATATAAGTATTAATAGCAGGGTTATCATCCATTGCATGGCTATTAATGGATTATAATCGATAATAACTCAAAGCATCCGGCTATTAACCCAACGTCCCAACACTAGCGGTAGCCCTAATGTTCGGTCAAAGAGTATAGTGTTCGGTTCTCCTCGCTAACTGATGTAACTTGAATCGAGTGCAGTATAATGTACTCTGTGATCGAGTGGCGTAGCTAGTTCTAGTAGGGCCCTGCATCAGTATTTTTAGGGGCCCTTTTATCCCGAGTGCAGCGACGACGCTCAAAAACGGGAAAAATCATTAGCATTAAGAGCCTACACTACCTCAAATTAGCAACTCTATTTGTGATGGTTCAAACTTAGTTTTAAATACTGTTAGAATAACGTTCTAATCAGCTTGCACTACAAAGTGGTTGTTACGTCAGCCACTGCGGCCGAATAGTGCGAAATGAGTGGTTTTTATTCTCTACTAGAGAATTTGATTTTCTAGAGAATCTCTAGAAAATCAAATTTTCGTCTTTTGGAAAAAATAAAAAAACGTAAGACCTGCTTTATAGTTAGTTCTGTTAGTATGCAAAGTTTCATGATCTAATTTGAAGTAGGTACTTTTTGAATACCAGCGGTTTATTGTTCGATTTGGAGGTAACTTTGGATTTTTTTTCTATCGAGAAAATTTTATGGAATCGTGTTTTCGCCAAACATAAGACCTAACATTAATCCTCAACTTTACCATATATTTATTTCAAAATTAATGCTGCAGTATTTTAGGCGTAACGGAGGATCATGCTAAGCCAATTGAGGTAGTATAGTCCCACAGGTATACAAATAATTTTTGCCTAACAGACAATAGCATCCTGACTTGTTAGCAAAGTGAGGTGAAATGCCCGATCCAGACTCTCCACGAGGCTACACGAGGGAACGCGAGTACGAGAGTGTGGACGGTGCGCTCGTGTCCTCTCGTCTTCCCTCGCCTCGCCTCGCTGTCGCTCCGTTTTGTGTCGGTTTTTCGGACGCGAGTCAAAGGACGCGAGGGGTGAGGCGAGGGAATCATCCACACTCTCGCCTTCGCTCACTTTGTTGTAACTGCTGCTGCATAAGGCCAAATGACTCAATTTTCTCTAAACAGTTGAAATCTTTGTTAATCAAGAAAGGCCGTTAAACCTATACAGTTGATGAATTTAAAACTGACAAATTGTAAATCGATCAATCCTGTAATAATATTAACTTGACGTAAATGTAAAATAATAATAGATGCTACATTACCTATACCTATGACAAAAATGATTGAACAAACTGATAATAATGATTAATTTTAAAATAATAAATAAATGATTGATTAATGTTTTGCCTAATTAATGTAATATTTGTCATGTAAATAATTTTAAAATAATATTTGTAATGTAAACAATTTTAATGCAATATAATTGTAATAATTAGAATCAATATTTTATTATGTAATCTAATAATTTGATATATAAAATATTTGCAGTGCCCTTACAGAGTGCATGTCTTAATACTGTGACATGAAATTTTAATGCATGCCCAATAACCAGTGTTTTACATGTTAGCAAATAAATAAATAGATAATATTAGTAGGCACATAGAGTAGCTAATGCAGTCACTTCAATCACATCCATCTTGTAGTAGACGTAGCGGGCAAGTGAATAAATCGAGAGTGTGGAGTGCTAGCACTCGTGCAGCCTCCACTCGCCAAGACTCGTGCCGAGAGCCTCTAGGAGGCGCCTCGCGAGAGTCTGGATCGGGCAAAAGAGTTAGTAACTACGACTATGATAATGGCTCGCATATCTGTTAGGTCTTCATTAAAGAGCTAGGAAAACAGAGCATCCTGAAATTGTTCAATGAGCTCGAAAAAATTGGAGGTTCCTGGACATCGTTTTTACATTTTCTTTCTCAAGTTTGAGGATTTTGGGAGTTTTTATTTTCTCTTGCACATATCAGGGGCCCTTGTAACTCATTGGCCCTGTATCTATGATACGCCCTGGTAGAGCTACGCCCCTGCTTGGATTTGAAACTACAGAGTACAGGACAGGCGAATGCTTCGGGTGAGGAAGCGCCTTGTTAAGGGACTAGGTCTCTAAGCAAGAGTCGAAACAAAACCAAAAAGTTTTGAAGCACCTGTGTTATGCCAATGCCATCTGTTGGCAATTTTAGTTTTGAATGAGAGGTTTTCCTTTTGAGGTTTTAAAAAAAAACTTTAGTTTCCAAGAACTCTATAGATGGCGTTGAACTTACTATGCCAAAGCCAAAACGCTTGAAAAAAAAAACATTGTGTCACGTCACATACTCTCGTTGACTGACCCTTTCATTTGCTTAACCTTCCGAATATAACCAACATTTCTCGCGCTTTGTTAAAATCAGTGTTTTTAGGTTCCGTTCCTTGCATTATCATACTTACTCCTAGCGCCATCTATCCAGCGACTAGGGTAGAGCTAAAAAGAAAATTGCAATCTATCGCATTTATTGTGTTACCTATTAATAAAAAAAATGATCTTTTTAAAAACTGAAATGATTGATTTAGGAATTTCCTTCACAATCTTTGTGTCTTACGTAATGCTTTAACTTTAGGATTCAGATTGATAGATTGTAGCAGTCCCATTATCAGTACCTATTCACAAGAATTTCTTATCTATTGTACAAAAACTGAAGTAAGATAAAGTTTTTCAGTGGTATATATTTCAATTAAAATTTTTTGACGTATGTCAACACACATCAAAAAAATGCCTCGTTGGTCTGGTAAGCGCGGCTAATGAGCACGAGGTCCTGGGTTCAATTCCCAGGTTGGGCAGTTTTATTGGGTTTTTCATGTAGGAATATCTTAGTAGCAGCCATAGCAATAACTGGCTAAATGAGGGTGTACTGTTAGTTACACCTCTGACCCCGGGTATTATAGATGTGATGTTATATTATGTTACGGTTTAGCTTTGTTAATATTTATCGTATTATTTATTTATTTATCTATACTAATATTATAAAGAGGAAAACTTTGTTTGTTTGTTTGTAATGAATAGGCTCAAAAACTACTGGACCGATTTAAAAAATTCTTTCACCATTCGAAAGTTACATTATCCACCAGTAACATAGGCTATATTTTATCCCCGTACTCCCACGGGAACGGGAACTACGCGGGTGAAACCGCGGGACGTCCGCTAGTTAATAATAAAATAATATAATTTAATATAATTTTCTTGTGTTTGTTCTGTGAGAGGATGGATGAGAGCTGAACTTTTCTAACAAAATAAATAAATAAAATAGCAAATTATTAAACTCTAGGTCAAATAATTTTGAAAGATGCCATCTGAAATTTTTTCTCTGGAATCATACCCTAGGTCCAAGATACAGATTAACGCTTATGTTCCCAGCCGTTCCCAAAAGGGAACAGAACATTGTTATTTTAATTGTGTCTGTAATTACGGGTATTTATTTATTAAAACTTTATGCACAAGTAAACAACTGTACAAAGATGGACTTAATGACTCTGAAGGTAGCCTCCTAATATGGACCTCCTTAGCAAACAAGGCTTTGTAACCTAGCTTGTAGGTTGAATTTTCAGCTACACATCATCTTAACATGTGTACAACCATGTGTACAACCTTGTACCTGCTTACTGTATAACTTGGACAACAAACTATTAGTAATCCCTCAAGAGGTTCCCAACTTGGTCACCTTGCCACCGCCCTGCTGCTCATTCTAAATGTTAAGATTGCTTCCATGTGCTTTGCTACCAATTAAAAATAAACCTGTGAGGTTGTGTGTTTAAGTACTACTCTAGCTAATATGAATTAAAGCAAGTTTATACATAGGGGGAGAGATATTGGTTCACAGTATGTCCATGTTTATGCTTAAGGACTACATAAAAGCAGGGACCGATAAGGTTACCTGTATAGAGGTTTTGATTAGATTATTTTTTAGGATAAGGTGAAAATGCCTAGAGTAAAGGTCTATAATAACCGGTTCACACACAGAGTTCATTTTTTAATAAAAAAATTAAGCAAGAATGTGACACAGTTAGCCCATGCTCTGTGGTCTCTTTCATTCTGAATCATCATCTGCCTAGCCTTTTCCCAACTTTGTTGGGGTCGGCTTCCAGTTTTACCGGATGCAGCTGAATACCAGTATTTTACATGGAGCGACTGCCTATCTGACCTCCACAACCCAGTTATTACCGGGTAATACGATACCCTTTGGTAAGACTGGTTGTCAGACTTTTTGGGCCTCTGACTACCTAACGACTGTCAAAGATCTACTAATGACAGCCGGGACCAACGGCTTAACGTGCTTTCCGAGGCACGGAGGAAACTCGGTATGTAATGGGCGGTCACCCATCCAACGACCAACCTAGGCAAGCATGGCTTAACCTAAAGATCGACTCTAGCGGCTGTTATTATTTAGCCACGAGCTCCTGAATAATCAGCAATATTTAAATGGCTAACTATATTATAGGGGTTAACCTATAAATGATAAATCATACATAATGAGTTTATAGGTCTAACCGGTTAGACTTTTAACACAATTAATTGTCCCTGCACAAGAGATGTTGATAATGGTTATGCAAGCAGTTGTTACTGCAGAAATTATTTTAGCAAAGGCCTCTAGCAATGCAGTTGCCCACGCAACTCTGTCAGGCACTATTTATAAAGGCTAGAGATAACTACACTAGGTAGGTATCTTTGAAGCGGTTTACTGCCCTGCTAATAGTAATAATAGACTGTTTTTTTTACATAGTTTGTACAGGAAAACTCTTCATGCAAAACAATCGAGAGGCCACTAAACCGTTTGTAAATGAGTGGAGTTGGGGGCGTTATGGCACAGTTCTGACGGCTGCCCGCGTAGTATGGCTAATAATATCAGGGCTGCCTCACCTAGACTTGGCTATTTTCCGGCCTTATGGCAAAGATATGTACCTACCTGGTGATCGATCGAGACTCGTTAATGACTGATTCGAAAACTAGCAGTCGATTGCGTTGACTCGAAACAATCGAAAAACATCTCGATTGTTTTGAAAAACGGCGAGTCGATGGTCGACTCGATGGTTTACTTTAACGACTCCGATTCTTTCGATTGTTAAAACATCTCGGAATCGCCCATCGCTAACCTACTGTACATCTGTGTACGACTAATAGTAATAAGTATCCCCCGTGTAGATATCCGGTTAGCTTTGAAAATGTCAACGTTAGATTTGATGGTATAAAATTACTATTTAAATGTACTTATCATATTTGAATAAAACCTTTGGGTTTCAGGACTTTCCAGTCAGGCTTTGGGTTCCAGGACTTTCCAGTCAGGCCATAGAGTAAAATAAGTATTTATAGGCTCTAAAATAATGTAAATCATGGACGTCATTAATTTGATTCATGATTGACACTAACACTGTTGACAGATTAATGACACGATGCGATGTTGCCTCATCTAACGATGGTTATCTGAAATAAATAAATCAAGCAGTTTTTCTCGGTGTTCTAAATATTTGAATGGAACGCAATCGTTAAATGGAAAAAACATGAGTCTATTTGGGTTCCTGTTCAAAACAACAACACATGACAAAAAAGAATACCTAAGCTGCTGTCCTGTTTTTCCAAACTATTATCGTTTTCTGGAATATTGTCGTTGGCTGTACATCCAGATTCCATAGCTAGAACTATTTTTTTTTTAATATCTATGAATTATTTAGTGTTACCAACTCTACAAAATTGCCCGAAATACTTGGAAAGTTTATCTGAACGTCAAGGCAAGTCTACAAGTTTAATAATTATTATTTAATCTTGAGAGAACCGAGAGAATGTCATGCTCACTCAAATATGTCGCCGATGGTGGCGGTGTCGGGTCATTTAGTTCCCTTAAATATGGTTGAGTTGAATGTTGCTGATACATGCGTCATTTTCGTAAACGGGCGCTGTCAGTTGGGACTGGTCATCCCTTATCTGCCACGGTTCGTTCATTTTAATTACTTTATTCTTAAATTGTTGATATAATGTTATAATCTGGATGCTCATAACCACCAGGCACCAGGGGCGTTTTTGGAATTGGAAAAAGGGTAGGAGTCGAAAATATGATGATGATGATGTCAGTAAAATAGCAGTTTCTGTTTATAAAGATTTGTCGAATGCAGAATTTAAAAAAAAAAGAAATCAAAATTTACTCTAAAATTGAATATTGTAACTTGGCTCACAAAGGAAACCATGTGTACATGTGTCTGGAATTTAGGACTTAAGGTGAATACTCCAGGGTAGCCCATGAAATTCAAATAATTTTCTTACGTTTTTTTTTGCAATTTGCACGCCAGTGTTGTATGTTGATTAAAATATTGTTCGTGACTATATGACGTCCGTAGTTACAGAGTTTTATTCATCAATACAACCCTCCAAGTTCTTGAAGGTCGAGGAATGACTTTGACCTTGAAAACGTCGTTCATCGACCTGCACTGTAGCACTGGCTTACAAATTGCAAAAAACGTAATAAAATTTAAATTTCGCGGGCTACCCTGACGATTTCACCATAAACAATCGATGACGGTGTGACCTCTGAGTTTGTTTTGACGTTTCTGTCCGAATATTCTGAAATAACACTAAGTGGTTTTTCTACCAATTTACAATTAAAAAATAAATATATAAAATTTATTAGACCAGTCTTTTCGTAAATGAATAGAATGAAAATTCTTACTACTATTACTGTTAGCCTGTGTCTTCTCACTACTGGGCAAAGACCTCTCTCCATTACTTTCTCAAGTGAAAATATTCATTAAAAAAAAACAAATTATCCAAATGAAAAAAGGTAAAGATGGGTGGGAAAACAAAGTTATTCACTGGTAACATTTCTCCCTGCTCATACGAACGCAAGATGGCTGCCAATTTATGTGAACGCAAGGACAAGTAGAAAAGTGTTATCCGTTTGTGATATTTCGTTTATATTTGTGATAATAACGTTATAAATATTATCATTGTTTTGTGTGTGTGCCTGGAAGAAGTTTTTGTGCAATATATTATGAGTTATTAATGTTTTAGTAGTTTGTGTAATCTTACGTTGGATGGTACAAAATGTTCCTTGTTGAATTGTGATTATTTATGCAGTGATACAAGTTTTTGGATCGCTATGACGCTTGTTGTTGGATGATATCTGTGTTATCACGTAAGTGTGTTAATTTTTTATGTTAATATAGTATAAGACGGGTGAATACAGGTTTCAAAAATTTCGTCAGTGTTGTAACCTATTTGCCTATATAGGGTTTTCAGTGGCGATGGCGTGGCTGTTGAGCGAGCCGGCGGTTTGCCGGTGCTTCGCCCGCCACAGCTGTTAGGTTCTCACGCCAATACTGCCTTGTTTTCTTCCACAGGCTAGTTTTTTACCGTTAAAAACGATAAAATCATGCAAATGTATGTTTTTACATTTTGTTAGTCATTTACCAGATGTTTTAGTAATGATTCGGCGAGGCAGGGCCTCGGTGCGCGTTTAAAACGTTGACTACTTTACCAAACGGCGTTATCTGCGATGTCTGTTTTCGTGTACATGTAAAAACAATTATTTTCTTCATCATACTTCTCGATTGAAACGAACGGCGTGACGATTCCGTGTTTTATGTGTGTATTTATTTACACAATTTAGATGATAACCCAACAAATTTTTATTAAGTACTTCTTTATTCCATGTTTTAATACACCATTCGGTTTAGGAGACAATGAAGGACAGAGAAACCAAACAAGTACCTAACTAGACCACACATGAGTCCTTTGTTTTTAGCTTCCACTGTTGGTATTTTTATGATAATATTTTTAACTTTATTTGTCCTTTTAAACTTTCTATTTTGTTTGCAAAATCCCCAATTTTCGCATTAAACTTGTTGTAAAGAACATCATCATAATCATCAGCCTATTAATGTTCCCACAGCTGGGACAGAGGCCTCCTCTCTATGAGAGGGAATGGGCTATAATCCACCACGCGGGCCCAGTGCGGATTGGTAGAAGTCACATGTCTTGTTCTAGGACATGCTGGTTTCCTCACTATGCTTTCCTTCACCGTAAAGAACATACCTACCTATAACAATAGTTATTTTAATCAGTGGCTATTCTTCTTGAACTTCCCCTTTTTAATGTCTGAAGATTTGTTATTTTGTCTAAAGTCATAGCTAACCTAGGTACACAACAATTTGTTCCTCTATTATGTTAATATGCATTAAGTTTTAAGCTCTGATTTGATTAAGCCAAGCTATTATCCTTTTAACCTCTGCTTGGTTTCCTAATCAAAAAATGAATAATTTAACATATTTAATGACTTGTTACGATGTCTAAATACAAATTTAAAGTACCTATGTTTGAATCAAAAAGCAGAAATTAGCAACCACCATCTTTGCTAAAAAACAAGATCTCCAACTATCTCTGGAAGTTGTTTTCAGTATTTCCATAATACTTGAACAATATACATTCTTGAGGAGATACGAGTCATCTCGGAGCTCTCTAGAATATTGCAAGAATCATCATTATACTCCTACACTAATCCTATTATTTCCTCTTCTATGTCTGCATGAGCCACTGGAATGTGTGAGAAACCTGAGTATTCACCCCCCGTTCCTAATCAAATCTGTCCATAAAATTTTTGGTTCTGTTACGTTCTGAAAACACATCTTCCTCCTCTACCCCTGCCCTTAAGGGCCTATACTACCTCAAATGGCTTAGCATGGTCCTCCGTTACTCCTAAAATACTGCAGCATTAATTTTGAAATAAATATATGGTAAAGTTGAGGATTAATGTTAGGTCTTATGTTTGGAGAAAACACGATTTCATAAAAATTTCTCTATAGAAAAAAATCCCAAAGTTACCTCCAAATCGAACAATAAACCGCTGATATTCAAAAAGCACTTCAAATTAGATCATGAAACTTTGCATACTAACTGAACTAACAATAAAGCAGGTCTTATGTTTTTTATTTTTTCCAAAAGACAAAAATTTGATTTTATAAAGAATAAAAACCACTCATTTCGCACCGGCCGCAGTGACTGACGTAACAACCGCTTTGTAGTGGAAGCTGATTAAAACGTTATTCTAACAGTATTACAAACGAAATTTGAACCACCACAAATAGAGTAGCTAATCTGAGGTAGTATAGGCTCTTAAGGTTGGCTCAATGATTTTTTTTTCTCCTAAGTGCCAGAACTTTACCATTATAAAACTTCGAATGTGACTACCATGTATTGTCTATTTACCCCCATGACACAACACTGGTACGGTGTGAACATGGACAAGACGATAGGAGCATGGATGAATGCATGGATACTAGCTATCTGTAGTCTGCCTACCCCCTTGGGAAAAAGGCGTGAGTATACGTATGTTGTATCAGACAATACTGTTCTGCCTGTACAGGAACACTGTTTCCTTTCCGTCAATGTTGCTTATTATACCAGCCAGCATTTCATTTTGTTGTCAATGTATTATGTTGTAACTTGTAAGGCCTTCCTTTCCTCATTGTTGTAAAATACATATTGTGTGGCCTGAAATTATAAGGTATAGGCGTTACAGACGAACGACTTGCGTCGTCGGCGAATACCAAAGTTTAACTCGTCTGCTAGGCCTATGGCCACATAGGTACTCTAAATGTTAAGTCTTATCATAGCTAATCACAGAAAATATTAGATCCATTCATTTCTGTTTATCATTGGCGTAAGATTGCATCTTCAATTTTCACGACACTATCGAGTCGCGGTTTCTTTACGATGCACGATGCAGATTTTCCACGACTCGATATCGGTACTAAAAATCGCAGATAGTCAGGAATTCAGGTTACGATATATCGCATCGTGTGTATGTTTTGGTCACTTTTGATCCTTCGGTGACCCGAATAGGCGGTTACTTCATCATCATTATCATTTAAGCTGATCGACTTTTAGTCTTAGGTTTCCCCCAAGCGTCACGCGTCGGCAACTCGACCGGTCCTATCGATTACTGATCAGCGGGTCTAAAATGGCCGCTATAGCAGAATCTACGCAGAATCTTAGCACGAATTCACGAAACGATTCTGCTAAAGCGGCCATTTTAGACCCCCAGACTTTCGGCATGTTAATAACATTCAAATAAAAACTGAGAATATTGGCCAACATTTAAAAGTAACACTCAAATTACCTCCATAAAGTGACGCTACCGATAAATATGCCATCCAACAGTCCTGGGTACCCGGTACCTTGCTGGCTAGCTAAAATTTCTATCGCGGTATGAGCCATTTTATCGAATTTTCATAATATTATGAAGATCGAATCATAATCGTCCCGGTATGTCCTCTGCCGTTGTAACTCACTGACGTCGAAAATTATGTCTAAAGGTTAGCTACTCGTTTATCCAGTTTTTTATCCAAATTAATAACGCAAAAACAACAAAAAATAATGATTGCAAGCATATCGCGGGACATCCCATTCTCAATCAAGGCACCAATAAGTATCTACATTTTCTAATAATCACAATTCATGTGCAATGCTTCAATTTGATCATTCATCATTACTTATGTCAGGCGCGGACTATATGCTTTAATATTTTATTGTTTTTAAAACGTGACTCTTGTCTGTTAGCTATAAAGTATACAAAGATATCTATTGTGTGTTTGGAGGTATGCTTACGACAAGGAAACGGCGTGAAATTCTTAATGAAACTTGATTTGAATGACTTGGTACAACGGACTTTGACTTGAAACAACGGACGAGTCTATCCGTTGTTTTTGGTTTTAAGCGACGAACGAAACGTATTCCTTCCCAGAGGTCTCAAATTCCCTCCACTCCTTCCATGGCTAGAGTATCATTATCTAGAGATTATTGATCATTGCTGTTCATAGTGTTCATTCGTTGATTTATTCGCATGTGATGCGGAGGGATGAGGAAAATGTCGTGAGGAAAGTTTTGAGTATGAATGTGGATGGGTATATAAGTAGTGGAAGACCAAAGAAACGATAGATGGACTGTGTAAAGGATGATATGGCAAGAAAGATTGGGATCAGGGCAACAGAATAGCGATGAGCTGTTCATTCGTGTCTAGTTATATCCTGAGTGGTTGCAACGCAGCCCCAGACCACAGACCAAAATCTTGTTCAAATTCGTCCGTGTTTAAACATGCGCGTATACAGAAATTAACCATGTTCTCGAAAGCTAAAGGACAAAGGGTTGTAACATTCTCGAGTGGTTTAGTATCTGGTAACCACCTGCCTACTAACTCATTGTTCCAACTGCGTTGTAACGACAGAATAGTCGCCTTGTCAAACTTATCGAACCTATTGAATTTCAATTGTAGTTAAATCTCTTCGCAGCTTTCGTGATTGGTTGATTGCTATTTTGGGCATCCAATCACAGCAGCAGACTTGAGATTGACTGATTATGAACCTGATCAGACTTTCAATATGTTTCTGACTACGCGGTTCATTATACTGGGCCGAATGGTAGACGAACGAGCTGAAGGTAAAACACCGCCAAAATGGTCAGACGGGAATAGGTAGGCTGTTGGAGGCAGCACTTACCGAGCGGTCTACACTGCAGCAGACCGCTTACGGTAGTGACCACACTAAGAATGTGATGTCTATACAATAAAAGCGTAATAGTATATTCCAACGCGGTGTCGAGTCGCGCTGGCTGAACCGTATGCTAAGTGCGAGTTTTTTACTAAAATTCAAGTAATGTGTCGACCACGTAAACCGAGTTTACGTTACCATTTACGTCGTCGGTAATGACAATAGAATGCCTCTATGAAAATGAGGTCCGTTTGGAGCACATCGCTAACGTTTGCATGCTATCGCGAGTGCAAGTTACAATTTTGACAGTTTTGACAGCTCGAATACGAAACGCGAGCGTGAAAAGTTTTCACTTAAGATTTTGTGGTGAGAGCATCATGAGAGTGGTGAAATAACAAAGTAATTTAATTTAATTTCGTATTGTGAATGAAACTTACCATGGAATCTCGTATTATTTCGTTTGGACAATGTTTGAGACCGCAAAAGCACAAGATAAGCGTAATATAACGCCACAAAAAAGTAAACACGGTTACGTAAACAAAGATAGAAACACCACCACAAACCACTCGGGCATTATAAGATCATTTGCTTAGATCTCCATGCCAAAAAAGTAACAAACTTAGTTTTACAAACTTCACAGATGGATCAAGGTCACTCATTACACACCAAAAGATATAAATTACACTAACTGCTCCATTTATGTCACCAGCATTTCAAATTGGGACGGGCTAGTCTTTATTTTTAACAATAATATTCAAAACTAACACAAACTTTCGTAAACACAAACAAAACTAATGACCATTGACCACAGATAAGTAATGTCGTCTAACTTCGTTCTATAACCACCACTAATTGAATAGGCAGTCGCTTATATTATGAACACAAAATACGAATGTCAACTTATTTTGGCCGGTTATTAATGTACGCAAGACAAGTTACGGTGAAATAACGCGAAAACGAATGAATGTATTCTAGGATCTCACACTCGCAAGTTAACGATTGTCGATGCGGCACTCACACTACCTAGTTCTGACATATTACGCTAGATGGCGCTACCCCAGCGCCATACAAATTTGCCTAAACGTTAACGCGCTCGAATGTGGTGAACGAAAATAGCAAATCTCACACTAAGCACACCGAAACGAGGCACACGAGACGTCTTTTTCGGTTTCATTCGGTTCTGTAGCGATAGTCTTTGACTTGTTGACTCCTCAGCATCGAGGGAACGAAGAAGGATGTGGGCATGCTGTTTTTATTCGTGCGATATCCCCAACGGACGCACCGACGCATCACGCAGACGCACGTACTCAAACGTTTATACATACACGTATCGTATTTACATATCGGAGTCGTGATTATAATGTTTTCAAACAATAAATTATTGAAATTACGATATGTGAAACAAACACCCTGTCACTACAGTAAGCAGTGGTAAACAGTTTGATAATTGCACGATGCGGAACGTTTTATTTTTCAATTTAAATTCGCGAAAGCATTGCCAAAAGTAGGTTGTAAAATTGCCTTACTGTTGACGTTGCCGCGTTGGTCAGAAAATATTTACCCAATTACCTGTTTATTTTATCCTACATAGAGTTCTTTATAGGCCGATCGTATTTGCATTGCCGTCATCTTCACTGAGACTCACTTGTGCTTCGTAGATCAGGCCTTTGGTCTTAATTAAAATCCTCGAAACATGCCGTAGCAAAAATATTTGCAAAGCGGTAAAGGGGCTTACTACTACGGCCCGACTTGCGTTGGCCATTGACTTACAAGTATCGCCACTAACAGAACCCATTTCAATATCAAAACGAAGGTTCGATAGCAATTGCGCCGTGTAAAAACCGCCGCGTTCGATTGCCGGCTCCAAAAATATCGGGAAAAAACTACGATGATATTCAGTACTTACGGATAATTTGGTGCTTGGGTCATTGACACTCCACCCTACCGTTCGTCGAATCCAGCCAGGGTTCGCTCCTTTTAAAAGAACTGGTCGTGTGATCATTAGCAGGCTAGGACCGGTTCTTCCATCCATCATGTTATGGCAAGCTACTGCTTTTATAAGTGGCCGACGTCTGCCCTCTGTAACCCTAGGGGATACCATGTTTTCGCTGTGATTTTATCTGCTTTAGTACCCGTCTGGAAAGTTGCTTCATTTGAGAGGCTTCGTGATTGTGAGTAAATGATTCCCTAAACGTTATTCGTGAAAAATAATCTTTGTATTCCGCGCGCAAACGGTCGTCGCATTTGTGGCCCAAACTTGAGGTAATGGTGGTAATGGTGCCGATTCCCTTGTTCACAAACTAAACTAAATTTAAGTTGAATGCATCTTTTTCTTTCTATTTCATTATGAAAAGGACAGAAGATAAATATTAGTTTAATCCTGTCAAATTAGTCAGCACCTGACGTAATTTGATGTAATTTTAGTAGTCAAATTTTTAAACGCATCTAAAACTTGTATGGAGCTGATTAATTTGACAGAACATAACTAAAATTTATCTTCTGTCCTTTACTTAATGAAATAGAAAGAAAAAGATGCACTGAACTTAAATTTGGTTTAGTTTGTAAACAAGGGAATCGGCACCATTTTATCCCTATAGGCCAAGTTTAGTTGTCTCTTAAGATCCGTGATTTTAGGTCATAGCTAGCTCGTAACTACGCGTTTGGGATCCATTTAGTTCTCTTTTAAAACACTCACGACTCATGTGAAAAGAAAAAGGTTGGTTATCTTTCCCAGCGACAGCAGGGCTCTACAAAATGGTACGTTACCTCTGACGTCACCGCAAAAAATTAAGGGTAGGCCTTTTGTACCCATGGACCACGTACCAAAGTGTCATTGACATGAAAGGTTTCATTTCTGCCTTTCATTGTAATGTCGACTGGAATTCGCTTTGTCAACACGAGTAGGTGTTCTGATTGAGTCATTAACAATATTCAGTTGATGATATTTGCATGTGAATCATATTATTGAATTGTTTTGAGTTTTATTTAATTTTTTGTTTGAATAATATTAAGGTAGGCATCTTTATTTGGTAGCTTGATTGACGTAGCTACGCCTAATGCCATAAACGTCAATTTAATAGTTTAGTTTAGTCAATATATGACGTAAATAGATTCAGACAGTCTGAAAACAATAAAACGTTAAAAAATGCGCCATACCTGCCTGTGATGGACGTTTGACCCAGTATAGACTTCCTCGCAATCCTCACATACCATAAAAATAATTAGACAGACGTCAAAATGACGCTAATAACTTTTTCAAAACGAAAAGTTCCAGCTAATTTATTGATGACCTATCTTGTAATCTATCTAGGCAAGTCTTTCGTGTTATTTACTGTAAAAAAGTTAATAAGGGAACCTAATTTAAACTCACTTATGGAATCCTTCGATCCTTAAAAGAGAAATTCATACATTCTCCCGTCAAAGGGTCCTCAATCATCATTATAGGCTTTCAAATACTTAGGCTGTCATTATAGCATTAAAAATAATAAAGAATAATATCCCTCTACAGTTTATTGAAGATAAATAATGAAAACTAGCAGGGTTAACACACCTGCGGGGTGGTTGCACCTGGCCATTGATGGCTAAGTATAATCGATCGAAAGTGCGCTGAACAGTTTTCAAGTTTTTGTTAATACTCTGGTATTTTTATCAAAAGAAATTCAACTTAGAAATGTTCAATTTTGTAGGAATTTATTGTCTTTTTTATCAGCATTTTAACACTTATCACGAGAATCTTAAGTGGTCGAAACTTTTATATGCCAGTGTTAACGGTATTTTAAAGCCGAAGAAATCGCCAATGATAGCAATAGCTGCGTTAATAAAAATTATATTACCAAAGAACCGAATCATTGCAAAATTCAGACATACGCGTGAAACATAATTCTCGTTATTGAGTACTTCGCTTAACCGCCGAAAATGTATAATTACATTTCGGTTTATTTTATTTGTAGTTAAATTTCCATTAAAATTTTTCACCAACAAACGTTATGAAAGGATCCCCGTAGAGATTTTCCAGCGTTTTACTGACGATTTCCAGGTATTTTAATCTCGCAAGTGCAGTAGTTTCTTATTCAATGTCTTTTTACAACTTGTGACCGTCTGTCTTCTTCTGTCATATCTGCCTAGTCTAATTGATAATAAATTGCTCACACTCATACGGAAGCAACGGATAGTATCTTTTATGTGATTTTAAATTAGGCGACAAAGTTCCACCACCAAACATATTGTTCAAGTAGCACTGCGCTCATGCGCTGCACCTTTTTTCTAAGGTTTTTTTCTACCACAAACAAAAATTAAGATTAACTAATCTTGTAGACGCCCACTTAAATCAACTCATTACTTACTTAACGTCCGAGATTTTTTACGATAAGCTACTAGACGCAGAAAAAATACAAAAAGTTGAGCAAGCAGTGGCTTGAAATACGTTGCATATCATTAAAAATTTTGATGAATTGTGGTTGAATGAATTATGAGGAAGCTAGCACAGCTGAAGGGTATAGGCAGGTGCGGGGTTGCGGGACTGTTCGAAAGAGATACCGTGGCCCCGGAACACAAAGGGCGATGAAGGAACATGGATGGGTTTTAGTCAGTAAAAGTCTGACACTCCCTCCTGCTCTGCCCAGAGCGGGAGGAGTCATTTGATGATTTCCCATCCGAAAAAAAAGGGTATAGGCAGGTGAAGGTGAACTGTAGTCTGGATAGCTCCGGTAGATAAGGACACGGTGGCACGGTGGTATAACAGTAAATACTAGTATAGGATACTACAAAACTTAGGCTGCATTTCACCAATCGCGATCAGCACGTCTGAACAGCGTTTAACGGCACTGCGCTGTCACTGTCAGTATTCTATAGCAATGATAACACTGACAGCAATTGAACACCGTTTAGTTTACTGATGTAACTGGTCCTAAGGTCCTTTATCTGATGGAATGGAACCCCGTCACCTCCTTCTGCGAAACAGTAATGCTAGAGAAGGAGGTGGCGGAACGTGAGAGGGAGAGAAGCTCACGTCCCGGCCGCCGCGGGAGACGCCCCGGGCGTCAGGGGCCACCAGTAGGCGCGGGCCTGTGGACGATGGGCTAATGGGCTAGCTCGTCCGTCCGTGTTATGACGACAGGCCGTGTCGACGGCGCGTTCGTGTTCCACGCGCGCCTCAAAGAGAGTCAGCAAAAGGAAGGGGTCCGCAAGGGCCGATGATGCCTGCCGGGGTTGCGGGACTGTTCGAAAGAGATACCGTGACCCTGGAACACAAAGGGCGATGAAGGAACATGGATGGGTTTTAGTCAGTAAAAGTCTGACACTCCCTCCTGCTCCGCCTAGAGCGGGAGGAGTCGTTTGATGATTTCCCATCCGAAAAAAAGGTCCTTTATCTGATCTAAAAGAAAAAAAGAAATAGTACGTATGCTGCATCAAAATCGTGCATCAATAGTTTTCGAATAACAGCAAACTAGCTAGACTAACCACAAACCAGACAAGTTTGAGTTAGGTAAAACTAGATTGAAATTTCGCTAACGCCTGGGACATGACTGATCGGATCACTAATCGAGATAACATGATGAATACAAGCCAGCTTAATTCAGAAACTGTAGACCCAACCCTTTTTAATGGGTTCATGATGTAAGAGAAAATTCCAATATCCAAATTGACAAATTATGTCTCAAGCTTCTGCCTCAACATCTGTTTAGCCTTTTCTTTCCCAACTGTGTTGGTATCAACTTCAGTCTAACCGGATGCAGCTGAATACCAGAATTTTACATGGAACGACTGCCAATGTAACCTCCACAACTTTCTTTAGCTTAGATACTTAATTAGGTACTTACATTAGCAAGAAAAAAAGTTAGGGAATTTGCCTCACATTCAACATTTAATTGGATGAAAGCACTCGTAATAACATTATTAGTACACAAAGCTTAATTTGATTGATATTTCATTCAAGTATGACAGGATTTTGATCCCCTTCAAAATTTTTGCCGCAAAATTCCCTCATATCGACCGCAGCTTTATGTCCCCACGTATTTTACGTGTACCCGTCTATCAAGATCGATCAAATTCGTTGGAAATGTCACAGTCGACTTGTCAGGGTAGCGGGGTTTCTGAATTTTCGTCATATTTCGTATATTTACTACAAGGTAATTTAAGTATTCTGCCTTCTTTCCAAACTGGTTATATATACCTAACAGCTCTGCCTATGGGTAATTTTTTTATAATGTGGCTGGAAAAAAAACGATTTCTATTGTCCTATAATTATTATTATTAGTTATACTACACCTGTCCGTTGATCAATGAACTTTTGTAGTCAGCCTACCTTCTACGATTTTTCTGTATCTGTTTATAAGCGTAAATTCATCCACCAATCTGTACTGGTGCCGTATGCTGTTTACGTTACGACCTACTCCTCCCAGAGAGAAGCCTGTGCCCCTGCAACAGGAAGATTATGGGCTGATTATACTAAACGTAGGTTTAAAAGCATCAGTCTTTTCCATCACTCATCTGAGAGCATGTGGGTAGAACATTCAATCTAAAAGATGTCTTGAAGGTAGAAATCTTTTAAGTAATAAATGTCTTGATGAAAATACTCAAGGCTTAATGCCTCTGTAAAGGTCACGAACCTCGTGTAAAAGCCTCGCTTTCCGTTTTTTTCTTGCTCCATTAACTTTGAAATATTATCATGTTATGAATTTACTAACGGTATTTTAGGAAAAATGCCAGAATGGCTCGTGTCTGACTCGGCAAAAATTTTAAAATATTTCCAAGCCTGACTTTTAGCTTTTACTAGCGCAGAATGCGGCCCACGATGGTACACGTTTGTCTAGCCAAGATACCGTGCATCATCAAAATCAAACGTCATTTATTTAAACTAATCTGAGAATCAGCACGTTTTAAACGTCAAAATGACATGGGACAGTCCTCAAAAACCCTCAGCCTTCGTCACTTCCTAGTATTTTAGCTGGGGAGAAGGTGACGGAACAAACTCCGTAGGAACACAACTGATCCCATCAGTGATATAGTTGCCAAACGCGAGCCTGAAAAAGCCTTTTCATTGCACAATCTACTTGTATCTAATTATGTAAGGCCCCTAGCACATGGCGTATTTTAAACGCGCAGACGACGCGCAGATGACGCGCGTATACGCGCTTCAAACGAGATTTGAACGCAACCTTGTAACCTAAGCACACGCAGATATACAGACGCGCTGTAGTCGCTTGTAGCTTCCGCGTTTCGGTCAGACTCCTCGTCAGTTGTACAATGGCGTCGGTTGAGACAACACTGCTCTCGCTGGCTTTGACCCTTTGTACGGGCTTCAAACGAGTTTCGAACACGCTTCACACGCGCCTTTGTATCGCGTTTTACGCGCGTTTGAATCTATAAAAACGCAAAGATTGGGATCTACGGCGCAGAAAACGCGCGTTCCTGAATCCCGCGTCGTCTGCGCGTTTAAAATACGCCGTGTGCTAGGGGCCTAAATGGTGCACTACGTCGTGCAGTTGTCTCTCCCGCTCCCTGCATTCGATCCACCCAAAAATTGTCTTGAAAATATCGCTATTAGGAGCTCATTGTGTCACTGTCTAAAATGTCTACTTTCATACCTGGAAATTGTATAGTGTACACAGTACAACTGTACATAATAAAGAGCTATCTGTCTCTCTCCCCGGTTAAAGCTACCGGGAAGCAGATCTACTCCTCGACTCGCATAATAAACCTATTAGCAAAACGGTTGTTATCAATGTATCTGCCATTACCTACCTTACGTATCACAGCATCAGCGATCTAATACATCTACCTTGTACTGATATCGGGTGTAATACAGAGAATGGGCCGATTCATCAACCGGCCGACACTGACGGATTAGCGGACGAAATCCTTCTTGTGGTGGGGCTAGCAGAACCGCGGGAGACAATCGATGATGAAAGATGGATTATAAAAACAGTTTGATATTGTGATGTATTTTTCAGAGTGAAAAACAGTACAAAATCGAGAAAGGACAATAGTTTTAAATCTGAAAACAATACCAATAGTATTGTTGTGATATTGTTAGCGTCAACAGTTAGTTATTGCAAGTAGATTACGATGTATACCTATGGTTGGTATGTTTCTGTGTCTTTGGTTAGCGTTAAAAAGTGAGCAATAATAATGGCCTTTAAGTTTAAACTCTGTAAAGAGCTTTTAATGTTTAACACAAGACAACAACAACAACAGCCCATAACGTCCACTGCTGGACATAAGCCTCTCCCATGATGGGAGGAATTTGCCGTAATCTCCACGCTTGGCAGGCGGATTGGAGATCGCAGTGATGAAAGACTAACAGAAAACGCTGCTGCCCATTCTCAGGTCTACGGAGGCGCAAGGTGTTCTGCCACAGACATTAGTCGCCTTATACGACACCCGTGAGTGTAATGGGTTGGTTCTATTCTACTCTGCCGGATACCACACGGCTAGACAAGACTTAACATGCAAATTGCAAATGCACATACCCTCACCCATAGAGTAGAGAGAGCGTTCTTAACAGCGAAAGTGATTGTGATAATTCCAAGTTGCAACCTTCATAGCCCAACATGACATGCATACAGCAGGCACAGCATGAGTATCTAAGTAACCAGTTTGAAACGCAATTCATTGAGAGTGTGTTGACCGCCATTCATGCGCTTACTAGCATGATTTATGAATTAATTCTATTATGTACGATAGCGAGGGCCGGCCGTTGCGAAATGCGAGGTTATGGGTCAAGTTACGGAGATAAGCGGTCTTATGTACAGTTGTGGTCTTTTCCGCCGGATCAGTTAATTTTTTTTCGCTTAAATCATGCGGAGGCGCCGAGCCACGCCCCTTAAAGTTTAGGCCTATTAAAACAGCGTCAACTTTGGCGCGCAAAATAACAATAACTCTCGTTTAGCGTGCTTCGTCAGTGCGGTCGGCCGATTGGTATCTTTTCATTCATTATTTCTATACAAAGTCAACGGGGCGGGGCTAGAGAGCGTTTCTATGTTGTAAGTCTTGTGCAAGCAAAAATTAGCTTAGTGGTGATCAGGTGGGAGTGTCCTCGATAGTACATGTTTTAGTTACGTTCGCGTCATATAAGACACATGGCACTTTAGAAAGATAGTGTGACTTTAGGCAGATTCAACTACATATTTCTAAATGGTATATTAGGTCGGAAACTGTACGGACATTGAACAATTTGACATTGACCGTGCAGCATTTATTTTAATAAAACCATTTGCACGCGTTTTGGGATTGTCAAAGAATCTGTTACTCAGAAAGTTGGAGCATTAAGGGGGATATTCCTAGTGCAAGAGTTACCACTGATGTGTGCCTGTAATATTGTTCGTTTTCAATAGTGTTGATAGTTTACTACTGAATTCCTAATTTCTGCATAGTAATAACGTTTATTTATTCCCGGGTTATTTCAGTGCTCGCAAACGCTTTCATCACAAACATTACTTTCCTTCTGGGTCAGTCGAGTAAAAATTGTAAACGGTTGTGGTGGAAGTGCCCTAGTCATTTAAGGGGTATCAGCAGGAATCGTATTTTTTTAGCAGAGCAGGAATGGTATCGGACGCAGCAGCATCGACGATGCGATCGGCAGCACGCTTTGTTTCTCGCTCTAGCAAATGACGATTCTGAGCGACAGAAGAGGATATGTAGGAGCATGGAAAAATGCGATTCCGTGCTGCTAAATGAGGTTCAACCCTAAAAACCAGAACTTACTTCAATGTAAAAGTAATTTCGGTTCTGGGTTTTCAGTGCCCAATTCTGTTACAGGGGCAGAATTGCAATATCGTGAATACTATCGGCTAAAAAAAGTAGTTTTACCAGGAAATGCATGGATTTATAATTTAATAGCATCTATCATAATATTTTTTCAAGTAACTATGGATTCTAAGAACACGATAAAAATATCACGTAGCAGTGAAAATGATAATATTTTACAACTCTAGTTCAATATCCAACATTTTTCTCAATGTTGTGAATACATACATGCTCTCCTTTCGCTTTAAATGTAGTATTGTTTCCAGGAATTTGTATCAGTACATACTTCAATATAGTGTTTACTTGTTACCTAACATTTATTGTAATCATTTTATTCAATGGAAATCCTATTAAGGCCCTTCTAACCCTAAAATTAGCCACTCTATTCGCGGTGGTTCAAAGTTCGTTTGAAATACTGTTAGAATAAAGTTCTAATCAGCTTGCACTAGCAGCAAAGCTGTTGTTACGTCAGTCACTGCGGCCGAATAGTGCGAAATGAGTGGTATTTTGCGATTTACAAAAAATCTATTGATTGGACTAAAAAAATAAAACATAAGACCTGCTTTATAGTTAGTTCAGTTAGTATGCAAAGTTTCATGATCTAATTTGTAGTACTTTTTGAATACCAGCGGTATATTGTTCGTTTTTTTCTATCAAGAAAAGTTTATGGAATCGTGTTTTCGTCACACATAGTACTTAGCATTAATCCTCAAATTTACCATATATTTATTTCAAAATTAATGCTGTAGTATTTTAGGCGTAACGGTGGATCATGCTAAGCCATTTGAGGGATATATAGCCCGTAATCATGGTGTAGAATAATAACTTTAGATTCTATCAATACTTTAACAATCAAGTGGGTACTCGATACTCGTGCTATTTAGTACTTGACTCGCGTTTCTTTGAAAAAAAGAACCGAGTCACTTACGCAGTAAATGATGTGTGATGACTCTAACAAAGAAACTAAGGAAAAAGTTAGACGTTATTCTCGGATTAAACGTGATCATCATCATTGTAGCCTTATAGAGGAGCTCGTGGCTAAATAGGTTAAGCCGAGCTTGCTGAGGTTGGTCTGTGGATGGGTGACCACACTTACATAAGTACCGAATTTCCTCCGTGTCTCGGAAAGCACGTTAAGCTGTTGGTCCCGGCTGTCATTTGTAGATCTTTGACAGTCGTTACTGGTAGTCTGTGGCTCAAAAAGTCTGACAACCAGTCTTACCAAGGGGTATCGTATTACCCAGTACTAACTGGGTTGTGGAGGTTAGATAGGCAGCCGCTCCATGTCAAATACTGGTATTCAGCTGCATCCGGTTAGACTGGAAGCCGACCCCAACATAGTTGGGAAAAGGCTAGGCAGATGATGGTCATCATTGTAGCCTTGTTTCACCTACTATATATAGGTCTTCCCTTTTTGTGTCTTGCTTCTATCGTCTAGGCGACTCTCCTTCTGAATGTCGGCCAAATTAGCAAACTGCCTGAGTAATTGTACAGCTAAAAAACACAATTGTCAAAAGAATCTTAGCATTGTTGAGTGGTAAAGCTAGGCAGCTAAATCAAACTATGCTCTTTCAAGATTTGCTAATTTCAGGTTACTGTCGAAAGACTAGATTTCTGAAGCCGATTGAGACGTGGTCATCACTTAAACTCATGAAGTGCATTGACCAAAGATTAACCGATTTTCTGCACACCTAACATAGATTCTTGTAAAGTTTTATCATACAAATGCTGGGATAGAATAGATACACTTTTAGTTTTGAACACTTTCCATGCACATATTCAAAGAATGCCTAGCTTATCGAATGACGTGGGTAACATTGACAGTCATAGTCCATCATAGCTCCGCGTTACGATGCACATACATCCTCGCTATCTATTTAGGACAATAGGTTTCCATTGACGTACTGCGCCAATAAATGTATGTGCGTGTGTCATATTTATAATAGATACTAACATAAAGGTACTTAGATAGTTACATTTATGTTTAGTCCTGTATGACTTCCCCGTACCTGGACAAAAGGGCAGCAAAGCCTTTCAAAACTGTAATATTGTGTTGTATTTTATTGTAAACTAGATGAAAGTGCATAGATGAATGCTTTCCGCAACTTTGAACAACCAAAACGGTATTTTTAAATCCGGAAACCAAAACTTTGGCTGACTTCGTCATTTCGTCGATTTTTGGTATCAATGGGCGCCAAATATCAGCATTTTGTGATAAGAAACCTGAATAGCGTTTTATGAACTGGATTACTAATCGAACCATTAAATATTTGTCGTGCGTATCGTAATAATATGGCAATAATAGTAGCTATAAGATTTTAAGCCTGATTGTGATACCATATTATCGGCAAGCCTATGCCACGCCTTGGCTGACCCTCATTCACACCTTTTAAACGGCTAATACCACACGTTTGTCTTTGTTTTCTTTGCCATGTAAAACGTCAAGTATATCGAGTATATCGAGACTTATTGTTATCTTCCCCCCTCATAAATGTTATTAGATTAGCTGGATGAAAGGACTCTATAAGACTTCACAATACAATAGTATGATAAATGGTTATGTATTCAGCTTTTTCCGTTCGAAAATCTAAACTCCACCGGTTTGATGCAATAACGTAATCCGATTTGGAGATTATGGATATAAAATACTTGCTATTGCTTGCATAAAAATATATAGGAATAACCGTGGTCTTGTAGGGGTTGCTTTAACATGTTTTTATGATAGATTTAGCTACAAGAGTGACGAGAATCTCTTCATAGCTTCTCTTTTGTGTCATAGTTTAATTGAATAGCCTTGCAACAGCCTTGAAATCAAGATGGAGTAGAGACTAATTTCATAAGACGAGTAAATTGATACCGTGTGCCTAAAAGTAACTTACAACTGCAATTTTAGGCAATAGCAAAATTGTAGGTCTATTAAGCGCTGAAATCCCTAAGACTAGCTTAACCAGACCAGATTGTGTTGTAATGGAGTAAAGCCTACACTACAGAAGTCAGGTAGGCAGCCGCCCTCATGTACAGTCGGGGTCTTTTCCGCCTGACCATTTTAAATTTTTTTTTCGCTTATAAATGCGGAGGCGCCAAGCCACGCCCCCTGAAAGTTTGGGCCTATTAGGAAAGCCTCAACTTTGGCGCGCAAAATAACAATAACTCTCGTTTGGCGTGCGTCGTCAGTGCGCTCGGCCGATTCGGTATCTTTTCGTTCATTATTTCTATACAAAGTAAATAGGGCGGAGCTAGAGAGCGTTTCTATGTTGCGAGTGCAAGCAAAAATAAGCTTAGTGGTGGTCAGGCGCGAGTGTCCTCGATAGTACGTAGAGTACTAGTATTCAGCTGCATCCGGCTGAAACGAAAACTGACTCCAACATATTATTGAAAAGGCTAGGCAAATGATGATGACGCAAACGTAAAGAACAAACCGATTCCAACGAAATACGTTTCCTGTGTAATTTTGATGGGTGCCTTATCATACTAATATTGTTACAAATATCGCCAGTATCTTATCAGAAAGCGGGGCATCTGTCTGAATCGTGCTCGTGCGCCATCGCATATCACGACTTGTGGTCTATATTGTATGAGGCACGCACGCATCGTACAATATGGCTGAAAGCACGCGTGGTTGTGTAACGTAGTCCTTCTAAATCTGGTAATAATAAAGGTACAGTTCGAATGAGGACTGTGACAGCGTCGAAGCTATCTAATCACTATGACTGACAACAGCATGACTGGTTTCTATGTAACTTTATGGGAACGCTTTTGCCGATACTACCGCCTGTTGTTAACCTTTAACGTCCACGCCTCCATTTTTGCACACCCCCGAATGCCCCAATATTCTGCTTTTGCTTGTGCTTATCGTACAACAACAACAACAGCCCATAACGTCCACTGCTGGACATAAGCCTCTCCCATGATGGGAGGAATTTGCCGTAATCTCCACGCTTGGCAGGCGGATTGGAGATCGCAGTGATGAAAGACTAACAGAAACCGCTGCTGCCCATTCTCAGGTCTACGGAGGCGCAAGGTGTTCTGCCACAGACATTAGTCCCCTTATACGACACCCGTGAGTGTAATGTGTTGGTTCTATTCTACTATGCCGGATACCACACGGCTAAATCTTATCGTACAGCTAGTAGCAATATCATTCCTTTTTCACGTCATGTTGAAATTACTTGATTATCGTTCCCACTGTATGTAAACGCCTTTAAAGTTCTTCTAAATCTAGGTTTAGTTTTCGTTCAACTTCGTCTCTAAAAACCAACTACGAAATAATAGGTCCTGTCTTCAAGGTGACGCAATGTGCTCAAATTCGCACATGGTCTAACCATGTAAGGCCGGTACGTTATCTGCAAGGGAACCATCTGTCGCAGTCGTGTGGCTTTGAGTCCATACATCACGACTTACGACATTGTTGTCATTAGACTTTAACATGCATGCTCTGAATGAGATCAGAGGTTGAGTAAGGAGTGGCGGCTGAACTAAGTGTAAGAAATAAATTGCTTGGTATGCTTTAGTTTAATTGAAAGAGTAAGCGGTGTCAGACGTGACTTAAATGTGGAGGATGTGATTTTTTGCTTTGAAAATCTCAGGTTGGACTTTATGACCGTTTGTCATCATCATCTGCGTAGCCTTTTCCCAACTATGTTGGGGTCGGCTTCCAGTCTAACCGAATGCAGCTGAACACCAGTATTTTACATGGAGCGACTGCCTATCTGACCTCCACAACTCAGTACTGGGTAATACGATACCCCTTGGTAAGAATGGTTGTCAGACTTTTTGGGCAACTGACTACCTGTAACGACTGTCAAAGATCTACAAATCACAGTCGGGTCCAACAGCTTAACGTGCTTTCCGAGGCACGAAGGAAACTCTGTATGTAAAGGTGGTCAACCATCCACAGACCAACCGAAGCAAGCACGACTTAACCTAAATAAAGATCGACCCGAGCAGCTGTTACAATTCGGGCTAAATCTAAGGCACTATGTGAAGTTAAGATTAAAATCTTAATAAACTATTTATTCTCACATGTTCCACTATCTTAGCAACCGGTAAATAATGAACTCTGGCGTCCGTATAAAGAAAAAAAAAACTTTCCACAATAATCGTAATAATTATCAAGAAAAATATCAATACTTCAGCTTGTTTATTTGTGGTCGCGACCTTACCCACTACTTGGCCCCTCTATCTTTTAGGCTGAAGAGATAACGCGTCATGTTATACTCGAACTTCGTACGATGGAGCAAACGCGCACTTACGCACTGCGCAAGTGCGCATTTACACGAAATTTGACGAGGATCGACGGTGGCTTTCTTATGGGTGCTAAGGACATGTTCAGGTCGATTCCGATGTTTTGGAGCCGGGTGGCAAAAATTAACATTTTATTGCCTGGCTGTGCTGAGTCAGGCCAAATCTAACATTTGATTGATAATCAACTTTGCGTCCAAACAATACGTTCCTCTTTGGCTTTCTAAAAGATTTAAGGTGAATGCTTCGACCAGCCCGCTCAAGTTCATAAAGGTCTAGCAATGACTTTGACCTTGAAAAAATCGTTTCTCGACCTTTATGAACTTTGAGGGTTGTATTGATGAATTGATGATTATAATTCTGTAACTACATACGTCTTACAGCCGCGTCCAATATTTTAATCAACATACAACCTAGCACTGGCCTGCAATTTGCCAAAAACGTAAGAAAATTTGAATTTCGCGGGCTACCCTGGAGCATCAGCCTTAATGATGAAACTTTCGAAAAACTGGTTAGGGATCCCAAGATGACATACTCGCAGATGTTAAAACAAGATGTTTCTGCTACCCACGGGCACTGGGCGTCTAAAATGGCCGCTTTAGCAGAATCGTGTTAAGAATCACGTTAAAGAAAAAAAAAACTTAAAATGGACTATTATAGGTTCATAAATGTTTAGTCAATTTTAGAATTTTAAATTTTTAACGTGATTCTTAATACGATTCTGCTAAAGCGGCCATTTTAGACCCCTGGATGGCAGTTCATTGCTGGGTATATGCCTTCCATTTCTTCTGCCATTTTTCTCCCTTCGGAGGGTCCTAGGACTTGAACGATATCGCCAACTCCCGTCGCGTTGGCTTTAATCAGTAAGATCCACATATCGGCCATACCTATATCGTAACTATGTCGGTCATGACGACACGCCCACAATTGATACATTGTATCGTCAGCGAATGGGCGTTTGTTTAGCTCATTATCTTAGCCGCAGTCGAGGTGCAGTGCCAACTGTTACAGACGCTAGAATGGCACATATCTTATGTTAGTAGTACGTATAGTTGTTTTGTTTGGCTTGTATTTTGAAGAGTTTTTGGGGTTTACTGATCCTTAATGTTGCTTTTCTATTTTAGAAATCCTCGTAGTTATCGTCTACCCCAGGGCGGATGGAGGGTCTGTCAAGACAAGACTTACTGGAACTGACTTACCTTTGGTAAACCTGAAGCACTCGCGTAATCGTTTCCCTGCTGGTGTTACCGTATAGTGTTAGGTAGCTAGGATATTTCAATATGCATATCCGGAAAAGAAAACCTCGATACAAAGTTCGATAAAAATCAGGTAACAAACATGTTGCAAATAGTGCCCGGCACAATTCCCAAAACATCCGTGGATCGAACAACGCCTTCGATATCTGTTACTGGCTTATCTTTAACCTAATACAAAAACATCAAGCACATTTTGCTTACCCAGGTATTGTGTGAAACGGACCCGTAGTCAGCTGCTCCCGTAGCACCTTCCCGTGTTTTATAAAAGTTGCCAAGGGAACAGTAAACACATATGCTATTATTAGAATACGTATAATATCCTGTAATTAACTCGCCCTATGATTGTGGTTTTGTGGTGACAAACCGCGGAATTATAGCCTATCGACTATAACATGTATTTATATTAGAATTGTGTATACTTTTGTTATTGGTCAATCGGCACGACAAGGTCACGAATTTTGTGGTATCTCGAAATATTTGTGAACTCATATTTTACACTACCCACACACACTTCACTCACTACCCACACCTCACTACACACACACACTCACACACTCTCACTCTTTCTCTCTCTCTCTCTTTCAATTTTTTTATTTCACTTTTACCCACATCCTAGTTACATAGTTCGCGATTTAGTTTCCAAACGTGTAAATCAGTTTCCGGTACAACATCCAAATATTTTTGTCACTGCGCGGCGTTGTCAGTAATACGAGTCATTATGAAATCGGACTTATTTAAAGTTGATATTCGCTCAATGGGGAGACTCAGGCAAAGATAATCTAAGATGGCGCTACCATAGCTGGTCTCAATCTAGACCAATGAAGTTAAGCTATTTTGAAATATAAAAATCTACCACATTTTCAACCAATATGATGATGTTGGGAACCAGCTATGCTAGCGCCATTAGTTCGACAGTGTGTCTCCCCATTGGAAACAAGCGTATGAATAGACTTAAGCGGAATTTGAAGGTACCAAACATCAGGCAGGATCCATGTGTTAATTCTTAACATTATCTATTTGTGTTCCAATTTATACCAAAGCCTGTCAACCGTTTATGCGTGTGCGTGATTGAGTAACAAACATCTTAACATACCTACTTAATTGAAAGTAAGGATTAGTGAAATAGCATCAATAGGATTAAATTTCACGAATGTTTGGGCGTAGTATTTGTTAGAGACATGTCCTGTTACGTTGCCTCATTGCTTTCTCGATACACCTAATTACAATTTACAAAAGAGTACTTATTAATAGAATTACGGTACCTATTGTGAATGGTGTTACATGATCAATCATGTGATAGCGTTTTATTTACCTATTTAATTATAGTGTAGATGACTATGATTAGTTACGCTTCGTTTTGTTATTTAAATTATAGTACTTATGTAGGTATTTCTGTTTTTATAAAGTGATTTATTGTATGGGTGTCGAAATGTCGATGGCATTACAGGAAATGTTTTTTTTTTATATTGTGGCCGCCAGGTGCGTTGGCCGCCTGTCATTGGTATCCCGTGTGTGTTGAGTAGGACGGTAGGACCTGTGTGACCTGTGCCCCTCCTTTTTCTTCTCGTGTTCCGTGCATTTTGGCCAAACCTGCTCTCTCGTGCCATGCCGTTTCTTGTATCCTTATATCTACTCTCTAAGCACTAAACCCGTAGCTTCGGCCGAAGTTACGGGCATTTCCAACTCCGTATCATTTAGGTACGACGGACATAAGATTCGTTAGGAGCCCGAACTAAAAGTGAAAACTCGATTGGTCATCTGTCCTTACTCCCGATCATCATCATCATCATCATCATTTCAGCCGAAAGACGTCCACTGCTGGACATAGGCCTCCCCAAGAGGGGGTTTTGCCATAATCGCCACGCTTGGCGCCTGCGGGTTGGCGATCGCAGTACGGTTGTTACAAAAGCACAGAGAACGCTGCTGCCCATTCTCTGGTAAGTCCCTTAGTCGCCTCTTACGACACCCACGGGAAGATATGGGATGGTGCTATTCTTTACGTCCGACACCATACAGAATACTCCCGATGTGTTTTCAAAACTCATAAATCCAAAAATATTTGGGAGTAGGTTCATTTTAAAGTATAAAGCTACTTTCGGACGGGCCCCATATTATTATGATAATTATCTTCGTTGACGGACTTAGAGAGTAGCTCCCTTGTCCCAGGACTTACTTGCTGTGGTAAACGATAGAGACACAACTGAAGAGTTATTTCCTCAGTCGAGTATCCTCGAGTAACTTCCTATCCGGTGGGCTGGCGATGCCGGCTCCTTCACCTATCTAGATGGCGCAATAAAAGTATAATTTCGACGCCTACTTGAGGCGCTAATTGAACGGAACGTAGGTATCTAGGTAGGCGTTGCGCGTCATGAAGGTGTGGCAAGAATATGATGTTACTAGGTGTACTTGTTTTTGTGCCTGTACCTTCAGACGACGAAACTGGTGAAGCATCATGCATAGCAAGGATCCTGAGATCAGAATCCAATACCACGAGATGCATTAGAGTAATTTTCGTTACATATGTAGATATTGGCTACCTGAACGAAAGAATTACCAGTTTTTCGCATTTGAATTGTCAACGACTTCTGCCTGTCGGAAAACTGGCATCCCGGTTGATAAAACAAATAATTTCATCAGCAAAAGTTGTTGCCCGGCTAACGTAGTTATTAATTGCAAAACTTATAGCATAATCCCCACTTAAACCAGCTGTCGTGGATTCTACGCGGATCAAAAGACTCGAGGAACTCTTATGGAAATATGCAACTTTGTATTAATGCTATAAAAACTTGAATAAGTAGTAAAGCTGACGTCCGGAAATATGTACCTCTTTTCATAGTGCTGGTGTAAGAGGTTTATCCACGGCTTGCGTGAGTACCTAGGTATTTTATTTGTGAATAACATTTTTCATGTGGAAATATACTAGTAAATGTGATTGACTCTTAAAAATCGATCTTTTTAATTCATAGCCTTTTTTTTTTTGCATTCCACAATGTGTCTAGTTATCTAGTTGGTAACTTAAAATATATTGAAATCATTAGAGACCCTGTCGGGGAGAGCAAAGAGGAGGAGGAAGCTTTTTAAACTTTACTATTGGTTAAGGTTATATGTATAGTCAACAATAAAGTACAATTTGTTACATGTCATGATTGGTTTTAGCGACAATCTGGAAAACTTCAGTAGAAGACAATGATGAGCAGTATAACTGCCTTAGTGCTACGGGCATTCTGCTTTAGCCGAAAATGTCTATTACTTCTAGTTACCTGGTTTCTAGTCTAGTCTTCTAGGAATCTGACCGCTTAGCATGACCACCGTAGACACGAAAGAGCAGTGCAAGTACGTAGCACTTGACTCGATACGATTCCATAAATCTGACAGTTATTCTCGAATCGACAAATCTTTTGTTCATCTGTCATTGAATCGACAAAATGACAGATGAATAAAAGATTTGTCGATTCTCTTTCGTTTCTACGGTGGTCATGCTACGCAAGCTGGATGACTATTTAGAGAAAGCTTTACTTCGGTTTAGTCCGATAACTAACGGATATCCTTCCAACTGCCAATAAAATAACAAAACACGCAATTTATTGAATACTTAAAGAATTCTGCCATTCCTCGGGGCTTAGTAAAACTTGACGTTCACTAATTAACATCATTCGTTAAGGTCTCGTGTGTCATAAAAACGCGAACTACCTAGATATTGTGGAAATAACCCGTGTGGTTCGTGTTTTGATATATATTATCCTTATTATGAATAAAATATTAGTGCCTAGTGCGCCTAAAACATGATACATAATTCATATGGGTCACGAAATTCTTCCACCACGAAGGGTAAAAAAAATCATATTATTCTGATTTTATTTTGGTCTTTGCTTACGTACTTTGGGAGTCGGTTAAAAAACCCAGTTAGTCACTGCCTATATATTTATACATTCCAATCAGTCTCAGGCTTTTGCGAAACTGTTCTGTCGAGCTCATAGCATTTACACTTTTGAATTTTCAAGGAGTTGGAAAGTGGTAGCTAGTTCCCGTTGCGAAAACGTATATCTATGGAAAAGAACAAATCATCAGACATCCTTTGTCGAATATGCAGCGCATAATAATCATTCATCATCATCATCATCACGTCCACTGCTGGACGCTTTCCAGTCAGCTTAGCAGTTCAGTTGCTGCTTGGCCTCCCCCAAGTGTCGCCACATTGACCGGTCCCGTGCGACTCGCATCCAGCGGATTCCCGCAACCTTCACCAGGTCCACCTAGTGGGAGGCCTTCCAATGCAACGTCTTCCGGTTCGCGGTCGCCACTCCACAACTTTTCGGCCCCATCGGCCATTCGTTCTGCGAGCAATGTGCCCCGCCCATAATGAGCATAATAAGCATTTCCATAATTGCGATTAATGACAGACGGATGACGATGACGTTACTTTCGGGCGGAAAGGATCCTAGCAAAACAGTCCGCAACAAACCATAACGACAAATATTATCTTACACACAGTATGAATGTCATATTTATCAGCAGCATGCTTCTTTTTCGCTAGTCCAAAATAAATTCCGATCACCAATGTAGATAGCAGAGCACGACCGTAAAGAAGCATGAACACTAGATCCCTAACAGCATACTCGGATGTATCATACGCATTACGGTTTTTATTTTCCCTTTTATAAATTAAAAACCTATTAAGCACTAAAACTTCATTCAAAACGAATCATCACCGTATCGATAGTCGATACTTGATAGCGACGCCATTAACGAAATCGTCATGAATTTTTATCTGCGTTTATTAAAAATTCAAATATTCACTTTGCCGCGGCGATTTTGAACTATGACCGGGGCGACCCCGACCATTTATCTGTCGAACCTATCGAATGTCGTTAGCGCGACACGCCCACGTCTCGTGTCCGTCGTGTCGTCGCCGGTTCTTATGTAACCCGTCATAATTACTAGTTTAGGATGGCCCGCGACTTGACTCTTCCATTTTTATGTGCTCCTGGTATCGACCTACTTTTTATAAGTTGGAAGACCTCGTTTTTATTGCTATGTTATTTCAATTGAGCTCAAGGGGCTTATTTTTCCTTCTTAAAAATGTTTTACCTCCCTCACGCTCTTTTGCACTTGTGGTCTTTTAAGTCCTGTGGTCCTTCGAGACTTCGATGGATAAATTACCCACTATAATTCCAAACATTCTATAAAATTTGGTCAAAACAAAAGTCTAATTTACATACATTGATATGGCCGTTTTTATGTGTATCATAGTTGTTAGGTACTTATATGATTTCCAAAATACGACACAAGCTCTAATTTATTTAGCAATAAAGATTTTATTCTCGTTCCTGAGAATATCATCATGTTACCGTTTTATCGCCTCATGTGTGAAATGTTTATGTCACCTGCTAAATGACTCAGAATACACCTAAAAAAAATGTTCCCCGTATTTCTGTGTATTATTTATTGAGGATATGATATTTAGTTTAGCAGCAATTCGATTCGATGTCGAAATTGAAAGTTAAATCGGTAAATTAGCACTATTTGTGAGAAATTGATTGGTGTGTTCCATTTCGGCACCTACATCTTGACCGATGTGTGTTTGTACAAAACATGATGTCTGTTTGTTTAGTGAGTCTGTGGTATTTAGTTTGGGTTTCCCCAAGACAGACTAATACTGCTATAGCAACAGGTCTATTTCCATACTACTCTTTACGAAGCTTACAGGCGACTCTTTTGAGAAACTCTTCATCGTTCATAGTTAGAAACTTGCTATCATCAAGTAGGTACTAAACCCGGATTTGTGCTTGGTGCTGGGGTCCTGGAGAGCATGTTCCCCTACCTCTTGTCCCTAAGCTGAACCACTAGGGAGCGTTTTGAGGGACTGTCTAACTCTAAAGTAATCTTGATGTGTACTACTGATTATCAGCCGAGTCAAATAACTTTTGATTAGGCGCCAAATTAGTGGCTCAGTTCTGGGCAGACACAAGTAATATTGCCATAGACACGCTAAGAAGAAGAAGTGGCAACAATTCAACCAAACCCCTATTGATTAATGTGAACCAATCACAGCACCATAACTGGCGAGACGTCAGCATCCCAAAACCTTTAAAAACTCGAGTTTCCCAAAAAACGAGAGATTTCCACTATGACCTTCCACGGTAATCCAGCGATATACCGAGAGCATTCAAACACTCGGCGCGGATGTACAAACAGTGTTTACTCAGAATCAGCTTGATTAAACGCATGCCCCGTGTTGTTCCGATGCGAATACAGGGCTGGTGCTGCATAATTGTATTCGATTATTATCGATCGATTATTGTCTGTTAACAAGGCTCGGAATTTACGATAAATTAACGCAGGTTAACAATTAATATTGTTGGGACTTGCCACGTTTTGTATTGGATTAGGGCACGCAGCAAGTTAGATACAACTGATAAGGATGCCTTTTCTCTAATCGCAATTATTTTGATAAATAGTATTTTCTATGTTATCTAAAGAGGTCGTTAAGAAGGCATTATGGCGTTAACTTTTGTCTAGAGTTAACTTAATTAGAGCACACAACAAGGGTCCAATCCAAAGTCATAATCGGATGTTGCCATAGTTACTGTTACTTCTTACCATGTCCTTCGACTAACGTTATTGAAAAAGTAACAATTGGATACACCAAGTTTTGACAGGTCGAAAGTCGTGCCCATGGTATTGCTATTGCGGCCCAGATTGGCACACAATGGAACAGATTTGGTTTGACAATGTTCCAAATTTGGCGTATGCTCTGATTAGAGTATAGTACAGAGCTTTTGTTACTCCTCCGAGCTTATTGCGACATAGCTAACTGTTCTATTCTAATATCAAATGTTAAGTTCAAATTTTGTGCAAGTAAAACCACACAATTAAGATTTTTGATTTCTAACTCTGAAACTCAGAAACTCTGAATTGCAAAATTTTCGTCTTGCAATTTTGGTGAGACCAACCCATTCTTTCTTTTTTCAATCACTTTTTAAACGCTGTAATCAACCGAAGAACAAATAAGCTGATTTCAAAGTTTCACTGCTTTTACGATGTCTTTATCAAAACCGCAAAAAACAACGGGAGCAAGATTCCTCAGATGTAAAATACACCAGAGGACATTTCGTGCGGCGTATATTTTCTTTATAGTCCTCAAGTGCATTTGCCACAGACGAGTAGCCGGGAAATGTTCCTCAGATGCGAGCAGGGAGGGCGCAGCCCTAAACAAACAAACAGCACAATGATGCTGTATACACGCCGTTGTTAAAACAATGTCTAAAATAAATCAATATCCAATCACAACGGACCTGCGTAGTTTTCGTTTGCGGTCGTTGAAATTTGGGTCAGCGTATAAAATTGTAATACGATATATTTCAATCGATACAACCCGATGCGGGCTTTAAAATCCGATTGTTTCTATCCATCGGTTGGCTTTTAATTTTAAAAGGAATTATATAACTGTTTGCGAATTTACGATTTCACATTTATTATACGAGCGTTCGGCAGCCCCAATCGAAATACATTTGTGTCGTTTTTCACTTCCGCGTTAATTACGAACCATTGAGCGCTGAT
The DNA here is from genome assembly GCA_905147715.2 of Xestia xanthographa. NCBI lineage: Eukaryota > Metazoa > Arthropoda > Insecta > Lepidoptera > Noctuidae > Xestia > Xestia xanthographa. Next base: position 2,407,410 of record LR990644.1, on the reverse strand, counting down.
TTCTTTTTGATTTTAATGTAATTAAGAGAGATTTATTGAAGAGTTCGCTGAATTGATAGTAATTGTTTTATTCTCCTCTCCTTCAGACCATATTGAGTCGAGCTTTCGACAAAGCGTGGACTTTGGGACTTGAGTTGACTTACAGATTGCTCCAAAGAATAATTTTGGTGTCCGTTTCGTTAGAATTATTGCAAATATTTTTTAGCAAATGTTGTAAGTACACGAATCATTGGACACAAGGCCTTGAACTACGCAGCGATAAAGAAAATGAGTTTATCACGACAATAAAGGGCCTCCCGGGCGGTACAGTGATATATCTCTCACACATTCGCAGGAAATGAACACGGAACACATTCTAGATTCCTGATAAAATCTAGATTGTGCTTATCGGGAATTTATGTCGCTCGGAAATAGGAGTTTAAGCTTCGCATAAAGCAATCTAAAGATTGCCTAGGATTGTAGTTATAGTGTCAGACTATACAGTTGCGCGGCGGGCGGTCCGGGGTTTCACGTGTCGTTCGGCTTTCTATGAAACGTTAATAAATTATTGTGCAAAATCAGTGAAGAAAGTTTGAAACTTCTCGCTTTTCGGACCGTTGAAGTCGTGTAGGTAGACGGGCCTGAGTCTGGTCGGAACTGCCTTTTCAGTTAAACTTGTATTGTCAGTCAAGTCACGGTCTACCTAGGAGGCGGACACACCCACGCTTTTTTGTATCACTCCCTATATTTCATGTTACGGTCCCAGGAAGCATGGACCACACCAATTTGTTCCACCCATTTAATGCTGAACAAAGAATTGATTGAACCGAGTTTCGTATTACAATGACTAGGCGAATCTTTTTTTTACATAATCTCTAGTTGCAAAAACATTTTTTTTGCAGTGTTCACCCATTGTTGCTCGTTTTCGTCATGTTAGCCTCGATCTCAAGGTCTGCTTGCCAAACCGCTGCCTGTCGAGCCTCCGTGCCGCCGCCCGCCGTGGCACTTCGTTTGCGTAAAGATTGTGCCAATTTTAAACATTTTTATACATTTCGTGTGGGAATGGGAATGCATGATATATCTGCTTCGGCTGCAGTAAAATGTTCGTTACAAAACGGTTTCGGCGATTTATGGTACTGTTCTTGATAAATCGTTTTTGTAGATATGCGTTCCTGGTTTGTTTTGTTTCGTGGACCGTTACGATCGGAATGTGAAATATTATGATACGTTTTTGCGACCGATGACCGAGGTTGGTACGGTGGTGATTATTAAATGTTACAGCATAATTTTCCAGATATAGTTCGATTTAGTGGTCTATGTGGAAGGCTTCAACCGCAACACGTTACTAGACTACACATTATTATAATTCCTTGCGGTTCTATTACATTGTTACTTCGTGCTTAGATACTCCTTGAATGTCGAAATTCCTGGATCTTGGGACTTATGTTTAAAACGGCCATAAGTACGCCAGATTACCAGCCGACAATGAACAACAAAAACGAGTTCAGTGTCATCATCTGCCTACCCTTTTCCCCAACTCCATTAGGGTGGGTTTCCAGTCTGACCGGATGCTGCTGAATACCAGTATTATACATAGAGCGACTGCCTATCTGACCTTCTCCTCCTTTAGTACTGGGTTGTGGTTTGTTGTGTTAAACGAGTTCAATGTATTGATTGGCCCATATATGCCCATCATTTACGCGACGGTCCTTCGACAGCAGTTAATTACAGAAAGAAAATCTATGAAATGAAACAGTATCGACAAAATCGGACAGAAAATCTAGTCTACATAACGTGAAATCCAACTCATTGCAAAAAGAAAGCAACAGGAAACATGAGCCCTAAAAAGTTTTGGTTACCACTGACTCTGGTATTACGTTGTAGCCAAAACACAGATGCAACTACTCTTCGAGAATTGTCGGCTTTACTTAAATATCTACCTTTACACTTCACCATCTGCCTAGCCTTTTCCTTACTATATCGGAGTCGGCATCCAGTCTTACTGGATGACTGGATGCAGGTGAAAACCAGTATTTTACATGGAGCGACTGATACTTTCGGTACGATTGGTTGACAGACTTTCGGATTTCTGACTACCCCACTGACAAACATCTCTGTATCGGATGGTCATCCACGGACCAACCGCAGCAAGCGTTGCTTAACCTTAGAGATTAACCCGTACAGCTTGTTATTTATCCAAGGGTGAACGAACAGCGTTGAAAGTGGGTTTACTGTATCATCCTTTTATGTGCTGTTCCGAACCAGTTCAGTAAACAATAAAAAGTCAGGTCTAAAAAACTGGCGGTGTAAAATCAGCGAAATTAAAAATAAAAAACACCGAAATTTGTTGCTTTTTTGTTGCTAATTAGTTGCTAAAAAAATTTTTTTTTTGCTCCAACCGATCGCGAAAAATCGGCAATAACGCTAACTTTTCATTAAGATAGCGTGGAAATCACTGGATGTAGAATGATCGATCAAGCGAATAGGGGTCAATTTGTTGCTAATTTGTTGCTGAAAGATGCTAAAGAAAAAAAAAAAAAATGTTTTTTTTTATTACGCCAAAATAAATAATGTCCACGCCAACTTAACTCTCGAGTTTTCCGTGAAAAAGCTGAATGAAAATTTGTTGCTGCTTCTACTACATCTTGTCCGAGTACAGAGAGTCAGCAAAAAAATAGAAAATGGAAGTCAAGAGAGTTTTAAGGTTTCAAGGTTTACGAAAAAACCGGCCACGCCCGCTCTTTTCTGTGGAACAACTATTGTAAAAATTTGTTGCTATTCATACTGAAGCTAGTCTGAGCACAGAGAGTCAGCAACAAAATAGAAACCGGAAGTCAAGAGAAGTTCGAGATCAGTTTACGAAAAAACCGGCCACGCCATCTTAACTCTCGACTTTTCTGTGGAAAAACTATAGTAACATTTGTTGCTGCTCATACTGCAGCTAGTCTGAGTACAAAGAGCCAGCAACAAAATAAAAATTGAAAGTCGGATTAGTTTGGAGATCGGTTTGCGAAACAAGCGGCCACGCCAGCTTAACTCTCGACTTTTTCGTGGAATAATTATCGTGAAAATTTGTTGCTGCTTATAGTTATACTGCAGCTAGTCTGAGTATAAAGAGTCAGCAAAAAGTAATATAGTATTTTTTTTAAAAGATTATACTAGACTTTGATTTAGTTTAATTACATTACATAATAAACGACTTGAGATAAGTCAAATTCGAGGGCTATAATAGTTGTCATCTATTCCATTCCATCTATTCTATTTTCTATCCTGTTTCTAGTATTCCTTAAAAAAAATTACCATATCTTTGGGACATCCGTATACTGATCAATCTCAAAACGTATTTAATTTGCGGTTTCTATTTGTTGCTGATTGTCTATATTCAGACAAACTGCAAAACGAGTTGCAACAAATCTTTATTTAGCATTTTACACTGAAAACTCAAACGTTAAGCTGGCGTGGCCGATTTTTCTTGAACCGATCTCTAAACTAATCCGACTTTCGGTTTCTATTTTGTTGCTGACTCTCTGTACTCAGATTAGCTTCAGTATGAACAGCAACAAATCTTTATTTAGTATTATCTACCGCAAAGTCAAGAGTTAAGCTGGCGTGGCCGGTTTTTTCGTAAACCGATCTCCAAAGTAATCTGACTTTTAATTTTTATTTTTTTGCTGGCTCTTTGTACTCAAGACTAGCTGCAGTATGAGCAGCAACAAATTTTTACAATAGTTTTTCTACGGAAAAGTCGAGATTAACCTGGCGTGGCCGGTTTTTTCGTAAACCGATCTCTCAACTTTCTTGACTTCCGTTTTATATTTTGTTGCTGACTCTCTGTACTCGGACAAGATGTAGTAGAAGCAGCAACAAATTTTTATTCAGCTTTTTCACGGAAAACTCGAGAGTTAAGTTGGCGTGGACATTATTTATTTTGCCGTAATAAAAAAAAAAACATGTTTTTTTCTTTAGCATCTTTCAGCAACAAATTAGCAACAAATTGACCCCTATTCGCTTGATCGATCATTCTACATCCAGTGATTTCCACGCTATCTTAATGAAAAGTTAGCGTTATTGCCGATTTTTCGCGATCGGTTGGAGCAAAAAAAAAATTTTTTTAGCAACTAATTAGCAACAAAAAAGCAACAAATTTCGGTGTTTTTTATTTTTAATTTCGCTGATTTTACACCGCCAATTTTTTAGACCTTAAAAAGTCGAAACATTTTTACGACGCTTTTTTATGAAGAGACTAATTTTATTGTTCCGATCTAGTTCGCGGGTTCTTATGATCCTCACAGTCATATTTCGTAAACAATTACTCAATTTATTTATACCTCGAGTAGACAGTCTTTTGTTATAATTATAATTTTCTATCTCGCCTCCTTTTTTATATCAACTTGGGACTTAAAAATAACGGGTCGGGGGGCTTTTGGGACCAGGGGGGCTTTTGGGACCAGGACCGCGGTCCCGGGTTCCCCCTAAATACTTTTGAGTGGTATTTTGGGACCACAAGAAAAAAAAAACAATGTTATGTCTTGGCAAAGTACGGTCAACCAAACATATTTTGTATTTTTATAAAACCAAAAATAGCTTCTTTTTTTTGTAATACCCCGTATTTACAGAAGTTTCACTTTCACTATTAAATTCATGCAATTGTTGATCACAATATTATTTCAGCTTACTGTACTTTAACTTTAATTTTCGTGTGGTCCCAAAATACCACTCAAAAATATTTAGGGGAATCCGGGACCGCGGTCCTGGTCCCAAAAGCCCCTCGACCCAAAATAACTGGCGAAATTTGGCTATACTATTAGGCACACCTCTGCCTAATACATCGGGAATTACAGCCATGTTGCTATTTTATGTTGATCATGTTCCGAGAATTGAAGAAACTTGAAAGATATCAGCTCAAGTCTTCATAGGTGTGGTCATATTTCAAATATTTAAATAGACAAGGCGCTAACATCGTACAGTATGTACGTAAGGTACGCGGAAGCTTGGCGTCTATTTTTATCACTGCAAAAAATCAATGTAAAAATATCTAACTCCGTAATGGCTTTACAGCCGTGGGCCACAGTTTTACTCCAGAATTTACATTGTCGTAAAATACGCCCCACGTAAACCAACGTGTAATAAAAATGACTAATATTCCAATAATTCTTTTAAAATGACAGCTTGAAGCGGTTTTGCTCGGAGTTCAAAGGTTGGATTTCAAGTAGCGACCGTATACAATCCTGTTTGCAACTCGAAAGCTTTATTACTTACGACTTTCATTAGGAGAATGTGAGTTGAGTACTGCTAGTGCCAGCAATAACGTCGTCTTCAAGAGAGCTATATCCATTACCTTTGAGTAATAAAATAAGAGCAGCGGTGGCCCAGTGGTGGCGGCCCCGACTTACGAACAGTAAGTCGTGGGTTCGAACCCAGACAGGCGCATTACTTTGTGTAATTTATTTCATCACCACTGCTCTCAAAACAGTGAAGGAAAACATCGTGAGGAAACCGGCATGTCCTAGAACCAAAAACGCAGACATGTGACATCTACAAATCCGCACTGGGCCCGCGTGGTGGATTATAGCCCATTCTCTCTCATAGAGAGGAGGCCTGTGTCCCAGCAGTGGGAACATTAATAGGCTTATTATGATGATATGATGAATAAAATAAGACTTGTGTGTTAAGCCGTTATTCGGAAGAACACACACACATACATACACATTATATCATATATATACATAATACAGATCTTCCCAAACTTTTGGAAAAGCTACTCGTGAGTTTTGGGCTTCGTTCTGTGGCCAAATTTTGTGGCAGCAAAACTAATATTCTTTTGTCTGCGTTGCACATCCAATCAGACCTATAAAAATGAATATAAAATCGTTATGACTTCCTTAAACGTTTAAAGGAAAGACCTGTTATATTTAAATCAATGAGTCACAGCAGGATTTCCTTCTGCAATATAGCTATATTGCAGAATTGCAAATCTTGGCAATATTTATTTCGTCACTTCGACTCTTGTTGACAGCGTAAAGTAAAGAGGACTTGTGTTTTAGAAGTAGAAATACGCTTGAAAGAAACTGTTGAATAATGCCTTTGAAATGTATGCGTTGGCACTGTGAATGCATGTGCATGTGCATGTGTGTGGCACTTTAACTTTAAACTAAGCATTATAAGATAACTTACCCACGCTCCGATTTAACCAAAGCCAAATTCTTTATTCATCATCATATCAGCCGAAACACGTCCACTGCTGGACAGAGTCCCCAAACGTCACCCGAAAGATTTAATTCTGCTTTTAAGATGAATTATTTTTGTGCTACACTAACAAGATTGGCGAAAAGTCATCCATAACTCAAAAGAAAATCACAAATTTGGGGAAGCTGATTTACCTTCTAACTCATAACAGTCTTATCTACCGGTTACCTACAAAACTTTTAAAAGATACGTACGTATGTCGTTGACAGCACCGAACTTGCGTGCACTTGAGAATATTCGTTTTCGCAATTGTTGAAGCGCTTTCACGTCAAAACTACATATTTCGAAAACAACGAATATCGTGTTGGTTACTTAGAAAAGTTAAATGTCTTCAACGTGTGACGAATTTCTTCCAAGTGTTTTCGAAAACGTCTAAAATATTGTTAAATGTTACTGAGAACCACAGTTCTGCGCTGGACGGTTTAAAATAAAAGTATTGTGCTTGAGTAAATATTTGAAAAGTATTAGCTGGTTTTATGCTGACTTCGATTGTAAAGCTAGTGAGAGCTGGAATTGTAATGAGGTCTGTAAAGCAGTTTATGCTTAACTTTGCTTTAACCCTCCAAGTTCATAAAGGTGCAAGAATGATTTTGACCTTGGAAAAGTAATTCTTGCACCTTTATGAACTTTGAGGATTGTATTGATGAATTGATGATTATAATTCTGTAACTACATACGTCTTACAGCCGCGAACAATATTTTAATCAACATACAACCTAGCACTGGCCTGCAAATTGCAAAAAACGTAAGAAAATTTGAATTTCGCGGGCTATCTTTTAGCAACACAGCTTGTGCATTTAACTAATTTAACCCGTAAGCTCCCGGCCGTGCCTCCAGAGGCACGGTGCATTGTTATTTTAATTGTGTCTGTAATTGCGGGTATTGAAGTGTTAATTTATCATTCTGCAAAATAAAACCTGCGCATACAATTTCGTAATCAATGTAAATTTTATCCGAATTATGATAATTCATATTTCAGACATTCGACCCCAATGAAATTATTATTTAAATTAAATTAATGATAGGAAACTCGATATTTTTGTATTAATCGTTTTACTGCAGTGTGTGACGCATTAATTTCCAACTGATTGACAAATAGCGGCCATTGGAACCACAATCGTGTAATATTTTCCATGACATTGTATTTAAGCTTAATTCTGTTGAATTGTTGATAATTTCACGTGTATTTTAACAGATTTATTGGAATAATTGGAAATATTGAATAATCATGTTTAAGTTATTGGAGTTTTGGTAATTATATTTATGCGGTTAATTACGAGCCTCGACCGTTAGGGATTTATTTGTGCAATATTTCCACACATTGTAATTTGACAATTACTTCTATTATACATAATAACTACTACTTTATAGCATAATCAACCTACAAGTTTCTCACTACTAGGACCTGGGAGAGAGACTTGCTCTCCGTACGAGGCAACGCGCAATAATCCAATCGTATGTTCCTAGCCGTGTGGTATCCGGCAGAGTAGAATAGAACCAACCCATTACACTCACGGGTGTCATCTAAGGCTACTAATGTCTGAGGCAGAACACCTTGCGCCTCCGTAAACCAGAGAATGGGCAGCAGCGTTTTCTGTTAGTCTTTCATCACTGCGATCTCCAATCCGCCTGCCAAGCGTGGAGATTACGGCAAATTCCTCCCACCATGGGAGAGGCTTATGTCCAGCAGTAGACGTTATGGGCTGTTGTTGTTGTTGTATGTTCCTCCGTAGCGCTTAAACTATTGATCCGATTTTGATGAATAAGGTGTCAATCGATTCGTCATTAGGGCCCGAGTAACATCTATAGGCTACATTTTAACCAACTCCAACAATAGAAGGATTGTACCTTGTAAACCCCGAACTTAATTAGAGCGTGATGTTTCAGCTGTCGCGTTTTTACACGACTGCCCAAAAAAAGGAGTGTTATAAGTTGTTATATACAGGGTGTAAAAGACCTCATCACGAAGCCGTCAACCAAGCATTCTGTTCCCTCAAACTAAGTAACTTTACGCAAAAAATATTGCTGGGAAACGACTTTTTTTGGGGTGTAAAATCATGTTTTGTGTTAGAACTCAGTGTAACGCACTCAAAACATTGTGCTGATGGATGGATTGAATAGTACGGGGGTCGTAGAGGTGTTTAAAGTAAAAATCTTGCAATAAAGACTTATATTTAAAAAAAAAAACTTGTCAAAAAGTTAGAACTTTGACCCCCAAATCTCCGTGTAGAACAAAAAAATGATCGCAATGACGGGGAAAACAAATGCCTTTCGGCTTCGTTAAGAGGTGTTTTACACCCTTTATAATACCACACAAATTCTTGTAGATTCTAAGACATGTCGGGGTCTTGACGATACCCATCCTTAATCAATGTTTCTGTCTAGATTCTGACATGACAAGTACTAATAAAGTCTGGCTGGCACGCCTCTAGTATTGATTGTACTATTGAAATATATTTCATTGGCTCATCTCTCATGATGACATGAACATATTACTTGGAAGTCTTCGTCTTCAAATCTCGTCTTAACATGGGTAATTGATTACGACATTGGTCTGTAATCTTAACGATTGTTTGAACTCGCAATTAATCAAAAATCTTTATTGTAACGTTATTGGTAGTACTTTGAGTTTCATTAGCGGTTTCGCCCGCGTGGATTTCGGTAATGTCCCACGGGATCGTATTACCGCGATAAAAAGTTGCCAACAACAGCACATAACGTCCACTGCTGGACATAAGCCTCTCCCATGATGGGAGGAATTTGCCGTAATCTCCACGCTTGGCAGGCGGATTGGAGATCGCAGTGATGAAAGACTAACAGAAAACGCTGCTGCCCATTCTCTGGTCTACGGAGGCGCCAGGTGTTCTGCCTCAGACATTAGTCGCCTTATACGACACTCGTCAGTGTAACGGGTTGGTTCTATTCTACTCTGCCGGATACCACACGGCTAATTGCCAAATTGCATGCAAATTTGTTCAGTAGTTTATGCGTGAAAGAGAGAGGGATGTTACATCCCATCCATTCATCAATCCCTCCACCCTCACAAACTTTTGCATTTATAATATTAGTAGGATAGGATAGCCTTTGTAAGCATTAGCCACATCCTTTTTCCTGGTTTTACGTGTATGTTTTGAGTGACCTTGTTTGTAATGGCCGCAAGACTCCACGAGATGCAAGAAGCCGAAATACCTGTGGATGCGGTGACCTTTTGGGGAGGGCTATATCCCGCTGTGGACATCTTTTAACTCCACTGATGATGATGGCGACGACTATGACGTGAGTGTAGAGATTAGCGTGAGTGGCTAGCTAGATAAATGATTTCTTTTTTTTGTTATCTTGGATTATGACAGAAAAAACTACATTGTAGATAGAATCCGAGATACAGCCGTGTTAAAATAAAGCCTTCTTAAACTCCTAATATTTGCCTTGACGTCACGTAGCATTGAGGACGCGCCTCTTAGCCAGCGTACCTCCTAATCGTGCTAATCGTGAGATTTGCTCTCTAGTTACTAGGTTACTAAAACCGTGACTTACATGCGACCTTCTTGCTTTAGCGGATGGCTGTTGGGTTTTCCCTATTGATTAACAGTCTAGTTACATCGTTTTTGTAATGTTGGCAAAAACCTGCCAATGATTTGGTGATGAAGTGGAAATTAAGAGGTGTCGAGTTTGTGCCGTCTACCTGAATTGTGTATGTGTGAATGTTTAGCTAATAGATTGGCAATGTTTGGCAAAGCACAAGAACTTGGAAGATTCATAAAAAAATCCAGTCTCTATGACATTCTAACGAGGATCTTTTCAATTTTAAGCTCTATTGAACATTGAGCTTTAAGAGGATTGATTTATACACTTAATATTAAGATTCAGTAATCATCATCTGCCAAGCCTATATTGGGGCCGGCTTCCAGTCTAACCAAATACAGCTAAATACTAGTATTTACATGAAGCGACTTCAACAGAACTAAACCGTGTTTGTATCAGCCTTCTCCGTTCATTATTACTGCGCGGTATCTGCTCGACCTTTAACCCACATTTCAATGGCAACACCAACTTTCCCCGAAGTCCTTGAACAATTAAGTTTGTAAACTTTGCCTCCCCTACCAAGCAACACGTTTCGATCGAGAGACCTTACCAAGGTACCGGTAAATCTAAATAGTTGCTACATTAAAAGAGCGATCATTTGAATAAGCCATAGGGTTGTTATTAGTGATATATCTATCAGAATGGGAAGTGGGGTCAGTTCACCCAGCGGAAAAAACTCGCGCACTTTTTTGATGTCAATGAATAAAGAACTGTATCCGTATAGTATTTTAGCATAAAATTTAATGCAGATAGCTCGCGCGTCCTTGAAGATGCTCCAACGCCTAGAAAGTAGGTGATTATTTCGTGATTTTGATACGTTTTGTTGTCGGTACTGGCTACTTACCCGTCGTTGTTACAATGGTTTGGAGAGGACTGTGGTCTCAGGTTTCAAACGGCTTATCGCTTTATATTCTTTGCTATTGATTTTTTCAATAGCATAGCGACCTTTCCTTAAAAGTCAAACAGTTAGTAAAGTTTTCCATGCCTGCGAAACTCCAAATTTTTCCAGGAAACCCTATTAATAAATACGCTTTCAATTCTGTAAGCATTAACTGGAATTCGAATAAATCTTAACAATTTCTCTGCGAGTTTTTGTCGCTACTCAACAATGGTATACTCTTAATAGAACCTTGCACGTGGACACTTTTTGTTTTCCACGTTTGTAAACATGCCTGGATCAAGAATCGTGGAAAATTTTTGCTCAACACGACTATAATTTCACAGCTGTGTTTCTAGAAGGCTTAGTCAGAGGTGTTTACTTGTTTGGTTCGCCGAATTTTCTCTAGTTATGAAGGTAGATCCAGCCCCATGTACCGTGCAAGTGTGCATTGTTCTAAGGGGTGATTGAGTATATTGCCATTGTTAGGGCACAAAGTCAGGCTTCGAGATCCTAGTAAGAAATTTCTGGGGTTTATATCCTTATTTCAGAATAGTACCGAAACTTTCATACTTTGAAATTATTTTTAAAGACAGACTAGGCCCAGCGCACACCGCTGGAGGCGCAGCGGAGCGCATTTGAAGACAACAATTTAATATAAACCGTAACTACCTTGATATATGATCAATATAAAAATAAATTCGCTCGCGGTACTCGAAGCGCCCTCAAGCTACTACAAGAGCATGCGCGCGACCGTATATCAAGGTAGTTAAGGTTTATATTAAATTGTTGTCTTCAAATGCGCTCCGCTGCATCTCTAGCGGTGTGAGGTGGGCCTTATTTATCTTAAGTTGATGAAGAAAACCAGTAGTTTACCTAAATTTAGTGGTCGCGAAATGTCATAGCCTAATTAAAATGGTGATTATTAAATCAGAGTCAAATAATTTAAATGCTGCCATAAATATTCGTGTTAATTCTCATATATTTTAGTTTTTATTTCCATTTAACGGTAATAGTTTTGACAATTTAGTTCATAGTTTTAATTTGAAGACAGATTAGAAATTAATAATGTGATGTTTAATTTGTGCTTGATTCGTTTTTGTGTCGAATATGTAATGCTGTGAGAAGTTTCATCTGAGAAATTAATTTCTAGAATCAGATGTCAGACTTACTTGAATAGGTGACCCTGCGCGAATTTTGCGTTGGTAGGTATGCAGTATGCGCCGTAGAGCAGTAGATGCAGTAGAGCTATCCCTAACGTAGTTGAGAAAAGGGAAGGCACAACGAAAAGTAATACATTTCTAAGCTTTTGGACTTGTCAAACAGTTTTGATATAGAAATATGGCGTTTTTTTCCCATTTTGGCTCAAATAATGCTTTCTGATATCGCAAGATTATTTATCATCGAATTCAGAACCGTGCAAATTTTCAAAAACAGTTATTTATTACTTAAATATCGGATTTTCTTTCGCTGTCGGATAGGAAGTGCTTATTTTTACAAAGCAAATAAATCTTAGCGGTCTGTCGTGTCGTTTCCTGTGTCATATTTGTTTGGTAAGCCATAAAACTATGGGAAAAGAGGATGACGTCACCGGAAGTCACGGGCTCCGATCGTAGTTCGTATAGCTGCCAAATATGATGATGACGTGGTGTCTTGTTTGTTGTGAAAGTGAGAATGGCACACAGTGAAGAAATATTATGTATGTATCTCTTCTCGATGGAGGAAACGTAGGTATATGGTGGTGCTACTTATTTAGTACTAGCGGACGTCACGCGGTTTCACCCGCGTAGTTCCCGTTCCTGTGGGAGTACTGGGATAAAATATAGCCTATGTTACGTCTCAATACAGGGTTAAAGACTTTCCTCCCCTGCTTTCAAGTTCCTCCATCGTTATCCTTAGCTGCTGTGAATCACAATAATGTCTTTAGGCGCTCCCTCACCGAGACATTCGCCTGAAATGTAACAATCTTAGATTCAGTTTTGTACAGAAACAAGTGAATCTGAACTGTGAATCCTAATGCTCCCGATGTGAGAGTGCCTTTTACAGTTTTTTAATCCAAACTACGATCGAAACGATTTATGGGTTCACTAGCTAAGTTTTATATCTTACTAACTTTTGTTCGTGGCGTCGCCCGTGCGTTGGCCGGCTATAATCTCACGAGAACATACCACCTGAATTAAACAAGTATCCTTTGACATAGTCCATCTCATGGGAAACCCGTGTGCCGAATTTCATCCTGTCCAGTCGTTCAATCATGAAAATATAACATACGGACAACGTTTCTGTCGCATTTCTAATATTACTATGGATGGATCATGCAGAGCTGCGGGCACAACTAGTTTAGGTGTTCAAACAATGGTCCTATTATCCGCGGAATGTATTGAACGACCGCCATCTAAACACATGAATGTCAGATTTGCAAGCGCACCTACGTCACGCGCTTATCACTCGCTTGAGGTTGATTACGTACCGAACAGGTGTTCACGTGACCGAAATACTAAACATGTACGATTGGGTGCGTGCTGTATGTTCTTGCATTCATTATTCTTGGTTGTTGTTTCTACCAGGTGACATCCGTGACATAGTTTTCATAGACATTCTTCTGCGGATTTCCGCCGTACTCACAAACAGAATCGGTGTAATGTTACATCCCAGCAAGAGGACAAAACATAGAGGCGATGTCTATGTATAACTAGCTTTTGCTCGCGGCTCCGCTTCCTCTATGTGGAAATTAACCGACGAGATCGTTTTAAATGTACACCCGGGGATAATGTACCTTCCCGTTTGTGAAAGAATTTTCGGAATCGGATCAGTAGTTCTGAAGATTACCCCCTACATACAGACTTCATACAAGTTTTATAGATTTTACTAACTAGGGAAGCCTGTCTAGTCTATCGGCGCTATCGATGATGTAAAAGACAAAAATGCATTGGAATGACATAGCTACGGAAAAGTTTCTGTAAATCCAGTTTTGAGTGGGATCAGTTGACTAAAGAAGAGCCTTTAAAGTCGTTGTTACCACTTCGTTCAGCCCGACAACTCTCGCAGAATCAATGACATCAACAATTAAGACCAACTACAAAAAAAAAGAGACAGAAAACTAGCAAAACTATAGAGCACCTCTGTCTGTAGTTACTTTTATAATTCCTGCCACAGTCCATATCGATCGTTCAGTCGCAAAGCCTAGTAAAGCTAAACGTCGATCCAGAAATAAAACATTCATCACCCAACGTGTAACTGTCGAATGTTTTACTAAACGCGGATCGATGCTATCTACATCCATTGCAGCGTTTACACGAACTAACAGCACTGTGAATTAAATATTTGTACGTTTCTAGCTGTGTACCGGTCCTGCAGCCCCCGTTGGGTAGGCAGGGGTGTCCACCCACCCTTCGATAACAATATTGAGTCCCGATTCGGTGCCTATCGCCATTTTATCGGACACAGTTCCAATCACTGGATATAAGTTTGTTTCATACAATGGCTTTGTGTTTTCAATTTTAGTTTTTTTCTCTTTTGTGTCTATGGACTATGGATGCAGTGATTTTGAAACTCTATTCTCGCGTGGAGTGTTCATTTCAGGATCAGACAATGGTCACATTGCTTTAATTTTAGTCGCAGGCCTAAAATGTTACCCTGAGGGACGCTTTTTATAGTTATCCAGGTACTCCTTCTTATCACTTTATGGAATCTTGTTCTATTATTATTTGCTTAGTCTGAAGATCAAATAGTAAGTAGAAGATTATTCAAAATGTCTACTAACCTAATTGTAATGACATTTTGAATGGCATGAGTCATAACACGTCTCAGTTGGAATCGATTTCATACGCAACAAAAACTAATAATGAATGCTCGTTCATTGGAAAACAAACATGAATTTAAAAAAAAAGTCGGTTATGTAATGTTTTGCCTATTTGTTCGCGTGATCTGAAATAAGAAGATTACATTGCTTTGAAAAGAATAAGATAACCTTTTCCAAGAACGTTGGAGTCGTAGTCAGTCAGTCTAGTATTCCCTATGGAGCCGTTAGATCATGTTTATTTTGGTCTGAGCCATTGTAAGATTTTTTACTTAAATTTCTATTAATTTTATCAATACTTTTGCTCTTATTAGAATCACATCTTCTACCAATCACTTAATCATCATCATCATCATTATTAATCCCGACTTTACCCACTGCTGCGGGTATATGACTCCCTTTGCTGATGCCCGGCGGTCTTGACACGCGTTACTATATCCTTCTCAGTTTCGACCATCTCTTCAACTGCTAAAGCTAGTGCTTCAACATTACGTTTGATGAAATATACTCATTACAAACTTTTGGTTTCCTATACGGCGTAGACTTTACAGAAATCAGACTTTTACCAAAAGAATTTTGGTGTAACATATTTTTTTCTTTTGCTCATTGAGTAAATAAGTAAATCAAGCCCGAACAGATCCTAGCTTACAACTAGCTAAAACGGATAAATATCACATTTTACCTTTTCACCGAAAACAGGACTCGCCAGTATTATATCTAAATAGACACAAATATATACCTTAAGTCCCTAACTTACATACAAAACACGAGGAACCAATGGAGCCCATAGAAAGGAAAGGGCTTCTAACTGAATTTATATTTTATTTACCTTGCCGCCTACTCGATACGATAGTTCGGTTAATATAAGTATTTGGATAACAGCGAAGTTGTCAGGGTTGGCGGAGAATAAAATTGAGCACGAAATTTCGCCCTCGATTTTATCTGTAAGATTGATCAAAGTGGCTTCCAGATTTGAGTGGTTCTGAATGGAGGGAAATATTTTTGTGCCTTTCGAGTTTCTGTACTTCTAGTACTCCAATATTATTGGAAAAGAGTTACAAGGTACAGATTTATAACTATGAGGTGTGGTACTAACCTTCCTTAATTTAATTAATGGTTAGCTTGTAATTCTCTCAGTTCATCTGATAGCGCAAGAGATGTGGATCTTCGATATGCTCAGTTGCCTAGATTTTCTCTTTCCACTACCGGTGCCCTTTAATTCTGCGATTCCAAGTTTCGAACATTAATGTTACTTACCGGCTCTTTAAATGTCGACACTTTAATGTCGGCACCTCTTGAACTTTGCCATAAAAAGCGATAAAATAATTGCTTAGAATGGTGCGAATCTTCACTAGACAATTTAGGATTTTAATAGATTTCGTCGAAGATACAATAAAACATGAAATACTAGTTAAACTCCGTAAGCAAGTTTGCTAACCCTATGTGAATTAAAGGGACGTTTTTATAGAAAATAATATTCAAACGAAGGCCCGTTTCGGCGAAGTGGGTTGGGGTTTTCGGGGTGGTAGCCCCCCCCCCTACACGGCGTGCGCTGTACGCCCGGGGAGAGGTTGATACAAATCGTAGTCATTAATGTTTAATAAATATTTATTTTGTACGAAATTGTTGATGTTCGGCTATCGTGGGTTCCGTCAATAATTTGGTTTTTCAATTTTGTGTTATCGGTTTGTAAAAATAGAGACTTTTGGGTTTTGATTTAAACAGTATTTCACAGAACTCTTGCTCTTATGGCTTCCGGAAAACAGTCCTCTTTGCTATTTAATAGCTTTCAATTATAGAAAAACGTTTTGCAAAGTTGTAACTCAGACATTAAGATTCTTTTTTTTTGTTCTATTCGGTACGGTTCAACTATATACTCGTATTGTGCAATCGTATAAGGCTTTGTTCCAAGTTCTTTTAGTGTTAACACGGCTAAAAGCTTTGTTCGTTCTGTTGAGTTTCTAAATGGATATTCTTCAAGAGCTTTAGAATATGCTCATATTTTTGCTCTCCGTAAAAGACTGGAAAATACACTTTGTGAGATTTTATTCGTGTTGGTCGATGGTGCTGTTGATACGTCTTAGAAGGTTGCATTATCTTTATATAACTAGTATGTTTATCGGTGAAAAAAAACATCTTGAGTAAAATCGGCATGTCCTAGAACCTAAAAATCGAAAACATGTGACATCTACCAACACGAATTGGGCTCGCGTGACGGATTTTGGTCCTGTCCTCATGGTATGTGCAGAGGTATGTGCCCCACCAGTGGGAAACATTATAGGTTGGTTAGATAATTACGCTATTTAGAAATTCTCATACCGAGGTACTAGCTTGCATAAAGATCCGACGTGAACTTAATTACTCCCCAACCAAATTCAATTTCGATTTCAAATAGAAACACTGACGCTAATAGTGACGTACTCAATTAACATTTTAGTAGTCTTTAGAAACCTAAATTGAATAGGCAAGTTAATTTGCTTGAATATTTAGCCACAAAACCAATTCAATTCGGCTGTTATGAAGCCATTTCTCTTTCGGGTCTGTCCTGAAATGTTGATTTTATTGATTACTTGTCCATTCTGAACCATCGGTGCGTTCTTTGGGCTATTGCTGGGTCCATATTACTTGAAAATTGTGGTGAATGGTTGCTATGCTTGTTAATCACAGGCTGATTATGTTTTTCTGGCATGAGATGGTTTCTGCGATGTTTCTGCCTTCTGAATTGTGTTATTATTTGAATGGCTAATTTGGGTTGAAGATATCGTCAGAATTTAGGCAAACACAGGTTGTGTGATAATCGGTTGTCGTGGTATGGGCGACGATGGGGAAGAATGGGAAAATGTCGTGAGGAAATTTTTGAGTAAGTATGAATGTGGATGGGTATAAGAGTACAGGAAGACCAAAGAAACGATGGATGGGTTGTGTAAAGGATGATATGGCAAAAAGGAGGTGTCTGAACCAACCTATTACACTCACGGGTGTCGTATAAGGCGACTAATGTCTGAGGCAGAACACCTTGCGCCTCCGTAGACCTGAGAATGGGCAGCGGCGTTTTCTGTTAGTCTTTCATCACTGCGATCTCCAATCCGCCTGCCAAGCGTGGATATTACGGCAAATTCCTCCCATCATGGGAGAGGCTTATGTCCAGCAGTGGACGTTTTGGGCTGTTGTAGATGTAGATGTAGAATGTCATACACCCAACATAGTGTAGTGTAATTTTGATAAGAGCAAGTTCATTTTATCAGCCAAGCGTGATAAAAATGTATCACGAATTCGCAGAGGCAGGTACTTCCCTACCGTACAGCTTGATAGTTGAAAACCGGAGAAGGACTAACGAACCATTTTATCTTAAGATTGACATAAAAGATATCGATTAAGATAAATTATAAACTCGCTAAACACGATGTTTATCTCCAACACGATAACCTATTTAACGTGCTCGGGTTTTACGATACAATAAATAAATAGCCATTAGTGATTCATATAATATTTACTATTCAGATTGAATAGCTGATTCGTAGAATATTCAAGAAGGTGTTTTGAATAATATTAATAGCTACGTATTCTCGGCTAATGTCGTTAATATTAAACATTACCGTTTTACTTGATAAATCATCAATTTAATTTGGAAATTAATAAAATAAACGAGTCATTTAAATCTTGAATCGTGGAAATAATTAAATAGTTAATTACTGTAGTGATGCAGATTTTCATTACACATTCCGTACCCAGTTTATTAGCAGAAGCATATTTTTAGTAAGTGCCACGAAATTTTTATTCGCCCGATGATTCAACCTCAGCAAATATTGGCTGCCAATTGTCCTTGATACCGATTGCCTGCCTACTTGCCGCACGCCAATTGGTAGATGCTATTAAAAAGACATAAACATCGGCCTCAAACCGGACCAAACCGGTTCTGGCATCAGCTGATAAGTAATGTAATCAGAATCACAACTATCTGTAGAACAACATTTGTGAAGCAATCGTTAGGAGCTTGAGGGGAAGAATTGTATGTTTCTTTTCGATTGTTAACTACTTCTTACAATGGTTTGAATGTTGACACGAAGAGTTGGGGTTAGTACCTATATACTCCAGCAACCTAGAAAGAAGTTTCGTCATGTTTCCCTGTCGAGGGCTACTATACAGGGTGCAAAAGACCTCATCACGAAGCCGTCAACCAAGCATTCTGTACATCAAACTAAGTAACTTTACGCAAAAATTATTGCTGGGAAACGACTTTTTTTTGGGTGAAAAATCATGTCTTGTGGTAGAACTCAATGTAACGCACTCAAAACATTGTGCTGATGGAAGGATTGAATAGTACGGAGGTCTTGGAGGTGTTAAAAGTAAAAATCTTACATTAAAAACTTGTATTTAAAAAAAAAAAACTTTGCCAAAAAGTTGAATCTTTGACCCCCAATATCTCCGTAACAAGAAGGTTCCCAGGTATGGTGTAGAACAAAAAAAATATCGCAATGACGGGGAGAAGCCTTTCGGCTTCGTTAAGAGGTGTTTTACACCCTTTATACATTTACGCATTATTATGAAATCAGTGTTGTCCTAACATCAAGTGTGAAATAGTGCTAATGTCCATGTTTCGCCTTCATACATCCTGCCTGCAAAATGGCTTCGTCAAAATATTGATTTAGGCAACAGCGCCGCACGAAAATCTGATACTACGGCTTTCATTTTGATATATATCATGTTATCGTATACACGCACAATATCCTATATCCAACGGACCCCTCCTGGGGAGGCGGCCAAAAATCACACATACGCAGATACATAGGACCTGTCCAGACGAGCCTATACAATACATATAACCACGCCGGCATCACAAAGGGACGGTAATTAGACCCGGCACGTCAGTCGTACGTATCGATCGGATTGTCCGTCCGTCACTGTGATGCGACGTGTTTGCATATCTGCGAGCCTGGTACCTGTGTGTGTGTGCTGGAAGTGTGTATGTTTGTATTACTTTGTATATACGGAATACAGGTGAGTAGGTACCTACGTATACCCATTGGTGGTATATGTAAGCTCTGGGGGATGACTGGCGATGTCAGTTTTGGATGTAATTCTACGTGTTAAAATTAAATCCCTGTTGGGCGCCAATTCTCGCATTTATCAATTTGTTGTCGGAAAACGACCTTGCAAATTTTATCAGTCATTAATGCGAAGGACGTCTATCCACAGATACTAAATAAGCGCCTTTAATAATCCACGGATATGATATCGTTATCTTAACTTATCAACCCGGTTTTTCTTTCATGCGTCTCAAAGGACCAAACTGGAAACTTGATACCAAAGTTACAATTTCTTACTCATACCCTTTAAAATAGACTTTAAAGGGTATGAGTAGTAGGTATATTACCTGATAAACATGATATCTTTACCACAGGAAGTGGTTATGTGTCAAGTATTGATGACCGGTTGTCGACTGACATTTAGCAAGTTTGTTGTGACTCGTCTAATTCTGCGTAGAACATGGCGTTTAGAAAATAATGTGATTAAAATATGATTTCCTTAGATTATGAGGATTTACTTTCTAAACAAAACTATCAAAAGCCTGCTGTAACAAAATCAAAATCAAAGCATTTATTTCAAGTAAGCCAGTTACAGGCACTTTTGAATTGTCGAAACAAAGATGAAAATTAAATGTAGCTACAGTCCCAGTCACAAGACATAAAAACTGTGAAAGTACTGTAGTTGCCCATTGTACACATTTCGCCAATTATGTTTAAGTCCCATGTAATAAGGGGCAAGCCTATTGCCATCAACCGGACGCAAATACAGACTCCAGAGAGAATTTCTTGATGGAAAAGCGCTGTAAACGTTTTTAAATCTAAGGTAACTGCACTACTTTTAGACAAATGTTACTACTCTGTGAAAGACTTTTTAAATGACATGAATTTATCCAGATTATGATGGTTTTTAATTGCAAATTCGACTACGTACCTGACTATAATATTATTGACTTGACTTTCATTTCTGTTTTGTTTTTTTTGACATTGTTTTGATTTTATTTAATTTTATTAATTTATGATTATTAATTGACTTGACTTAAATTTCTGTTTTGTTTTGAGGACATTGTTTTGATTTTATTTAATTATGATGGTTTTTAATTGCAAATTCGACTACGTACCTGACTATAATATTATTGACTTGACTTTCATTTCTGTTTTGTTTTTTTGACATTGTTTTGATTTTATTTAATTTTATTAATTTATGATTATTAATTGACTTGACTTAAATTTCTGTTTTGTTTTGAGGACATTGTTTTGATTTTATTTAATTATGATGGTTTTTAATTGCAAATTCGACTACGTACCTGACTATAATATTATTGACTTGACTTTCATTTCTGTTTTGTTTTTTTTGACATTGTTTTGATTTTATTTAATTTTATTAATTTATGATTATTAATTGACTTGACTTAAATTTCTGTTTTGTTTTGAGGACATTGTTTTGATTTTATTTAATTATGATGGTTTTTAATTGCAAATTCGACTACGTACCTGACTATAATATTATTGACTTGACTTTCATTTCTGTTTTGTTTTTTTTTGACATTGTTTTGATTTTATTTAATTTTATTAATTTATGATTATTAATTGACTTGACTTAAATTTCTGTTTTGTTTTGAGGACATTGTTTTGATTTTATTTAATTTTATTAATTTATGTAATAATTTGCATGCCGTAAGGTAGACTGTAGCCGATCTCATTAATTTATGTACAACACTCTATAACTGTACCTACATTCTAAGCAAATAAAGATCTGATTCTGATTCTAAAAGCCCAATAATACTTTTCCCGACCCGGGAATCGAACCCAGGACCTCGTGCTCGGCAGTCGTGCTTGCGACCACTAGACCAACGAGGTTAAAAGTTACCGTACACATTAATATTCACCCATTTACAGCAGGTAATAAAATATTAGGTGAAAAACAAGACCGGAATGAACCACAAATATTTTTAAAGCAATGCCTGCCTCCAAATTGAATTTCAAACCGAATTTATTTTGCAAAATTGTACAACAATATTTATTTTGTAGACGAAGGATTGCGAGGAGATCGAGTTACTCGACAATTTACGAAACAAATCGAGTTAACTGACTGCTCCATCCACTACTTGCGACCTAAGAAACTAATTTATCTTCGACAAACATAATGAAGTTATTAAGATGAGATTTAATATCTCAAATATTTGTTCACAAGATAAAATTAGTTGATACATATTACTCGTTGTTTGTTTTAAGAAAATTTAATTATGTTACTTTATCCTTAAATGTTTACTTCTCCATTGTAATTTATACTTGATAGATGGTTAATCCTTAGATTAAATATAGCGATTTGTAAACATAATCTTTTTTCTTAATTAATTGGGATAAAGGCATGAGAGTCATGGTCTCAAGCGATTCTGTTGAGCATTGGGGCATTACTGGGTTCGATTCCGAGGTCGGACAATGTGTTTCTTTTTCTGTTAGGATTTTCTAAAAGCAGCCATGGTGTTCTATATTTCTGGCCGGTTAATAGCAATAGACTCGCGCCATTTACATGGGACTTAAACATTACTGGCGAAATCTGGGTGTACTCTACACCTCTGCCTAAACTCTAAACCTTCCGGGATAACAGCCGTGATGTTATGTTAAAGATTATCTCATACTAGCGGACGTCACGCGCTTTCACCCGCGTACTTCCCGTTCCCGTGGGAGTACGGAGATAAAATATAGCCTATGTTACTCAGGGTGAATGTAGCTTTCGAATGGTGAAAGAATTTTTGAAATCGGCGCAGTAGTTTTTGAGTTAATTCATTACAAACATATTATACACACACAAAAATACAAATCTTTCCTCTTTATAATATTACTAGCTGACGTCCCACGGTTTCACCCGCGTAGTCCCCGTTCCCGTGGGAGTACGGGAATAAAATATAGCCTATAGCACTCACGAATAATGTAGCTTTCTACCAGTGAAACAATTTTAAAAATTGAGTCATTACTTCCGGAGATTACCCCCTACATAAAAACTTACAAACAAATGTTACCTCTTTATAATATTAGTATAGATTAAGTATATTAAGTATAGATATCTACCCTTTACAGCACTGTTTATGACATTTAATCGCCAACCGCATCTTCATCTCTACCCCTGGACGGACACTGCTCCCCTCCGGGGGTGTCATTCAAATTGTAACATTTAACCTACCCTAATCCTGGGGGCTTCGTACTAATCAGGATTCCGGGTTTACTTTGTACATGTTGACTAATTCGGACTCCTATACTATACCCTCATGTGTGTCTCCCCAATACGGGAGGATTCCTTCAAAACCCTCGGATAACGTAATCCAAAAGAGATGAGTGAGTTGGAAGTAAGTAAGGGAGACAGTTGTTGATCAGTTTGTAACACTGCATTGACGTTTTAAGCATAACCTTCTGTAGTAGTGGGGAATTGATTCTGAAATTAACATCGTTAATTCGTCAACGTTTTCTGCTGAATGTGGGTCTCCCAAAGACCACTAGAATGAGCTGTGAAATAGGTAATATTGAAACGCTTAGAAGGTAATGATGAGCATGCTTTCGTTATTCTTGATTTTTGGGATATTTGCAGACAGATTGGCGTGCTACTCCACCCAGCGCCTCTCCTTTCAAGAACAGATCTATAAATGGCTGATTCCTTTTTCCCAGATCTCGTTTATCAGCTTCCCAATACTCAGCCAATGAAGGCTCATTGGCTGAGCTTCAGGATCTGTCAGGGTCGCTGTAATTGGTCCCTCTGCCTCCTCAGGCTCCACAGTCTTCATCAACTTCAAGAGAACTCCCCCTCGGTCCTCTTCATTAGTAGCCTAAAGCGCAGACCACATACTTTGGATCACACTGCGAATTACCGAAAGAGCCGAGACGAAGTGTGAAAAGAAACTCGCTCGCTAGCTGGCGGTGTTGTCTGCGTTTTAGAGCGAATTTCACTAATGAAATAAATCGCGATCAGCATATCTAAAACGGCGTTCCAAAGCTGTAAGCGTCAATATAGGCGGGTAGGTGTAAAAAAAAGACAGACGTAACTCCAGTATCGATTTTATATTTAAAATATTAATTTGCAGTATTTTTCACTAGTTTTTATATATTAACAGTGTATAGCTTATAAACAACGGGTACTCACGTTTGCAGCACGTTTATGTGACTCAAACAATAATTTTACACCACCTGCCAGCTCATCACTTCACAACAGTATTTTCACTATCACCAAACACAAGTGAACATTATTACTGTTACGAGCTGGGTATGGGATAAATTAATTACTACCGACGAGCAACTGAATAACTTTAATAATCACAAAACACTTCAAACTCAATCACAAGTACACTACTGATCACTATTCGCTTAGATATCGCACTCACAAGTTCACTTTGATTCGTCCCGTACTGTAGCCAAAATGATACTGCCTGCTCCCGCAAACACGTCGACTATTTATATGACGACCGAACGTTTGAGAAAGATCCAGAATCTTCTAGACAATTCATACTAGGTCATTGTCCTACGAGAAAATTCCACAACTTTTGTACAAAGGAAAGAAATAGGTACTTTATGCCCTGGGCGTACGGTCGAAATTACAATGAGAACTTCCTGATGTATTTTATAGGTAGTTTGCGAATTTGTACCTACATCATTCGATACATACCTACTAGTACCTACCTACTTAGTTGTAGGTACCTACTATTAGAAGCTACTTGTATTGTAGGTATGGGTACGACGTAACACTGCCCCCTCCTTAGACATGCTCGTCCCGAGCATCATTAGGCCCGTAGTATCGCGCCAATCGGTCTACATGGACAATCTTAGGCGCACCTCGTGGACCCTTCTGTATTCGGTAGGTGACATCGTTGATCCTAGTCACGACTCGGTATGGTCCATCCCAGTTTGCTTGTAATTTCGGAGACTTCCCTTTGCTCCGTACTGGGTTATGCAACCACACCAGTGAACTCTCGTCGAAACCCCTACTATTTGCCTTCCGGTCATAACGGGTCTTCATCTTCTCAGACATCTGTTGGCCGGATTGTCTAATATGCTCATAAACATCATTCAACTTGTTACGCAAGTCATTTGCGTAATCTGTTACACTGCGTGGAGCATCAGGGGGAGTTCCAGTGATTAAATCTGCAGGCAACCGTAATTCCCTTCCAAAGTTCGCGAAGGCGGGCGTCACAGTCGTACTTTCGTGGACTGCGCTGCGGTAGGACAGAAGAAACGGCTGTATGTGCTTGTCCCAATCCCTTTGTCTGCTTTCCACGACTTTTGCCAGATATCTTTCCAACGTTTGGTTGAATCGTTCCACCATTCCATCAGATTGTGGGTGGTAAGAGGTGGTTCTGGTTTTGTGGGTACCCATTAATCGACAAGTCTCCTGAAATACTTGCGATTCGAAATTCCTTCCTTGATCGCTGTGTATTTCTAAGGGTACTCCAAAACGACAGAAGACTTCCTGAACCAATTTATCTGCGACAGTTGTAGCTTCTTGATTAGGAATGGCGAAGACTTCTGGCCACTTTGTGAAGTAATCCATGACCACCAAGAAGTACTTGTTTCCGCTCTCACTTTCTGGAAATGGTCCCGCAACGTCTAGTGCTATCCGTTCCCAAGGGGCTCCAACGTTGTACACTTTTAATGCTCCTCTGCTGCGTGTTTGGGGTCCTTTCACGGCCGCACAACTGGTACATTTGCGACACCAGTCCTCCACATCATCTCGACAGTGGATCCAGTAAAAGCGTTCTCGAATTTTTAGTAAAGTCCTTTTTACCCCCATATGTCCTCCCGAACATCCATCATGGTACAGCCGTAAAACATCCGGTACCTTAGCTTTAGGGACAACCATTTGTAGATGACAGCTGTCCCCTCGAGCGTTTTCCCATTTACGGCACAAGACTCCATCCTGGATCGCCAAGCTGTTCCATTGCGCCCAATAACTCTTCGTGATGGAACTCATCGCAGCCACATCACTCCACTTGGGTTTAGGAGCACCAGCTTTGATCCACTCGAGGATCGGTTTGATGTCCGAGTCATTTTGCTGAGCCTGCTGTAGGGTTTCTTTCCATTCATCGCTGAGATCCATTCTAAGCATCCTCACGGGCACTACTTCCTTAGTCTCCTGCCGGGCACAGTGCTTACAGTCTTCAGGACAAGGTCTTCTCGACAGGGCGTCTGCGTTACCGTGAGTTCTTCCACTGCGATGTTCAGTTACGAAGTCAAACTCTTGCAATAGCTCAATCCATCTCGCCACTTGCCCTTCTGGATTCTTGAACTGTAATAGCCACTTCAATGCAGCATGGTCAGTTCTTAATTGGAATTTACGTCCCAACAAATATTTACTGAAGTGCTGCAATGTCTTTACTACGGCGAGTAGTTCCCGTCTTGTAACGCAGTAATTTCTTTCTGGTTTGGATAAAGACTTGCTGAAGTAAGCTATCACAACCTCTTGGTTTCCTTTCCGTTGAGACAGCACGCCCCCAATTCCAGTATTACTTGCATCTGTGTCAACTATGAAGTCATTTTCTGTGTCAGGATATCCCAAGATAGGCGTATTGCACAGACGTTTCTTTAATTCCTGAAATGCAACGTCGCAGTTCTCGTCCCAACAGAATTGCCGCTTTTCCTCAGTGAGTTTGTGCAGAGGTTTTGCAATGTCGGCAAAATTCTTGACAAACCTTCGATAGTAGGAGCACAAACCCAGAAATGCTCTGACCTGTGTCTTGTCTTTCGGAACTGGCCAATCCTTGACGGCGATTACTTTTTCTGGGTCTGTTTGAACACCTTCCCCCGAAACTATGTGTCCTAAGAAGTTCACTTGTTTTCTGAAAAACGAGCACTTTTTCGGACTTAACTTAAGATTTGCTGTTTGGATTTTCGACAGCACTTGGTTGAGGTTTTTAAGGTGATCTTCAAATGTACGGCCCACGATGATTATGTCGTCTAGATAGACAAGACATGCGTCTCCAATCAATCCGGCGAGTACTTGCTCCATCAGCCTTTCAAACGTTGCAGGAGCATTGCACAATCCGAATGGCATAACTTTAAACTGCCACAATCCCTTCCCTGTTGAGAATGCAGTTTTTTCCTTATCCTTGGGGTCTATTTCTACTTGCCAGTAGCCACTTTTCAGGTCAAGTGTGGTAAACCACTTCATACCAGTCAGCGTATCC
Organism: Xestia xanthographa; assembly: GCA_905147715.2. Classification (NCBI taxonomy): domain Eukaryota; kingdom Metazoa; phylum Arthropoda; class Insecta; order Lepidoptera; family Noctuidae; genus Xestia; species Xestia xanthographa. Next base: position 2,380,734 of record LR990644.1, on the reverse strand, counting down.
AGTGTGTCATCGATCCTAGGCAGCGGATAGCTGTCCTTTTTCGTGACATCGTTCAGTCGTCGATAGTCCACACAGAAGCGCATACTGCCGTCCTTTTTCTTTACCAGGACCACAGGAGAACACCATGGACTCGATGAAGGCTCTATAACACCGTCCTTCATCATTCCCTCCATCATGGTTTCCACCTCTTTTCCACGTGCAACTGGCAGTCTTCTTGGTCGCTGACGGATTGGTAACTCGTTACCCGTATTAATCTTATGCTGAACTAGTCCAGTTCTCCCTATGTCAGCATCATTTGAAGAGAAAATGTCGGCGTACTGAAGTAACATCTTCTTAGCCTTGTCCATTTCTTCTTTAGATAAATCGCAGTTTTCCAAAAGTGTTGACACGTCAAACTTTGTACTACGAATTTTATTTCCGGTAGGCAGATTTTGCAATTGACGCATCCAAGCTACTTCCTCGCAAGTGCCGATTACGGTGCCCTTCTTAATCACTTGCTCCTTGTCACTTGGATTCAGTATGCGTACTGCCGAGACGTTTTTGGCCTTGACCAGAGTACGTGCCATCTTCCATGGAAAGTCATTGTTCACCCTTTCTATCAGAACACTTCGATCTTTTTGTCCAGAATTCCGTGGTAAACTAATTGGCACAATCGTTTCTGATCTGCGAGGAAGAACAATCTCCTTCAAGCAGTACACTTTCCCTGATGGTGCACCTTCCATGAAGACTTCCTCTGAACCACATTTCAATACTCCTTGATCAACGTCGATCTCACAACGATATTTCCGCATGAAATCCAAGCCCAAGATGCAATCGTCCACTATGTCGGCCACGATGACATTGTGCTTGTAAAATCTGTCACCCAATTTTAACTCCACCTCCTTCTTGCCTCGGACGGTTATGTGCTGACCGGTAGCTGTTAGTAATCGTATACGGTCGTGGTTATCAAAGTAGTCCCCAAGAAACCGACTTGCTAGGTGAGAGTTAACGACCGTGTAAGAAGCTCCAGTATCCAACGTCAGTTTGCATGGTGTTCCGTTGACTTCGCCTCTGATGGTCAGGCTGTTCCCGTCATGTGCTTGCGAGATCAAGATTCTCGGGGCTCTTTCAATACCAGCCAGCACCCGCCCCCCAGTCCTGGCATTTACTCGTTTCCCTGCTGTGGCTGGGCAGTCACTTCAGCCACCCTTCCTTGCTGATCTTCTCGCGGGGTGTTGCGCTTTGGACAGCTTGACCGAAGGTGACCCCTTTCTCCACAAGTGTAGCACCTAGGACTGTACCCTTGCGGGCGCTCGCGTACCGGTGATGCTACAACCTCCCTAACGCGGTGCGTTCGGTGGTCTTGCCTCACTGCCTCTACTTCTAAAGCATGGGCTAAGGCGTCCTTCAATGTTTCATGATGCCCAAGTCTCACGGCGGCTCTAACTTCTAAGTCACGTATTCCATCAACGAACGCTTGTACTAGATTCCCATCGATCAGTGCAGGGGCAGACTGGTATGCTTTCCGAACCAGCTTTTCAACTTCCAGGGCCCACTGCTGTAGGTTCTCGGCACTACGTTGAACACGATCCTTCAACTTAGCACGAAATACGTGCTCCAGGTGCGCGTCGCCGTATCTGGACTCTAACGCCTCCAGCAGCTGCTCGTAGGTTACATCCTTACCGAGCGCCTCAAGAATGTTTAGGGCCTGGTCTCGGAGGCCCAAGGTGAGCGCGGTCATGGCTTGCGATTTTGTCCATCCATTCGCCTTCATAACGGCCTCAAATTGAATTTTATAAGCCGACCACGAAGATGTTCCGTCGAATGGAGGCACCTTAAAGCCCCGCACTGAAGGTGCAGCAACTACTGAAGCCACAGTCACGTCTCCAGACTTCAGTTCTCCCAAAGCCTTCTTCACTCCAGCGATCTGAACTTCGGCCTCTGAGATGCGATTCTCGTGCTGGTGTACCTGGTCCTTCATAATCTTGAGCTCTTTGCCGAAAGTTGCATGAAGATCCTTTATGAGGATCATCTGTTCTTCTTGACGGCGAGCCTGCTCCTCTTTATCTCGTTGCAACTGCTCTTGTAACTGGCGAGCCTGGTCCTCTTGACGGCGAGCCTGCTCCTCTTGACAGCGAGCCTGCTCCTCTTTATCTCGTTGCAACTGCTCCTGTAACTGGCGAGCCTGCTCCTCTTGACGGCGAGCCTGCTCCTCTTGACGGCGAGCCTGCTCCTCTTGACGGCGAGCCTGCTCCTCCTTATCTCGTTGCAACTGCTCCTGTAACTGGCGAGCCTGCTCCTCTTGGCGGCGAGCCTGCTCCTCCTTATCTCGTTGCAACTGCTCCTGTAACTGGCGAGACTGCTCCTCTTGACGGCGAGCCTGCTCCTGCAGCAGCGCCATTAAAGCTGACAAGTCTGGCGCTACTGATGCTGGAGAAACTCCGGATGGACCAGCGACTGGCACTGACGTAGGCTGGACTCCACCCGGTGTCTGTGTCGGAGAGTCTCCAAACCGCCTTTGGTCCATGTCCTGCTGTCGCTGACTCCTGGTACGGATACCGTCCGTGTTGTCCTTTGGTAGAACTGGCATAATTTATCCCTCACTTCTGGCACCAAATTGTTACGAGCTGGGTATGGGATAAATTAATTACTACCGACGAGCAACTGAATAACTTTAATAATCACAAAACACTTCAAACTCAATCACAAGTACACTACTGATCACTATTCGCTTAGATATCGCACTCACAAGTTCACTTTGATTCGTCCCGTACTGTAGCCAAAATGATACTGCCTGCTCCCGCAAACACGTCGACTATTTATATGACGACCGAACGTTTGAGAAAGATCCAGAATCTTCTAGACAATTCATACTAGGTCATTGTCCTACGAGAAAATTCCACAACTTTTGTACAAAGGAAAGAAATAGGTACTTTATGCCCTGGGCGTACGGTCGAAATTACAATGAGAACTTCCTGATGTATTTTATAGGTAGTTTGCGAATTTGTACCTACATCATTCGATACATACCTACTAGTACCTACCTACTTAGTTGTAGGTACCTACTATTAGAAGCTACTTGTATTGTAGGTATGGGTACGACGTAACATTACTATCACAATGTCTCAATTTGAGGAGATAATATCTGCACAGAAGACCCTCGAGGATAGCTTTATCCGGAAGATGAGTGAGTTGGAAGCGCAGATACAGTGTGCACAACCTACCAAGGACACCGTGGCGAGGGTAGCCGACGAGTTTCGCACCTTCAGGGAGCTGATCTTCAGCATGCTGAGTCTGCTCAGGAAACAGATCAGCGAGTGTGCCAGACAAGTCGACGGGTTGGAGACCAGGCACCGGCGGAAGGCACTCATTTTCCAGGGCATCGCAGAGGTTGAAGGAGAAGTCAGCAGCACAGTGATCCTGGAGGTGTTAAGCAAGAAGCTGTCCCTCAAAACTATAACAGCATCCTCCATAAAGGTCTGCCACAGACTTGGAATGGCCAAAAAGGATCACCATAGGCCCATTCTAGTTAAGTTCTCAAGCTATGACGACAGGTCTGCGGTCTGGAGAGCGAAGACAGGGCTGAAGGAGTCATCCATCTCCGTCAAGGAGTTTTTGACTAAGACCCGACAATCCATCTTTGGGAAGGCGCGGCAGCACTTCAATATGCGGTCGTGTTGGACTCAGGACGGTGTCATCGTTATTAAAGCCCCCGACGGGAGCAAACATAAGGTGACATCATTCGAAGAACTGAGCCCGCTGCTGGTGAAGTATCCCGGGGTTCCAACGTCTGGAGATGGCCTGAAAAGCAAGAATCGTTAGTTATGGTATCAATCTCAATTATTATTATATACACCATTCACGCAATAGACACCCATCGATTATTTAGTACTTTCTTACCTTATAATTTGCTATCTTCCATTGTTTGTTTATATTTTTTTTTTTATCTCATGTAATTTTGCATTGTTGTACAGTATTAGTCCTTATTCTCTTTCTACTAGCACGTCTCTGAGCTCACAATTTACAAGTAACTTAGACTTGCATTTTTACCCTCAATAGGGCTTCTTAGCAATTTGCCGAAGATTATTTTATTTTGTTTCTTATCCATGTTAAATTGACAGTTGCAAACTATTGTCGTGACAGTTCGTGTTGTCAGTCTGAGTAAACGTCACTTATACTAAGTTCGGATACGTTCACGGAAATATAATATCTGTTTATACAATGCTTGTAGGGTGCGTTCCAATTACGATATTTTTAATTCTTGTTTGTTGACGTAACGTTTCTTATTTTATTTTGTACTATTGTGTATAGTGTTCACTGTCTATAATATTGATGTTAGCTGGCGGGTGGTGCAGAGATGCAAACGTCATACCAGTATTGCGTGTAGTTCTCTTTTTTTTTTTTTGTATATTTTCAAATTATTTTTAATTTGTTTATATAACTTTTTTATCATATTTATTATCTATTCTTACCTATGACAACTTTTTCTGATCACGATTCTTTTTTCTCTGCCAACGAATCGACTGCCTCTTCTGGTGATGATAGCTTTTGCTCTGTTAGTGAAACACTTGGTGAACAATTACGTCAAAAATTCAATGAAAATACTAGCCGACTGTTTAATGTTTGTCATATAAATGCTCAAAGCATTCCGAGCCATTACAATGAGCTCTGTGAAACTTTCTCGAATAACGACGTTCACGCCGTCCTTATTTCTGAAACGTGGCTCAAACCTGAACTTTTATCCACCACTTACCCTCTTCCAGGATTCGTGCTGTTACGGAATGACAGAGTCGGTAAGAGAGGGGGGGGGGTAGCTATATATCTCCGTGCAGACTTTCCTTTTAAAATTATTTCTACTTCTTCCTGTAACGATTCCGCCGAGTTTCTTTTTTTAGAGGTTTGTGTCAAAGGATCGAAAGCCGTTCTTGGTGTTGTGTATTGTCCGCCGTCACTTGATTACTTCACCGAATTCGAATCGGTTCTAGAATCTTTGGGTTCGGAGTATGCACATCACATCGTCATGGGGGATTTCAACACCAATCTGCTTGCCCATAACTCCCATCGATCCCGTAAACTTCTCCATTTGGTTGAGTCAGCTAGTCTGCATCTGTTACCTCTCCAACCAACTCATCACAACACTGCTGGTGATGATACTTGGCTCGACTTGATCCTCACCTCCAATCCTTCCCTAGTCTCCTCACATGGTCAACTTGACGCTCCTGGTTTTTCCCATCATGACCTCATTTTCCTGTCCTATGTCCTTAAACCTCCTAAACCCAAACCTACATTTCAGTACAGGCGTGCCTTTGCGCGGATGAATATTGAAAGGCTTTCGCAAGACGCTTCTAATATTGACTGGACACCCCTAGAGGAAGCCACTACAGTCAACGATAAAGTTACTTATTTCAACAATGTTGTAGTTAAGCTGTACGACACCCACGCACCTATCAGGAGAGTCAAGCTGAAGCGTCCACCTGCGCCATGGATGAATAGGGGAGTTCGGATGGCGATGCGACGAAGGGACCGCGCTTTTCGGAGGTTTAAGAAGGATCGATCGGAAGAAAATTGGACCCTCTTCAAGGCTGCTCGCAATCGGTGTAATCAGATGATACGCAACGCTAAACGCCGCCACATTCTTGATAATATCACTTCTGCTTCTCCTGCCGATATCTGGAAATTCCTTGGAACTCTAGGTATCGGCAGATCGCGGCATTCAGATCTTCCTAACACATTTGGCTTAGACGATCTAAATCGTCATTTCTCCACTGTTCCCACCCTTGATGGTCTAACCAAATGTCAAACTCTTGACTACCTTGCTGGTCTGACGCGACCTAATATTACTCCCTTTGCCTTCACCCCAGTCGATCCGGGAGAGATCAAAAAGATTATCCTATCCATTAAATCCAAAGCCGTGGGCTGTGATAACATCAGTCGACACATGATCGTGACAGTTGTTGATCAGCTCCTTCCTGCTATTTCCCATATAGTTAACTTCTCCCTCTACTCCGGTGTTTTCCCTTCCTTGTGGCGGAAAGCCCATGTTCGACCACTACCTAAGATCCCTAATCCCACACATCTCAGTCACTTTCGTCCAATTTCCATCCTTCCCTTTTTATCCAAAGTACTCGAGGCCTGTGTACACAAGCAATTCTCCCACTTCATTCACAAAAACTCCCTCATCAGTCCATTCCAATCCGGGTTCAGGCCCGGGCACAGTACCGTTTCTGCTCTCCTCAAAGTGACTGACGATATAAGGCGAGGAATGGAAGACACTAAAGTTACGGTCTTAGTGTTGATCGATTTCTCAAATGCTTTCAATACCGTCAGTCACGACGTCCTTTTATCAATCCTCTCCTATCACATGGTCTCTCCCGGGGCGTTGGAATGGTTTTCTTCCTATCTTCAGGGGCGTCAGCAGTCAGTTTTTGCGTTTATTCCCATCCACCACCCCCAATTCTACCACCCGGGGTGGTGGATGGGAATAACTAGAAGCGTTAATGCGTTTAACATTTATTCCCATCTACCACCCCTAGTAAAAGTGATTTTAAGGACTATTTGAAATATTTTTTTTTGTTTTTTTTTTTTCGTTGAATATTGGACTTACCTACTGTTTTTTTTTTATTTTATTTTTTTTGGGGTATTGGACTTACTTATGGTTTTTTTTTTCTTTTTTTTAAATCTTTTTTTTTTGTTTTTTTTGGAATACAAGATATTTTTTTTTGCTTTGTTTTTTGGACTATTTGATTTTTTATTAATTATTTTGTTTTTTTTTTGGAATACTAGACTTATTTTTTTTTTGCTTTTGTTTTTTGGACTATTTGACATACCTACCTTTTTTAATTTTTTTTTTTTTTATTGTTTTGTTTTTTGGAATACTTGACTTATTTTTTTTGTTTTTTTTTGGATTATGATTTTTTTATCCTTAACACGTCTTAAATGAGGTCAAAATAAAAATCCAAGATGCCGCCGACAAAAAAAAATAAGTCTAGTATTCGAAAAAACAACAAAATAAACAAAATAATTAATAAAAAAAGATTAGTCCAAACAACAAAAGCAAAAAAAAATAAGTCTAGTATACCAAAAAAAAACAATAAAAAAAGCCAGTCCAAAAACCAAAACAAAATAATTAATAAAAAAAGATATGTCAAATAGTCCAAAAAACAAAAGCAAAAAAAAAATAAGTCTAGTATTCCAAAAAAAAAACAAAATAATTAATAAAAAATCAAATAGTCCAAAAAACAAAGCAAAAAAAAATATCTTGTATTCCAAAAAAAACAAAAAAAAAATAAAGTCAGTCCAAAAAACAAAACAAAATAAACTAAATGATTAATATAAAAAAAGATACAAGTCAAATAGTCCAAAAAACATAAGCCAAAAAAAAAAAGATTTAAAAAAAAGAAAAAAAAACCATAAGTAAGTCCAATAGTCCAAGAAAAAAAAAGAAAAAAAAAACAGCAAGTCCAATTATTATTCAACGAAAAAAAAAAAAAGAACAAAAAAAAATAAGTCAAATACAAAAAAAAAAAAAAAAAAAAAAAATACAAAATGTTTTTATTCAATAAATTTGTTACAACAATGGGTGGTTGTGTTTGGGGACTCCTTTTAAGCAATTTTTGCCTGTGTTAGGAGACCCCGCTCTTCCATAGCAAAATAATAACAGCAGTAACAAATATGTGGGTAATTAAACTTAGACTTAACTACTTATTTCTAATTATTATTATTTTTTAATTTAAAAAGAAAACAAGAAAAATAGTGTAAAAGTGTGAGTGTGTGATTAGTGTGAGTGTGTGTTTGTGTGTAAATAGTCCTTAAAATCACTTTTACTAGGGGTGGTAGATGGGAATAAATGTTAAACGCGTTAACGCTTCTAGTTATTCCCATCCACCACCCCGGGTGGTAGAATTGGGGGTGGTGGATGGGAATAAACGAGTTTTTGCTGGTGAGTCTAACTCCAGCTGGTGTAATCTTGAAACTGGCGTCCCTCAAGGCGGTATTTTATCTCCACTTTTGTTTTCTATTTTTATTGATCTCATAACTACCGAGCTTCAGTGTGCGTATCATCTCTACGCTGATGACTTACAGCTATACTGTCAGGCAAGTGTTGACAGCTTATATGGGGCGGTCGAGGAGCTAAATCGGGATTTACGGGTAGTTAAAAACTGGTCTGATCGTTTCGGTGTGGCGGTTAACCCAACCAAGTGCCAGGCTATTATAGTAGGGAGCCCCCATAGCATGAGAAGGCTGAGTGGTTTAACGGTACCACCGGTTATCTTTGACGGTACAGTAATTCCGTTTAGTTCTGACGTCAAGGATCTGGGTTTGCACGTAGACACTTGCCTTGACTGGCGTAAGCAGGTTGCGATTGTGAGCAAGAAAGTCACTGGAACGTTGCGGTCGCTCTACCGGCTGAAAAATATTCTCCCATCACACATTAAGGCAATGCTTGTACAGTCCCTAATCTTCCCCATGATTGACTATGGTGATGTGTGCTACTATGACCTGAATGCAGAACTCCTCAATAAACTTGACCGACTTCTTAATAACTGCATTCGATTCGTCTTCAATCTCCGCAAGTATGATCATGTTTCTGCACATCGTTTGCTGTTGAGGTGGTTACCCATCCGGCAGCGCAGAGCATTGAGGGCTTTGACAACTCTGTTTTCTCTTCTTCACAAACCCACTTCTCCTTCTTATCTCACTACTCATTTTCAATATTTATGCTCTGCGCACAGCAAAAACCTTCGTTCCTCCAATAACTGTCTTCTACGCTGTCCTTCTCACCGATCTGGCTTTATTAAATCTTCCTTCTTTGTCCAGGCGGTCTTCCTGTGGAATGCGCTCCCCCAGAGTATTAGGACGTTGACTAGTCGTTTCACTTTCAGAGTGAAGGCTCGAGAGCATATTCACAAGAAGTTGGCAGATTTGTCTCAAAACTAAGTTGTTATAGTTTTTCTTGTTTATCTCTCTTAACTTTATATATTTTGTTATATGTATGTATATATGTATTTATTCTTATAAGTTTTAGCTATATATATTTTCTAGTCTTTGTTTCTGTTATTGCACCTACTTTGTATTATCTCTGCATCACCCTAAGGTAGACTGGTAGAAAATGCCCAAGGCATTAAGTCCGCCTTTGTACAGTTTTTTTGCTTGTGCATAAAGTTTTTATAAATAAAAATAAAATAAATAAATAAAAATATACGTTCCAGTGCAATTATGACACTGACAGCTTTTAAACGCTGTCTAGATGTTCAGCTTCTTTGGTGAAAGTCGCCCATAGTGATCGTTAAGACACGGTTGAAGAGGTTGTATACCTTGCCAGGTACTTTGAAGTCTATCAACCTCCCCAAGCACATTCGTTTAATTATTCTTGTAGTACATACGCTTAAGTAGGTAATTAACTACTTAAATTGTCCAACAACAAATACCGTTTCATCCCCCCCCGAACAAAAAGAAGTAGGACAGTACCACAGTTCATTGTACGTGCCTCACAAACTCACAATGAAAGGAACACGTCATCGTGTTTTCGCACTTTCGTGTTATGCCGACGTCAGACCGATCGATGCGTTGGATGGAATTGGATGTTTATTATGACGTATGGATGGAGCTGACATGGAGTTTTACGTCATGGATATAATCCTGAAAGGTTTAGTAGTGATTTTTCGAAGATTTCACTAGCAGTGACGTGTTTGGCGTGCGTAGATGCTATTCTTGGTGGATTGCATATCTTAATGTAACCACACCTTGTACGCCTGGCCGAGGTCCTATGATAAGATATAGACGCTGGCGGGGTTTTGTCTTATCATAAAACCTTCTCTGGACGGAGAAAGAGGCAGACTTTTATTGACTAAAACCCATCCATGTTCCTTCATCGCCCTTTGTGTTCCGGGGCCACGGTATCTCTTTCGAACTGTCCCGCAGCCCCGGCCTTAGAACTTCTTAGAAATTCAAGTCATGTTCAGTTGATTTTCGGCTGTTAGGAAAATCTATCGATAGACCTTGGTATAAAACGATAAACAAACAAGTGAGTCTGGCCACTATTTATTCTGTGGTCTGGATTGTTTGTAAAGACTTGACTAAAATTTGGTCCTTTGAGCATTACTTAATCTATTTTATAAGTGGTTATTTATTTAATTTTCGCAAAAGCAAGCAAGGCCTGCTTTTCTCCTGTTTACTCCCCTCCGTTTGAAGCTAGTGTGTCAAGCTAGTCCCACACATGTTCGCATGTGTCTGAAGTTTGCTATGTTACGGGTAGTTTCCAGAACTGTCATTTTGGTAGATTTAGCCAATGAATCCGTTCGACAACACTTTACTTTATCCAATAAATACACAAATAAAACAGGCCGTCGCATCTCATCAGCCAACCAGTCGCCATATAATAACCAAACACCTAAAACCTGCGTGACTCATTAGCACAATCGCGCGACACGATCGCTTAGTCGTAATATGTAATAAAATATTCATTAATGTACAGTGATTATCGCGGTTGGGCGCCGATTTCTATAGCAAAGGGTCGTGGCCTATAATTTGGTAGAAAGTCCCGTGGAAAGGGTGGTTTCTGTATTCACGCATATATGCCATTAGGGAAGCGATGATGTTTATTTTTACTGCCGCTCTGTTGAAATTTTGCCGATGAATCGTTACAGGCATTTTGTGCAAACGTTTCTCGTCGAATGTAATATCCAGCAAAAAAAGCTAACCAGTAAAGGACCAAGATTTGGTCCTTCGATCCGGATAGAATTAAGTGTTAAGAAAAAAAAAGTTTTATGAATTAAGATCCTTCTATAATCACAGGTTCATCATTTCAGCCGAAAGACGTCCACTGCTGGACATAGGCCTCCCCCAAGTGTCGCCACATTGAACGGTCACGTGCGACTCGCATCCAGCGGATTCCCGCAGCCTTCACCAGGTCATCGGTCCACCTAGTGGGAGGCCTTCCAACGCAACGTCTTCCGGTTCGCGGTCGCCACTCCAGAACTTTTCGGCCCCATCGGCCATCCGTTCTGCGAGCAATGTGCCCTGCCTACTGCCACTTAAGTTTGGCAATTCTTCGGGCTACGTCGGTAACCTTGGTTCTCTTGCGGATGTCTTCATTTCTGATTCGATCGCGCAAGGAAACTCCGAGCATAGCCCTCTCCATTGCCCTTTGGGTGACTTTAAGCCTTCTGATGAGGCCCATTGTAAGCGACCAAGTTTCGGTCCCGTATGTAATCACTGGCAACACACACTGGTCATAGACTTTCGTCTTGAGACGGGACTGCGGTAGGTTGGACGAGAAGATACCGCGCAACTTCCCGAACGCTGCCCAGCCGAGTCGGATTCGACGATTGACCTCTTTCTCGAAGTTAGACCTACCTAACTGGACCGTTTGTCCCAGGTACACATAATCGTCTACAACTTCGAGTGTAGAGTCTCCGATCTTGATAGGAGTGGGAATCAGGGTTAGTAAGCAAATAACTCTAATCATTTTACAAAGGTTTCCAATCTTATAAAACTTCTCTTATAAAATAATATTGTTGTTTCCTGGCCTTTATTGAGTTTCAGATAGTATCCAAGTCGCGTTCAAATTTTAATTATGATTCTTTTGTCTCATAAATTTAATTAATTTTACTATTATTATTCGCTGCTCGTAGTTTCACAGCCTTCCCTTTTTCTAAGTTATTTGTAGGTCATCCTTCATTAATGGGCAGAATTCCAAGCGGAATTACCTGAACTCACGTACTATAAGACGTGAGCAGTTTAAAAATTGCAAATGGCGCATTAGTATTGATGGGTTGGGTATCTTGATTTATTGATTCGATGTACACATGGACTTTGTATTCGAAGCAAAATTGAGCCTCCATCACTGTTTTTGTCAGCTTATTCGATGACTGCCCAGAATTACGTCGGAATAGGTAGTGTTGTGAATTGACGAATCCATTTTAAGTCGTGATTTGCCCAGTACTTGAAAAGACGTTAAGTGCTAGAGCCATAGATGAGTAACGAGGTGGAAAGAACCTGAATGGGTCTTGTCTTTTCCAGGAAACTGAAGTAGGTCTTCATAGAATTGTGGTTCTGATTACTGCTGTCGTCATAAGGGATCATTAGCCTCATGTTAAGTGTCCGTTCAAGTCATACAACGGGCGGCGATACCCGAGATTGCTTATCATAGTTATCATAATTATTTACTGTTATTTCATAACCCATCAAGATCGTCTAGTTGCTATCTCAATACATATTATCGTCAATATAATTGGAAACAATATACCTTATATTGTGGAGCACGGACTGAAGTAAATGTTTCAGTGAAATCAATACGTCCGCCGTGCCCAATTTTGTCAAGCAACACTGCTTTGCGGTTTCCATTTTGGTATATTAATTAAACTGTAGTTCCTGTATACAACTCTTGTTTTACAGTACAATTAAATAGTCTGCATTGATAGTGAAAGTCACCATCATCATCGGTTTCCTGCCCTGTAGGGCTATTACGTATTTTTTTGATCTTCAGTGACTATCAAGCTTCGGTTGTACACCGAACTTTGATGACAACCGAGAATGTCAAAATATTGGTATTACGTATATATAGCCCGGGTACGGTGTAATGTCTTTCTCGAAAGCCACTTCATACTCAGTTTAATGTCACATAATCGCAATATTAGAAGAATCGATACGAAAGCGTCTGTCAAAATGAGTTACGGTGACTATCAGCCACGATGGGCACCGATGACGTCATATTTGATCGTGACTGGTCATACATAATACGAAACTAACCTTTTGACAGTTATTTGATGGACACTGAGCCCAGATACTATCATTTCGAGCTGTCAACAGAGATACGTAATAGCCCTGCTGATCCCAATTTATTTGGGTTCGGTCCTACATTCCTTTTTCCATACTTATCTTATGACTCACCCCTTTATAGCTATATATCTCCTGATATGCAAAACTCTTCATATAAGCACCCCTGTCGTCATCTGAAAAAACACTAAAACTTTTACGCAAATTCATATCTCCAACTCATTTCAATTCTAATCAGCTAAACTCGCAAAAAAAGCTAAAACATTTCAATGTTTTCGTTCAATTTCCATATCATTTGCCGACTAAGCAAAGAGTTTATTTACAAAAGTGTCCTGTTTGATATTCATGAGTGTTACCTTAATTCTGTCGGTAAACGTTGGCAAACCGCCAGAGTTCACTTTCCTATTAGATTTTCACGACCTATAGATGTCTTGAATAGCTGATCGCGGAGCAGTGGAAAGCTATTTATGGTTTTCTCGAAATTGCCGCCGAGAACACGGAATTCATGAAAATGTAGTGCTTCGTGGTAACTAATTAGTGTTCGTTAACACATGGTGAATGGAATACACCGTGAAGAGACTTAAATGGTCTGAAGTTGACAACGTAAAGCGAGTTTGATTGGGGCATGGAAACACTGTCATAAACCGGTTATTTCTTATAGTTGATTTGTAACTGGTTACCAATGCCCCAGTCCTTTTTTCGAAGAAAAGAGAAAATATTCGTCCCTACCAGGAAAAATTAAATTTCGGACGAAAATATGTTCCCGATCCTGGTTTTTAGCAATTGATTTTTGAGGTAACATCTATCTCCGGGTATATGAGCCGTATTAATAGCAGCACTTACCCTTCCTAAATATACTTTATATCTAACTGCAATAGGGTTGTTTTCCATCACAACCCACAAAACAGAAAAGCCATCACTCTTTCACAGATGGATGGTTGTCGTGAAGAAGGAAAATTTAAGTGTTTTCGCAGTAGCTCGCTTGTATTCCAAGAAGGTTTTATACTTTCGCTACGCTGCGACCCACATTATAAGGGACGTCAAAATATTTACCACCGTCTCGGTACTCGTCAGGAATCTTGAAAACTTGGATACTATCTGAGATGCCGTGTGGTATCCGGCAGAGTAGAATAGAACCAACCCATTACACTCACGGGTGTCGTATAAGGCGACTAATGTCTGAGGCAGAACACCTTGCGCCTCCGTAGACCAGAGAATTGGCAGCAGCGTTTTCTGTTAGTCTTTCATCACTGCGATCTCCAATCCGCCTGCCAAGCGTGGAGATTACGGCAAATTCCTCCCATCATGGGAGAGGCTTATGTCCAGCAGTGGACGTTATGGGCTGTTGTTGTTGTATCTGAGATGATTTAATGTGGTATCGAAGTATGAATACGTGTTAGTTTACGAGCTTTATTTTTTATCTACTTTTGTTACTTTGACTTGATGAGATGGCGAGTAATAGAGAAGTATCAGAGAAGAAGACATGTTGCGCTGACCCCAGATGAACAGATCCAGACGATGATGGTTACTTTGACTTGAATTTTGAATCTCTATAACTTTTTAGTTGTATGCTCCATTTATTATTTGTCACATCATTATCAGCTAGTTACAGAGGCCCTACTCCCTCATGCTTGGTCCGTATCCCGGATCTATCAGTCTCTCACTCGCCGAAGAAGCGTTAGAAAGTAGGGCCCCTGAATCGTAGCTGTCTTTCCACGATTAAGCCACGTTTTTCGCTCAGATGGTCTTTATCCGTGAGGTTAATTCTGTAATAAAAGTAACTACAGATTTAATGTCAACACGTAGTTATAAATCCCATCAAAAACATATCATAATATTGAACTTGGCTCTCATTTCACATTTATGTTTTTGATGGGATATCATTACTTTTTGTACATACGCCATCTAGTGTCACTTTTAAATAAATCAATGGAGGCGGCATGGTGTAGTGAGTGAGTTTCTGAGAATGATAATAGCTGGCGCTAGTGGTTGTAGAATACGGTTAGTTACGCGTAATAAATACGAAAATCTACTATATTCTTATTTATAAGTACAAAACGGAAATATTTGGATTCAAGAAAATTAAGGGTGGTATTCAACTCGTTATATATTCACGTAAAGATCATAAAATCCACATAAAGAGATTTACAGGCACTAATTAATAAGTTAAGTGAAAATTATAATAAAATGATAAAAAATTACCAGTTTCAGATTTTTTCTTTTGTATTCACCTAATTACCTATCTGCATGCCAAATTTGAACTTTCTAGGTCATCTGGAACTGGGTTATAGTTTTGATCTATAGGTCAGTCATAAAAATGACGATTTTTGGACGTTAATATCTAAATAACCGTTAGAGATATGTTTATAAAATTTGGAACACATATACATCTCGCTAGTCTCAACATATGAGCCAAATTTGACAAGTTTAGGTGAAATCGTTTTTGAGTTATGAGGGGCTCAAAAGTGGCTCCAAATGGTTCGTGTAATATGGCTTGACACGCTCCCGCGTGTCTAGACATGGAATCAGCATCACGTCTCATCATTTCGAGGTGTTCCAGATTCTTTCTATGAAACTTCATATTGCACGGCACACTAATAAGCTTCGTAACGTTATCGCCTCTGATCATGATCAGCTTGTTAAAAATGAGATGACGTGATGTTAATCCGATGCAGTGCTTATAAGGGCCCAGGGCGACGATGCTGCGCGCTATTCGCGCTTAGTACGAACGAATACGATGCGTTGGCGGTGCGGCTGCGGCTCCAGCCACACGAGTCTTAAGTGTATTTTAAGCTTTAGTAATTTTAGAAAAAGTGTGTAAACCATTTGACTAACCTGAACTTTCTTTTGTCCACCAGCTGCCGGGTATGGAGAAGGCCAAGGCCTACATAAAAAGCTCGCTGGCGTCAAAGCCGGCGTCGCCGTGTGCGTCGCGCGACAAGCCGGCGCCCGCGCAGGACGACGTGCGTGTGTGCTTCGTGTGCGGCGGCGCCGGGTTCAGCGACCACTACACCGTCAGAGTGAAGCCTGATACACAGGTAATATTGTACCAACTTATCTGGTCATAAGGGCGTAGGCCGGCCACGAGCCAGCAGGACCGATGACCTGGCCAGAGTGGCAGAATCGAGTAGCACGCATTAGGTGGACACAGATTTAAGATGACATGGTCGCATGGGTCGGTCTTGAAGATTAAGCAGCACTTGCTGAGGTTGGTTCGGGCATGGATGAATCCATTACATACCGCGTTTCCTCCGTGCCTCGGAAAGCACTTGTAAGCCGTTGGACCCTGCAGTCGTTTGTAGATCTTTGGCAGTCGTTACTGGTAGTCAGTGGCTCGTAAGTCAGACAACCGGTCTTACCGAAGGGTATTATCGTATGGTATTACTTAGTACTAACTGGGTTGTGGAGGTCAGATAGGCAGTGGCTCTGTAGCGGTATAGTACGGCGTAGTAGAAATCATGCACGGCGAAGACGACTAAAACCGTTGCCTGTTGTAAGCTTAAGACTCGCTCGTCGATCAGGTGTTTTATAAAGGGGCCCGATGAATGAAATACCACCTTGTAAAGAATAAAGGAATATTTTGGCATTCCATGACACGCAGTAATCAATTGCAACTCCGAAAGCAGTTTCTAAATTAGGAATTGTCATTTGCCACCATCAACGAAAAACTCAAAACCATACAGCATTGTAGAAAGATGTGTAGCTGATGATATGGCACAATTTAGAGAGAGCCTTCAGATCGATGTGATTTTGCATATGTGTCACAAGAAAACACCACGCAGCCATAAGCCATAATCACCGACCTACTTATCAAAATAACTCAACAAATATTCCGATATTTTCCCCGCGACACACAAACCCATGTTTCCTCAACAACAAATCATAACACATCCATCATTTCACAACGATGTCTTGACGTTCGACATTGTCACCCGATTCGCGTCTTATTACGAGTAGTCATGAGTGTTTGGGTACCGTGCTGGTTCCAACCGGATTGCAATTGATGGAGCGCCTAAAGCGATTGACATTTGACACGTAATTACGTCCAACGTATGGGCTGGGTGTGGCGGTTATTGGTCGTGTGCATATGTGTTCCTGGTATTTTATGATAGTTTTGAAGAGGAAATATTCTACTACTTCTTTTGGCCTTATTATCCTATCGTTATTTGGGGTCGGCTCTTCTAATCCTCATAAATTCAATCAATTGTACATCACAGACATCGGTGAAGGAAAATATGGTGAGGAAACCTGGACTTATAATTAAAAGTCAGAAATCGCCAACCCGTTTTGAGCAATCGTGGTGATCAATTCTCGTGCATTCTCTGTACAAGAAGAGGCCTTTTCCCTGCAGTGGGACAGTAATAGGCTGGTATTACGTTTTATATTATCATAATGAAGAGAACAGATTAAATTTGAAAAAAGTTGTCTGCCTTGATGGTCCGTGGTCACTAACATTACTGCTAAGTTATGAGATCCTGGTTTAGAACCCGAAAGAGCCATTGGGTTTTTCCAACAGGAATTCTCCATTGACAGCCCGGAGTCTGGATTCATGCCCGGTTGTTGGCAATAGGCCCGCCCCCTATCTCATGAGACTTTATAACGGGTGAAATGTGGGTGTACTGGGCATAGGGTACACCTCTGCGTAAACCTAGGATTACAGGTGTGACGTTATGTCGATAAGAAAATATAGAAAAAGATAGCTATGGAAGGGTTTATACAAACAGTGGGTAGATGTTGAATGAGTATGATGAATCGGGTTTTGAATTATTCATGATTCGATGTGTGTCTACGTGAGATCTATAATGGGATAGGCTGGATCGTGTTTAGGGAAGAAGATTGAAGTGAAGAGGTTACACCTGTGTTTTTTCTTGGTGGCTTCCCAATCAAAAATGGCGCCTATACAAATTTTTACCCGCATCAATATGTTTCAGAAGAAGCAAACCGCGTCGTGGATGTAGAGAATTCGATGATATTGAAAGTAAATTATGATAATAATTCCACAATTCATAAGAAAGACGATAAAATCAAATTACAATATTATAATAACATCAGAATAACAGAATAAATCGATTGGTAACAAGTTATGCTAATGTTCCTTACCGCATAATGTGACCTAATTCTTATACAATAATGGATCAATTTATTGATCAGTAGTCTCCTCTGGTCCATTTTATGAGGCTCATTCATATGAATGAGTTTTTATGACTTGACTCACGTCCGCATTTCGGGGAGTAGTGTCACGTGGTGTGTTGGTAACTGTGTCTGGGCTTTCGCACTGGCGAAACATTCACATACAAATATGTTGAAATCTCTATACCTCTATCTTCTCTTACTTGTCTTTATCTCTTTCTGACAATAATATCGTCATCATCTTCCTACCCTTGTTCCATGTTACTGGGGGTCGGTGCAACACGTATTTTTTTCCTTTCTACTCTCAGCTGACACGCTAGAATTTACCTCCTTTTTGTGTCATATCATTGCTCACACAATCTATAGATCTATTCTTCGACCATCTTTTTTCATACATCTTCTTTTGACGTGACAACGTCTTATAAATTGGTTTGCCGGGTGACACTTCAAGAAACTGCGTTACGCTCCGCTCACGTTATGCGCTCACAATGAGAGCGAGTGAGAGGCACGCGTCCCTTCCACTCGGGCATGGTTAGCCCGCCTAAGAGCGAGAGAGTGTGTTGAATATTCACATTAAAATTATTTTACCACTCAAAGTCGTTGTCACGTAAAACTTTCGCCCGTATACCGACTTTACAGGCAACCAATTTTTTTCTTCTTAGCAATTAATACCGATCCCGCCGTGCAAGTACGTAGGAATCGATTCGATAAATCTGACAGTCATTCTCGACAAAATGAGTTTATAACAAAGATAGTCATTTTGTCGAGAATAACTGTCAGATTTATCGAATCGATTCCTACGTACTTGCGAATCGATTCGATAAATCTGACAGTCATTCTCGACAAAATGAGTTTATAACAAAGATAAAAAGTCATTTTGTCGAGAATAACTGTCAGATTTATCGATCGATTCCTACGTACTTGCGAATCGATTCGATAAATCTGACAGTCATTCTCGACAAAATGAGTTTATAACAAAGATAAAAAGTCATTTTGTCGAGAATAACTGTCAGATTTATCGAATCGATTCCTACGTACTTGCACTGCCGTTTCGAAGCGACACCGTTACAGTGCTTATAAATGTGTGTTGGCGTACGGAGTTCCAACACCGATCAGCTTGAGTTGAGTCGAAGCTTCTTCTTCTTTACGTGTCGATGTATAAAATTTAAAGTGATTCGGCCCAGAAAAACATACACAACTAGGCCACGTCCATCAGTTACCTAACATACAAATACCTGGACACGCAGGACACGATATTAAGTGCCTCTTCGTTTGTGGAACGTAACCTCATTTACACTCGAGTGCAGAGTCATCAATGAATCTCCAACTGAGCAGGTTCTCCTTCGCTTCGGCTAACCTGACGGAGTCGATGCTAATCCCACGCAGTGCATATAACCACGCACACCTTTATACTGCATTCTCCACAACTTGAGCAATACCTAGAGAACACAACGTACCTCTAAAAGGTAATAAATAGCTCATCTGTAAACACCAAAATGCGATGTTACCATGAGATAATGGACGCATCACCGGCGTAAGGCGTAGCGATAATTCACGGTGTTTTCCAATAAACCGTTCCCACATAGTGATCGGTGTGTTAAGACGTGTTTTCACTGGGTAACAAAATGTTGAGCAAGTTGCAGTGACGCGCGACTTCGATGACGACCAGGTGTTGCGAGATTATTTTAAAAGAATATTTCAGGAGCTTTGTGGTTATTTGTAGTCGTTACTTGGGTGTCGTAGGTCGGAGTTTGAACAAATATAGGCACTTAGTGTATTTTATGAAGGAAAACATCGTTTGGTCCGACATATTGTCCTAGCAACCTCTTATAAAAATGTGACATTAACCAACCCCCACTCCACTGGACCCGCGTTGTGGATTATTGCCCTTTCTCTCCTAACGGTAAGGAGATCTGTGTCCCAGCAGTGGTAACGTTATAGTCAGAGTATGCTGTTGTATGGTTTTGATTATGACCCCATATCTACATATGCCACGTTGAGAGAAGTGGATTTGCTGTTGCATACATGCTCAATTCTGCAATGCAGCAGAATATCGATCCTGAATTTCTGATCAAGTATCATGAGCTGCCGATGTTACAATTCGGCCTTTCATGAATACAAGACTGTTGAAGTCTCAGTTTATACACTTGAAAAAACAAAAAGCGCTGTCCATAAATGATTCGAGCTTTTAATTTGGGAACTTAATTATACGGAACTGCAATTCCAATAATGGGGGAAACTACTTTGGCAACATGTTGACTAGTAAATGTTTCAGTGTATACGTGTCTTAACGCGCGTATGCAATCGGTAAGTGAGTAGATAATAGTTATAATTCAGTGGAACGTTGTGCATTGTTTTCTTGAAGATTTGACATATTGTATTGTACTCGATCGATAGCAATTAAGGTACAGTACAGTGTTCGAAGACTTTTTTATGTACCATCAGGGAATGTCTAGAATATCGCAGTAATTTAATACTATATTCATAATTAATATTTATATTATATAAAACTACAAAGCCACTGACTGATTGACATGTCGTTTCTCGGAATGGGTGAGAGATGGGTTAGGTTATGTTTGGGAAAAATGTAGAGTACCATAGAGTGAGTAGAGGAAAATTATAGAGGAGATTGAAATCCAAGATGGCGGCCGAGTCAATTTCCGGTTTCGGTGGGGAAAAGACTTGGACGGGTTTTGACTCGTAGGTCCCATACAAAATCTAGAATGGTTTAAAAAAAAAGTAAAAAAAAAAAAAAAAACAAGATGGCGGCTGCGCTGGGACGTTTTGAAATCTTTGACTTTTTACACTAAACTTTGACGAATTCTTTTGTTTTACCAAACTCAAAAGTTGGCAACACCAAGTACACGAGTCGGTGGCTTATATCCTTGAGATTTCAGAAAAATTATGACTTTATAGAAAAACAAAATGGCGAACAGTATGGCGGCCATCTTGTAAAATGTTGGATTTTTCGACTTTTTTCAAATCCATTTTTCGGGTAGTTGGCAACATCCAACGGGTTCAAGTTGTACTGAGCGGTTGTGTGTTTTGATGAGGAGTGTTGCCTGGTGTGAAAATTTTTCCCATATTTAGGGTATTTTGCCAGATTTTCCCCAAAAACATGAAAAGTAGAAATAACGACATTTTGAATAGAGATTTTAACTACCTGGCACCATTGAGGTCCCCCAAATGACATTTGACCATTTTGGTTCGTTTAAGTTGGCAACCCCAAAAAATATTGAATATTTTAATTTTTGGGACTTTTTGACTTTGGCGAGTTCTTTTGTTCTACCAAACTCAAAAGTTGGCAACACCACGTACACCGATCGGTAGCCTACATCCTTGCGATTTTAGGAAAATTATGACTTTTCAGAAAAACAAGATGGCGGACGCTGTGGCGGCCATTTTGTAAAATTGACGAAAAATCCCAATTTTCGACACGATTAATGGGAGAGCTGGCATCCCCTGACTGGATTGTAATGTATGAGCCGGTTATGTGTTTTGTCAAGGAGTGTTGCCTGGTGCAAAAAATTTCCCCATTTCTAGGGTACTTTACCAGATTTTCCCCGAAAACGTGAAAAGTAGAAATAACGATATTTTGAATGGAGACTTTGACTAGCCGGCAACATTGGGGTGCCCCGAATGACATTTGATCATTTTCATCACTTTGAGCTGGCAACCCCGAGAGCCATTGGGGTTTGAATTTTCGGGTCAGACCCGACTTTGGCGAGTTCTTTTGTTCTACCAAACTCAAAAGTTGGCAACACCACGTACACCGATCGGTAGCCTACATCCTTGAGATTTTAGAAAAATTATGACTTTTCAGAAAAACAAGATGGCGGACGCTGTCGCGGCCATTTTGTAAAAATGACAAAAAATCCTAAGTTTCGACACGATAAATGGGACAGCTGGCATCCCCCCACTGGATTGTGTTGTATGAACCGGTTGTGTGTATTGCCAAGGAGTGTTGCCTGGTGCAAAAAATCTCCCCACTTTTGGGGTAATTTTCCCAGATCTTCCCCAAAAACATGAAAAGTAGAAATGACGACATATTAAATAGAGACTTTGACTATCCGGCAACACTGGGGTCCCCCAAATGACATTTGACCATTTTCATTACTTTGAGCTGGCAACCCCGAGAGCCATTGGGGTTTGAATTTTCGGATCAGACCCGACTTTGGCGAGTTCTTTTGTTCTATCAAACTCAAAAGTTGCCAACACATCGTACACCGGTTGGTAGCCTATATTCTTGAAATTTCAGGAAAATTATGACTTTTTAGAAAACAAGATGGCGGACAGTGTAGCGGCCATCTTGTAAAAATGACAAAAAATCCCAAGTTTCGACACGATAAATGGGACAGCTGGCATCCCCCCACTGGATTGTGTTGTATGAACCGGTTGTGTGTATTGCCAAGGAGTGTTGCCTGGTACAAAAATTCTCCCCACTTTTGGGGTAATTTTCCCAGATCTTCCCCAAAAACATGAAAAGTAGAAATGACGACATTTTAGATAGAGACTTTGACTAGCCGGCAACACTGAGGTCCCCCAAATGACATTTGACCATTTTCATTACTTTGAGCTGGCAACCCCGAGAGCCATTGGTGCTTGAATTTTCGGGTCAGACCCGACTTTGGCGAGTTCTTTTGTTCTACCAAAGTCAACGTACAGCCACCGTGTTTTCACTGACAGGTAGCTTATATCCTGTTTATTTTAGAAAAATTGTGACATTTCAGAAATTCAAGATGGCGGCCGTGCCACTTCCGGTTTCCAAAACCTTGTCCGATTGTGGTCGTTCAAGCGGTTCATCCCACTGAGGGGTATTAGTTTGTAACGGTTTTTTGGATTAGTAAACAAGTAATTTCCACGAGTGGGGTAAAAGTGCCAAACTCCACCTTTTTGCTCCCCTTCTCCCCCCCGCCCTATCTCGTAACTCGGAAACTAAGAGCATCATGTTCTGTTTTTTTACGGATTCGTATAGAGGAGGCTTAGAAAAGTAAAAACCATTTTTCAAAGTTGTCCCTCTTGACCCCCTTCTTTACCCCTGTAGGCGTATTTCGAAAAATAAGGGACCATGTTTTTTTTTTTTCAGACTCATAAAAAAAGGCCCAGAGTTAGTCAAAATAATTTTACAATACTCCCCCCTCTCCCCCCCTTGAACCCTTCCCTTCACCCCTTTTTATACAACTGAAAAAGCTTTTGATTTTTACCTAAAATTATTGAGGGGCGTTGAAATTTGTATACCTTCCCCTCCCCACCCCAACCTCCCCTAAAATTGAAAGGGCTGTAACTTGATAACGGTTAGAGATAGCAATTAGGTGTTTGAACAAATTATATAGTAGGCGTCGAAACTTGTCCGGTCTCCGATGGTGGTACAGCAACGATAGCTTTCCGATGGTAGGTAGGTCTTGAATGGAGCGAACCTGCGAGACCTCCATTGCGAAATCAGGGTTGAGTAGGTGAAGCGTAACTAGAGGTGACTATGTACATTCGGAAAAAATGTTTTCTCGAAAAAAGAAAGGGCTGTAACTTAATAACGCTTAGAGATAGCCATTAGGTGTTTGAAAAAATATTATAGTAAGTGTCAAAATCTGTCCGGTGGTGGTAGGGATAAGGTCAAGATAGCTTATAGGTCTGAGTTTTTAATGAAGGTTTTAGATTGTTTTAGCGGATCTTAGGGGTTCTTAGACTGCTTCATACTGATTTAGGGGTTCCTAAAGACTTGGATGAATTTCGACTCATAGGTCCCATACAAACTTTTTGTACTAAACTTTGACGAATTATTTTGTTCTACCGATTTAAAACGTTAGTAACACCACTTACACCAGTCGTTGGCCTATAACCTTGAAATTTCGTTGAGGAGTGTTGCCTGGTACAAAAATTCTCTTCACTTTTGTGGTAATTTTACCAGATTTTCCTCGAAAACGTGAAAAGTAGAAATGACGACATTTTAAATGGAAATTTTGGGTAACCACCAAGAATCGGGTGCCCAAAATGACTCATGACCATTTTCATCACTCACAGCTGGCAACCCCGAGAGCCATTTGGGCTTGAATTTTCGGGTCAGATCCGACTTTGGCGAGTTCTTTTGTTCTACCAAACCCAAAAGTTGGCAACACCAAGTACACCGGTTGGTAGCCTATATCCTTGAGATTTCAGGAAAATTATGAATTTTCAGAAAAACAAGATGGCGGACAGTGGGGCGACCATCTTGTAAAAAAGACGATAAATCCAAATTTTCGATACGATTATTGGAACAGCTGGCATCCCCCGACTGGATCGTGATCGTACTTGGTCAAGAAGTGTTGTCTGGTGCAAAATATCTCCCCACTTTTGGGGTAATTTTCCCCAAAAACATGAAAAGTAGAAATGACGACATTTTAAATGAAAATTTGACATAACCACCAAGAATGGGGTGCCCGAAATGACTTTTGACCATTTTCATCACTCTCAGCTGGCAACCCCGAGAGCCATTGGGGCTTGAATTTTCGGGTCATACCGGACTTTGGTGAATTATTTTGTTCTACTAAAGTCAACGTACAGCCACCGTGTTTTACTGACAGGTAGCTTGTATCTTGGTTACCTTAGAAAAATTGTGACATTCAAGATGGCGGCAGTGCCATTTCCGGTTTCCGAAACCTTGCTCGATTACCACTCACTGACATAATTGTTCTCCCATATGGTGGAGGGGGAGGAGCATATATTTTGACAGATTCGTAAACAAGTAACTCTTACAAGTTGGGGAAATGTGCCAAACCTCCCCTTTTTGCCCCCCTTCCCACCCTCAATATCGTATATCGGAAAGTAAGAGACCAGTATTTTGTTTTTTTTAAGGATTCGTATAGAAGACGGTTGGAAAAGTTAAAAAAAGTTTTCAAAAATGGCCCTCTTCTCCCCCTTCTCCCCCCTTTAGGCAGATCTCGGAAGTAAAGAGACCTGGACCATTTTTTTTTCCAGATTTATATAAAAGGGCAATGCGTGAGTCAATATAATTTTTCCAAACATCCCATTCTCCCTACCCTTCACCTCTTCCCCCATCGTATCTTGGAAACAAGGACACGTAGCAGCTTTTTTATTTTTACTGTATTTTATTATTGAGGGGAGTTGAAATTTGTATAACCACCCCCTCCTCCCCAACCTCCCCTAAAATTGAAAGTGCTGTAACTTCATAACGGTTAGGGATAGCCATTAGGTGTTTGAACAAATATTATAGTAGGCGTCAAAACCTGTACGGTGGTAGGTAGATCCACGACAGGGGCGAAGACAAGCAAACTTTAGGGTAATGTTTTTTTTGTAATGGGAAAAGGTCAGAGTTTTTAAATTGTTCAGACTTTTAAGATTTTGGTGAATTCTTTGGTTCTACCAAAGTCAACGGACAGCCACCGTGTTTTTACAGACAGGTATCCTGGTTACTTTAGAAAAATTGTGACATTTTAGAAATTCAAGATGGCGGCCGTGCCATTTCCGGTTTTCGAAACCTTGTTCGAATACCACTCACTGACATCATTGACATCATATTTTGACAGATTCATAATCAAGTAACTCTCACGAGTAGGGAAAATGTGCAAAACCACTTTTTGCCCCCCTTCCCGCCCCTCCCTATCGTATCTCGGAATTTAAGAGACCCGTGACTGATTTGTATAGAGGAGGCTCGGG
Organism: Xestia xanthographa; assembly: GCA_905147715.2. NCBI lineage: Eukaryota > Metazoa > Arthropoda > Insecta > Lepidoptera > Noctuidae > Xestia > Xestia xanthographa. The sequence continues at coordinate 2,355,198 of LR990644.1, read as the reverse complement.
GAAGTATAAAACATTTTTCAATGTTACCCCTCTTGCCCCCCTTCTACCCCCCTTTAGGCGGATCTCGGAATTTCAGAGAATTGGAACTTTTTTTTTCAGATACATATAAAGGAGCAATGCGTTAGAAATAATCATTTTTCACAACACACCCCTCTCCCCCCCTTCATCCCTCCCACCCATCGTGTCTCAGAAACTAAGACATGTAGCGGTTTTGTTTTTATTCTTACCTAAAACTATTGAAGGGCGTTGAAATTTTTACACTCTCCCCTCCCGTCCCCAACCTCCCCTAAAATTTAAAGGGCTGTAACTTCATAACGGTTAGAGATAGCCATTAGGTGCTTGACCAAATATTATAGTAGGCGTCGAAACCTGTCCGGTGGTGGTACCGGTAAAGCGAAGGGAGGAGTGAGCGAGTGTAGCGAGCCGGCGACTCCCGTAGCGTAGGGATAAGGTCACGATAGCTTTCTGGTGGTAGGTAGGTCCTGAGTGGAGCGATGGGGGGAGGTGGTGAGCGAAGCGAGCCGGTGACCTCCGTAGTCGGTATGCTACGGAGGTCGCCGGCTCGCTTCACTCGCCACCTGTTTTTTTCACGCGACCTTTGGTTAAGTAGGAGCAGCGTAACTCAGAGATGACTATGTACTATCGGGGTCTTTTCCGCCTGACCATTTTAAAATGTTTTCACTTAAATCATGCGGAGGCGCCGAGCCACGCCCCCTTAAAGTTTGGGCCTATTAGGAAAGCGTCAACTTTGGCGCGCAAAATAACAATAACTCTCGTTTGGCGTGCGTCGTCAATGCGCTCGGCCGATTCGGTATCTTTTCATTCATTTTATCTACACAAAGTCAACGGGGCGGGGCTAAAGAGCGTTTTTATGTTGCGAGTGCAAGCAAAAATGAGCTTAGTGGTGGTCAGGCGGGAGTGTCCTCGATATATATATACGGAAAAAATATTTTGAATTCTAATTTTAAATTTTGCGCCACGCCAAAACGCTCCGCAACTAACTATATAAGTACTACGCACGCATACGCATTCGTATTGATTCTGACCTAAAACTATTCATGGGCATTGACATTTTTAATACCCTACCCTCCCCTCCCCAACCTCCCCTAAAATTGAAAGGGCTGTTACTTTATTATGGCTAGACATAGACATTAGGTGTTGGAACAAATATAATAGCAGGCGTCGAAACCTGTCTGGTGGTGGCGGAGATAAGTTTACGATAGCTTTCCGGTGGTAGGCACAATAAGCAAACTTTAGGGTAATGTTTTTTTTAAATGGTAAAAAAGTCTAAGTTTTTAAATAAGGTTTTAGATTGTTTAAGGGGATCTTAAGAGTTCTTAGACTGCTTCATAATAATTCAGGGGTTCCTTAGGGCTTTAGGTTTAGGGTTTTTGTACAGCTGTAAAGGTAAAGGTTTTCAAAATGTTTAAAAAGTTCAATTTTTTTTTTTTAACTTTAAAAAAAAACGGAGTTTCCAATTCATTTAAGGATTACTATGGATTCTTAAAATTTTATAAGGGTAAGGAATACTTCTCAATTATTATTCTTCAATTAATCTTAATTCTCAATAACCGAATAGAATGATATATGTTACGGCCAACGTGATTAACTGGGCATTATTAATAAGGACCGGCCATTATTAATAATGCCCAAGAGCGATGGGCAAAGTGATTAATTTATCACTAATACACTATCTAATAATCTTTAACACTATTTTTTTAATAATGCCCGACGGCCTGTGGTCTATCTAATAAGTCAGTGTTTGAGATAGCATCACTGTTTTCTTTAATACTTGCCCTGCATAGGTCGGCCACCATGATTGGTCCGAATTAGTATTACAACTTTATGTCGCAGAAGTCCGAATTTGGGACATGAGGAGCGTAGGCCGAAGGCCGGCGGAGCTCCGACGACATGGCTGACGGGAGATAGGGCGGCAGCTTTTTTTTTTAGACCGCCCGATCCGACCATCTGTTTAGTGTAATTTCTATTTTTACATGATGACAGTGTTTGATAAGTAATATTTTTATCAAAATAAAAGTAGGTAACTACTGATGTTATTACATTTTTTATTGTTTATTAAAACTATTGAGGGGCGTTGAAATTTGTATACCTTCCCCTCCCCACCCCAACCTCCCCTAAAATTGAAAGAGCTGTAACTTCGTTACGGTTAGAGATAACCATTAGGTGTTTGAACAAATATTATAGTAGTCTTCGGTGACCCCCGTAGCATAGGGATAACGATACGGGGGTCACGATAGCTTTCCGGTTGGAGTTAGGTCCTGAGTGAAGCGAACCTGCGAGACCGAGTGGAGTAAAGCAAAACGTAGCGTCCGTAGTCCGTAGCGTAACGAAGGTTGTGGTTGAAGTGTTACTCGGGGCGACGACAAGCAAACTTTAGGGTAATGTTTTAATTAATGGGAAAAGGTCTGAGTTTTTAAATAAGGTTTTAAATTGTATTAGATTGTATTTTTTTTTACTTTTATTTCTTTATTTTATTGAATTAGTTTTTATCAAAGCGAAGGGCGAACCCCGTAGCGTAGGGATAAGGTCACGATAGCTTTCCAGTGGTAGGTAGGTCCGTAGCGTAACGATGGTTGAGTGGGTGAAGCGTGACTCAAGGGGGCGACGACAAAAAGAGAGTCACCAATAGGAAGGGATCCGCAAGGGCCGATGCCTGCCGGGGTTGCGGGACTGTTCGAAAGAGATACCGTGGCCCCGAAACACACAGGGCGATGAAGGAGCATGGGTGGGTTTTTTGTCAGTAAAAATCTGACACTCCCTCCTGCTCCGCCCAGAGCGGGAGGAGTCATTTGATGATATCCCATCAAAAAAAAAAAGGGGCGACGACACGCAAACTTTTGGGTAATGGTTTTTTAATGGGAAAAAGTCTTGACTTTTTAAATAAGGTTTTAGACTGTATTAATGTTTTTTTAAATCTTTAAAATAAATTCTCATTTTTTTTACTTTAATTTCTTTTTTTTATTGAATTAGTTTTTAGAATGAGGGGTTCTTAAAGGTTTTCATATTGATTTAGAGGTTCCTTAGGGTTTTGGTACTGCTGTAAGGGTGCTCATAAAGGTTTAAAAAATATTCAAAAGTATTTTACAAAATTTTCTAAGGACTCTAATGGATTTTCCAATTCATTGAGGATTCTTAAGGATTCTCAAAATTTTATAAGGGTAAGGAATACTTCTCAATAACACGAAACCGAACCGAATAGAATGATGTATATTTATGTTACGGGCAACGTGATTAACTGGGCATTATTAATAAGAACTGGCCATTATTAATAATGCCCGACGGCCCGCGGTCTATGTAATAAGTCAGTGTTTGAGATAGCATCATCGGTCTAAATTTTAAAGTTTAAAAGTTGTTTGCTTTAATACTTGTCCTTCATAGGTCGACCACCATGATTGGTCCGAATTAGTATTACAACTTTATGTCCCAGAAGTCCGAATTTGGGACATGAGGAGCGTAGGCCGAAGGCCCGGCGGAGCTCCGACGACATGGCTGACGGGAGATAGGGCGGCAGCTTTTTTTTTAGACCGCCCGATCCAACCATCTGTTTAGTGTAATTTCTATTTTTACATGATGACATAGTGTTTGTTAAGTAATATTTTTATCAAAATAAAAGGAGGTAACTACTGATGTTATTACATTTTTAACTGTTTAATTTTAACTACTATGTTCAATAGTTTATTTTTTGTTAACTTTTCATGAACATTTTGTAAGTTTAAAACCACTACAGTTCACCTATTTTATTACTTTGCCCATGAAAGGGTGGGCATTATTGCGTAACCAAGGTTGAGTGGGTGAAGCGTAACTCAGAGGTGACTATGTAAGATTCGGAAAAAATATTTTCTCAAAAAAAGAAAGGGCTGTAACTTCATAACGGTTACAGATAGCCATTAGGTGTTTGAACAAATATTATACATAGTAAGTTTCAAAACCTGTCCAGTGGTGGTAGGGATAAGATAGCATATAGGTCTGAGTTTTTAATGTAGGTTTTAGATTGTTTTAGCGGATCTTATGGGTTCTTAGACTGCTTCATACTGATTTTGGGGTACCTTAGGGCTTCAGGTTTAGGTTTTTGTACAGCTGTAAAGGTAAAGGTTTTCAAAATGTTTAAAAAGTTCAATATTTTTTTTCGACCACCATGATTGGTCCGAATTAGTATTACAACTTTATGTCCCAGAAGTCCAAATTTGGGACATGAGGAGCGTAGGCCGAAGGCCGGCGGAGCTCCGACGACATGGCTGACGGGAGATAGGGCGGCAGCTTTTTTTTTAGACCGCCCGATCCGACCATCTGTTTAGTGTAATTTCTATTTTTACATGATGACATAGTGTTTGATAAGTAATATTTTTATAACCCCGAAAACTCGAAAAGTACAAATAAATAAATTTTAAATGGAAATTTTGCATTACCACCAAGAATGGGGTGCTCCAAATGATATTTGACCATTTTCATCACTTTCAGCTGGCAACCCCGAGAGCCATGGGGGCTTGAATTTTCGGGTCAGACCCGACTTTGGCGAATTCTTTTGATCTACCAAAGTCAACGGACAGCCACCGTTTCTTTAAGTATTGACAGGTAACTTGTATCCTGTTTATTTTAGGAAAATTACGACATTTCAGAAATTCAAGATGGCGGCCGTGCCATTTCCGGTTTATTACCACTCACTCACTGACGTAATTGTTCTCCCAGATGGTGGAGGGGGAGGGGGTTATATTTTGGCAGATTCGTAAACAAGTAACTCTCACGAGTAGGGAAAAAGTGTCAAACCTCCCCTTTTTGTCCCTGTTCCCACCGCTCCCTATAGTATCTCGGAAACAAAGAGACTTGGAACATTTTCTTTTTCAGATTCATATAAGGGGCCCAGAGTTGGTCAAAATCATTTTTCATACCTCCCCCCTCTTCCCCACTTCACGCCTCCCCCGCATCGTATCTCGGAAACCAGGACACGTAGCGGTTTTTTTTATTCTTACCTAAAACTAATGGGGGGCGATGAAATATATGTATACCCTCCCCTCCCCAACCTCCCCTAAAATTTGAAGGGCTGTAACTTCATAACGGTTAGAGATAGCCATTAGGTGCTTGAACAAATATTATAGTAGGTGTCGAAACCTCTCCAGTGGTGGTAGTGGTACCGGTAAAGCGAAGGGAGGAGCGAGCGAGTGTAGCGAGCCGGTGACCCCCGAAGCGTAGGGATAAGGTCACGATAGCTTTCCGGTGGTAGGTAGGTCCTGAGTGGAGCGATGGGGGGAGGTGGCGAGCGAAGCGAGGCGGTGACCTCCGTAGTCGTTATGCTACGGAGGTCGCCGGCTCGCTTCACTCGCCACCTGTGTTTTTCACGCGGCCTTTGGTTAAGTAGGAGAAGCGTAACTCAGGGATGACTATGTACATACGGAAAAAATATTTTGAATTCTAATTTTAAATTTCGCGCCACGCCAAAACGCTCCGCAACTAACTATATAAGTACTACGCACGCATACGCATTCGTATTGATTCTGACCTAAACCTATTGATGGGCATTAAAATTTTTAATACCCTACCCTTCCCTCTCCAACCTCCCCTAAAATTGAAAGGGCTGTAACTTTATTATGGTTAGACATAGACATTAGGTGTTGGAACAAATATAATAGCAGGCGTCGAAACCTGTCTGGTGGTGGCAGAGATAAGTTAACGATAGCTTTCCGGTGGTAGGTACAACACGCAAACTTTAGGGTAATGTTTTTTTTAATGGGAAAATGTCTAAGTTTTTAAATAAGGTTTTAGATTGTTTAAGGGGATCTTAAGAGTTCTTAGACTGCTTCATAATAATTTAGGGGTACCTTAGGGCTTCAGGTTTAGGTTTTTGTACAGCTGTAAAGGTAAAGGTTTTCAAAATGTTTAAAAAGTTCAATATTTTTTTTTAAAAGCTTCAAACGGAGTTAGCTAATGGATTTTCCAATTCATTTAAGGATTACTATCGATTCTCAAAATTTTATAAGGGTAAGGAATTCTTCTCAATAACACGAAACCGAACCGAACCGAATAGAATGATATGTATGTTACGGGCAACGTGATTAACTGGGTATTATTATTATGGACCGGCCATTATTAATAATGCCCGACGGCCCGAGGTCTATGTTATAAGTCAGGGTTTGAGATAGCATCATTGTTTTCTTTAATACTTGCCCTGCATAGGTCGGCCACCATGATTGATCCGAATTAGTATTACAACTTTATGTCCTAGAAGTCCGAATTTGGGACATGAGGAGCGTAGGCCGAAGGCCGGCGGAGCTCCGACGACATGGCTGACGGGAGATAGGGCGGCAGCTTTTTTTTTTAGACCGCCCGATCCGACCGTCTGTTTAGTGTAATTTCTATTTTTACATGATGACAGTGTTTGATAAGTAATATTTTTATCAAAATAAAAGTAGGTAAATACTGATGTTATTACATTTTTGACTATTTATTTTTTAACTACTATGTTCAATAGTTTATTTTTTGTTAACTTTTCATGACAATTTTGTAAGTTTAATAAACAAAAAGACTACAATTCACCTATTTTATTACTTTGCCCAAGATAGGGTGGGCATTATTCATAATGGCCGGGAAAAGTGATTAATCATGCTGTTTTAATCACATTGCCTGCATTATGAATACAGACCGGCCATTATTAATAGTGCCCGGACTTACCAAATTGAACGTGACATATATACAGCTTAATCAAGTGGAAACCTTTCAGGTCCGTTTGGGCTTTATTTTACATTTCACTAGACTTTGAAAAGTGAAAGACCCTTTTAGGGTTATGTTTGACATTTTTACAACATTAAGGGGTTTATAAGTGAAACATCTACAAGGACAAGCACGCGAGGTGCTTGCACCTCGCGCAACACGCAAATTATACTATATAAAGCTCGATTACCACTCACTCACTGACTCACTGACATAATTGTTCTCCCAGATGGTGGATGGGGAGGTGGGTATATTTTGACAGATTCGTAAACAAGTAACTCCCGCGAGTATGGGAAAAGTGCCATACCTCCCCTTTTCGCCCCCCTTCCTCCCCCTCCCTATTGTATCTCGGAAACAAAGAGACTTGGAACATTTTTTTTTTCAGATTCGTATAGAGGAGGCTCGGAGAAGTAAAAACCAGTTTTCAAAATTGACCCCTTTTTCCCCCTTCTCCCCCACTTTAGGCGGTACTCGGAAGTTGAGAGACTTGGACCATTTTTTTTTTCAGATTTGTAAGAAGGGGCCTTGAGTTAGTCAAAATGTTTTTTCAAAACTCCCCACTCTCCCCCCCTTCACCCCTCCCCCCATCGTATCTCGGAAACTAGGACACGTAGCGGCTTTTTTATTTTTACCATAAATTATTATTAAGCAGCGTTTAAATTTGTATACGGAGGTTATCCTCCTCTCCCCAACCTCCCCTAAAAATAAAAGAGCTATAACTTCGTAACGGTCAGAGATAGCCACTAGGTGTTTGAACAAATATTATAGTAGGCGTCGAAACCTGTCAGGTGGTGGTAGGTTCTGAGTGAAGCGAACCTGCGAGACCGAGTGGAGCGAAGGGGGGAGGTGGCGAGCGAAGCGAGCCGGCGACCTCCGTAGCGTAACGGAGGTTTAGTGGGTGAAGCGTAACTCATGGGCGACGACAAGCAAACTTTAGGGTAGTGTTTTTACAATGTTTTAGGGGTTCTTAAGGGTTTTCATACTGATATAGGGGTAGTTGTAACGGATTTTCCAATTATTTTAAGGATTCCTATGGATTCTCAAAATTTTATGATGGTAAGGAATACTTCTCAAGAACACGACAACACGCGAGCTGCGCGCAGCTCGCGCACCCACGCAAATACTAGTTATACTATATAAAGCTCGATTACCACTCACTGACTCACTGACTCATTGACATAATTGTTCTCCCAGATGGTGGATGGGGAGGTGGGTATATTTTGACAGATTCATAAACAAGTAACTCCCGCGAGTATGGGAAAAGTGCCAAACCTCCCCTTTTCGCCCCCCTTCCTCCCCCTCCCTATCGTATCTCGGAAACAAAGAGACCCGTATTTTTGGTTTTTTACGGATTCGTATAGAGGAGGCTCGGAGAAGTAAAAACCAGTTTTCAAAATTGACCCCTTTTTCCCCCTTCTCCCCCCTTTAGGCGGATCTCGGAAGTTGAGAGACTTGGAACTTTTTTTTTTTTCAGATTCATATAAAGGGGCAACGCGATAGTCAAATTCATTTTTCGAAAAACGCCCCACTCTCCCCCACTTCACCCCCCCCCCTTTTCACCCCTTTTTTTTTCTACTGAAAAATGTTTTAATTCTTACCTAAAACTATTGAGGGGCGTTGAAATTAAAAATTTGTATACCATTTCCTCCCCTCCCCAACCTCCCCTAAAACTGAAAGGGCTGTAACTTCGTAACGGTTAGAGATAGCCATTGGGTGTTTTAACAAATTTGTAGTAGGCGTCGAAACCTGTCTGGTAGTAGGTAGGTTCTGAGTGGAGCGAACCTGCGAGACCGAGTGGAGCGAAGGGGGGAGGTGGCGAGCGAAGCGAGCCGGCGACCTCCGCAGCGTAACGAAGGTTGAGTGGGTGAAGCGTAACTCAGGCCGACGACAAGCAAACTTTAGGGACGGCTTTTTTTTATGGGTCTCAGTTTTTAAGTAAGGTTTTTTACTTTTATTTTATTAGGTTTTTTTTTATATTAATTTTATAATGTTTTAGGGGTTCTTAAGGGTTTTCATACTGATCTAGGGGTAGTTGTAACGGTTTTTCCAATTCGTTTAAGGATTCTTATGGATTCTCAAAATTTATAAGGGTATGGAATACGTCTCAAGAACACGACGACACGCGAGCTGCGCGCAGCTCGCGCACCCAAGCAAATACTAGTTATACTATATAAAGCTCGATTACCACTCACTGACTGACTGACTGACTCACTGACATAATTGTTCTCCCAGATGGTGGATGGGGAGGTGGGTATATTTTGACAGATTCGTAAACAAATAACTCCCGCGAGTATGGGAAAAGTGCCAAACCTCCCCTTTTCGCCCCCCTTCCTCCCCCTCCCTATCGTATCTCGGAAACAAAGAGACCCGTAGTATATATTTTTTACGGATTCGTATAGAGGAGGCTCGGGAAAGTAAAAACCAGTTTTCAAAATTGACCCTTTTTTCCCCCTTCTCCCCCCTTTAGGCGGATCTCGGAAGTTGAGAGACTTGGGACATTTTTTTTTCAGATTCGTATAGAGGAGGCTTGGGAAAGTAAAAACCAGTTTCCAAAGTTGCCCCTCTTGCCCCCCTTTTCACCCCCTTAAGGCGGATCTCGGAAGTTAAGAGACGTGGAACTTTTTTTTTTACAGATTCGTATAGAGGAAGCTTGGCAAAGTAAAAACCAGTTTTCAAAGTTGCCCCCCTTGCCACCCTTTTCACCCCCTTAAGGCGGATCTCGGAAGTTAAGAGACTTGGAACATTTTTTTTTAGATTCGTATAGAAGAGGCTCGATATAGTAAGAAGCAGTTTTCAAAATTGACCCCGTTTTCCCCCTTCTCCCCCCTTGAGGTGGATCTCGGAAGTTGAGAGACTTGGAACAACTTTTTTTTCAGATTCGTAAGAAGGGGCCTAGAGTTAGTCAAAATCATTTTTCAAAACTCCCCACTCTCCCCCCCTTCACCCCTCTTCCTATCGTATCTCGGAATCTAGGACACGTAGCGGCTTTTTAATTTTTACCATAAATTATTATTGAGGAGCGTTTAAATTTGTATACGGAGGGTATCCTTCACTCCCCAACCTCCCCTAAAAATAAAAGGGCTATAACTTCGTAACGGTCAGAGATAGCCATTATGTGTTTGAACAAATATTATAGTAGGCGTCGAAACCTGTCTGGTAGTACGTAGGTTCTGAGTGGAGCGAACCTGCGAGACCGAGTGGAGAGAAGGGGGGAGGTGGCGAGCGAAGCGAGCCGGCGACCTCCGTAGCGTAACGAAGGTCGAGTGGGTGAAGCGTAACTCAGGGGCGACGACAAGCAACTTTACGGTTATGTTTTTTTTTAATGGGTCTCAGTTTTTAAGTAAGGTTTTTTACTTTTATATTATTAGGTTTTAAAAAAAATAATAATTGTGTAATGTTTTAGGGGTTCTTAAGGGTTTTCATACTGATTTAGGGGTAGTTGTAACGGATTTTCCAATTATTTTAAGGATTCCTATGGATTCTCAAAATTTTATGATGGTAAGGAATACTTCTCAAGAACACGACAACACGCGAGCTGCGCGCAGCTCGCGCACCCACGCAAATACTAGTTATATTATACTATATAAAGCTCGATTACCACTCACTGACTGACTGACTGACTCACTGACATAATTGTTCTCCCAGATGGTGGATGGGGAGGTGGGTATATTTTGACAGATTCGTAAACAAGTAACTCCCGCGAGTATGGGAAAAGTGCCAAACCTCCCCTTTTCGCCCCCCTTCCTCCCCCTCCCTATCGTATCTCGGAAACAAAGAGACCCGTATTTTTCGTTTTTTACCGACTCGTATAGAGGAGGCTCGGAGAAGTAAAAACCAGTTTTCAAAATTGACTCCTTTTTCCCCCTTCTCCCCCCTTTAGGCGGATCTCGGAAGTTGAGAGACTTGGAACATTTTTTTTTTCAGATTCATATAAAGGGGCAACGCGATAGTCAAATTCATTTTTCGAAAAACGCCCCACGCTCCCCCACTTCACCCCCCCCCCCCCCCTTTTCACCCCTTTTTTTCTATTGAAAAATGTTTTAATTCTTACCTAAACCTATTGAGGGGCGTTGAAATTAAAAAATTGTATACCATTTCCTCCCCTCCCCAACCTCCCCTAAAACTGAAAGGGCTGTAACTTCGTAACGGTTAGAGATAGCCATTGGGTGTTTTAACAAATATTATAGTAGGCGTCGAAACCTGTCTGGTGGTAGGTAGGTTCTGAGTGGAGCGAACCTGCGAGACCGAGTGGAGCGAAGGGGGGAGGTGGCGAGCGAAGCGAGCCGGCGACCTCCGCAGCGTAACGAAGGTTGAGTGGGTGAAGCGTAACTCAGGCCGACGACAAGCAAACTTTAGGGACTGCTTTTTTATGGGTCTCGGTTTTTAAGTAAGGTTTTATACTTTTATTTTATTAGGTTTTTTTTATATTAATTTTACAATGTTTTAGGGGTTCTTAAGGGTTTTCATACTGATCTAGGGGTAGTTGTAACGGTTTTTCCAATTCCTTTAAGGATTCTTATGGATTCTCAAAATTTATAAGGGTATGGAATACGTCTCAAGAACACGACGACACGCGAGCTGCGCGCAGCTCGCGCACCCAAGCAAATACTAGTTATACTATATAAAGCTCGATTACCACTCACTGACTGACTGACTGACTCACTGACATAATTGTTCTCCCAGATGGTGGATGGGGAGGTGGGTATATTTTGACAGATTCGTAAACAACTAACTCCCGCGAGTATGGGAAAAGTGCCAAACCTCCCTTTTTCACCCCCCTTCTCACCCCCCCTTATCGTATCTCGGAAACAAAGGAATTTGGAACGTTTTTTTTTTCAGATTCGTATAGAGGAGGCTCGGGAAAGTAAAAACCAGTTTTCAAAATTGACCCTTTTTCCCCTCTTCTCCCCCCTTTAGGTGGACCTCGGAAATTGAGAGACTTGGAACATTTTTTTTTTCAGATTCGTATAGAGGAGGCTCGGGAAAGTAAAAACCAGTTTTCAAAGTTGCCCCTCTTGCCCCCCTTTTCACCCCCTTAAGGCGGATCTCGGAAGTTAAGAGACTTTGAACATTTTTTTTTACAGATTCGTATAGAGGAAGCTTGGCAAAGTAAAAACCAGTTTTCAAAGTTGCCCCCCTTGCCCCCCTTTTCACCCCTTTAAGGCGGATCTCGGAAGTTAAGAGACTTGGAACATTTTTTTTTTAGATTCGTATAGAAGAGGCTCGAAAAAGTAAGAAGTAGTTTTCAAAATTGACCCTTTTTCCCCCTTCTCCCCCCTTGAGGTGGATCTCGGAAGTTGAGAGACTTGGAACAACTTTTTTTTCAGATTCGTAAGAAGAGGCCTAGAGTTAGTCAAAATCATTTTTCAAAACTCCCCACTCTCCCCCCCTTCACCCCTCTCCCCATCGTATCTCGGAATCTAGGACACGTAGCGGCTTTTTAATTGAGGAGCGTTTAAATTTGTATACGGAGGGTATCCTTCACTCCCCAACCTCCCCTAAAAATAAAAGGGCTATAACTTCGTAACGGTCAGAGATAGCCATTATGTGTTTGAACAAATATTATAGTAGGCGTCGAAACTTGTCTGGTGGTGGTAAGTCCCGAGTGGAGCGAACCTGCGAGACCGAGTGGAGAGAAGGGGGGAGGTGGCGAGCGAAGCGAGCCGGCGACCTCCGTAGCGTAACGAAGGTCGAGTGGGTGAAGCGTAACTCAGGGGCGACGACAAGCAACTTTAGGGTTATGTTTTTTTTAATGGGTCTCAGATTTTAAGTAAGGTTTTTTACTTTTATTTTATAAAGTTTTTTTTATATTAATTTTATAATGTTTTAGGGGTTCTTAAGGGTTTTCATACTGATTTAGGGGTAGTTGTAACGGTTTTCCCAATTATTTTAAGGATTCTTATGGATTCTCAAAATTTTATGATGGTGAGGAATACTTCTCAAGAACACGACAACACGCGAGCTGCGCGCAGCTCGCGCACCCACGCAAATACTAGTTATACTATATAAAGCTCGATACCACTCACTGACTGACTGACTGACTCACTGACATAATTGTTCTCCCAGATGGTGGATGGGGAGGTGGGTATATTTTGACAGATTCGTAAACAAGTAACTCTCGCGAGTATGGGAAAAGTGCCAAACCTCCCCTTTTCGCCCCCCTTCCTCCCCCTCCCTATCGTATCTCGGAAACAAAGAGACTTGAAACATTTTTTTTTTCAGATTCGTATAGAGGAGGCTCGGAAAAGTAAAAACCAGTTTTCAAAATTGACCCTTTTTTCCCCCTTCTCCCCCCTTTAGGCGGATCTCGGAAGTTGAAAGACTGATTCGTAAGAAGGGGCCTAGAGTTAGTCGAAATTATTTTTCAAAACTCCCCACTCTCCCCCCCCCCTCTTCACCCCTTTTTTTACTACTGAAAAATCTTTTGATTCTTACCTAAAACTATTGAGGGCGTTGAAATTAAAAATTTGTATACCATTTCCTCCCCTCCCCAACCTCCCCTAAAATTGAAAGGGCTGTAACTTCGTAACGGTTAGAGATAGCCATTGGGTGTTTTAACAAATATTATAGTAGGCGTCGAAACCTGTCTGGTGGTAGGTAGGTTGTGAACTCAGGGCGACGACAAGCAAACTTCAGGGTTGTGTTTTTTTAATGGGTCTGTTTTTTTAAATAAGGTTGTTTACTTTAATTTTATTTGGTTTTTATAGGTATTTTTTTTATTGCTTTTTAGAATGTTTTAGGGGTTCTTAAGGGTTTTCATACTGATTTAGGGGTAGTTGTAACGGTTTTCCCAATTATTTTAAGGATTTCTATGGATTCTCAAAATTTCATGAGGGTAAGGAATACTTCTTAAGTACACGACAACACGCGAGCTGCGCGCAGCTCGCGCACCCACGCAAATACTAGTTATACTATATAAAGCTCGATTACCACTGACTGACTGACTGACTCACTCACTGACATAATTGTTCTCCCAGATGGTGGATGGGGAGGTGGGTATATTTTGACAGATTCGTAAACAAGTGACTCTCGCGAGTATGGGAAAAGTGCCAAACCTCCCCTTTTCGCCCCCCTTCTCACCCCCCCCCTATCGTATCTCGGAAATCAAGGGATTTGGAACGTTTTTTTTTTCAGATTCATATAGAGGAGGCTCGGGAAAGTAAAAACCAGTTTTCAAAATTGCCCCCCTTGCCCCCCTTTTCACCCCCTTTAGGCGGATCTCGGAAATTGAAAGACGTGGAACATTTTTTTTTCAGATTCATATAAAGGGGCAACGCGTTAGTCAAGATCAGTTTTCAAAACTCCCCACTCTCCCCCCTTCTACCCTCCCCCCATCGTATCTCGGAAACTAGGACACGTAGCGGCTTTTTGATTTTTACTATAAATTATTATTAAGGAGTGTTTAAATTTGTATACGGAGGGTATCCTCCCCTCCCCAACCTCCCCTAAAAATAAAAGGGCTATAACTTCGTAACGGTCAGAGATAGCCATTATGTGTTTGAACAAATATTATAGTAGGCGTCGAAACCTGTCTGGTGGTAGGTAGGTTCTGAGTGGAGCGAACCTGCGAGACCAAGTGGAGAGAAGGGGGGAGGTGGCGAGCGAAGCGAGCCGGCGACCTCCGCAGCGTAACGAAGGTTGAGTGGGTGAAGCGTAACTCAGGGCGACGACAAGCAAACTTTAGGGTAGTGTTTTTTTTAATGGGTCTGAGTTTTTAAATAAGGTTTTTTTTATAGGTAATATTTTTTAAATTGGTTTTTAGAATGATTTAGGGGTTTCTAAGGGTTTTCATACTGATTTAGGGGTAGTTGTAACGGATTTTTCAATTATTTTAAGGAATGCTATGGATTCTCAAAATTTTATGATGGTAAGGAATACTTCTGAAGAACACGACAGCACGCGAGCTGCGCGCAGCTCGCGCACCCACGCAAATACTAGTTATATTATATAAAGCTGAATTATACTATATAAAGCTCGATTACCACTCACTGACTGACTCACTCACTGACAGAATTGTTCTCCCAGATGGTGGATGGGGAGGTGGGTATATTTTGACAGATTCGTAAACAAGTAACTCCCGCGAGTATGGGAAAAGTGCTAAACCTCCCCTTCCTCCCCCTCCCTATCGTATCTCGGAAACAAAGAGACCCGTATTTTTCGTTTTTTACGGATTCGTATAGAGGAGGCTCGGAGAAGTAAAAATCACTTTTCAAAATTGACCCTTTTTTTCCCCTTCTCCCCCCTTTAGGCGGATCTCGGAAATTAAGAGACTTGGAACATTTTTTTTTCAGATTTTTATAAAGGGGCAACGTGTTAGTCAAAATCATTTTTCAAAACTCCCCACTCTCCCCCCCTTCACCCCCCCCCCCCCCCATCGTATCTCGGAAACTAGGACACGTAGCGGCTTTTTGATTTTCACCATAAATTATTATTGAGGAGCGTTTAAATTTGTATACGGAGGGTATCCTCCGCTCCCCAACCTCCCCTAAAAATAAAAGGGCTATAACTTCGTAACGGTCAGAGATAGACATTATGTGTTTGAACAAATATTATAGTAGGCGTCGAAACCTGTCTGGTGGTAGGTAGGTTCTGAGTGGAGCGAACCTGCGAGACCGAGTGGAGCGAAGCGGGGAGGTGGCGAGCGAAGCGAGCCGGCGACCTCCGCAGCGCAACGAAGGTTGAGTGGGTGAAGCGTAACTCAGGCCGACGACAAGTAAACTTTAGGGTTGTGTTTTTTAATGGGTCTGTTTTTTTAAATAAGGTTTTTTACTTTAATTTTATTTGGTTTTTATAGGTAATTTTTTTTTTTATTGGTTTTTAGAATGATTTAGGGGTTCTTATGGGTTTTCATACTGATTTAGGGGTAGTTGTAATGGTTTTCCCAATTATTTTAAGGATTCTTATGGATTCTCAAAATTTTATGATGGTGAGGAATACTTCTCAAGACCACGACAACACGCGAGCTGCGCGCAGCTCGCGCACCCACGCAAATACTAGTTTATATTATAATTTCGTAATTTAATTTTGTTTCCACTACAAACAACATCAAAAATTTGAATTTTTAACTATGTCATCTCACACTGACATCTCTGACAGTCTCATTTTAGGAACACCAAAATTTCTTTTACCACCGACACATATCCACATTGAGCTTGCTGCTGAATTTTTAACTTTCACCCCGAACTCGAGCATTGCCAATCAAACTCTATCAATCAAAATGGTCCTGGGTCGCGGGCAAATTGTTATTCGGTTTTTCCATCAGGAATTTCTGAATAGCAGCCACGGGATCTGATTTGTGCCTGGTTGATGGCAAACGGCTTGCCCCCTTTTACAACTTCACCTATGCCTACCCTTCGTGAAACTATGTAATTTAATGTTTGAACTATTTGCGTGTCTACAGTGCACGGAACCATACTTCCCGTTCCTGGGCGCGCACGCCCCCCCGGCCGGCTACCGCGCCGAGGGCGACGAGGACGGCACCGTCCGCTGCTGCTGCGTGTGCTACACCTTCCTGCGGCAGCAATGGGAGCAGTACGACCGCGAGAACAAGCCCCACAGCCAGAGGTTCTATTGGATGAAGAGGCTCGATGGGAAACCTTTTATTGGTGAGTGGAATGTTTGGTATAGTATCTTAAATTCTTAAGCTTTCATGGAAAGGAAAATGGTCAGGTTGGAGCCACGTAATTTAAAAATCAATGGAGCCGTTCACGGTCTAGTTTATATTAATTATAGTAAAGAGTTCTATGTAAAAATATTGAGTTACTACGTGATGGGAATTAAAAGTTACGAATGATTCTACTTTATATATAAAGAAGTCATCGTGCAGTTATCGAACGCAACGTTTGACATTTACCTTCTTACAACTGAGAAATGGAACGTCAGTGTCAAATTCATCTGTGGACATAGTCTGTGGATCATTCCATTGTTTGCTACGTGGAATACGGATAAATGCTATTTTATGCCTTTCTACTTTAGTAGTAGAATGGCATAATAACCAATAAGTTCGTCCCTGTTATAATCTTCTGCCTTTCATATCTTTTTTCTCCCAACTTCTATAACCTACTTTCAATTTGATATTTGTTAGTCTTAAGTCGTTCTTTAACTATTCATAAGTTTCCACAATGTACGCTACACATATCACTGGGTCCCCAATTATATGCAATCTCGCCATCCTCCTTTCCAAGCGCCTAGTTGTCGCTTGCTGTGACCCAAGAGTTGGCTTTTACCATTAGTCGAGTGCAATTAGACAAAAAATACTCAAAAGGTGGAACGAAGTTTATAGTGGTCGGATTTTCATGGGACTTTTTTATTGAGTTCCTAGAGGAGTGGAGAAGAAAGTTAAAAAAATATTTTTTGCCGCTCGCGACTTTTTTTTTTTTGAATTTTCTTTGCAATATTTTTTTTTCGTTTATGACTAACTTCAAATTCGCCGAATTCATATTGTAGCGTAATAGTGTGATCTGCGTGCATCCATTAAATGCTAATTTGGTCTGTTTCTTTGTTCATTGTTGTCGATGTAATGCAATATTTCAAGTATATTTTTTTGAAAATTTCCTATTATTTCCAAAATTTTGAATTTTAAGACCAAGATTTCTTTTGAAATTAGTAACTGATACTTTTTCACAGATCATTGAATGTAAAAATATTCAAGAAAACCATGTTTACGAGTGAAGTGACTAAAAATGTATTCACAATTATCAGGAAATCATCTATATAAAAGTTAAAGAAGTCCATTTTCCTCAAAATATTTCTATGACGGTCAACGTAAATATTATCCTGAAAATATCCTTATTATATCTGCTATCCACAGATAACAAAAACTAAAAACAAATGTTGATTATTGCTGATGAAGGTGGAATGGGGCCGCTGGTAAATTTACAAAAATTATCGTAATTATAACGTAACCATTTCTCACGATTTCTATCTTAAATAAGTTGCAAGCTTGGGTCTCTGCGCGCAATTTAATATCAATACCGATACCGATACCACTCCCACTTTTTAGCGATAGAGGCATTTTTTCATATTTTACTTTTTCAGCAAAAAACAATATTTAACAAGTATCCCTAAATAATGATTCTTCTTATTGTACCTCGTTAGATAGAATAAAATGAGAATTAAGATGATAATTTATACATTGAGTTTCATAACAGTATTTGAAAAAAAAAATGCTTTCATTAACATAGACGATTTTCTAACATTTCCAAATGAATTTTAAGTCACTACAACTCATGGAAGTGGTCTTCATTAATGGTTTCTGGTCCAGTTATCTGTGAAAAAGCATCAGTTACCAATTTCAAAAGAAATCTTAGTCTTAAAATTCGATATTTTAGAAATAATTGCAGAAAGAAGAAGCACACCATCGCGAGAAGTGGAAGGAATGGGGGGAGGCCTTTGCTCAGGAGTGGGACAATACGGGCTAACAAAAAAAAAAAAAAATTTTTTTCTCCACTCTTCTAGGAACTCAATAAAAAAAGTCCCATGAAAATCCGACCACTATAAACGTCGTTCCACCTTATTATCTAATTGCACTCGACTACTTGGTCAGAGGCTAAACCTTACAACGTGGCAAGGGCAACGTCGCTTGTCTTTTGGGCACATTACCGGCTGAAAGCGTTGAGGAGTTGTTTGATGCTCTTCTGTAGTTTGTTGTTAATTCAGATATTTTAATTAATTGAATAGCTTTTAGAGTTCCGTACCCGAAGGGTAACCAACGGAACCCTATTACTAAGCCCCCGCTGTCCGTCCGTCTGTCTGTCTACGGATTGTATCTCGCATGATCTGTAATAGGCAACAGTTGACATTTTTCACAGAATGTATATTTCTATACTTAAAATGTCACTTTCGGGATATCTTCCGCGATTATTGAATTTTTTGAAAAAAAAAAATGATTGAATTATTTTTTATTTGTTTTTAATATTTTTTATTTGGATTATTTTGTTTTTTTTTTTTTAATTTTTTATTTATTTAATATCGGTAGCTCAAAAATAATTCAATAATCACGGAAGATATCCCGTAAGTGACATTTTAAATATAGTAATGAACCGTGAAAGCTTAAAACAATGTATATTTCTGTTTCCGCTATAATCAAAAATAAAGGGTGCTCCCCTTATTACAATGGTACAGAACCAATCATGTACGAGTCCGGCTCGCTCTTGGCCGGTTTTTTTTTTATTATCTTAAGCTTGTTTATCTTAATCGTTTTTACGTGCTATCAGATAGATATCAAATTTACATTCACAAGTTTCCAAGTCTTGTGAATGTAAATTGAAAACGCCAGTTCTCGAGCGAAGAAGCGTTAGCAAATAAGTTCTAAGCTGCTCATTAATTGTGGGCACCTATTAATCTGTGGCACAGTTTTCTCATACTTACCGAGTAAACCTACGTCCGCAGCAACTTTCTCTCAGCCAGGGGTAGACTTCGGATTGATAACTGTATTCGGTAAAAAAAAACTTGCGGAAATTAGCCCGTACGTGGGCTTACAAACGTTGGCAGTATAAAGTACCTACGTTTAAAGGGTTCGTCTAAACTTGGGGTCCATACAGATGTGCTAGGACAGGCTCTTGTATCGGATTATATGAAGAGGTAGTCGTAGTTATTATCAATGCGTTTGCATCAACCAAAATCTTGTTTTAGCTGAAATATGATACTACGCAGACTTCGGAATAGGTATAACACTAGTTTGACAATCATAAAATACGCAGAGAATCCTAAACACGAACTTTTCTCACGACACTAAAACTGTTACAAAAACCATGTCGTATTTAGCATACACCGAAGACACTCAGCACAACATGAATACGTCTTTAAATCTTCCCCTACAATAAATAACTCGGAACACAATGTCTTCACAACGTATGTAGCTCTTCGACTATTAAACGCATCGGATCAGTCGGCGTCACTACGAATCGTACAACAACGTTGCATTCCGATTTACTCCGAATGGCCGTCGTAAATCCAACGCCTTTCCGCCTCGGCTCGCCTCGCCAGATAAATAATATTAAAACAAAGGAGACGAAGCCCGTGTTGTCGGCATGGTACAAGTATTTTGTTGTATTTTTTCTGTTGTGAGTTTTTAAAATGGGTTGGTTTCCGTGTCCCACAGTGTACGTTAAGCCAGTTGTCGGGTTTGACAGTTGTTACGGGCAGATAGAAGCCGAAATATTTGACAGCCAGTGTAATCTAAAAAAGTGGTGTTTCAGGAAAAATGTGTCCCTGTTTTCATAATCAAGGCAATTTTTTCCGAGACAAAATAAAGTACTTTTGTTTTATGTTGTAGCTCTCTCTCCCTTTTTATTTTCAAAGAAGGAAAAACAAACAAAATTCTTATCTTAAAAATTATCAAAAGAAAATTCTTAAAAGGTTGATTAATTTAAATAGATGCGGCTTCTCTTACAAAGCCGATCCACGAGCCGAGATAAAAATGTAACATCCAACGTTTTTTTAAGTAAAAAAAATAAAACATTCCGCGAAAAATGTCCTTAAAAATTGTTATCAAACATTATTTTAACTGTCAAAACGGGTCGTATCGTACAAAGCGCCCCCTGGCGGATTATCCGGGAGGCTGGGCCCTCCCACGGCACTCTTTTGTCTCGGCTGAGCCAAGCCGTGATAGACGCACGAAAAATGTCCTATTTTTTTTGCTGTCCTTTTTTAGGACATGCCGTATATACCTACGGAGTACGGAGGTTGTAGTTTTGCGTGGCTTTATTTGGTTAAGAATTTTATTTACTTACATCATGTTTTTAAAATGAACTGGGGTTTTTGTTTTTGAGTTTATTGTTCGAGGTTCGTTCATATTAATGTTATGACTTCAAGAGTAAACCCTATTCTAATTTAAACCGTTACGTAGCGCTCGCGTACTCTTTGCTCCTCCATCACACACCTAACGGATTGATAAAATGGAACCTATTTACGGAGCATCAATCTCTTGTATAGGTACCTACTGTGACAATTTCTTAAAATTTGGTATATTTGAACATTTCCGAGTCGAGTGGGGGTGTACCCAAACAAAGTAATTATTTTGCGAAAGTTTGAAAAACCTTATTGAATTCCAGGCTAGCAAAGTCGTAACGTGTTTACTTCGCGTTTCGTGGTACACCATTGTGGCGACCGCCCCACCATTGAAACAATGCCTTGTTTTGTTACGTGTCACCCGCGCAAAGAACTTTACTATAATATTGTACTTATTCCATTTCCCCATTGAACATATTTCACTAGTTTTAATTAAGTCGATTTTGGAATGATGAAAAAATTGAAGTTGTAGAGCAAAGTTATTCTGTGGATTTTGGATACTTATTTAAATATTATTTACAAATATTCTTATTTCCTAACATAAGTACCATACTATTAAAGTCATATTATAATCTCAAACAAAAAAACAAGACCAAAACCAGGTTTTTATTTATCGATCAAAACGGGGTAATTTATTTCTCATAAATATTCGGTCAAACCATTTTCACATGCCCCATATGTTCATAGCACAGGCTCGTAGATATTCCGACAAAATGATGCATGCACTGTATGTATTGAAACATAAGCAATATAAGCATAGATAGCATCGGGTACAGAGGGACAGTCAAACGGTTTGCGAATTGTAAACGCTGTACAGCAGACATAAGACCCAATACTAATAACCTCTTTGATGTGCAGAGTAAACACGCCGCATGTCGTCTAGAATACAGGACTTGTGTGACGGACGTTTAGAATAGATAGACGAGCATGTTATATATCGATATGGAGGATTCTACTGCACGCTACGGTAATCTAAAGAACACGGTGACTTCCGGAATTTAGGAGACGTAATATGTTGTGTACAGCCAGCTCTTTCTGCAATCAATTTCATCAGCATCTGCATAGCCTTTTCCCAACTAAGTTCGGCTTCCAGTCCGACTGGATGCAGCGGAATACCACTATTTTCCATGGAGTCACTGCCTGTCGCCTCCGCAACCGCAACTGGGTTGTGGAGGCCAGATCCTCATCTATCAACACGGAACCGCAATTTTTCATGCTGCTATCCTTTTCTGTCGCTCAGATTGACCGCCATTTGCTAGAACGGGAACAGGTCCGTCCCATTTCACAAACTTTATAAATGTCTAGAACATTTCCCGTGAAAGAAAAACTGCACCCAATAATTTCCACAGCGGGAATTTCCATCTAGCAAGCAAGCAAGGGGGACTGGTAGCGAACATGTCATATGTCAAACGTTGATGAAATATGAATCACTGGCCCGGCCAGACGACGGGGTACCAAACTCTTTGATGTTATATAAATACGACTGGCCGCCGCTCGACACCTAAGGATGCCACGCGAATGGCAGGGCGGTAGAATGGTATGTTATGTTTTGGGGGTAAAGCATTCCTGTTTAGGGTACTACTATATATGTAGATAAGACTACAAGCCGTATTCTCATTTCCCTTTCCGCACAAAAGAGTATTTTCACATAATTAACATAATTCTTTTGCCATTATCCCAATTCATTTGCGTCGCCGCAGCATGTCTTTTTATTCCATACTTCTCTATTACTCGGTACCTCATCAGACATCTTGCCATAATATAGAGTATTTTCGAATGTCTGTATTATTATCTTATCTAGATTTTCCTCTACTTACAATAAAAACCCAAGGCCTTAAGTCTGTGTCAAAGACTATGAAAGTATTTTGACCACAACCCTTCGTTGGGATTGGTTTCTCCATCATTTGCTAGATCATTTTCTACTTTTGAGCTTGAGATTGAATATAGCGATTAATATAGATTTGCAATAAGTAATGATAATGATGAAGTAGGTCATCATTTAATAGCGATAAACTAATGACCCTTGCTAAACTATAAAATAAACCTTTGTATGTCCAAAACATCTGACGTTTTATTTAGCACTCCTACTAAAGTCTCTCCAGCCCTAATGTCTCTCCAACAAAATAGTCTCACACAACAAAGTTAGCTAAGAAAACAGAAACTCCATCCATATGCACAGGGACAGCCCTGATTGCATCGAATTAGTCTCTGTAAATAAAAGTGAAGTTCCACTAAGCGGCTCCGACCGGTTCTAGTCGTTGCCGTTGCATACTGAACTTTGTATTGTTCACACGACGCAACGTGACTAATGCGATAGTTCGGAGCGCCTTATTCAGATTTGCGAAATTAGTTCAGTTTGTTTCGTTGTTTTGGTGATTAAGATCGGTTTTTGCTTTCGTTTGGCTTTTGGAATCTAGTCGAGTGAAGTCTAAGGACTGCTGTAGGCTGATGACGTTTAAATATTCATTTTCAGACTTTTCTTGAGTGGGTTTGGTCAGCCCGAGGACGGGAGTTCAGCTTTCTTTTGAATATATTACCATTTGTCTTATTGCCACCTTCGAGAACGGAGTTATGAAGGAGCATACTTTGGTCAGATCATATATTATTTGCACAATTAATCACTTCGCTGTTTAAACTCTGATAGCACTATCGAAACTATGACGCGATCTTCGTTTCTATGCAAACGTGTTGCACAAGTCACTCGAGACAATGACAGAAAGATGTCGTTGATAATGAGGCAATCTTCGTCTGAATGTTAATGAATTAATTAAAATGAAGCTCACTTCGCAAAAATAACTCCCCGTAAGTAATTTAAAACTAATGAACTAACTAAACTAGACAAAATAAGTGCAACTACGCGTTACCACGGCCAAACTCACCAACAGTTCGAGTTCCACGAACTATTCGAACTGTTCGCGAACTGCGAGCTACACAACACTACTCGTAATTGTCTTTTTAGACTAATAGCTGGCGTGTCTGTGTGCAAACTTATTACCTACTTAGGTTGTTTTGTTCCTAGATTAGGTGCTGTGATTCTAGACTGTTACTAGGTTACTTCGAGTTCGTTATTTGAACATTTGTTTAGGCTAAATTTAGATGTAGGTACGTCGATTGTATTATTATGGTATTGACATATGACTGCTGAAATAAATAAATAAATATTGCTGGACATTACACACAGCGCCATCTAGTGCCACACTAAGCAACGAGGCTTGTGTCGTGGACACCAGATAGTTGATATACTACATAGATACTTTTTGTTTGTAAATACATACTTAATATACATATAAACAACCATGACTCGGAAACAAATGTCCATGCTCATCACACAAACATTTGCACCGACCGGGATTCGAACCTGGGACCCTAAGAACGTAAGGCAGCCTCACTACCGCTGCACCAATCGGTTCGTCAAAATGACGAGTAATATAGAAGTGTGGAAGAAGACTTGCTCGGCAGACCCCAAATAAATAGGATCCCCAGATCCTTTAGCGAAGAGGATGATGTTGATGCCATTTGTATCCTACCAATCCTACTAATATTATAAATGTGAAAGTTTGTGAGGATGAATAGATGTTATTAGTATAGTGTGTTATTCTTTTACGCAAAAACTACTGAACAGTTTTGGATTTAACACAGGACACTTATTATCCCAGTAGCATGATATAATAAAATCGAACGCCCCACTCGGGAATGAACTAGCTAGTCTATACTAATATTATAAAGAGGTAACATTTGTTTGTAAGTTTCTATGTTTGTAAGTTTGTATGTAGTGGGTAATCTCCGGAAGTAATGAACCAATTTTAAAAATTGTTTCACTGGTAGAAAGCTACATTATTCGTGAGTGCTATAGGCTATATTTTATTCCCGTTCTCCCACGGGAACTGGAACGACGCGGGTGAAACCGCGGGACGTCAGCTAGTCGAATATAAAAGGGGCATGCATTGCAGATGTCATTTTGTTTTTCCTTTCAGTGGGTCAGTGAGAGATTTGGTGGATAGCCAATGAGATGTTTGCCTACTAAAACACAGCTGTTTTACCATTTAAACTAGCTGATAATGAACTTCTACTTATTCTTGATACAGCTTGTGCCTCATTGCTCACATGATCACTTCCACCTAGGTTGTGGCCTACGTGTCAGGGCGCGCGTCACTCAGAAAGGAACCATGTCACACTCCAATAACCTGTTTACAAATTCTTTCGCTGAGGGATCCACGAGAGTTGGATCATTTCTCCAGGACGCTTCGAACTTCATTGCCTCCACGTTTTTCTGGTGGTTGCCACTGTTGATTCTGCATTTCAGGAGTTGCAAATGGTTGAGAATAATGTGGCGGGCAGTAAGGGGATGTTCCTTAACCGTTTCAGCTACATGAAAATGGTCTTAGGAGACTATCCATAATTTTTCGTGAAATTTTGATTCCTAGATTTTCGGAAAAATGTACAGTTAGCAAGAAAATGGCCAGTTTACACGAAACATTTTTTTGATGCCAGTCGATCCTGTTTCTAATACTGATCAAAAAGTTCTATCGGACCAACAACAGGATCGATGAACATCAAAAAAATTTTTGGTTGAAACTTAAAAAATGTGCCATGTTCTTGCTAAATGTAATTTTTTTCGAAAATCTGTGAATATAGATCAAAATTTCACGAAAAATTATGACATATTAAGACACTTTTCGTGTAGCTTTACGGTTAAGGTACTTCCCCTTATTGCCTCGTTTACCGTTTCTCCCCTGCATAAAAGTATACATTCTTATTTTAAAGAATTGTTGGTATACCAAACCTGACTGCTCCTAAAAAAACCTAAGCTAGTGTTCTTTGCACAAGCTAGGTGGTAACTGGTTATAAAACGACGTACTTTAGTGCTAACAATACCAAATACGTCCCAATTCAACACAGAGCCGAACTATTGTACAGTTATAATAAACCATTGTTCTATGGTATTCGCATGACTAGTACAAATGGCTAAACTAATTTCACCGCCATATTGTTTGCAGTTGGAAAAATCCATTCGCGAATTTGCAGTGCAGTTGTTATTGAATTTGGCAAGTCAAACAGACTGGTTATGTGGCTAAATGGTAACTGGTTATAATTTGTATTGCTTTTTGTTTCCTCTGGTATTTATTTTGTATGTGTTTGGCGTTGAGTTTAGTTAAATACGCGTTTGGGGTTAAAAAACGAACAGGTATGATTTCGAACAACCTTCTGGATAAGACTTTTACAAATAAATAATCTACACTAATATTTTTTTTATCTATACTAATATTATAAAGAGGAAAACTTTGTTTGTTTGGTTGTTTGTTTGGTTGTAATGAATAGGCTCAAAAACTACTGGACCGATTTAAAAAAATATTTCACCATTCGAAAGCTACATTATCCACGAGTAATATAGGCTATATTTTATCCCCGTACTCCCACGGGAACGGGAACTACGCGGGTGAAACCGCGGGACGTCCGCTATAGTTGGTGCCAGTTAACATCGGAATAGAGGTCATTAACACCTACCTACCAAGTTTTTGATCACAAAGCGATAACGACATTTACTAGTTACCTAAATCGACCAATAAGCGATACTTTGCTACATCGCTAGAGTATCATAATACCAGTCGGCTAGACATACAGGGGTTGAGAATCTTGTGTTGTTCCAATTCGAATTTATTATTATTTTTTACTAGAAAACTAATTTTATGTTTATAAATTTACATGTGACGTAAACGCTCCCGCACCGTGACCATAATGTGCTGCACACCTGACGCGATGACCTCGTAAAACGAAAACGGCATAAGATCAGAATTATAATTTTTTGTGAAGAGATAGTTTTTGTGATGTCATAATTATATTTAGATACTTATGGTTTTTCCGTCATGGGTGTCGTTTTCATGGTTTTCGGGGTCGTTGATTACGAAAATGAGCTCAAAATGAAAATCCAAGATGGCGTCCAAGATTTTTTTGGTTTTTCCGTCATGGATGGTGTTTTCATGGTTTTCGGGGTCGTTGATTACGAAAATGAGCTCAAAATGAGAATCCAAGATGGCGTCCAAGATTTTTTTGGTTTTTCCGTCATGGATGTCGTTTTCATGGTTTTCGGGGTCGTTGATTACGAAAATGAGCTCAAAATGAAAATCCAAGATGGCGTCCAAGATTTTTTTGGTTTTTCCGTCATGGATGTCGTTTTCATGGTTTTCGGGGTCGTTGATTACGAAAATGAGCTCAAAATGAAAATCGAAGATGGCGTCCAAGATTTTTTTGGTTTTTCCGTCATGGATGTCGTTTTCATGGTTTTCGGGGTCGTTGATTACGAAAATGAGTTCAAAATGAAAATCCAAGATGGCGTCCAAGATTTTTTTGGTATTTCCGTCATGGGTGTCATTTTCATGGTTTTAGGGGTCCCTGAATATGAAAATGAGGTCCAAACGAAAATCCTAGATGACGCCGAGGAAAATTTTTGGTTTTTTAATCATGGGTGTCGTTTTCATGATTTTCGGGGTCGTTGATAACGAAATGAGGTTAAAATGAAAAACCAAGATGGCGCCGAGAAAAAAAATCGGTTTTTCCGTTATGGCCGTCGTTTTCATGGTTAAAGGATAAAGAAAATGAGGTCAATAATTATTTATTTCAATTAGGTCATTCAAAGGCACTTTTGAATGACGAATAGTGAAATGGATTCAATAATTTACCTTGCCTTTGGTTAAATCTGATTTCAACAAATCATTTTCATTATAATCGACACTCATGACGGAAAAACAAAAAAAAAAACACCTCCATGTTATAATAGGCGTGATGTTATGTTTACTCTACAGAGTTGACCTCAGTGGTGGTCGCGCAAGAGTCCAATCGTGCAAGTGTCCATTCGCGCAAGATTCTTTTCGCGCATAAGTCCATTCGCGCAAAAGTTCGTTCGCGCAAAAGTTCGTTCGCGCAAAAGTCCATGTGCGCATATGTCTTTTCGCGCAAGTTGGTGCGCGCAACAAGTGTTCTTTGCGCAAATGTCTTTCGCGCAAAAGTCTCAGATCCTAATTTTAAGATGTATAATAATATATTTACTTTATTAAAATGGTCTCAGTAAGTTAAAATAGTGTTAAAAACGAAAATAAAGTATTTAAATCAATTAATTTCGTAGGGTACGTTTGCTCGATTTCTTATTTTTTTGGGTTGTGCACTGCGTTATGTATGTGGGACAATGTGGATGTATTATGAGACTCAAGTGATATCAGTTTTGCGACAGGTTTGTACGGATGGAGCGACAGTATCGCTAATATTTAGATATCGGGATGAAAGTCGGAGCAATGACCTCTATTCCGATCTTAACTGGCACCAACTATAGTATATAATATAAAGAGGAAAGATTTGTATTTTTGTGTGTTTGTATGTTTGTAATGAATAAACTCAAAAACTATTGCGCCGATTTCAAAAATTCTTTCACTATTAGAAAGCTACATTCACCCTGAGTAACATAGGCTATATTTTATCCCCGTACTCCCACGGGAACGGGAACTACGCGGATGAAACCGCGAGACGTCCCCTAGTAATATTATAAAGAGGTTTAGTTTGTAAGTTTTGATGTAGGGGGTAATCATCGGAACCACTGGTCCGATTCCAATTACCGAGTGTCTAAAGCTTTCAGGACCTTCCATAATGCGAGTGAAGTCGCGGGAAAAGTTAGGTAAGTTCATTATGACTTTAGTTAGGGCAATTAGTGGAGAAAATAAAACATTTGATCGCCATAAATCACAAGGCATATGTTTTTTGCAATTTACATGTTCAATTATTGTATTCGTCCTACAAATCTCTCAATAACCTTATATTTATTGGTAAGAAGGTATGTCACCATTTCCATATCCGAAGCACCCATCTTCACCTCATTTAACAGTAATGGGTCATCTTGACTCCGCCATCCGTTCGCCCTTTCCTCCGACATTCTTTCCCCAGAATCGTGGAACATAAAAATAATTGCAGTAATTATTATAATTGCTTGCCCTTATGAGTGTTACCCCGGTGGTCCAGTGACCTATGCGGCCTTATCATACGGCCGTGTTCTAGTAATGTTAACCAGAAACCTGCTACCGGCTCTGTAGTTTGGTTGACATAATGCGGGCGAAGGCAGAAATACAAATCTGTGTGTAGAACAAAACTTCCCCTTTCTGTGTCGATGACGATCTAAATGCCGTCGTAATGCAATCAATCAATCAATCAATATAAAGATATTGATTGATTGATTGTGTTAATATTTAATACCGTCTACCGTTTTTGAACTCACCAGATGGCGCCACTGTCGAGTAAGGTCCTGTCAATAATTCAGGTCCTGTCAATCTAGTTTAAAAAAATGACGTGTAAAAGTGTTTGTAAAAACCTACTTGCAAAATAAACATCATTTATCAATTTATACTTAAAAGTACCAATAACTTCATAAAAAGTTTATCTTATTACGCAAAGTAAACTTCAGATACATACTTACAATATTCTCCCTAAAATTATCAAGCATGAAACATTTAAAAAACATTCTTTCTTCAACTACAAAAAAATTAGATCCCAACTTGCTACTTATCGTAAGCTATGGTGGCGCCATCTTAGATTGCATTACTATCTTCAAGTCATAATTAATCAGAAATGGCTCAATCTTGACCACAGTCGTGAAAAATTGGGAAAAAAATACGTGATAAAAAAGCGCGCAACGAGCGAACTCTATGACATCTGACATTTCTGAAGACCTTACTCTACACGAACACCTCTAGCGGTGCATTCATGCGCGATGGCCCCCATGGCCCCAAAATGACGTGTAAAAGTGTTTGTAAAAACCTACTTGCAAAATAAACATCATTTATCATTATCATTTATCATTGTGTCAGTCCAAATACTAAGAAAGAATGACATAACATTGATATTTGATGTGTCTGTAAAGATTTAACTTACAAAGCTTGGTAATGCGTTAATAATTGTTGCAGCAGACATCGAAAGGGTTTTCAATGTTCATAAATCCGGAAGATTTTTCGCTTACAACAATTGTACGTTGATTTTCCCTGCCAACTTCTTGCCTAACCGGATGTAGTTGAATACCAGTGTGTTACATGGAGCGAATGCTTATCTGACCTGCACAAAAAACAGGTTGCACAATATTTCTTGGTAAGACTGGTTGTCTGACTTACGAGCTTTTGATTACCTACCCATCATTCTCTTGCCCTTATCCCAATTCATTTGGGGCCGGCGCAGCATGACTTCGTCTTCCATACTTGTCTATTACTTGTCATCTCATCAGACACCTCATTTCTGGCAGTATCGTTCTTCATACAGTCCATCCATTGTTTCTTTGGTCTTCCATAAGGTCTAAAATTGATTTTAAGTTTTCGCTTCTGATCAGTCGATAGTGCATTGTCCTGCCATCGTGTTTGCAAGCTATCTTGACGCTTTGTCGGGGCTTCAGTGTGTGGTAACATAAACCTAGGGATTAGACTGCATGCGGTAGACCTAGACTAATTCCCTTTCAGTTTACAGCGGTTTTACAAAGTTCAGCACCTGAGCCACTTATAATTTTGACTGTTTCTATGAAAATAACTAGATCAGTCGGAAATGTTACTAGTTTGAAACATTCGTTTTTTTTAATGCCTTCAGTCTGATATGTGAGGAGTGCTACGAGTATAAAACGAATGTGTTGCATCAGTATTTTATCGCCATCTGGGTGACATTATTGAACTCGCATCGTCCACGGAAAGGGAACGTCAGAAGTTTTTCTTACGTAATATAATATAACCCACACAATATCAAAAACGTACGTCACGTATTAATTTGAAGTTATGACATTGTAAAAGGTATTAACTCGATTTTATTTTCTTTTCGACTCTGATTGTGGTATTAATTGATTTTTATGAAATTGTATAATTATAAATTTTGCATGCCTGAATTGGTACAACACAGTGGACTGCGCATTCACTTAACATCTGGAAATGTAAAAAATGTACTGTGTTGAGCAATAAATATTTGAATTTGAATTTGAATATGAGGATCTCCACTTTTATGGGGCGTTTTGTGTTTTGAAGTGAGTTTTGTAAGCTCCCCCAAATTAACACAAGAACGCCAATGTTTGTGACGTTTATTGGCCTCATTTTCACGTTACCCTAATTCCTTTTGGTGAATAATCAAAAAAGATTAACCTCGTGTAGTAGACTTTTCATTGAGTCAGTGTGTCTAAAACAAACAATCGTATAAAATTCCCACGTTAAAAGTAAAAGTGTACAATTGGACTACTGCACATAGCCGCATAGGTCAGTTTGATTCAGTCGGTCAGCTGATTACGGTGGCACTTTCACTGCCACTGCGCCGGCTCGCCGAGGTCGCAGGCGCGAGCGCAGCCGAGGCATGGATGACTGTACATTGTATACCTATGGGTATTGGCTAGGTAGGTGTGTATCTGTACAGTCGACAAAAGTGTTAGGTTTCAACAGTAGATGGGATACATACAAACTTTTGCTATGAATCTAGTAATCATTTTATTGTGTGACCTCAAACCTACAACCTCTGAATTAAGAACGAAGAAGCCTAAAATAGGTCACAATGGAAAAATACATATCTACACTATAATCTATATTAATATTATAAAGAGGAAAGATTTGTATTTTCGTGTGTATGTTTGTAATGAATAAACTCAAAAACTACTGCGCCGATTTCAATGAATGAATTCTTTCACCATTGGAAAGCTACATTCACCCTGAGTAACATAGGTTATATTTTATCCCCGTTCTCCCACGGGAACGGGAACTACGCGGGTGAAACCGCGTGACGTCCGCTAGTATTTAATATACTTGACCAGGCTGTACCGCTGGACTGACCCCAATGATGACACAAACATTCAGACCCACATTTTACATCTTCATTTTTTTTAAGATTTTAAGTAATACGGCGTAAAGGCGTACTAAATAATGGCAGGGTAGTGGGAAGACGAATATTTCTGTCTGCAACTAAACTATATTGTGAACTGTACCTATACGTTAATGTATAGGAAAGTAACACTGCGTTACACGATTTTGGTACCCTCTTAACTGATAGCTGGAATGAATAGGTAATGAGTCACAGATGAAATGTTCCAAACATATGTGGTATCCATCACGTCTAGTTTTCGAGGTACAGTCAATTATATCGTAGGAATACCTTTACTTTGGAAAAGTTGTTTGTTTTTATCTCCTTTATTAAAATATGATGTAAAAAAAAATTATAACTACCCTGTTACCGCCGCGACAGCAGAGCCACAGAAAAGCACTATACTACAAAAGTATGGCCAGAAAGGTCAGAGTTTGTTTGCGGAAAATCTAATGTGAAACATATACCATTGATAGATCCTAAAAATGTCATTTTACCTCCCCTCCACATAAAACTTGGTTTGATGAAAAATTTTGTGAAGGCTATGAATAAAGAGGGAGATGGATTTTTATATTTAAAGACAGTATTTTCAAAATTAAGTGATGCAAAACTCAAGGAAGGGATATTTGTGGGACCGCAAATACGCACATTGATGAAAGACCCAAATTTCGACAAAAAGCTTACTAATAAGGAACTTGACGCCTGGTTATCACTTAAAGCAGTTATAAAAGGGTTTTTAGGGAACCACAGAGCCGAAAATGCGGAACAGCTGGTTAACGACATGTTAAAGGCATACGAAAAGTTGGGTTGCAGAATGTCATTAAAAATTCACTTTCTTCATTCTCATTTTTCTTTCTTTCCATCTAATCTTGGTGCGGTCAGTGATGAGCAGGGTGAGAGGTTCCACCAGGATGTAAAGAAGCTTGAGGAACGATTTCAAGGTCGTTGGGACACAACCATGCTAGGTGATTACTGTTGGCATTTAAAACGAGAAGATCATTCAGAGCACAAAAGAAAAAGTTAAATTTTCATGATATTTTGTATTAAAATTTTATAAAATGGCTTTTTTTGAGTTTTTTTTACCTAAATGATAAAATTAAACTTGATGAATGTAAAAAATTCTGGTTGATTTTATTAGATTTCTTTAAAATATGTTTTTGCCTTTTAATTTTTAATATAAATTGGCACATTCTTACAGAAGAAAAATGAGACGTGATGAAAAGAAAATTTGTATGTATGTTTAATAAGCGATAGGTATAAATAAGAAAACATGACATTTCAAAGCGGGTACTCAAAATTTTTTTTAATTTGTAACGCAGTGAATCGAAGGATTATCATCCTTCGATTCACTGCGTTACAATTGACTTGTAGTTGGTTAACTCAATAGTAGTTGGTTGGTTTTGTGTGTAAAGGCTGCTATTTAGTTGATTGGGCTGCGGTTGAAGGGAGAGTGTAATTTGTGATCATTTAAATTATGTCTTGCATG
Source organism: Xestia xanthographa (assembly GCA_905147715.2). Taxonomy (NCBI): domain Eukaryota; kingdom Metazoa; phylum Arthropoda; class Insecta; order Lepidoptera; family Noctuidae; genus Xestia; species Xestia xanthographa. The sequence continues at coordinate 2,322,350 of LR990644.1, read as the reverse complement.
ATAATTTATTTATAAATATTACTGGCTTTATGTTAAAATAAGATATTTTGTCTGGGAAATAAGCTTCTTACCTGATAATATGCTATTCTTCTTTCTGATACCGATTGAACTCTAATAAGTCCTAATAGCGTTTGAACAGGAACGGGTAGATTTAGTATATATAATTCATCATTAATCTTGTCTATATCTATACTAATATTATAAGGAGGAAAGATTTGATTTTTTGTTTGTTTGTTACGATTTAAACTATAAAACTACTCGACCGATTTTAAAAATTCTTTCAGCAATGGATAGCTACATAATCAGCGAGTAACTTATGCTATATTTTATCCCCGTACTCTCACGGGAATGGGTTCTACGCGGGTAAAAGGTTTGACGCTGAAACTATATCTAGCCTCCTTACTAGAAATTGGCAGCTAACGTATCCACACAATCTATAAACTTCAACAACTAACCCATTTCTTCTCCAATCTTCCAGGAGCCGACATGTCCTTCCAGGGCGAGTACGCAGCCCAAGTCCTCGGGCTGTCGGGGGAGGGGACCCGCGAGGAGGCGGCGTCGTCTCCCCGCCCCACGTCCCGCCCGCTGTACCCGCTCGACGCGCCCGCGCATCCCGTGCAAGACAACTTTAGGAAAGAGGAGAAGGAACAGAATCATGTGCATAAGTTCAATAATGTGAGTGTTTTTGAGCTTTGTTAAATACAAGCTGTAAATGGATGGACACTTTATGAAGCTTGGTTGACTCAAGCATTCTGTACATCAAACTAAGTAATTTTACGCAATACTTTTTGCTGGGAAACGACTTTTTTTCGGGTGAAAAACGTTTTACAAAACATTGTGCTGATAGATGCAATGAATAGTACGGGGTCATGGAGGTATTACAGTTATAACTTACAACATTAAAAAATTGTTTTAGTCTAAAACAAAAATAGTTATTTATGATACTAGTGCGGTAAGTTGGTTTTTACAAACGGGCTTACCATAGTCACGAGTTTGTAAATACCAATTTCTGCACGAGTGTCAAACAATGTTTTTCAACACATTTGCGAGAAAACAGTACAATATGTAATGAAACAAACAGCGACCCCAAAAACCACGAAAACGACACCCATGAAGAAAAAAAGCGAAAATATTCATCGGTGCCATCTTAGTATTTTGACCTCATTTTCATTATCAGCGACCGGTAATTTTTGTCGGCGCCATCTTGGATTTTCATTTTAGAATAGAATAGAATAATCATTTATTCGTTAATGGAAAGCAGCAACACAATAGAGCAGCACATACATATACATATACATAACAACAAACAGCTTAACAATTAATTAAACAGCTCAACTGCGCTGAGCATGCCCATAACGAAAGGGTCACCAACTCAGCATATGCTGGGTGTAAAACACTCAGCGCTGGTTTTCAGTAGCCCCCCCGCATTTTCACCTCATTTTCAATATCAGTGACCACTGACCCTAAAAACCACGAAAACGACACCCAAGAAGAAAAAACCGAAATTTTTCGTCGGCGCTATCTTGGATTTTCATTTTGACCTCATTTTCACTCTCAGTGACCCCAAAAATCACGAAAACGACACCCATGAAGAAAAAACCGAAAATTCTCGTCGGCGCCATCTTGGATTTTCATTTTGACCTAATTAAAAAAAAACCGTAACAAATACACACAAGGGGGTATGCGGTAAATAGGTACTTAGGTGAGAGTACCTATTTTACCGCACGTTCCGTTGTATGGTGCGTAATTCTTAACTTTCGAACAATGTTTACAGGCTCCGTAAATGCAGTTTTGAGCAAATGTGAAAAAAAAGTGATGAGTGCCTTTCGGTTTCTTTAAGCGTACTTTTAAACCCATTACGTAGGTTTATTTCATCACCACTGTTTTCAAAATCCTGTGAGAGTGAGAGAGAGTGTGAACAGTGGTTTTCAACTGATGGGGATGGTATCCGCTAGGAGGTGGCGTCCTTATTTATTTCATCACCAGATTCATTTATTTCTCAACTATGTTGGGGTCCGTTTCTGTTGTAACTGCATGGAGATGAATTATGTTATCAGTGAATCAATTAGAATGTTGTAACATAGTCGTCATCCCATATTACAGCAGCGGTTCGGCGGCGGCGGCGGGGCGGGCGGGACGGGCGCGGCGGAGGAGGGCGGCGTGCTGGACCTGCGCGCGCGCGAGCCCTCCGTCATCTCCGTGGGCTCGCAGCACTCCGGCGCCTCCGAGCCCGCCGGGTATCTGGACGCTGTCAGGTAAACAACTACACTCCCACATTACATTTTAGTCCTTCGAGCCGGATTGACCTGCGACCGCAGATTATTGCATCATTCTTCCACCCTGTCATTACCCACGTGAAGGTCAGTACCGACGTTTACATTTTGATATGTGGAAAACACCCGCACAACCCTCATGCATGTTCTGCGCCGTGTGGTCGGAGGGGTCTGTGAGACTCCTACTAACTATAAGCAGGCGGTGATCCTCTTCGTCACTTCTAGCTGGGGTAAGGGGTCACATCTGCAATACCGACAATCTCCCCAGCGGTGACAGTCAGCTAGTGCAACCCCGTGAGCGAGGAATGGGAAAGAGATGAAGCCTACCCCCCTACTAACATGGCACATACCAAACGCAAGTGCACCGTAGACCCTGTTATTTTGTCTGTAACAGCACTAACCAAACAGTGACTTTATTTCGATTGACCGAAAACTAACCTTATTCTAGTAACTATAAAGATTATTGTTCAGTAATTCAAGTCAGAGATCATTTTTATAAGTGCTGAAGTGGTAATTCTAATAGTCATTTCGTATTTCCTTACTATTTCTGAAGGCAAACGCTCATAACAGCTACGTCGGGCCCCAGCACATCGCATTCCAATATATGACGAGTTAACCCGCCTGTAATGTGCTATTGTTCGTACATAATGTGCGAAAGTGATGTACGAGGACTTTTGCATGTCTAGTCCAAATGTGTTTCTACCTTAAATAGTAAGGAACGATGGTGTGGATTAGTGTGGAGTTAGTAGAGTTCCTCTGTTGTGTTCGTCTATGGTTGGTCGTTCATCAATAGAACATCCACCGACCATCGATCCAGACTGCGAAAATCGTGACTCCGCCTAGGCTCAACTTACGCTGCCCGACTCGCGGCCTCCAGTCAAGAACCTCTTCACCCTGCTTATTGTGCTAAAGTAACGATATCGTCCGCACTCTGCAGATCCACGGTGTCGGTGTACTCGGGCAACTCGAACTCGAGCTCGGACCGCGACATCCTGGACCTGTCCATGCCGGACAAGAACTCCATGACGGAGGTGTGCTACGTGTGCGGCGACGAGTACAAGCGCGGCACGCTCTACAACCTGCACACCAAGGAGCCCAAGGACAAATCGGTAACATACCACACAACACACACACTTAATACTATTGTCTAAAGGACATCATGTCCTTCTCACAAAGCTTTTAATACTTTGACGACCCGACTGGCGCAGTGGTAGTGAGACTGCCTTACGTTCTTTGGGCAAATGTTTGTGTGATGAGCATGGACATTAGTTTCGGAGTCATGGATGTTTATATTTATATTAAGGCCTTTCTAACCCTAAAATTTGCAAATTTATTTGTGGTGGTTCAAACTTCGTTTGAAATACTGTTAGAATAAAGTTCTAATCAGCTTGCACTACAAAGCGGTTGTTACGTCAGTCACTGCGGCCGAATAGTGCGAAATGAGTGGTTTTTTTCGATTTACAAAAAATCTATTGATTGGACTAAAAAAGTAAAACACATAAGACTTGCTTTATAGTTAGTTCAGTTAGTATGCAAAGTTTCATGATCTAATTTGAAGTAAGTACTTTTTGAATAAAAAAGAAAAGTATGGTCCACGACACAAGCCTCGTTGCTTAGTGTGGCACTAAATGGAGCTGTGTGTAAAAATGTCAAAAAAAAAATCGGAGAGTCAATACTTATACTTTCAGTATAATATCGCGTTTAGGACGCTGGTGGGGCTGCCCCGCTTGTGTAGTGCGTCGGGGATGTTCGCAGATGCGCATGTGGATTGTTTTTCTCCCTGGTGCGCAGGGTGTGGGGCAGCACCAACAGTATCTTAAGCATGATTGCCAGTCGCCTGGACTGTGTTTATGTGGGTCGCTGTTGTGCTATTACTCATGGTTTGTCGCAGCAGTGATCCACCATTATTTGTTGTGTTGTTTGTTTTATCAGTGCTTACTAACATAGTCGTAAGTTTTACTAACAGCTTTTGAGTCATGGATACTTGAATAAAGAGACATTCTATTCTATTCTAATACTGGCGATGGATTTTTTTTGACATTTTTTTAGAATTTTGCCATAGTATTTAGAATGCTATTGCTCACGCCGTTTTCTTGCGAATGACGGCGTGGAAGCCGTCAGTTCGGTATTGCGTAAACATAGCAGAAGCGCTGCACCATCGCGGCAGTCCCAACAGCATTCTAAAAATATGATTGCATTGTATGCATAGTAGGTCATCCAGCGTTCTTTTGGTATAGTTGACCCAAAGATTCCCCATGTAAAAGCGAAGGTGTTTATTCAACTACCCTCACTTGATCTTCATAAATGTTAATTAGGGCCGGTTCACACTAGGACAGCACACTACACTAACAGTGTCCGCATACTGAGATGATTTCACTTGACTAGTACACTTAGTGATCACTAGATTCCAAGCGGGAGAGAGTCTGAAGCCGTCTTCGCGATTGAAATTAGGATACTTGTTGATCTCAATCGCTTCCCGAACCATTCTCTTATAGTAGTGCTTCTCATTGGCAAGGATTTTTGGGTTGTGTAACTCAATCCAGTGGTTGGGTCCTGAGTCTACTACATGCTCCGCTAATAGCGGACTTGTTTATTTGTCGATTATTGATATGTGGCCGCTGCTGTGTTCCTTGACCCTTTTAGCGACTGTTCGCTTTGTTTGGCCTATGTAGGAACGACCGCAGCTGCAATCATTATCCTTAATATACATTCAATTCAATATACTGAGATGACGAGTAATAGAGAATTATATATAAATATAATATATTATATATAATTTTCTTTTTTCCCACAACTGTCTGGCAGTTTGAGTACTATAAGCGACCTACCCAAATGTCCTTTCTTGGGTATTGTTCGTCGTTTCGTTGATCTCCTTGAGTTATAAGTCGAGCTACACGATAATTGACAAATGCTTGCAATGACTGGACAGGTCCACTCAAATCTGTATGGTTCTTTCTTCAAAATACCATCTCAGACAATAATCTGCATAGTCCTCATGTGAATTGAGCAAGATTGTCTGGACTTCAAAAGAGACTATGACCTCTGAATTTGTTTCGGCTGTTTCTTCTCAGAGTAGTCAGGTACGAAACACCGGCCCCATCTAGTTTAAAAAAATGACGTATAAAAGTGTTTGTAAAAACCTACTTGCAAAATAAACATCATGTACAGTTCCCGGCACGTAAGTTGGCAAGGTTTTGGCGTAGTGGGGGCAAGTTCGCGCATCGTGCACTTAGTGGAACAAAAAACTGGTCACTTTTATTGATTGTCATTATGCGGTTATTGCCATCATTTATTTTTAATCATGTAGTTAAACAAAGCAGAGGAATTCGTGACATTTAATAAGTGTTATAAATAAAATATAATATGCATTTTTTTTAATTAAGAAAAAAAAAGTATCATTATTAAAAAATTATAGGTTCTCGTCGTCACTATCGGTTAATAATACTGTTACCCCTGGCATCAAATTAGAACTACCACTTGAGCTGGCATATTATGTAATAAACATAACAAAAACTAAATTTAAAACAATAACAACAACTCGTAATAAAAACTAAATTTAAAACAATAACAATAACTCGTAACAAAAACTTAATTTAAAACTAAAACTAAACTCGTAACTAAAAGTCAACAAAAACAAAGGGCACAACTTTCGTGGCCGCAAGTGTAATCGGGAGCGAACGGAATGTAGACGCGGTGCGGGAGGCAGGGGTCGACTGACGCACCAATCGCGCGCTCGGATCGGCGCTACGTCATACCCCGCGTCCCGCGCCACCACCAAAGAGACCTAAAAACGACTTCTGCGCATCTAACGACTCTTGCCAAGTTACGTGCCGGGGATTATATCATATATTATGGAAGAAGAAGACATACTGCCCTGACCCCTAATAAATTAGGATAAGACACAAATCATCAGTCTCGGGTCGGCTTCCAGTCTAACCAGATGCAGCTGAATTCCAGTATTTTATCTGGAGCGACTGCCTATCTAACCTCCACAACCCAGTTAGTACCGGGAAATACGATATCCCTTGGTAAGACTGGTTGTCAGACTTTCGGGCCACTGACTACCTGTAACAACTGACAAAGATCTACAAATGACAGCCGGGACCAACTGCTTAACGTGTTTTTCGAGGCACGGAGGAAGCTCGGTATGTAATGGGTCTCATCGACGGAACGACCTAGGCAAGCGCGGCTTAATCTGAAAATCAACCCGTGCGCCTGTATTTATTTGCACTCAAAGTGACGCAATCAGAAACAAAAAAGGCACGCAAAAAGTAAAAGAACAAGTTGGGGGTAAATATGCGTCATATCCACACAAAACTTTAATTCTTGAGGAGCACTTGGATAAATAACTAAAACTGCGGTTGGTTTTCAGGGTTTAGCAATGCTTAATAACGCAAGTAACGGAAGTCGCTACGTGGATGGGTGACCGTCCATTACAGATCTTCGAAAAGCACGTTAAGCTGTTGGTCTTGGCGGTCATTTTTAAAGCATTGATACGGATCGTCAGTGGCCCAATGGCATGACCACCAGTAGTCAGTCCAAGGGGTATAGTTTTGCCCACTTACTAGGTTCAACTACAACCCGTTAGATTACAAACTAACCACAGAGTATTCGGGTCAGTTAAAAAAGGCTAGGCAGATTATTTTATTGCATGATTTTATACAGAGTGTAAACAACCTCATCACAAAGCCGTCAACCAAGCGTTCTGTACATCACGCAACAAAAACTGTACGCAAAAATTTTGCTGAGAAACGACTTATGTTTTGGGGTGAAAAATCATGTTTTGTAGTTGAACTCAATGTAACGCACTCAAAACATTGCGCTGATGGATGGATTGAATAGTACGGAGGTCGTGGAGGTGTTTAATGTAAAAATGTTACATTGAAAACTTGTATTTAAAAAAAAAATGACAAAAAGTAGGAACTTTGACCCCCAATATCTCCGTAACTAGAAGGTTCACAGGTATGGTGTAGAACAAAAAATAATCACAATGACGAGGAGAACAAGCGCCTTTCGGCTTCGTTAAGAGGTGTTTTACACCATTTATGTATAAAAGTCACTTTTTGACTGTTTATGGAAGATGATGTTGCTTATGTTACACACTCTTTTCCGAGTGTGCTTTATTTTTCTTAAACAAATAAACTTTACTCCCTACTAAATTAAGTTTTGGATGATATAATATTCGTCAAAAATAATGTACTACATGAATTATCACGTACTGCCATAACACAAACGTATTTCAATAATCTTGTACATTCGTCGCGGTCCCCAAATTTCGTGCGTCATATCCGTGTCTGTGTCCACACCTGCGCAAACTGTACCAAGTCTGTGCAAATATTAGCACAAGAATGTCTGCTGCACAATCAATATTGTGGTGACGGAAGTATTGTACTTTATTATTTATAGCGAATATTATTAGCTAGCTATTATCTTGGGAGTTAATAGTCTTGTAAGAAAATTGGCATAGTCAGGTCATCCGTATGTTAGTTAGCGGTTGAAATGGGAAAAAAGCCTTTACTGCTACGACTTAAAGGTGCTGTCAATTTGCGGGTTACGATGAACGTGTTGTTGATTGTAAAAGCAAGTGTTGAGTTGCTAATAGCAGTTTGTAAATTGCTGACAAAACGGTTAAACGTTAGACGCCGCTTTGTCGAATGTATCGCCACCACAATCCGGCTGAACGTGAGGACGCCGTATTACATAACGGCGCCGTTTTTTAATCCGGCGCGCCATTATATATAACGGCGTATTATACGAATTGGCTGCGACGTACATACTATAGTAAAAAGATTAAAAAAAATAACTTGACTTGTGGCGATACAACGAAACTACGCATCGTAATAGTGGACCTACTTTCCATATACGAAACCCGTAGTATCGGACGAAGTAACGGGTGTTTCCTACTCCGTATAAGAGGCCCTACTCTCTAACGTCCGTCCGTCCATCCGTCTCTCTCGCGCACGTCTGCAGATGAGTGCGAGTGAGAGAGACGGATAGAGACGGACGGACGGACGGAGGTTAGAGAGTAGGGCCCAAGTAACGGACATAAGATTAGTTCCAGAACTAAAAATGAATGTCAACAAGATTGGAAAGTAAGTAGTCCCCACTCCCGATGTGTTTTCAAAACTCATGAATCCAAAAATAACACGGAGTAGGGTTCAGTTCGAAGTTCGAGGTACTTTCGGACGAGCCCGATGTTGGTTGGCAAGGAGCTCGGAGGAAGCTCCCTTTTCTATGGAAAATGAGGAACTCTAATGGAAAAGGATAAAGATATAGATCATTTTATTTGTTAAAACATGCGTATACATGCAAATTAAGCACCCAGGATGACACAATATTAATATTTTTACGTCCAGGTTTCACTAGTAAGGCATACAAATTTATAAAATTTACAAAATAAACAAATTACAAAATTAAAACTAAATTACTAAAATCCATATACGTATGTCAGTCATAAACATTGATCAGTCAGTAAAATAAATAAATTAAATAATGTCATAAAAATTAAGTAACCATAAACGAGAAAATTAACAATGTCAATCAAAATGCAATAAAACTTGATAAGTCAAATATAAAATAATTATAGGTTGTCAAAAGTAACAATGTCATTGTAACTTAAAAAATCGTTAATACTATAATAACACTTGTCCGTTAATACATCTCGAATCTTTTTTTAAACATATTTATCGGCAATGCTTTATAAGACGTGAGAGTGATATTTTATTATCAATTTAGGAGAAACGAGAGAAACAAGAGATTTTAGGAGAAACTTATTCGATTCCATCCTGTCCCTTGAACCTCTATACCGTGACGGAACTTGAGAAACACTTGGATAGCTTTATGATACACCAAAATGAAAATTGATTTTATATTAAAAAAAGCTATCACTAATCTTTACATACACTCCAATAGCTTGAAGAAAAAAGGAAAAATTGCGACGCATTCTAATTCTAATACTACAAAAACACTGAAATCAATGTTTTTTTTAAAATAACTCCTTTGTTTTCTATTTGTTTTGCAGTGGAAGAATTCTTGTTCAATAAAAATATTCCTAGTATTGTATACGCAGTCGCTATATAAATAATCAATTACGTTCTATTTATACTGTAATTATCAGTAAATACGGAATTACCCGCGCCGGTTCACACCGGTTTATAACTACTTATACTACTTTATTTCGGATAAATACAATGTCAGTAAAAAAAGTCGGCTACTTAGTAAAATAAAACAAAGATAAGTACCAAGTATTGTTCACTTGATTAAAGTAGAATAAGGACCGGATACCACCGGAGGAGCTCGTGGCTAAATAATAACAGCCGCTCGGGTCGATCTTTAGGTTAAGCCGTGCTTGTCTATAGGTTGGTCTGTGGATGGGTGACCACCCATTACATACTGAGTTTCCTCCGTGCCTCGGAAAGCACGTTAAGTCGTTGGTCCCGGCTGTCATTTGTGATCTTTGACAGTCGTTACAGGTAGTCAGTGGCCCAAAAAGTCTGACAACCAGTCTTAGCAAGGGGTATCGTATTACCCAGTAGGTACTAACTGGGTTGTGGAGGTCAGATAGGCAGTCGCTCCATGTAAAATACTGGTATTCAGCTGCATCCGGTTATACTGGAAGCCAACCCCAATAAAAACAGAGCAGTCTTTGGGGACTGCCGATAGAAGTGAAAACAAAAAGTACACAGGCCCCGCCCCAGTCGTAGCACTGGTAATGCACAGCCCATGTCTATGTGGTGCTACGCCGTAGCGGATGCTACGAACGGCTACGAAGCGTGACCGCACGTTACGTTACGTGACGATGAGTTCAATGTTTTTCCTTCACCCAAAAAGTGCTCAACGCGCCTAAAGACGTTTTCACTTTTAAAAATAACTTGGGAAAAGGCTAGACAGATGATGATGATGAAGGTCCGGACATCACCAACGCAAACACGCGCGGAGAGGAGCGGTGCGGACACCGACCAATCACATTAGTTGATATTTATATCGCGTCTTTCATTTCTCCTGTAATTGATTGAATCTTGAACCTCTCTACTCCGTTCCGAGTGTCTCCGCTATGGCGGAGTCCGGGCCTAAGGAAAATTTTTACTTGATTTTAGGTTTGTCATCTATTTATATACAACCTGTTTTTTATATCCCATAACTCTAGGGTATGATTAAAACCATATCAAAGAATCAACTGGCATATGAATTATGTTTTAATCATCCTTTTTTTTTCATTTTTATACAAAATAATTCGGCAAAGTCACGATTATTAACGTAAAACAACACCTTTACGTGAAATATGACAACGTCGCATTTTCTTAGCTTTAAATATGAATGATTGGTTTGAATTAAAATGAATTACTCGTATTTATCAATGAAACTTAGAAACATATTTTATAATTATGATTGATGATATCTCCGAAACTATGCATTTTTGGACCACCTATATTAGGAGTTTTAGTATTATTTTTACCTACAGAATTTAACCCTAGAGTTATGGGATATAAAAAAACAAGTTGTTTTCTCGCCAAGGGTTCTCAACACTGAACATAAACACAGACCCGACGCAATCATTACAGATATTTACTTTTTGAAATCTATTGCTAAATCATGTTCAGGTCGGGTCAGCACAATTCCAGCTGAACCAAGCGGCTGTTTCCCATTCGTGTACATAACTACATATTCAATTTGAATTTCGCTTCAGCAGTGCTGAATCATGTCCACCCGATTATGAGCGTAACACCCCGTTTTTTTTTTCTGATGAGAAATCATCAAATGCCTCCTCCCGCTCTGGGCGGAGCAGGAGGGAGTGTCAGACTTTTACTGACTAAAACCCGTCCATATTCCTTCATCGAACTTTGTGTTCCGGGGCCACGGTATCTCTTTCGAACAGTAGCGTAGCACCCCCTTTTTTATTTTTTTTTCTCGGATGGGGAATCATCAAATGTCGATATCCTTGTTGTGCATCACACTAATATTATAAAGTCGAAAGTTTGTATGCGTGTATGTTTATTACTCTTTCACGCAAAAACTACTGAACGGAGTTGGATGAAATTTAGCACACAGATAGTTTATGACCTGGATTTACATATAGGGTACTTTTTATCCCGATAGTATCATCCCGTGGGCCATTATCGAAATCCACGCGAGTTAAGCCGCGGACATAGGCTAGTATAGCAAAATTGCGAAATACAAAAAAAAACACCATAAGGCTTATATCATCTCTTTTCATCCCTCAAAAACCGACCTTGTTAAAATTGCATAGATCAGAAATTAATTAGCCCATGAAACAGCCCCTCTACCATCCTCACGGTGGCACATCATATGACGTCACCAATCAACGCTCGCTCAGCAGTGAGTGTCGCCAATAAATTGAATATATCTCCGGGAGGGTATCGCGGGCCAAGCTCGGGGCCGGAGGGCGGAGGGCGGAGGGTATCGCCAGTGGAAAATATCGGCGCGTTGTGTGTCGCTGACCTTGTGCTCCGGGCCAAGGGGTATCTGTGACGTGGGACTGCAGTGCGGGGGACTAGTTCTGTTAGCGCTCTTTATACTACAAACGTTTTACGACTTACACCAGTACATATAATTTTTGAAAACGAAAAAAATTATAGTAGGATGAACCCAATTGAAAACCCATTGGAAAAGAGAGAAAATATAAAAAAAAATTAAAGGAAAAATAATTTACGGGCGATCTAAGGTCGGGAAGTGGGAGGGGCATATAAAGGAAGTGGGGGAGATAAAAAAAAACCAAAAACTTGGTTTTTAGAATTTTTTACATAAATTTTGAGGTTATGTGAAAAAAGTGTAAAAACAAACGTTGTAGATCTTTTTATTACCTACAAGTTTGCCTTTAACGTTTTTCCACAGGTCTTGTAGTTTTGCCGGAAATCAAGATAAACCGTTTTTTACCCTTAAAAAAAAAAAAAAACATAACCTAGCTAGCTAAAATATAAATCTTGTGTAAGATTTAGTCCGATACTCGTTTAGGAATTGTATGAAAAGTTTTTGACTATAAAGGAGCACCTAAAGGTATCAAATCGCTCTACGACCGCAAAATCAGAAGTAATTTATTTAAATCTTATTTGAAGAAAATGATAAATCATAAGGAAAAAAACGCCTTCAACACTTCCTAGTATTTTAAATAGGCAAAAGAAGTGGCGTTACACAGCTGTTGCGTTGATTTTATACAATAGTTTAATAGTGTAAAAAGTTTGCAAAGTTCTTGTTCAGTCTTTCCGTAGAAAAATGAATTTGGGTACTTGATTTATTTATTACTACAGGTTCACCAACAGCTTCTGTGTATAACATTTAGGTATAGGTACATAGGTTTTACAGTCTTGGACTTACACAGTCGCCAATTACAGGTTAACCAGCATTCACTAAAATAAGTTTGATTTGAACATTACATACAACTTTTACATTTTAATGATGAATGACTTCCAGATAAAACATAATAATTTGATATTAAATTGACTATCATGAACACTAACAATAATAATACCTATTCTGCATTACTCATAAAGATGCCAACTACAAAGTTGCAAATTACAATGCATTTTTTTTTAATAACTATTTTAATAGCAGAACTTGACCCTTGCACTGCCGTGCACCCAATGATTACTGTGAACAGTCGTTACCCTCATGGTGAGATGTATCATTTAATCGTGTTTTTATTAAAAGGTTCTGCATCAATATGGGCTCTTATATCTGTTATTGGCGTCAGCAGAATGTATAGAGTGACATTAATAATAACGTGAACAGAAAAATTGTATTTATTTGTTTTATTATCTTACCTATTTGCTTTGTAAACACGACGAAGTAGAAAAATCAATGAACCATCTAATAACCAGTGTGATTGCGGTGGTTCTGTTCAGACCATGTTCCACTAGCTGCCACGTTTGATGATTAAAGAAAGCCATTGATTGGTACTGGTGTCAAAAACTATAGTCTATAACCATAGTGCGATCGAAAAAGAAGTAGAACTAACTTGTTTTTTTTTTTAATCACCGCGTGAGAACCTGGAAGTGTGGCAAAAGAAAGGGGAGGCCCTATACCAAGCAGTGGGTGATTCCGGGCTGATTTGATGATTAGGGCGTGAGAAAAGTTACACGTGTAATACTAGACGAGACGCCATATTCGTGGAACCGGCACATCTACTACTACTACTACTACAACAGCCCATAACGTCTACTGCTGGACATAAGCCTCTCCCATGATGGGAGGAATTTGCCGTAATCTCCACGCTTGGCAGGCGGATTGGAGATCGCAGTGATGAAAGACTGGTCTACGGAAGCGCAAGGTGTTCTACCTCAGACATTAGTCGCCTTATACGACACCCGTGAGTGTAATGGGTTGGTTCTATTCTACTCTGCCGGATACCACACGGCTTACGCACATCAAAAGTCGTAAAATCACACGTAGTTTAAACCAACGACGTCCAGTAATAAATGAACAAAAATACCCAACAATAGTGACCCTACGTATCGGGAGCAATAAAGTAAACAATACACACACACATAGTACATTGATAACAATAAACTTGCCCATTATCACGCTGATGCACTGCCGACCCCTATTATTGTAGCAGCGTTAAGATACCGCACCGTTCTACGTGGTAAATTACATTGTAGTTTATTTACGTCTATTACTGTTGTACGCAGTTATGTTTTAAAGGTTAGATGGGTAGTGAAGGTTAGGTTACTAATTAAAACAGACCCCCAAACTATCAAAACTTTTCTTTATTTGAATCAATAATGGAAGATGTGATGGCAAAACTTGCAGTCAGTAATAAATCTACAATTATTTGTGGTGATTTTAATATCAATATTTTAGAGGAATGTTCAAATAGCAGTCGCTTATTAAATCTTTTTAAGTCATTTGACTTGACCAACACTTTTACAGAACCTACTAGAGTCACTCCATCTTCTGCTACTTGTATAGATAATATTTTCTGCGATTGTGATTACTTAGATAAAGCAATAGTAAATTGTCTACCCTCTGACCATAGCGGACAAACTGTAACCTTCAGGTGTAATACACCCCCATCGCAAAAAGTTCAAATTAAATTTAGACCTATAACTTCTAGCAGATTAAATAGGTATAATATTTTGCTACAGAACAAGTTAAGCGTTATGGGCCTTGATGATATTAATATAGATCAATTGTATGATCGTTTCTTTTCAATAGTTCACACGGAATTCAATAAAACTTTTGAAAAGAAGACAAAAAGTATTTGCCCTAAATTCATATTTAGTGATTGGGCAACTAGAGGTATCAGAAAAAGTAGGGAAAGACTATTTGAGCTTTATGGCCTTAAGCCTTTTATAAACACTGAAACTTTTAACAAGTATGTTGCTAAGTATTCAAACATTTTTAGACATACATGCAAGGTTGCTAAAGCACTGCACATTAGCAACAAGATCAAAACAGCAGATAATAAAATAAAGACAGTTTGGAAAGTTATAAATAACGAGACTAACAGGAAGAAAATACGTAGCACTAGCTACACATTAGATACATCATGTGGTCCTAAAAGCTCTAATCAGGAAGTAGCTCAAGAATTTGTAAAGTTCTTTACCGATATACCACAAAAAACAACGGAGGCTCTTATTTCCTCACCTGAACTCTCAATTGGTTTATTAAAGGCGAATGTGTCTGGCTGCCCGGTTGAATTTAAATTTAAACACATTAACCCTATGATTGTTATTAAAACTTTCCGGCAAATAAAAATCAAACTAACCGAAGATCTATGGGGAATGTCTGTCAAAGTTTGTACATCCATACTTGAGACTATAGCCCCTTACTTAGCTTTAATTTTTAATTTATGTGTAGACCAAGGAGTTTTCCCTGATCTAATGAAATACAGTAAAGTCATACCTCTTTTCAAATCCGGGGACAGTAAAGATACTAATAATTATAGACCTGTATCCGTGTTACCAGTTTTTAGCAAGGTTTTTGAAAAAGTAATGCTTAATCAAATGCTCTATCATTTTAACACCAACAGAATCTTACATGATCAACAGTATGGCTTCACCAAGGGACGTTGTACAACTGACGCCGGTGTAACCTTATTAAAGCACATATTTACTGCGTGGGAAGAGTCTCAAGACGCCATAGGAATTTTTTGTGACCTCTCCAAAGCGTTTGATTGCGTAAATCACGACACATTACTTTTGAAACTTGAGCATTACGGACTGGGTAAACTTGCACTTAGTTTGGTAAAATCTTATTTGAATGATAGACAACAACATGTTCAAATAAATGGTGTTAATTCACAGGGGTTAAAAGTAAAAATGGGGGTTCCACAAGGCTCAATATTGGGTCCTTTCCTCTTTCTAGTATATATAAATGATCTACCCTATTTACTGAAAAACCAACCTCAAAATATGGTGTTATTTGCTGATGACACTTCCCTAATTTTTAAGATAAATAGGCGGGCCCAAAATCTAGATGACGTGAATAATGCCCTACTTCAGGTCCAAAATTGGTTCACAGCAAACAATTTGGTATTAAATGAAAAAAAAACCAAATGCATAAGATTTGCTTTACCGAATGTTAAAAGTAGTGATTGTGATATAATATTGAATAAAGAGAAACTTGAATTCGTAGATAAAACTGTTTTCCTGGGGATTACGCTTGATTCAAGGCTACAATGGGGGTTCTCATTTGACATCTCTTGCGGGGCGGCTAAGTTCAGCAGCCTATGCCATTAGAAAAATCCGTCAGTATACTGATGTAGATACCGCTAGACTGGTTTATTTTAGTTACTTTCATAGTATAATGTCTTATGGCATTTTGCTGTGGGGACGGGCTGCAGATATTGAGTCTATATTTATTCTGCAGAAAAGAGCCATCAGAGCCGTATATAATCTTCGTAGGCGCGATTCTCTAAGGGAACTGTTTAAGGATATTGGCATCATGACGGTACATTGTCAATACATCTACGAAAACATAATGTACGTCAGAAAAAATCTGCACCTTTTTGGTAAAAGGGGTGACAGACATAATTACAGTACTAGAAATAGGGACCAACTAGTTCAGCCAGGTTTCAGACTCGCTAAAGTAGACTCATCTTTCATGGGGTACTGTTTGAGATGCTATAATAAAATTCCACAAAGTATTCTTGAACTGAATGAGACGAAATTTAAAACATGCATTAAACGCACACTATGTAAGCAAGCTTATTACAAGTTGAGCGATTATATCGCTGATAAAAATGCTTGGCTCAATGCTGGTCCTGCTCCACATGGACAGGGGCGCATAAATTGATAGCATTAAATTGTATTGTTGGAGCTGCTGAAGATTGTACAACTATCTTTGCATTGTATAGAATCAATCTCTTTAGTATTATATAAATGCATAGCCCATATTGTGTGAGTACTATGTACTAGAAAGCTATCATTCACGGGAAACCTACGTCTTTTCTTGACGAGAATGTGCCCTGGCGGTTTGGAGTATGTCATGCTCACTCAATTGTCTCGCTGATAGTGGCGCATGTGTCGGATCATTTAGTTCCCTTCAAAATGGTTGAGTTGAATGGTGCTGATCCATGCGTCATGTCCGTGAACGGGCGCTGTCAGTTGTGACTGGTCATCTCTTGGTTGCCATGGCTTATTTGAATGAATTATTTTGAATTGTATTTTTTTTTGTTTGTGTGTTTTTGCTGTGGACACTTTTACCGTGCACATCTTGCTACATTGTTCTCACATAATATACCATCTCAACGTGAATGATGTAACCAAGATTTTGTAACAATATTCTGATTTAAAAGAGTGTCCATGGAGTTTCTTGCCCGTTCTTCTCCATAGAGATCTACGCTAGGGAATGGGCAACTACAGTACTTTCACAGTTTTTATGTCTTGTGACTGGGACTGTAGCTTCATTTAATTTTCATCTTTGTTTCGACAATTCAAAAGTGCCTGTAACTGGCTTACTTGAAATAAATGCTTTGATTTTGATTTTGATTTTAAGATACTTTAATTATGTCGTTAGTCAAGGTTTCCGTTGTGGAATACTAGAAGTATCCGGCTCGAAGGACCAACATTTCAAGTTAACATTCGCTGGACCTTTGAGCTCCATATTCAAGAACTCATCGATTTAGAACAAATCAGATCTTACAAGGCAGTCATTCACTTGCTCAAACGATGTCAGGTAGACACCAGATATGTAGAGGCAATAAAGGAAGTATACCGTGCGGCTACCTTACAAGTCAAACTTCACGAGCTTATAAATCTAGTACGCGTTGAAAGAGGGGTGAGGCAAGGACATACGATATCACCTAAACTCTTCACAGCCTGCTTAGAAGATGTATTTAAGCTTCTCGACTGGTCTAATAGAGGCTTAAACATTAATGGTGAACGGCTAACCCATCTGCGCTTTGCCGACGATATTGTCGTTTTTGCCAGCAACGTGGAGGATTTGCAGGCCATGGTATAAGATCTGTATGACGTGTCACTCAATGTCGGTCTAAAAATGAACGCCGCAAAAACAAAAATAATGTGCTGTGATGACGACATTGATCACATTCTAGTGAATGGCCAGCAAATAGGAAAAGTCAAGGAGTACGTATACTTGGGACAGACTTTGAGTATAGTAATGAGCGGACAAGACCGCGAAATCAAGCGCCGTATCCAACTAGGGTGGGGTGCTTTCGGTAAGCTGTCCGACGTACTCAAGTCGAAGCGGGTGCCCATAAACCTAAAACGTCGCATGTTCGAGCAGTGTGTCCTCCCAGTCATGACGTACGGGGCTGAAACTTGGACGCTCACCAAACACACTATCCACCGCATGCAAGTCACTCAGAGAGCTATGGAACGAGCCATGTTGGGCATCACCCTCTATGACCGGGTGAGAAATACCGAAATACGGAGACGAACGAGACTCACGGACATAGCGGTAGTGATAGCAAAAAGAAAGTGGAAGTGGGCGGGCCATATATGCCGTAGACTGGATGGAAGATGGGGAAAGAAAATGCTGGAGTGGAGACCACGGACGGGACGGAGGAACGTGGGAAGACAACCGACTAGGTGGACAGACGATCTCACTAAAGTGGCCGGAAGAAACTGGATAGCCATGACACAAAACCGCCAAAAGTGGAGAGATTTGGAAGAGACCTACACTCAGCATTGGGTGGCCAAGGGTTGAAGAAGAGAAGAAGAGAGATCTTACAATCAATAAGCTTTTACTCTTTATCTCATAAATCAATTTGAAAAGAAATAAATAAGTATACTAAGTTATAATTACAAGTTGCTCAGAAATCTAACAGGATATAATAAATTTCTTTATAAGAACAACAGAGACAGGTGTTTTGGTGAATTCAATTAAAAGAGATACCAATTGAATACAAAGTTAACGGAATTTACATAAATCATTTTCAATTAAATATCAGGTTCTTCTCGGTTTTTGCCAATAACATTCATCGAATATCAAAGGCTAAAGTAGAAAGGAGGGTAGATTAAAAGTTTAGTACCGCCATACCTGCAAACCACATGCAAAGCTGCCCAAATTGCTAGACAGGCCGTGGGGCGGCTTGGCTTCAACACTTCTTATTGGGTAAAATATGATATGACTAGGAAAGTCCTAGAAGCTTCTTAGATGGACGGTCATTAGAAAAATATGGAAAAAGAAGGCCGCCGCCCTCTATTAAAATTGGGTTAAGAGCAAGAGGCTGATAATCCGCAAGGAATTAATAAACGAACTCTCTGTTTACATAATTATAAATAGTTCCTAGTCCATTGATAGCTAGTGGGTGTTATGATTTTTAATAAACATGTCAATCGGGTCACTTATGATACTGATATTTTTGGCTCTAATTAAACAAATAGTAATGTTTTTCAAAAACATTATCATCACATGACTGACTTATTAAATCAGGTTCATGAACAAATAAATGGTGGTTCATGAATTTTACCTTTTCGAGAACTTTTCTTTTTAGGGTTCCGTACCCAAAGGGTAAAAACGGAACCCTATTACTAAGACTTGGCTGTCTGTCCGTCTGTCTGTCACCAGGCTGTATCTCATGAACCGTGACAGCTAGACAGTTGAAATTTTCATAGATGATGTATTTCTATTGCCGCTATAACAACAAATACTAAAAACAGAATAAAATTAATATTTAAGGGGGGCTCCCATACAACAAACGTGATTTTTTTATAATAATTGGTACGGAACCCTTCGTGCGCGAGTCCGACTCGCACTTGGCCGGTTTTTTTTTAGTTAGCCAGAGCTGTCCCACTCCAGCCCGCTTAGCATGAACGCCGTAGACACAAAAGAGACTCGACAAATCTTTTGTTCATCTGTCATTTTGTCGATTCAATGACAGATGCACAAAAGATTTGTCGTTTCTCTTTCGTGTCTACGGCGTTCATGCTAAGCGGGCTGGGCAAAGGCCTCCCCCCATTCGTTTCTCTTTTCTCTGTGTTGCGCCTCTTCTCGCCAATTAACGAGAAAGCCATCCAAGGCGTCCCGCCAACTTCTCCTCGAACACTTCTAAATATATATTTTTTTGGCCTATCGTTCATTTGTGATTAAAACAGCTTTACTGTGACGCGCAGTTTGAAAGAGTACGACTTGATGGACACTGCATTGGGAATTCCATTTTGTAGACTTTTTATCACATGGGCCTTTGACTTATTTGATATCTTTCAGAATGATGTACTTCTTCTTAGCGGGTCGATGGCAAATTTTCATAAGATTGTCTAGCGCGCAGGTGTCAGGGCAACGACTTGATTATCGTTTGTGCGTCGACATCTTTTCCACCATAAATGATAATAACTAGCGCGAGGACGTGTACGGGTCGGCCGGCTGTATTTGACGAACAATAAATCCAACCTGAAGGATTTACCTACTACACATGTTCGGCTTACATTAGATTCTTGGCGTTCGGCTTCTAACATCGCTAAATCATGTTCGATTTGGCTCGGCACAATTCGAGTTAAGCCGATTGGCGTAAGGGATTTACTATGCTTATCATAATTCTCTTGCCCTTTCCCAATTTATTTGCGGTCGGCGCAACATGTCATCTTCCATATCTCTCTTTTATTTACTCGTAATTTCAGCAGTCACCTCCTTTCTAACCAAATCATCCTTCACACAGTCCATCCATCATTTCTTTGATCTACCTCTACTCTTATACCCATTTACATTAATAGTATTTTTTTTTCTCATTACATTTTTCATATCATAATGTAATTAGATAGATAATTTTCTAGTCACATGCTTCTTTTATAAATAACAATTTCTCATAAGGTGGTATGCGTGTGAGCCACGCACTTGTTATCGCCATGTTTTGTGTGACCCGTGCACTTTGTGCAGATGTTTACTTACAGACTCATTAATGTTGGCATATTATTAGCTGCCAGTAGGGCTGGCTAAACTGCTAAAGAATTCTGAAAGCCTTTTAACTGAGACGGTGGAGGTAACTGCGCTGTGGAAGCTGAGTGAAACTTGAAATAGGCTTGTGGCAACTCGCCTGATGTGAAGCGATCATGGCCTAGGGTGGAGCACATTTGCCTAGAAGAAACCGATTCACTATAACTTAGAAGAGATCCTGATTATAATCGCATCGCACAACAACTGTGGTCGCATAGCGCTTTGTTCGGATCCGTGGAACTTCGGAATAAGTACCCCGACAGTCATCCGCCAGCTGACTGGCGTTAACGTCCGTCCCAAAATGCCCAACTACCGAATTCATTCGTTCACTCACTTTCAACGCACAGCCTAAACAGCTGTCTAGAAGTATGAATTTTTTCTCAAAGGTACCATATGTGACGCAAGTGAACACCCTGCATGTGCACAATTTAGCGCATCCAAACTTTGCATTACATTCAATGTCATTTAGTTCCGCAAAGCAACGCCTGATTACACAACTTAATAATGACCAATGCGAAGTGGTTCAATCAAGATTTTAGAGGTTATTCTCATTGCAAAAAGACTATTGACCTCAATTCGGCAGCCAGCGTCACGCCAAGGTCCAGTGTTACATTGACTTTAAAATATTGATCTTTGACCATATAACGATGTGTCAGTACAAAAAAATCATGATGTTTACATAACAATGATAACCTAAATGAGTACATAGCAACGCTAAGTATGCATGTGAATGTAGCATTTATATGTTGTAATAAAATTATATGTTGTGCTGTAATGTTTTTGATCAATATTATGTCACTGTTGTTGCATTTTTGCTGAACACTGATAATTCTGTATAATGTCGAGCTATTGAATTCGAATAATTCTTCTTTCTATCAATAATGCTTGTTTCAATCAATATCTATCTCCATAAGCGTGGATGGGTGAGCACCCATTACATACCGCGCGTTTCCTCCGTGCCTAGGAAAGCACGTTAAGCCGTTGGTCCAGGCTGTCATTGTAGATCTTCGACAGTGGTTATAGGTAGTCAGTGGTCCAAAAGTCTGACATTCAGTGTTACCAAGGGAAAATTCCAGTATTTTACATGGAGCGACTGCCTATGACCTCCGAAAGTCAACAGCGGCTACTAGGTAACATGGAAGATTGGTTGTCAGACATTCTGGTTCCTGACTACCAGTAACAACTGTCAATATTACGCAATGGTTACTATTCTTGTTCACAGAAACCAATTAATACCGTTATTGAGAAGACTCGATTTTCAGATAATATTGCAGTCACGAACGGACGAAGGTGTGTTGAATGTCGAATGGCACTGAAGTACTAAATAAATGCTGAGATTAGGGACAATACGTGTGATATTGTATCTTTTTATCCATAGGACTAAAATAGGTTGTATCTTTAACGTGACGGTCTTTAGTTTCTGTTTATCCCTATAGAAGAGAGACATGAGTTTATTAGTGTTAAGGTTAACGCGAGTTTTATAATGCAAAAAAGCATATGATTCACTGCAATAATAAAAACCAGAAAAATATATAATATTCTTCAGGATTTAGGCTAGTACGATAGTGTTTTGAAAACATAATACAACTAACTTTATTCGATAGAAAAAAATCACGAACTTATCTCTAAAAATTTCTTTTATCGAGTAAAAACCATACTAAAATATATGCGATCATTCTGATTTTCTGGCAAATAATTCTACAAGCAACATATTAGCATTATAGTGGTTTACTTTTTTAGTCCAATCAATAGATTTTTTATAAATCGCAAAAACACTCATTTCGCACTATTCGGCCCGCAGTCACTGACGTAACGACCACTTTGTAGTGCAAGCTTATTAGAACCTTATTCTAACAGTTTTTCAAACGAAGTTTGAACCACCACACCATAGAGTTGCTAATTTATTTCTTGCCCTTGTTATATGACACTTGGGATGGCAAAACACATTTCTTTCTTCCATTCTCCCGTGTCAACCGTCCCGCTATCATTTACTCCCTTTTTTCCTCATTGTTCCTCGCACATTTTTTTTATCCTTAATACGAGTAGATTATTTTAGAAACTCAATTTGCAAAACTGTAAGGTTCAACTATATAAGTCTATTATCCAGTAAATGAACTGTGGAGTTCAGATAGACAGTCGCTTAATTTTAAATACGGGTACTCAGCATTAGATTCGACTCCCCGACATAGTTAGAAAAAAGGCCACGCAGAAGATGAAACATGTTTTTTTAAGTGAAAACTTCTTTAGGCGCCTTAAGTATTTTTGGGTGAACAAAAATCATGGAACTCGCGTGACCGTCCGATCCGTTACGGCGCAGCACTACTTAGACGTGCGCAGGGTGCAACCCGTAGCAGTGCCACGACTGGGGCGGGGCCTGAGGGGGGAGGAGGAGAGGGAGGGGGAAGGGTAGGATTAGGGTCAAAAGGGGATTAGGGAGGGGGCAAAATTGAAAATGAACATACAAATTAAAAAAAAATGGAAACAGCTTGACGAAACAATTCACAAGTTACTTAGTTTTCACTTATATCGGCAGTCCCCAAAGACTGCCACGCATGTTTTTCTTTATTCATATTGTATTTATAATGAACCTTATACCCAAGCCCTATTCCTCAGTAATCGGCTGGAGGTCTTTATAGCTTGTGTCACGTAGAGCTGTTATTAGGTCAAGAGGCGGCGGGTCAGTTCCGAGACTAACTACTGTCAATATTATGTTATTGATAGCGTCACACTCGTTAGCACAGCGATGTAGAGTAGGACTGTTGGTTATGGGTAGCTTTCTTTGAAAACAAAAAAAAAACGGTACAGTCTTGTAACAGCTTCCATGCAAATGTCGGTAGTTTTTTTGACATTACGGTATCAAAAATGCTTACTGTATGGTCATAATCTTAAACTAACGTCGCGATTTTGTGTATCTATAAAATTTCCAAGGTCAATTTAACAAATTTTACCAACAGCATTCTCTTGACAATGTCATTCAAGTGCCAAAGCAGCCTTGCAGTGATGTTATTGCCATCATTCCTTATTTACGTTCAATCGTTACATGTGATTTCTTTCACAGCTAACAATACAACGTTTGTATGTTAAAAAAGCTAGGCACGCTAATGTGTACCTTATGTATTCCAGAACAAGCAGGCGTACTTCCCCATCTTCGGCGAGCAGCACCCGCGGCCGCCGCGCTCGCGCCCCAAGGACGCGCAGGGCACCGTGCGCGCATGCGCCGCGTGCCATCATCATCTACTGCAGCAGTGGAACGCGTATCAGGTCAGTACCTACTATTTTTTTTTATCGTTTTTCAGTTAGTATTTATTTCAGTGTAAAATTATATTCTCTCAACGCAGCACTGCATTTGTGTGAATAATACAGCTAAAATAAAATCCAACAATGGATGTTGAAATCTCTAGCGAACGACGCGTGAAATCAGCTGTTCATTCCTGCCTAGCTACAAAGTTCATCGCACTCGTCGTCGCACTTGCCGTTCGCTACGTGCGTTTTGCCACGGTAACGATACATTGCGTAGGAGGAAATAAAACTAATCAAATTTATTGGATTTCCATAACGAACCTAAAATAATTTCTTGTACCGGTTAGCTTAGTATATACTGAATTCAGCCCATCAGTCTGCGGAGGGCTGTCACTTACACCCTGTAGGTTTGATAAGAATGGCTTGTTTAGGAGGCAACGTACACATACCGAGAAGGCACCTTATTCGAATTCCCGCGATTGAGTCTAGTTGAGCTGTACAATACACTTAAGACAAGTCCGGAAATACCAAAGTAATTGTTACTGTGATCGTGAGGATAGGCATTGCTAAATTCTCCGCTCAAATTAAAACGTTACAACCGCAAGAAAGGAAGCCCAATATGAAATAGTTGTGAATTTAGTTTTGAAGGTTCAAGGTGGAGACGGAGAGGAAGGCCAAAGAAAAGATGGATGGATTGTGTCAAAATCAAAATCAAAGCATTTATTTCAAGGAGGCCAGTTACAGGCACTTTTGAATTGTTGAAACAAAGATGAAAATTAAATGTAGCTACAGTCCCAGTCACAAGACATAAAAACTGTGAAAGTATTGTAGTTGCCCATTCCCTAGCGTAGATCTCCCTAGCGTGTAAGAATGATATGAAAGAGAATGGTGTAAATGATGCCGTGACGTCTAACAAGGTGAATGAAAGAAGAAACCGTTGCTCCGACCCCAAATAGAATAGCAGGAAGAGATGATGATTTGGTTTTGAAGGAAGACTCCTTGGTTAGCGCAAAACAAACACTATATCAAGTAGTTAAATGACAATTTAAACGAGCAACTTATCTTTCTTATTACATTTTTTTTATTTTTTGCTTAGCCTATATTGTCCCACTGCTGGGCAAAGGCCTCCCCCATAGCCTTCCACTCCTCCCTACGTGCGGCTCTCTCCGGCCAATCTCTCATAAACGCCTCTAGGTCGTCACGCCAGCGTTTTCTAGGCCTCCCTCGGCGACGACGCCCGTCTTCTGGCACCCACTGTGTGGCGACTCTGGCCCATCGGTCCTGATGCATTCTACAGACATGGCCGGCCTAATCCCACTTCACTTCTTATTACATTACACAACGAATACGCTTCCCATTATAAAATAATACAAAATCATCTTCAAACAGTGTCCCAACGTAACAAGTTACATTCACACTACACAAACACAGCACTTCACTTCGTGTAGACACAGTTGCGTAAACGCACACTTTACCGAACAATACTAAGTTATTGTGAGAGTTCATCGTTGTCGAAGAAAGTTCTTTAGCTTTACATGAGTACTTCAAGTATGTAGTTGACCTGTTTTTACAAGAGTTTGTTTAGTCTTGTAAGAGTGCGAGGATTGTCTCATAGTGTGAATTATGATGAGTAGTAGAGAGGTATGGAAGGTGAAGACATGCTTTGCTTGAGCCCAAATTAATTGGGCGGGAAAATTATGATTACTTGGCGACAAATTGGAATAAGTGCTCGGCCAGAGTGGAAACGCGGGTGCGGTGCGGGCGCGGTGCGACGAGCTCAAACATATGAACTTCATTGGAGTGTCCATAGTGGGCACGCGGGTGCGGGCTGCGGTGCGGGCTAGTTGGCGCGGGCCGCACGCGAATCGCGTGCGGGCAGCTCAAACCATAGCTCGTTCATACAAGTGGCCGCAGTGAGGGCGCGGGCGGCAAGTGCGGGCGCCAGGGTTACCAACTCCCAAAAATATTTACCCCTCAAGCTAAGTCGAAATTCCCACAATTACTCGAAAATCCTTTTTTTTTATATATTTTAATTCACAACAATAATAAATATTTAGCCGCTGTTTTCAATTAAAAAAGGGAATTTTTGTTTTACTCCTAGTTGCCATAGCACGGCTCGAACTATGTAGTTTGAGAACCCCGGTGGTCACGCGCGGTTGTTGCTTGCCGCCCACGTACTCACTGCGGCCACTTGTATGAACGAGCTATGCAGCTATGGCGTCTTTGCGAGTTCAAGTTCATATTATGTTTGAGTATGCCGCCCCGCGCCCGCTCCGCACCCGCGTTTTCAGTCTAGCCCAGCACTAAAAGTACCCCTAAAAAATCACATCCCTCTTATTTACCCCAAAATTTGGGGGGAAAACCCTTATGTTGGTAACCCTGGCGGGAGCGGGGATCTCCGAACCCGCGCCGCTCGCCGCACCGCGCGGCCAGTCTGGCCAGGCAAACCGCGCGCGTTGCCGCACCCGCACCGCACCACGCACTGCACTCCCACTCTGGCCGAGCACTAAGGGTAGGCCCTATTATGATGATTATGGATAGGTTGTCCCAAGCAAGTAGTCAAAAAAAAAACAGGAATCTTAAAGTTATAGTATACTAGCTGCCCGTCCCGGCTTCGCACGGGTGGACATTTTATTGTTTTCTTTTCTATCCTATCTATCTATCCTATCTTTCAAGTTGGATCAAACTGCACACGGTGTGCAAATTTGATTAAAATCGGTTAAGTAGTTTAGGAGCCCATCGCGGACAAATAATTTATATATTATAGTATATAATCTCTTATTCTGCCATTAATTGCAGCGTGCAATTTTACATAATTATTTAATGTCGAAAGAAAAATTAATTAGCAGAAAAAATAAAATTAATTAATCTGAATTATGCCAACAGCTACATGCATGATTCAGATTCATTAATTTTAATTTTTCTGTTAATTATTTTTTAAGTATATTGTATTAAAAGAACATAACATACCAACACTTTTGTTGCTAAGCAGCTATATATAATTCAGTTTGAACATTATTGTTTCCGGTCTTTCTTTATAGTGTGGTTAGTGGCTAACCTGGTGTCAGTGTTTTTAAGCCGCCCATGGGCCTCTGACTTGGCTTTACATGCCGTCGAGAAATATCTCTCAGGCATGCTGGTTTCCTCACGATGTTTTCCTTCACCGAAGCAAGTGATAATTATACAAATCCGAAAATTCAGAGGTGCGGTCTTGGGTTGCAACTTGGAGATCTATGATTTGGCAATGATCTTGCTTGCATTATTATCATTCGGTAAAAATTACAGACTACAGACTCATTAAGACTCTTTAATTTCCCCGTGTATCTGATGGCGTAAACAGCAATTAACAGGATCCCGTATCAGCTGGGGCCATCGCCATATTTACATATTATCTTTAAATAAAAAAAACCAATAATCATGCTTGTAAAACTGATTTACGTTTCAAATATTTCAGGCACATAGTACACACCCCCACCTAATAAATGTTCTAACAACCTCTAATTATTACGTCACAATAAGCATTCTATCTCTTTCTAAAACTGTATGAAAGAGTGAGACAGAACCATTCAAGTAATATCGTTGCGCGATTATCTCTACCAAGGTAAATATTATTGAATGGATTTGTAAATATTTTATATTGGTATATTGTTTATTCTATAAGTTTGTCGAGTTGAGTGCATTAGCTTGTGTTATGTAAGTGAAGTGCTAATTAAATATAATTTCATTAAAAAAGGGGAGTGGTGGGGGCGTGGATATATAACTTGCGAATTTATTTGGTAATGTATATAAATTAATCTTTTGTTACACGTGGGTGGTGTAAACCGGATTTTATGTAGACGAGCTAACCTTCAATTACTAAGTCTGTTTTTTTCACGAGTTTTGTGATTTGATTTGCATTCCGTTTTTCTATATTTTTGGGAAGCAGTTACTAAACAAAATCTCATTTTTAAAAACATCACTAAGCGATTGAGCTGTCCCTCTCATTTAAGGGACTTGAAGGTCTTATGCTGATCTCTCATTTAAATGTTCATTGTAGGAGCAGTGCTACTTTCCAGAACATTTTTTTCTTATTGATTTTTATTTAATAAGACAGGTGTCGATTCTGTCGTGCACAAACTAAACTTAATTTAGGCTATTGCTGACTTTTTCTCTCTAATAAAACGAGAAAGAGACGGACGTAATTTAGAGCTGTCAAATTTAGTTGGAACTAATATTTCTATACAAATGAAGGGTGCACGTAAAAACATGTCGACTAAAAACACGATGAAGCGCAAGGCATAAACTAGTTTGACATCTCTAACTTAGTTCATAGCTATAGCCGTCCTTTTCTCGCACTGCCTTTTAGTAAAAGATAGCAATAGCCTAAATTAAGGTTAGTTTGTGCACAACAGAATCGACACCAGAAACTACAGAACGCCAACTGCTATGATCCCGACGATCGAATGACGACCGACGCGCAGCGGTACTGAGGCTGCCTTACGTTCTTAGGGTCCCGGGTTCGAATCCCGATAGAAGCAAATGTTTGTGTGATGAGCATGGACATTTGTTTCCGAGTCATGGATGTTTATATGTATAATAATAGAATAAGTATGTATTTACAAATACCTATGTAGTATATCAACTATCTGGTGTCCACGATACAAGCCTCGTTGCTTAGTGTGGCACTAGGTGGCGCTGTGTGTAATTGTCCAGCAATATTTATTTATTATTTATTTATTTATCCTTACAGACCCCAGCCAAGTTCAATACTATTTGAATATTCATTAAGCGATTTAATAATTACAATCAACACACATAACCTAATAAACTCATTAAAAACTGAAAAAGATAAAAACGACCTTTAAAAAAAAATAATTACTTGAAAAGTTCATAATGTCAGATCACATCGGACTCTAAGATGTTATATAAATGTCCATTTTCACCAGCACCAAGTAATACTTTAACAAATCCCTGAACGAAAGCTCGCCACTGGATTTTCAAGTTTCATCGGTAAGCTTAGAGCACAAAATACAGTAGCGCGAAAGAGTATGACGTGTTACTCATTGGCTAGCTGATGTTTTTTATCTAGCAGACGCTTCCGACGTGTCTTCTGACGTCACACTACATAATAATTATGTTCACTATACATTAGAAGTACGTCTTTACTTGTACTATTTGGTTATCGCTTTAGGGGCAATGGTGAAGGTTTTCAGTGAATCTCGATGCTTAGAATTTGTATAAAATCTGTGATTTTGGAAACGGAGAAGTGTATTTAAGTACTTAAGTTCATTTTTAGTCGGGTTGAAGAGAACTGAAAATCTGATTTAAAAAATTATAGTAGTAGTTTATGAATGGACTGTAATAGAATCTAAACTAGATTTTATTTCAATTTTTTTTTTTCAAATATCTACACAAATATTATAAAGAGGAAATATTTGTATTTTTTGTGTGTGTGTGGGTGTGTATGTTTGTAATGGATAAACTCAAAAACTGCGCCGATTTCAAAAATTCTTTCACCATTAGAAAGCTACATGAATGTAGCTTTCTAATGGTGAAAGAATTCAAATTCTAATAGAAAAGAAACATTCACCCTGAGTAATAAAGGCTGTATTTGATCCCCGTACTCCCACGGGAACGGGAAATACGCGGGTGAAACCGCGTGACTTCCGCTAGTATCTAATATTTACCTTTGAATTGTCAAGGAGTCGATCAGTGAAAAACAAAAATATGAAGATAGTAACCCAATGCAAAGAGTAGATCTCTAAAAAACGGTTCAGAATCTCCATGGAAACTACGTTAATCAAAAGTAATAACTGGAATCTTCCTAATTACCGACGTTCATGCTTAATAAAATAAAATTGCTTTACTATAGATGCAGTCACAATGAGAATACTTGATAACAGGAGCTAAATTAGCAACTCTATTTGCGGTGGTTCAAACTTCGTTTGAAATACTGTTAGAATAAAGTTTTAATCAGCTTGCACTACAAAGCGGTTGTTACGACAGTCACTGCGGGCCGAATAGTGCGAAATTAGTGTTTTTTTTTTCGATTTACAAAAAATCTATTGATTGAACTAAAAAATAAAACAGTATTATGCTAATATGTTGCTTGTAGAATTATTTGCCAAAAAATCAGAATGATCGCATGTATCTTGGGATGGTTTTTACTCGTTAAAATAAATTTTTAGAGATAAGTTCGTAATTTTTTTTATCGAGTAAAATTAGTTGTATTATGTTTTCAAAACACTATCATATTAGCATATATCCTGAAGAATATCATATATTTTTCTGGTTTTGTTTATTACAGTAAATCATATGCTGTTTTGCATTATAAAACTCGCGTTTAGCTCCTGTAGTCGCCTTATTGATAAAGAATTACGTTCAGGCCATGTTCTAACCAGAGCGATTGTCGCGGAAACACACAACCGTCTCGTTCGTTTTGTTCGGCGAACAGAAACGCGACGGTTATAGACTTATCGATATCCGCACAAATTAGTGACATAAGAACAAGAAAATCACGTCTTGGCTGATCGCTTTGGTTATGACATGGAGTTATAAATTGGACACGGAAAGGCAATTGTTTGATCAAAATAATTAAATAACATATTACATAATAACCATAACCATTAAATTATGTCAATTTGTGTTCATTTTTTTTCTTTTTGTTATTTTTTCTGAAGTAAAAGACAGTGGTAAAGATTAGTACACACAAAAACAATATTTTTGTGTGTACTAATCCTTACCACTGTCTTTTAGTCAAGTTATTCTTGTTTGATTTAACTATAGTATAAAACTATTTATGAAAACTTGTAATTGGCCATATTGTTGTTATTCACTAAACTATTGTGTCTGCCTAGCTGTCAGTTTTCCGAAAATAATAAAATAAAATAAAATAAATAAATAAAATAATTGAAAGGACAAAAAAAAATACCTCAATTACAAACCCTCATATTTATACATAAATTGTTACTTGCAGTTTACCCTAATCATGTTGATTTATTTTCTCTACAATAAATAGGAAGGATACGTGGAACTTATAAACATTTACCGACCTCTGACACGGCGGTATCTTTATCAGTAGCGCTACAGATAACCTAACCTCTTATTACAATTTGTTTTTCCTCTATTCCTCGATCAGGGAGATATAGGGTGTAAAACACCTATTAACGAAGCCGAAAGGCACTTGTCCTCCCCGTCATTGCGATATTTTTTTTGTTCTACACCATACCTGGGAAACCTTCCAGTTACGGAGATATTGGGAGTCAAAGTTCCAATTATTTGACAAGTTTTTTTTTTTAATACAAGTTTTTAATGAAGATTTTTACTTTAAACACCTCCACGACCTTCGTACTATTCAATCCATCCATCAGCACAATGTTTGGAGTGCGTTACATTGAGTTCTACCACAAAACATGATTTTTCACCCCAAAGAAAAAGTCGTTTCCCAGCAATAATTTTTGCGTAAAGTTACTTAGTCTGATGTACAGAATGCTTGGTTGACGGCTTCGTGATGAGGTCTTTTACATTACACCCTGTTATTGAGTATTCATGTAAACATGACTCTTTTAGTTTTCTGTCGTTGTGAGAAGTTGCAAGGCTTCTTAATTCTATGACATCATCATCTGCCCGCCTTTCCACAACGATGTTGGGGTCGGCTTCCAGTCTATCCGGATGCAACTGAATACCATTATTTTACATGGAGCAACTGCTTATTTCTATGACATATTGTAACATTCGGAAGAAGAGAAAACGAAACGATGGATAAACTGTGTGGTACATAATATGACTAGAAAAGAGAGTGACTACTGACACCTCAGTAATAGAGATATACATACATAGAAAAATAAGACATGCTTCACCGACCAGAAACACATAATTTGGAATAAAAGCAAGAGAATTATGCATCATTCCAAAGATAGTTGTAAAAATGACTAATTAATAAATCAAACTCAATTTGTTTAAGTTGTGTTTGGTGGTGACGTTATAGGTGAATAAAATCACTTCTAATTCTATGAATAAATTATATCTATGATACACTCAATTACTATTGTTATCTTATATATCTTAATAAAAACAAAAAAGTGTAAAATCTAATAATTCATTAACGAACCCAATTATTGAAACGATCCTAAGATTTAATGCGTCTATAAAATACAGGTTCCACTGATTGATCGACTATCTCTTCGATCATTTGGTTGGGTAATGAATTATTTATTAAATCGCGTCGTAAAATATAACGATTTGCATCTGAATATACCATCTGTTTGTATCTTCGAAGATTTCTGAGGATGTCCTCATAGACAAGGTAAGGCGTCAAACTGATTGGTACACGATTGGACGAAATAACTGTATTTTGGTCGTAAGAGCATCATTTATATAGCCTTTTTTCCTTACGTTGTTAGTATTGGCTACCAGTCCCAACTGAATGCATCTGAATAATGGTTGGTAACATTAAAGCAAAAGTCATCAATTCTTTATTATTCTCCTGCCATCAATTCAGCATTTCTCGGCTGTCATTTGTAGATCTTTGACAGTCGTTAGGTAGTCAGAGGCCCAAAAAGTCTGACAACCAGTCTTACCAAGGGGTATCGTATTACCCGGTACTAACTGGGTTGTGGAGGTCAGATAGGCAGTCGCTCCATGTAAAATACTGGTATTCAGCTGCATCCGGTAAAACTGGAAGCCGACCCCAACTAAGTTGGGAAAAGGCTAGGCAGATGTTGATGTTGTGTTGTCTCCTGCCATCAATTAATTTGTGGTCGGCGCAGCATGTTATATTCCTCCATTGCTCGTCATTTCAGCAGTCACCTTCGTTTTAGCCATATCATCCTTAAGGCCCTTCTAACCCTAAAATTAGCAACTCTATTTGTGGTGGTTCAAACTTCGTTTGAAATACTGTTTGGATAAAGTTCTAAGCAGCTTGCACTACATAGCGGTTTTCTGACTGACTGACGGCCGCAGTGACTGACGTACAGTCACTGCGGCCGAATAGTGCGAAATGAGTGGTTTTTTGCGATTTACAAAAAAACTATTGATTGGACTAAAAAAATAAAACGCATAAGACCTGCTTTATAGTTAGTTCAGTTAGTATGCAAAGTTTCATGATCTAATTTGAAGTACTTTTTGAATACCAGCGGTTTATTGTTCGATTTGGATACCTCCTATATACTTTGACATACTTTGGATTTTTTTTCTATCGAGAAAAGTTTATGGAATCGTGTTTTCGTCACACATAGTACCTAGCATTAATCCTCAGCTGTCCCATATATTTATTTCAGAATTAATGCTGCAGCATTTTAGGCGTAACGGAGGATCATGCTAAGCCATTTGAGGGGGTATAGGCGCTTAACAAAGTCTATCCATCGTTTCTTAGGTCTTCATCTCGCATTCTAGCCATCCAGATTACTTAAAACTTTCCTCACCACGTTGTCCTCATTTCTGCACATCACATGCCCATACCGTGACAACACTAAAGCAAAAGTATGAGGCATAACCTTTTTATTTTTATAATTCGTGCGGCCAATTCTGGTTTATGGCAAAACAGTTACCTACTCTACTCAACTTACTCTACTAATGAAGCACTGATCCCGCGAGGTTGTAAATTCAATGGCAATAATGGCCCGAAATATGCGTGGAAGTTCATATCGTAACATAAAGTTTTTTGTTGTACTTAATTAGATGAAAAAATAGCCAATTTAGACGACGCCTAAGATACGTTTTTGTGTCTCTTCTGACATTACTTATTCTAATACAATTGACTAGCATAACTTAATTTATTTTTTGATCACCTTTCATAAATATTCATGAGACCAGATTAACAGACTAAGCTCATTTCAAAGCAACATGCTTTATCTTTGAATATTTTAAATAGTAATAAGAAATTAATGAAGTGATTATGTAAATTAATTTTAAGAAATATTGGCAGAACCGGAACTAGACTACGGAAATGCTATTTATTTGATTATTCATCCTTATGACCCAGACAGGCAGTGGCAATGATAAGTCATGTTTTCATTTCTATAAAATTACTTTAAGGCGGCTCCCCGAGCAAATGACCTTGAGCGAGCAGTTTTTCGGAGCCTACTCCTCTTTATCCAAAAGAAATACCAACTAATAAAAAATACATTAAATTACTACGTATCCTTGACTCCAAAATTGTCGTTTCATATTTTTTTTTAAGTTGCTTAATGTTAAATAAATCCCCTCACAACGAAACCATAGAAATGAGAAATAATGATTTATAAAATGCTACTCCTCGTAAAGTAACCATTATTTTGATTTGCTACTTATACTAATGGATAGGCAATTTAATAATGAACATAATTGTCGTTTTATTTTTTCCAAAAGACGTAAGTTTGATTTTATAAAGAATAAAAACCACTCATTTCGCACAATTCGGCCTGCAGTGACTGACGTAACGACCAATTCGTAGTGCACGCTGATTAGAACTTTATTCTAACAGTATTTCAAGCGAAGTTTGAACCACCACAAGTAGAGTTGCTAATTTTGCTCGGGGTACCGCCTTAACAAACATCTTTCAAACTGCATCCTAAACCCACACAAGTAACGCTTAGTTTACCGACTTTCACGAATACGAGCATGTCGTCTATGTAAACGGCAGTATAGTAATGTTTGAACATACAATCATTGATGGCGGCTACCGGTTGACCTACAAACGATAACACCGACCGCTCCGCCAGTCGCGTGCGACGCTTACCAACGAGCGTACGTATCGTCCCCAACGTGTCATCAACGTACAACAAATTTCTACTTCGACCTGATAATAACCAAGACCCAAAACTATCGATAACATATCGTGTGATAAGTCATTTTGTGTGCTCATGAGTGTTATAGTGGCTGTGCTATGTGAATATTGTAATATAAGTGATAAATATATTGAAACAATGAATCGGTGTTAGTGTGATATTTAGTGGATTATTGCAATGTTAGTGCGGATGTGTGGGAACGAAGATAGGACCCCGGTGAACTGCAAGGTAATGTGACAGGTTGTGTCGGGAAGCGCACGCAGTGTTGATAGCAACGCGCGTGATACCTGCCAGTGCATTTTATGAATTTGTTTTATTTGGACAGATAAGTCAGTAGGTATAACTGAGAATTGTGAGAAATCAGAAGAATTTGGTAGTAGATAGTCTTTTGTTGACAATAAATACAATCACACTGTGAACCGTGTCGAAAACTCAACATGAGTAGTTTTCCCGCCAGAATGTGAGTAGTATGTAGCAACTACCAACCTCGAAGAGTCTCAAACTATAGGGTTGTTCTTAGAGTATATTAAGCAAAACGTTATCTGGGAACAATAGGATGTCTATGACATTAACTTATCACACACGTTTAAGGAAATATATGAAACAAGCGGACGTCACGCGGTTTCACCTGCGTAGTTCTCGTTCCCGTGGCAGTACGGGGATATAATATAGCCTATGTTACTCAGGGTGAATGTAGCTTTCTAATGGTGAAAGAATTATTGAAATCGGTTCATTACTTCCGGAGATTACCCCCTACATACAAACTTACAAACATACAAACTTACAAACAAATGTTACCTCTTTATAATATTAGTATAGATAAGTCAAGCCACAGTTCGTTCAGTAATCAGACGGAACTTTTACATCATTATCGGTAAACAAAGATTATAGTTTGAACTCTAGTTCAGGTTATAAGACCTGAATGACACGACCAAGGTCATTCAAACTTAGTTCTCATCATTGCTACACTTTTCATAACTTATGAATAAGTAGATAATGGTGTCGATTCTGTTGTGCACAAACTAAACTTAATTTAGGCTATTGCTATCTTTTACTAAAGGGCAGTGCGAGATAAGGACGGCTATAGCTATGAACTAAGTTTGAGATGTCAAACTATGTAGTTTATGGCGCTTCACCGTGTTTTTAATCGACATGTTTTACGTGCGCCCTTCATTTGTATAGAAATATTAGTTTCAACTAAATTTGACAGCTCTAAATTACGTCCGTCTCTTTCTCGTTTTATTAGAGAGAAAAAGATAGCAATAGCCTAAATTAAGTTTAGTTTGTGTACAACAGAATCGAAACCAATATAGAACTTTTGAGACGTGACAATTCCAGGGCTCAAGAGATATCTAAATGTGACACATAAGGAGTATTTGGTTACCTAGCAACTGGTTTGTGGAAGTCAGAGAGAAGTCGCTCCATGTAACACACTGGCATTCAGCTGCATCATGTTAGACTAGAGGCCGATCTCAAATTGATGAGAAAAAGCTAGGCTGTTCATGATGATGTATCGTATAAATATTGTGTTCTTATTTATTAACAAAGACCTTGTCAGTCAATAGTGTCCACGTTTAATTTATCACGTACAATATATTACGTTACTTCTTCTTCTTTGCGTGTCGATAAACTCAAATAATACCCGACCAGTATGTAGCCACCTGCACAGCTCTGTCATTGGCTTCGTTTAAGTCCTGGAAGGTGCAGGTGGCTGTGCAGGATGGGCAAGAAAGGAGGTGGGGTATATCCTGCAGAGGGGCTCCACACTGACATCGTATTTGGGACGGGTCGATGATACCCCAGAACAGACATCCCACCCCTCCTCACTTCATCAATCCAGCAGAACACCTTTCGCCTGGACAGGAACTGCAGTGGCCAATCTGGAAATATCTTACCCGTTTGCGGCCCCAGGTTGGCCGATGTAGAAATAATCTGGCCAAATGGAGTATCATCGACCCGTCCCAAATACGAATATATATTACGTTACAAAAAGAATATTTTCTATATTTCGTAGAAGAACACCACAAGCTTTGCTTATACATATATAAAACCACTTTGACTTTCACGGCGTTACAAATATCGTGTGCAATTAATATGTATAAGATTCTTGTATCTTATTAATAAACATACCATAATCAGCCACGTCCATGTACGGGTATAATATCATGTAGGAATTAATCGCATTTCGTAATCATAGCATTAATTTTTATCTTGTTCTTGCATCGCAAGATCCTATCGGCTATCGGAGATAAGTGAATGAAATACTATACTCGATGCGATATCTTGTGTTTTTTATAGGATGTAGGTAGTTAAATACTTAACGTAGTACTTGTAGAAGCTTATTAATTTATCTCTCTATTAAGAGAGCTTCTCAAGTGTTGTTTTGATACCTCTCGATATGCTGACGTAGGAAATCGCGATCTTTATTCCCATCTTTATAAAATCCAATATATTTTTACTCCATTCTTATCTATTTGTTAGTATTACGTTTTCGACTTTCTGATAAGATTGATTGTGTCGTTGACCCTTTCTGCTTGCGGTCTTTTTGCTCTCTTGGTCACCTTCATAATCATGATTTAACGTTTTCTTATCTTGTGGTTCAATTCCCTCAAGCTTGGGGATCGTCTTTGTGGAGTCATGTTACTTACGTTTGCCTTCACCTTCAGTGCTTTTCAAAGCTTTCTTTCTCATATCCCGACCCCGACATTTTGTTCTGTTGTTTTTACAAGATTGAGCAGCCCTAGGACGCCTTTCTTTCCATAGCATCGGTTTTCCATCATTCTAATGACATAATCTTCCATCTTTCTCCATTGACGGTAACTCGTTTTCGTGTTTAAATAATACGGCTGTAGCACAGAACTTAGAACCCAGAAGCTATCTTATCACAACAAACATTGCAGCTCATTCGTGTATTTGTCCGACACTCGTACTTACACCTGTTCACGCATGTCTGTCGTCCGTTTACACTAGTATAATACGACTCTTTTTATTTATTAGTCTTTTGAGTTTCTTATTTTTTTTTACGTAACATGATTCTGTCAGAATTCGTCATCTCGAAGTCTAGGCATATCATCTTGCACACAGTCCATCCATCGTTGGATTTGTGACCCAGAAGCAGCTTCTGGGTCACAAATACAATGGACAAGATAACCAGCTGCGGTTATCTTATCACAACAAACATTGCAGCTCTCTCATGTATTTGTCCTACACTCGTATTACACCGGTTCACGGAATCCGGCCGTCCGTTTACACTAGCATTAGCGTCCACGCTGTCTAATTTGTTCACTTTCATCGGTTGAGTCGACTTCGACTGATGCAAGTATTGTTGTTACGTCTGTAGGGTAGGATGACGTGTGTTTCATGTAATATGCTAGTATTTCACTTCAAAGTCATCGCTGCTATTAAAAGGCATTTGCGCGTGGCGAGGCGTGTGAATTTTTAGGACATCTAACATAATAAAAACTTAAGGGCCAGCAAATGCTCCGGCGCAATGTTGTACTCACTCCCTCTTACCGAGAGGAGTTTAGAACTCCAGCAGTTTTCTTATGAATACTGTACCTCTCTTCCTGTTTTATTTTGGGTTAATCGATAATAATGACCAGCAAAAAAGTGTATACTCTTATTTTAAATTAAAAACTCATTCGTCGTTGCAGTTAAATTAACAATTCATTGCCAATATTTATTTTATTAACTCGAGTAAAACGAATTATTGGCGAAATATTTAATACTAACTACGGAGAGAACAATAGTTTGAAGCAACAAGATACATATTCAAGTGTTATAAATCCATGTTAATTTGTCTCTGTGTTAGTTTAGGTGGTACTATTGACGCACGGCATCATACTGAAACTTTTCATAGTTGCTTTTATGATTCGATGACCAACAACCAATACCAACAGGGTGGAATGTTGGGTTGCCGACTTTTTTTACAAGAAAAAAAGTATATTTAGGTCTGAGAAGGAAAATAAACAGTATTTTAACAGTATAATTAATTTTCAAACTTTTAAACTCCATAATTTTTAGAGCTTTCTTGCTTTTTTGAAGGCTCCATGAGCCCCATTACAATTATTATAATTAAAATTAATGAGAAGCTTATTTTTTATTTAATCTATGCTGGCTCTATTTCTATCATCCCGTCACTTCGCATTCATAACAGAAAAAACCCTTTCTGTAATTGCTGAAGTGGCAGGAACTCGAGCTTAAAACGGGAGCTAGTAGACCTTCATCAGGAATTCTTGAATGTTGTCAATGAACGGGATCAACTAAGGGCGGTCACGGATGGGTTCAACTCTTGTAGCAACTTGTATGAGGAGGCTTTATGTAAAATTAGGGACTTAGAGGATGAATTAGTCCATGCAAATGTCAAACTTTTAAATTTGAAAAAGGAAAAGGATCATACTCAGGGTATGGAAACTGATCATTTGTATAATGAATTAGTTAATACAAATTGCAACCCTCATTCCATTATAACAATAGACCTTACAGAGGACTCCTTACTAAAGCATAACTACAGCCACAAAATTAGTAAAAATAAAATTAAGAAATATGCACGATTAAATAGAATAATTAAAAAATGTAATAAATACAAGAAACAACAAAAACACCTTTCCAAAAATATTCAATTAAGGAAAGAACGTGTTTCTCTCGTTAATAAATTAAATAACTATCAGATTAAATTGGAAGATAGTATAAATATTTATGAAATTGACACTCAGCGCTTACAATCAGAAATACAGGCTCTTAATAAGTCACTAAAATCTTTATGTAATAAATATGAATGCTCGGAAAATCAAATTAAAGAGCATATTCTTGCTACAAATGCATTGGTAGACAAAGTGGACTCGCTGACTCTCAGCAACACTCAGTGTACTTGTCAGAGGGAATCCAGCAATGATGCCCTCCAGCTTGAGGCAACGGAGGACCCGTCCCTAGCTGTGAGTACTCAGGACTGTATTTCCACCCAAGATACAATACCTGACTTAGGTAATTTGGTCTCACCTAATAGTCTTGGTTCTAATCTTTCAGTTATGTTCTCTGATAGTATAGGTAGAGGGTTAG
This sequence comes from Xestia xanthographa, assembly GCA_905147715.2. Taxonomy (NCBI): domain Eukaryota; kingdom Metazoa; phylum Arthropoda; class Insecta; order Lepidoptera; family Noctuidae; genus Xestia; species Xestia xanthographa. Next base: position 2,282,680 of record LR990644.1, on the reverse strand, counting down.
GGAAATTGATCAGTAATAACCTGAGTTATTGTACCCAAAATTATTGCATGCCAGGATCAACCTACAAACAGATTATGGCATCAGTAACAAAGACTGTTTGTGATCCTAGTACCACCATTACTATATGTGTTGGTAATAGTTCTAAGATTAAAAAGGAAGACATCACTGACTGTGTTTCAGAGTTGTTAAAGTTAAATTGTAACAAAATAATATTGTGTGGTTTTCCATTTTTTGAAAATTTGGGTAATAGAAAAAATAATTATATACATATGTTAAATAACCATGTACATTTTTTAGTAGGTCACTATAGTGACAGACTTATATATCTGGATATCAACACTATTGTTGGTAAACTGAAGTCGACACGGGGTAAGGTGTATCTACCTATTAGATGTAGACACAAAATAGCTCGGCTATTAGCTTATAATATTCACACAGACATAAATAGTATGTCTAAGTTTAGTTCTATTATTAACACTGCGACTATTAGTAGTAATACTAATATACAGGTGACTTTCAATGATTATAGCACTAGTGCTATAAATGTTTACAAACATTGTACTGAGGAGGATCCATGTGTCACCGTGGAGAATTCTCAATTAGGGTATATTAGTATTAGTGATAGGGTCTTGTTGTCTGAGGATGGTACGGGTGTCTCCAGCCTCACTCCAAAAATTAATTTAAACTAGGAAATGAGACAACAGGAGGTACGATTAACAATATTGTTAATCCTACCAACGTATCTTCTTGCACTCAATTAGTTAGTAAAAAAGGGCCTCAGCAGAACACTTTGAAATTATTCCACCAAAATATCCAAGGCATTTCTTCCAAATTATTAGAAATTGAATTGTTTTTAGAAAATAGTAAGTTTGACATTATATGTTTTACTGAACATTGGCTTAAGGATTACCAAATGCTTATCAATTATGAGAACTATATGGTGGGTAGCTGCTTTAACCGTAAAACTATGCTTCGTGGAGGTTCCCTAATATTAATAAGAAATTGTTTTAAATATAAGCAACGTAATGACATAGTAGGTCTCTCGGTTGAACATTGCGTTGAACTGTCCTGTGTTGAGCTAGATAAGCATGTAATTGTGTGTGTGTACAGACCCCCAAACTATCAAAACTTTTCTTTGTTTGAATCAATAATGGAAGATGTGATGGCAAAACTTGCAGTCAGTAATAAATCTACAATTATTTGTGGTGATTTTAATATCAATATTTTAGAAGAATGTGCAAATAGCAGTCGCTTATTAAATCTTTTTAAGTCATTTGACTTGACCAACACTTTTACAGAACCTACTAGAGTCACGCCATCTTCTGCTACTTGTATAGATAATATTTTCTGCGATTGTGATTACTTAGATAAAGCAATAGTAAATTGTCTACCCTCTGACCATAGTGGACAAACTGTAACCTTCAGGTGTAATACACCCCCATCGCAAAAAGTTCAAATTAAATTTAGACCTATAACTTCTAGCAGATTAAATAGGTATAATATTTTGCTACAGAACAAGTTAAGCGTTATGGGCCTTGATGATATTAATATAGATCAATTGTATGATCGTTTCTTTTCAATAGTTCACACGGAATTCAATAAAACTTTTGAAAAGAAGACAAAAAGTATTTGCCCTAAATTCATATTTAGTGATTGGGCAACTAGAGGTATCAGAAAAAGTAGGGAAAGACTATTTGAGCTTTATGGCCTTAAGCCTTTTATAAACACTGAAACTTTTAACAAGTATGTTGCTAAATATTCAAACATTTTTAGAAATACATGCAAGGTTGCTAAAGCACTGCACATTAGCAACAAGATCAAAACAGCAGAAAATAAAATAAAGACAGTTTGGAAAGTTATAAATAATGAGACTAACAGGAAGAAAATACGTAACACTAGCTACACATTAGATACAACATGTGGTCCTAAAAGCTCTGATCAGGAAGTAGCTCAAGAATTTGTAAAATTCTTTACCGATATACCACAAAAAACAACGGAGGCTCTTATTTCCTCACCTGAACTCTCAATTGGTTTATTAAAGGCGAATGTGTCTGGCTGCCTGGTTGAATTTAAATTTAAACACATTAACCCTATGATTGTTATTAAAACTTTCCGGCAAATAAAGATCAAACTAACCGAAGATCTATGGGGAATGTCTGTCAAAGTTTGTACATCCATACTTGAGACTATAGCCCCTTACTTAGCTTTAATTTTTAATTTATGTGTAGACCAAGGAGTTTTCCCTGATTTAATGAAATACAGTAAAGTCATACCTCTTTTCAAATCCGGGGACAGTAAAGATACTAATAATTATAGACCTGTATCCGTGTTACCAGTTTTTAGCAAGGTTTTTGAAAAAGTAATGCTTAATCAAATGCTCTATCATTTTAACACCAACAGAATCTTACATGATCAACAGTATGGCTTCACCAAGGGACGTTGTACAACTGACGCCGGTGTAACCTTATTAAAGCACATATTTACTGCGTGGGAAGAGTCTCAAGACGCCATAGGAATTTTTTGTGACCTCTCCAAAGCGTTTGATTGCGTAAATCACGACACATTACTTTTGAAACTTGAGCATTACGGACTGGGTAAACTTGCACTTAGTTTGGTAAAATCTTATTTGAATGATAGACAACAACATGTTCAAATAAATGGTGTTAATTCACAGGGGTTAAAAGTAAAAATGGGGGTTCCACAAGGCTCAATATTGGGTCCTTTCCTCTTTCTAGTATATATAAATGATCTACCCTATTTACTGAAAAACCAACCTCAAAATATGGTGTTATTTGCTGATGACACTTCCCTAATTTTTAAGATAAATAGGCGGGCCCAAAATCTAGATGACGTGAATAATGCCCTACTTCAGGTCCAAAATTGGTTCACAGCAAACAATTTGGTATTAAATGAAAAAAAAACCAAATGCATAAGATTTGCTTTACCGAATGTTAAAAGTAGTGATTGTGATATAATATTGAATAAAGAGAAACTTGAATTCGTAGATAAAACGGTTTTCCTGGGGATTACGCTTGATTCAAGGCTACAATGGGGTTCTCATTTGACATCTCTTGCGGGGCGGCTAAGTTCAGCAGCCTTTGCCATTAGAAAAATCCGTCAGTATACTGATGTAGATACCGCTAGACTGGTTTATTTTAGTTACTTTCATAGTATAATGTCTTATGGCATTTTGCTGTGGGGACGGGCTGCTGATATTGAGTCTATATTTATTCTGCAGAAAAGAGCCATCAGAGCCATATATAATCTTCGTAGGCGCGATTCTCTAAGGGAACTGTTTAAGGATATTGGCATCATGACGGTACATTGTCAATACATCTACGAAAACATAATGTACGTCAGAAAAAATCTGCACCTTTTTGGTAAAAGGGGTGACAGACATAATTACAGTACTAGAAATAGGGACCAACTAGTTCAGCCAGGTTTCAGACTCGCTAAAGTAGACTCATCTTTCATGGGGTACTGTTTGAGATGCTATAATAAAATTCCACAAAGTATTCTTGAACTGAATGAGACGAAATTTAAAACATGCATTAAACGCACACTATGTAAGCAAGCATATTACAAGTTGAGCGATTATATCGATGATAAAAATGCTTGGCTCAATGCTGGTCCTGCTCCACATGGACAGGGGCGCATAAATTGATAGCATTGAATTGTATTGTTGGAGCTGCTGAAGATTGTACAACTATCTTTGCATTGTATAGAATCAATCTCTTTAGTATTATATAAATGCATAGCCCATATTGTGTGAGTACTATGTACTAGAAAGCTATCATTCACTGGAAACCTACGTCTTTTTTTTGACTTGAATGTGCCCTGGCGGTTTGGAGTATGTCATGCTCACTCTATTGTCTCGCTGATGGTGGCGCATGTGTCGGATCATTTAGTTCCCTTCAAAATGGTTGAGTTGAATGGTGCTGATCCATGCGTCATGTCCGTGAACGGGCGCTGTCAGTTGTGACTGGTCATCTCTTGGTTGCCATGGCTTATTTGAAGGAATTATTTTGAATTGTATTTTTTTTTTTTTGTTTGTGTTTTTTTGCTGTGGACACTTTTACCGTGCACATCTTGCTACATTGTTCTCACATAATATACCATCTCAACGTGAATGATGTAACCAAGATTTTGTAACAATATTCTGATTTAAAAGAGTGTCCATGGAGTTTCTTGCCCGTTCTTCTCCATAGAGATCTACGCTAGGGAATGGGCAACTACAGTACTTTCACAGTTTTTATGTCTTGTGACTGGGACTGTAGCTACATTTAATTTTCATCTTTGTTTCGACAATTCAAAAGTGCCTGTAACTGGCTTACTTGAAATAAATCCTTTGATTTTGATTTTGATTTTTGATTTTTGAACAGATAGCAGATAGAAAACAATCTCAGAAACGTGGGCTGTGGGCTGGGGTTAGGCTAGCTACACTCTACTGAAATGACGCATACCATTTTTGTTAACTTTTTGAACACAATATTTTATGGATATTAATGTATGCGTTGAAAACAGCATTTTGTATACTTTATTTTTGTTCAACAGTAAAAAGTATAATGTAGTGAAAAACAGTATAATACTGTTTTTAACAGTATGGTTGGCAACCCTAGTGGAATGGGACATCGACGCAAAAAGGTTACCACGTACCTATTCGGTACATCGTTCTGAAACATTCATAATTCATTTTTATATGTGGTACATTTTTGAAGTGACAATCAAACGAAGGCCAAACACCAATGTTCATTCCTATGGATCCACCTGTCTTTACCTATTCCTATATTGGCTCTAGACTGCATAGTCGGCTGATTGTGCCCGACTGGCTGCGGTTGGTCGGGCTTCCTCTCCCATCCCAGAGCATGTCTTTCCTTACAAAATCGTGCCCTCTGGTGTATCCGGCTTGTCGGGGTCAGGCTTGCTCCTGGCTGGGTGTGGTGCTCAATCATTATCATCACCGTATATAAATTTTTCATCGGTAATTTAAAAATACAGGAGGAACGAGAAAATAGCACATGGAAGGAATTGGGGGAGGTCTTTGGCCAGCAGTGGGACAGCACAGGACAACAAAAAAAAATACGTTGGTTCCTACAAAAGTGTAATTAATACCTACACGGTCAAATGTATGGAACAGCTTTTTTACGCACTGTTTTAGACTTTCACGGGTTTTCACTACACTTAAATTACTTACGGGATTATATCCGTGAAGAAAAAGAAAAAGAAGAAAGGAAAAGAAAGGAAAAGACAGGAAAAGAAAGGAAAAGAGAGGAAAAGAAAGAAAATCACGGATATTATTCCGTAAGTACATTAAGTGTAGATTTTTTTACCTTGTATAGCGTAAGTTGACTTGAGAATTGTCGACAAATACAGATATTTATGTAAGTATGTTCTAGTCAAATGTGCACATTTCGCATTTTACATAAATGAAGTGAAGTAGGTACTAAGATTTAGTCATCCATGAGACTTATAATTAATTAATTGCTGATAACCTAAAACAATAATTTATTATTAAAAGCGATTATAAGATAAGAATCAGCGTATGTAACGTAAAATAAAATCACTTTTTCCTTTTATAAATTAAAATATGATTTCGTTTTAAATCTGTAGATCTGACAATGGTTTATATTGATGTCATCATCCATGATGATGCAGTTTATACAAAATATACAGTTAGGTTAGATAAATGTAAGATCCATTCCATATAATAAGATTCTTAAATTCAGACAAAGCTTATCCTAAACCGCTGGGTCTAGAAGCAGATTTTGCAACTTTGGCATGTAGCTTTATGTAACTTTCGTAACATGTAACTTTATGTAACATGTAACTTTCGCAGCTTTGCAAAATCAATTTTCAGAAATGCTTAGCTCACGTGCCTGGTGAGCTAAGCATTTCTGAAAATTGATTTTCTAAAGGGGTTGGTTAAAGGACCGGGTTGAGACTCCCACATACCAGGGAAGCATGGCATGAAAGGGAGTACGCCTATACTCATCAGTATGTTGAACAAGGCTCCCAATGATGATATCGTAGAAGGGATTGAACAGGGTGTAAGTCTTTACAGTAGTTCGTCTTTACGCACGGCAAAAAATAGTCATAATGCAGAACTTTGCTGATACAGCGTTATCTGATAACAACTAATACACGAGGATTTAGAAGATAATGAGAATTCTAAATTTTACTTTGTCAATTGCGTTATCTTTTCACATGACGTGTATGGCAAATAAATTGACCGCTCCCTTTATTTTTTTATTAGTTAAATTCAAGGTATACTAGGACACTTGATAACACGTACCATCTTTCATAATGAAACTGTTTTTTTATCACTTTCGATAAGATGGTGTCGATTCTGTTGTGCACAGACTAAACTTAATTTAGGCTATTGCTATCTTTTTCTCTCTAATAAAACGAGAAAGAGACGGACGTAATTTAGAGCTGTCAAGGGTGCACGTAAAAACATGTCGACTAAAACACGGTGAAGCGCAAGGCATAGACTAGTTTGACATCTCTAACTTAGTTCATAGCTATAGCCGTCCTTTTCTCGCACTGCCTTATAATAAAAGATAGCAATAGCCTAAATTAAGTTTAGTTTGTGCACAACAGAATCGACACCGATGAATGGACTTTGTGAATGATTAAGGCCGACTCCACCAAAGCTGAGCCTGGATTCAATCAGTGTAGTTGATTCCCGCACGTCTTCTCTCCACTCCACTCGTCTCCGATGTAGTGGAGTCGCCCTAGGGCTGGTTTTAATTTTGAGTTCACTACCGTCTAACTACGGCCTATCAACGCCCTCAAAAAACATGAAGCGACACCGTCATCATTCTCTTACCCTTATCCTAATTCATTTGGGTCGGCGTAGCATGTATTCTTCTTCCATACTGCTCTATTACTCGTCATCTCATCAGACACCTTTCTTGCCATATCATAATTCACACAGGAAATATGAAGTGACATCCTTTACGACCCTGTTTTTTTGCGCAACCATCATCATCTTGACTTTTCGTTTGAGCGTCGACAAGTTTCGTTTGCAACCTTACCATCGGATCGTAACTGCATGAAAGAGGCTCAGAACGCGTCGTGACATTTAATTATGGTTTTATTGTTATTTTGGGCTCTTTCTGCTTCATTTATAATCTTCACGGTCCCTTCATATTTTACATAAATAATTCAAATATGCTTCTTACCGCGTGGTGGGACCCTGGTGATACAGGTATACCTAGAATAGACACCAGTCTTTCATAAACTTTTGCACCTTTGTTTTAAGCTGTATTTTTTAAGTCATGGTTTGTGAAGAGTTATTGAATTTTAAATTTCAATTGCTACAACGCGTTGTGGCTTTTCTTCGTTGTCGAAAATACCTAGCTCCGCTAGTCCTTGTCCACCAGAGCTGTGCTAATCGAGACTATACGAAAATAAAGAAATCCTTCTGGTGGATTTTATCCTCGCGCACATCTCTGATGGAAACGTATCCTAATTGGCTAGAAAGGGGAAGCACGGAGATTGCGGCTTAAACGGACGTACAAAAAGAAGTAGGTATGCGTTAACTTATGTCTAATTAATCATACTTAAGATAAAGAAAAAAATCCCCTGAAAGCTTTTAAACGCTCAAATTCAATAAATAATTACCGGAAAGGTAGGTTAAGATAACATCAGAAATACCTATCATATACCTTATCAAGGAGAATACAAAGATATAGAGGGCATCAAAACCGGTTTAAACGAAAAAACAACGAATGAAAACAGAGGTAAATCGTTCGGGAATCAGTAACGTCATAAAGTCGACAAGAATAATGTCATTAGAAAAATGTGTTATTACATGAAAAGCCGTGTGCTACAACATTTCCCATCGACAAAACAGAAGAACTTCCAAACAAACTCTCATTCCCACTGCTTTAGTTAATGTGGATGAATTTTCACGAAACTATCCTCGGTGAAGAGTTCCCTTATGGAACTCTTTTTCAAAATTTTAAGCAATCGAAATTCTCCATGAAATACCCATAACACCTTTCCCGACCTGGGCATTGAACCTAAGACCTATTGCTCAGTAGCGCTTGTATCTAGTTGACCTATGAGGCTGTTTCATGTTTCAATGTTGGCGTATACTCGTGTTATTGAATTTATTGTAAATGTTACTGATAGAACCAAATCAATTGCAATCGCTACTTCATTCAGTATCATTTTATCTTTCATTGTAGTTACTTCAAAATCATTGAGTCTTGACATCTTTTAATTCATCAAAAACGTTGAATGGTTTGTCAATAAAGTCTTTGTTTTTCAATTTGTCATATTCCATACATGCAACGTTATTTTATCTGGCTTTTGTATTTTATCTTCGTACGTTCATCGTTTATCAAAGAAAATCGGCTTATGCGATTACATATCTGTTTAATACCGAAATACACGCAACTTTTTAGTAATAAATGTTTAGATTATATCTACTGGTAAATAGTAATCCCTATCGGAAAGGTCTCATTTCTTATCTTTCTTTGTTATACAGTTATTTTTATATAATTTTCCTTTGTTGTCATCATCATAAATATTGGGTTCTGCAAGCCGATGGTGGATATTGATATTGCCGATGGAGGTGCATATTATTTTGCTTAATCAATTCAAGAAGCTGACGTCAGAGACTATGTTTACAAGCCGTCGTAGGCACGAAGGGATTTGCTATCGACAACAATGACGGACTTCAGCACATATTTTCATCCTCTATCCTTTAAAGGAATTACTTTTCGAAAATCTTGTATTTATCAGTGCTCTGTGCATTGATCTGTGCATTTCATGATCCTAGATTCATCGGTTTAGACTGTGGGCCATGTGAGTGAGTAAATAAGTACATGCCAAAACAAGGAAATTTATTGAAGTTCTTTCCCAAATATCCCGTGCATTGAAATACAAAGACGCGTCACAGTTTTATTGGCTGTGTTATTTTTATCTCTCTATCTCCAAATATTATATCGACACTTAAGATAAGCTGACATATGATCGTTATCAGCTGTTAGATATCATTCTGGTCGTTATCTTCCTTATAACTTAGCGTTCACCTGTGGCGACACGTTGGACTTTATTTTTAGTGATGATTTTTAGTATCTGGATATTCCACTTTGACATTTATGAATGCCACCTGTAGACATAGGAGAACAGATATTATGTTAATCAGATGGGTTATAAAAGAGATAATGATGATATTTGGATAATAATGAAGTAGTTGGTGAGTCATTCAGGTATTTAATATGGTAATGTTAGTTGCATAATATGTAACGTTGAATTAGTAAACTGACCATGATTTCCCTATTAGATATGAGCGCCGATGGCCAATTCCGCGGCGGCGGCGTGGCCTGGAAATTTGCACGGCGGCGGCGGCGTCGCGGCGGCGCGGCATGGCCGGCCGTGGGCATTACTTTTTTTTTTATCATGGAGAGATTTCTTAAAAATAACAAAGAAAACGATTTTGATGTTACAAAAAAATGTTTACAGCCTTCTAAATAATAATTGGATATCACGTTTACTGAAAAATAATCATTTCAGCATTTTGAGTTGAAGTGAAACCGAGTTTTTTTAATTAGAGCCCTATATATCTAAATAAGAAAAACTATTTAAAAAAAAAAAACGGAAAAGTAAGTATTTTAAGTAGTATCATATATTTTGTTTGTTTTAACACCACACAACAATACACGTTTATTCGGTAAAATATTCGACTTGACTGCGTCAGCGACGACTGTGGCGAAGCGACTAGTCTTACTAATTACAGAGACGCGGCACGTCGCGCAGTGCGTTGTGCGGCGCGGCTCGCTATCAATTCAAACATAATATGACGATTGACTATGTATGAGATTGTTTACGGAGAAGCGATTTTACGCGCGTTTGCTGAAATGCAGCGTTGCGTTGGCCGCGGCGGTGCACGCGGCTTCACACGCGCAAATACAAATATATCGCAGATGACACCGCCTCTCCGTAAATGGGAAAACGCGCAACACGCCGCACGACGCGCCGCACAACGCGCCGCACGACGCGCCGCGTCTCCGTAAATGAGCATTTATGCGGTCGGGCCGCGCGTGCGAGCGAGAAAGCAAGTTGCGACTCGTCGCGACGGCGCGCCGCACGCTGCACTCGGCGACGACGCGCCGACATGAATTCACGGCGACGGCGGCGCGCCGGCGCGGCGCTCATATCTATTCCCTATAAGGCTTAAACATAAAAAAGATTCATTTATCAACTTGTAAACATTTTGGGAATAATAGATTCAAGATTGGTAGTTTATTCTTAACTTCCTTGAATTTAAAATGTATTATAACTGTGAAGAGTGTTTGCTATCTTCGGACATATAATGTAATAATAGTAAATAACGTCAGATATAATTGAAATTAAATAACAAGTATAACCAAACACATAAATCCAAAAGACACTATCATAACAGCAGCATAAATTAAAGAAAACAAAGCTATTAACCATGCAATATGTAATAATAAAAAGCCTTTATTATCTGCAGCACCTACGTGAACTGGTGACCTCTAAGGAGCAGTGCACTCTGAAAAAGTGTTGACACTAGATAACGCGCTGACCCCTCGTAATACTGACACTTATTGTGCCACTGTTATAGAAATTATCGCCAGTGACTATTATGCTCGTCCAGAGATATCACGTGAGTCATTTGCTAAAATTAACAAGTTTGTTGTTGAGTGGCGAAAACTAAATGTTCAAAGAATTCAATTGGAGTATCAGAATGGCTAAAGTAGCTACAATTTGGAACAGTTAAAAGTTGTCGTAGCAGACCCCGTAGAAGGGATGGGAAAGGAAGTAAAAAGAACTAGACAAAACAAAACGATCAATGGTTGACATAATGCTCTGGGTCTATGTAGTCGTATTTGGAGTGCCTTTGTCCAGCAGTAGCATTTAAATGCAGGTTGACAGTATATCGGTATTCAGAATAGTCGTGATGAAATACAATAGTGTACGTAGTGCATTTAAAATGATAGAGTATTTACTTGTGAATTAAATAACTGATTAATAATGCCTTATACTTCCGATATAACGTTGCATCAGTCTTGAACATTTAAAAATAACTTCCAGTTTATATTTTGTTAGTGTAATCAGTTTATTGACAAAGCTTTCTCGAATTATTCCTAACTCATTACATCCGATAATTCGGTCGAGCGATAGCGTTTGTTTATACGATTTTAATGTGGCCTGTGACCCGACCTCGCTGATCAGAGGGTAGATCGACTGTCGAGCGATAGCCTTTACAATATTGTGCCTATATTGTTGAAATATGGTCAGATATGGACAAGTGCAGTATCGTATGTTACAAGTAGAGAGATTGGGCGATGACATTGATGACGTTAATCACGCACTCATCATCTTCCTGCCCTTGTCCCATGTTACTTGGGGTCAGCGCAACACGTTTTCTTCTTTCATTCTCCCCTGCACTGATTTAATAATTTGACCCGTATGTATGTAATATTGTCAAAAATTTTCATTTTTGTGTATGTTTGTTACTACCAAATTCTAATGTAAATTACTATGTATTTTTTGTTCATTTAAATGGCATTCAAAAATATGTAAGTGTTACTAAGTAACTTAGCTTAGGCCTTTGACAGAGTAGACTTCAAGCACTTAGGTTGTTTTGGAAAAAAATCAGAGAAATAATGCCAATTTAATAAACTTTATTTAGTTTTATAAGAATAACGTCTTAATAAGGTCAAAATCATCATCATTAAAACAACGCCGTTTATCATAAAACCTAATTATACATGTGTTATAGTAAACATAGATAATAATATAATTCTCTTTAAATTATTTATCGTTATAGTATGTGGAGATAAGTATTTACTGATAAGACCTACGATAAAAATGGATCAAGTTATAATTGCTGTGCCAACGCTATCAGTGATTCAATTTAGTGAAAGATTTGATTTTGATAAAAATACGATTCATACCTTTTTTATCCGGTTTGTTTTTTCGCTTCATCATCTTTTGGTATCAATAAAACCATGCTAACAATCTTTAACTTGAGTAATTATGGCAGCACACTGTCCAATAGCATGTGGAGACGATTTTTTCACTTTAAAAGATAGCTGTTAAGACCCTATACTACCTCAGATTAGCAACTCTATTTGTGATGGTTCAAACTTCATTTGTAATACTGTTAAAATAACGTTCTAATCAGCTTGCACTACAAAGCGGTTGTTACGTCAGTCACTGCGGCCGAATAGTGCGAAATGAGTGGTTTTTATTCATTATAAAATCAAATTTTCGTCTTTTGGAAAAAATAAAAAACATAAGTCCTGCTTTATGGTTAGTTCAGTTAGTATGCAAAGTTTCATGATGTAATTTGAAGTACTTTTTGAATACCAGCGGTATATTGTTCGATTTGGAGGTAACTTTGGGATTTTTTTTCTATCGAGAAATTTTTATGAAATCGTGTTTTCGCCAAACATAAGACCTAACATTAAACCTCAACTTTACCATATATTTATTTCAAAATTAATGCTACAGTATTTTAGGCGTAACGGAGGATCATGCTAAGCCATTTGAGGTAGTATAGGCCCTTAATTTGAAGTCTTAAGAAAAATGTCAAGACATTTACCTATAAATGATCCAAGGCTATTTTAACAGTGCAAAATTAAATGTTGACTTAAACAAGTATGCAATTTCAATGAACGTGATTAAACATATTCTTAAACAAATATTGCAGTCTGAGTAATGTTTAAAGAATAGTAAATAATGAATGGAGTCCTCATATTCACTTGGCTAAACAATTTTATGGTCATGAGTTCACTATCGCCGTCCTTTTGAATCCAACTCTGCCAAGTTTCTATGACATCTACGGTTTGAACTTTAAAAGTTAGTATAATATCGACTTTATAAAAGAATTCCAAGATATGAATGAAGGAAATGTCCTCTGGAGAGTTTTGTGTATGTATGTGGATGGTTATTAGAGTAGGGGAACACCAAAGGAGCAATGGTTGGACTGTCTGACAGATGATATGGCTGGAACGGGGGTTATTACTGAAATAAAGTCTAAGGGTTGAACCTGATTTATCAGAACAGATTCGCATTTTTCCATGCGCCATGTTCCTTTTCAGTCGCTCAAAACCGTGATTTGCTAGACCTAGAAACAACGGGAGTGCTATCGCGCGCGGCAGCATCGATGATGCCCTCGGCAGCACGTTCTGTTTGGGGCGCACCTCTAATAGAAAATATGAAAGAAAACATGCTGCGCCGACCCTAAATAATTTGCGATAAGGCTATGAGAATGACGATGACGACATGAACTAGGGTTCATGTTTAAAAATTCAAACCACGTGGTAAACTTATCTCAGTAACGTGGCAACTAGCAGGCGCACTCTCACGTCATACTCAATATGATCGCTTCATTTGCTTACTAGTCTGTGTAGCGTATCGTAGTAGTGACCCGGCGCGGTCGATCGGCGCTGATAACCCGATGACTGCGTGACGATGTGCACGTGGTTCTAGGACGTAATGTGTCTGAGGAATGTTCTAGACTTTCAGAGGTTTGGTAGACTGGCCTTTTCGACAAAGAATCGTAGTGGTAAAGTATTTCTTACAGGGCCGTTTAGGAGAAGCTTAGCCGCGAGGTAGCGCTGAGAGTTTGCCTCATGTCAAAGTCATCTTGAATAAAAACGGTCAATTGGCGATCAGTCAAAATATCTTGCGACATCTCCAGGAAAAAATCAGCAAAGAACTCAATTGGTAGCTGAATTAAAATAACGAACAATTAGCGCTTTCTTCGCGGAATTAATTTGATGGTTTTTATTATCATTCACCACACTACGATTAGAATCTTTAGTGGCTTCCGTATCCCGCGGATTTCACCTCAGTTTTACCAGGGCTTAAAATTGCATAGAATAAGATTACTCAAGAACTTAACCATTGATTTTTCAAGAACTACTTACATTGGTATAGATGCATCTTACTGCTATCTGACCTTTTCAACCCAATTAATGAGGTAAACTGATATCCAAAGGTTAGGAGTGTATTCTATAATTAAGTGGCTTGTCTCATGAGTCAAGTTAAGTGTAATCTATTGAATCTACTTCAAGTTGATGGCAATAAGTTTGCCCCTTATTATATGGAATTTAAACATAACTGCATGGTACTATAGGTACGCCTCCCTGGGGCCCTGGGAGATTACAGGCGTGATGTTATACAGGGTTTAAAAGACCTCATCACGAAGCCGTCAACCAAGCATTCTGCACATCAAACTAAGTAACTTTATGCAAAAATTATTGCTGGGAAACGACTTTTTTTTTTGGGGTGAAACATCATGTTTTGTGGTAGAACTCAATGTAACGCACTTAAAACATTGTGCTGATGGATGGATTGAATAGGTAGTACGAGGGTCGTGGAGGTGTTTAAAGTAAAAATCTTACATTAAAAACTTGTATTTAAAAAAAAAAAAAAACTTGTCAAAAAGTTGGAACTTTGACCCCCAATATCTCTGTAACTAGAAGGTTCCCAGGTATGGTTTAGAGAAAAAAAATGATCGCAATGACGGGGAGAACAAGTCCCTTTCGTTAAGAGGTGTTTTACACCCTTTATGTCTACTTGATATCTTCAGCCTTCAACAAAACGTATCCTCCTTGTTACAGATGCGGGCCGTCCCGGCGAACGAGCGAGTATACACATTACGAACACGTCCGCCCTCCCTCCTGCCTCCCTCGCCCCTCTCCCTCGCCAGCTCCGGCGACAAGTCCCTCGTAGCCCACAATACACACTCCCCCTCCTTAGAACGGCCGGCGAGTCAGCCCTCCACGCCCGCCACCACTGCTAGTTTCGTCTGTTATGTCTGCGGGGTCAGTGCCCCCAGCTCGCAACTAAGACTGGTCTATTGCTGTCCAAACCCTGAAAGAGAACCTTATTACCCTTTTATAACGACGCTCAAACCTCATCCAGATGCCAGTCCTATTAGTCCACAAGGTGAGTTCAAGATTTTTCTGATGTAGTAGTTAAACTTATACTGTCACTTACCGGATATCTTCCGTGATTGTTCAAATTCAATTCAAAATCGACTTTATTTTGAGCTCCCGATGTTTCGACGCTGTTGCAAGCGCCATGATCGCGGGTTTTAGTAGTTATGCTGATGTAATTTACTTTGAACCTAGATTAGTAGGCAAACTTTCGAGAGTATGTTGTTAGAAATTTCTACCAGAACCGTTGGATAGTCAAGGTGCTATTCAGGAAACCAGAAACTGAGCATGGCAATTCCTGCTTCGCTTAACATGAAACGACGTAATTGTTATTTGAACAGCTTTTACGAAGCTGTAAGAAGGAATTATCCTGGGTACAGCTGCTCCATAAATTCCCAAGTAAATTTTGATGACTGTGCCAGTTTCAGTTCGAGTTTTTCTGTCAGTTTTAAATTAAGAAAACATACTCGATTTTGAATTTTAAGCTGAGAATCAATCCGCTTCGAACGTCAAAATTACATTAGATAGTCCTCCAAAACGCCTGCCCTTCGCCCGTCGCTGGGGAGAAGTTGAGGCGGAACAAACTCTTAGCAGCCCCGGATCTTGAAATTTTTCGAGGCGGGGCAAAAACTAAGAAATGCCGCCCCCGCCCGTCTATATTTTTATTTTTATCATTATCATTATTTCACCCATCAGACGCCTAATGATGGCCATAGGCCCAGGGGTGGACCGTGAGTTTGTTGGGCCCTGGGCTAATACTACTTGGCTTGGGGCCTGGCCAAGGGCGTCGCCAGCTTTTGGGCCAGAAGGGGGGCCTATCGGAAGGGTGCGATTTGTAAGTTTACTATTTACGGATGTAGCTGAAGTGCATATAGCCACTTCAAAAACGTTAGCACCTCCGTGACCTCAGATTGGTTAGTTTAGGTTTTGAAGAGTTATTTGAAAAGGTTAGGCACTAAATGAAAATTAGATTCTTAAATAGATGCTACTAAATCAATTTAGGGAGACAATTTAATGAGAAAGAGGAACTAAGACTCTAAGAGCGAGCGAAGCGAGCTCGAAAATTTTAGCATCCTACTTTGGACAGATTAGAATTATTTCGTCACTTCATACAGGAGTTACTTGGTTGACTTTCAAAGTTAAGATTTAAGAAGAACTTGACTGCACGAGCGAGCGAAGCGAACTCGAAAATTTTTTGACACCTTGCTTTGGACAGGTTTGAATTGTTTCGATCCTTCATACAGGAATTACTTGGACGACTTTTAGGCAAAGTCTAAAGAAAGTAGTCTAAAAAGCAAGCGAAGCCAGTTCGAAAACTTAACAGTTTACCTACCTTGGACAGGTTAGAATTGTTTCGAACTACCGGAGTTACCTAGGTGACTTATGGACAAAGTCAAAATTCAAGAGAAATTAGGCTGCAAGAGCGAGCGAAGCGAGCTCGAAAATTTTACGTCTTTCCTCAGAAGAGAGAGATCTAAATCGATAGGCTAGTATGCATATGGGGTGTCTGCAGGGCGCTCCTTCTTCTTCAACAGGAACAGTTTTCCAGTCTTCAACAGAAATCAATGAGTTGTATCGTTACAACTCATCATTATCGCAACTTTGACCATATTATGTCTGCCAAGCTTGAATTTGCCGCCCCCTAAACTTGCCGCCCGGGGCATGGGCCCCGGCTTGCCCCCCCCTAGATCCGGCCCTGACTCTTAGCATTATTTACATCATTTAAATAATATTTCGTTTTTGATTGTAGGCATGGTACAAATATGCGCGTCGTGTTACAAAAGCATCCCCCACAAGTACCCGGCGTACGGCGAGAACGGCGAGCCGAACGCTGCGCACAACAACTCACACACCAACAATATTAGGTAAGTGTGAGAAAGTCATGTCTTTCTTTCCCGACGAAATGTATAGAACGCCCGTAGGAAGGGTCGAGCGTATGTGCGGCGATACTTGCGGTATTATACCGTATACTAATGACCTGACTGCGGAATGCTACACTAAGACCCGGTTTCTACAAAAGTGGAGACGATCGTAGCGGTGAGGAAAGGTGCGGGAGTCGACCAATCACGAGAAATTCATATCTTGTCTCTCCTGTGATAGCGCTTCTCCACTTCGCTGCACTCTTATCCGCTTTAGTGGAATCCGGGTCTTATACTAATTCTTGTACAAAAAACAAAACACAATGTTTTTGTTGCAGGTTTAAGCCATACGACATCAAGTCCAGTTCGAGTCAGTCAAATAAGCGGCCGTCGAACGCGTTGTCGAGCAGTCCGCAGAGCCAGATCGTATCGGGAGAGAATGGCATGGGACTGTACAGGTCAGTCAGTTACCATGCACCTTATGTTTTACGAAAAGTGTCAGGCGATTTTCAGCCATGTTGTCCGTGACCATACGTACCATATCCCCTCACATATAGACCCCTCCGTCCGTCGGAAAGGACGTAAATTCTCGAGTCTCATTTTAGATCAGTACCTAGGTTGTGGAGGTCAGATAGGCAGTCCCTCATGTAAGAGGTTAGACTGGAAGCCGATCCCAACATAGTTGGGAAAATGCTTGACAGGTGACCGTGGCGAAAGGTCAGATTTGTGTCAGGGGAAGCTAAGGAAAAACATGAGAATTGTATTTTTTATCGTCACACCTGTATTTCATTTTCGTTATCAGCGACCACGAATACCACGAAAATGACACCCATGAAGAAAAAACCGATAATAAAAGTATAAACGCCAGTATAATAGAACTATAAAAAAAATAAAAGTGATTTTAACTAATGTACATAAAGTCAACAAAAAAAAAAAAAACTGAGCCGTTATGGGATGCCTGGCAGATGTGAAACATCAAAATTATTTTGTACAAGTCATCATCTGCCTAGCCTTTTCCCAACTTTGTTGGGGTCGGCTTCCAGTTTTACCGGATGCAGCTGAATACCAGTATTTTACATGGAGCGACTGCCTATCTGACCTCCACAACCCAGTTAGTACCGGGTTATACGATACCCCTTGGTTGTCAGACATTTTGGGCCTCTGACTACCTAACGACTGTCAAAGATCTACAAATGACAGCCGGGACCAACGGCTTAACGTGCTTTCCGAGGCACGGAGGAAACTCGGTATGTAATGGGCGGTCACCCATCAAAATCAAAATCAAAAATCAAAATCAAAATCAAAATCAAAATCAAAATCAAAATCAAAATCAAAGGATTTATTTCAAGTAAGCCAGTTACAGGCACTTTTGAATTGTCGAAACAAAGATGAAAATTAAATGTAGCTACAGTCCCAGTCACAAGACATAAAAACTGTGAAAGTACTGTAGTTGCCCATTCCCTAGCGTAGATCTCTATGGAGAAGAACGGGCAAGAAACTCCATGGACACTCTTTTAAATCAGAATATTGTTACAAAATCTTGGTTACATCATTCACGTTGAGATGGTATATTATGTGAGAACAATGTAGCAAGATGTGCACGGTAAAAGTGTCCACAGCAAAAAAACACAAACAAAAAAAAAAAAATACAATTCAAAATAATTCCTTCAAATAAGCCATGGCAACCAAGAGATGACCAGTCACAACTGACAGCGCCCGTTCACGGACATGACGCATGGATCAGCACCATTCAACTCAACCATTTTGAAGGGAACTAAATGATCCGACACATGCGCCACCATCAGCGAGACAATAGAGTGAGCATGACATACTCCAAACCGCCAGGGCACATTCAAGTCAAAAAAAAGACGTAGGTTTCCAGTGAATGATAGCTTTCTAGTACATAGTACTCACACAATATGGGCTATGCATTTATATAATACTAAAGAGATTGATTCTATACAATGCAAAGATAGTTGTACAATCTTCAGCAGCTCCAACAATACAATTCAATGCTATCAATTTATGCGCCCCTGTCCATGTGGAGCAGGACCAGCATTGAGCCAAGCATTTTTATCATCGATATAATCGCTCAACTTGTAATATGCTTGCTTACATAGTGTGCGTTTAATGCATGTTTTAAATTTCGTCTCATTCAGTTCAAGAATACTTTGTGGAATTTTATTATAGCATCTCAAACAGTACCCCATGAAAGATGAGTCTACTTTAGCGAGTCTGAAACCTGGCTGAACTAGTTGGTCCCTATTTCTAGTACTGTAATTATGTCTGTCACCCCTTTTACCAAAAAGGTGCAGATTTTTTCTGACGTACATTATGTTTTCGTAGATGTATTGACAATGTACCGATATCCACAGACCAACCTAGGCAAGCACGGCTTAACCTAACGATCGACCCGAGCGGCTGTTATTATTTAGCCACGAGCTCCTTCAAGCTTCAAGCATATTATTTTGTACAAGTAATATGCTTAAAAGAACAGATTACAACAGGAACTAAATATGGCTAATTGAAAAAATAAAATATTATTAAATTTTCCCTGAAAAAAAAAACTATGAATAGACTGTATAAATATACCATACCTTACCAAAGACTTTAAATTTGAGTTTGTCTCCAGTCGGTTGACGGGAGACAAACTCAAATTTAAAGTCTGAATTTCATAATACCACATTTAGGATTAATTACTTTTTCCATGCATTTAGAACAGTTCGTACTTAATTTCCCCATATATTGTCGACTGGTTGACAACTTGACAGTTGGCGGCGCATTACCACGGCATGCGTCGCCACGTCAACAATCGGTTTTACCCGCGCCTATAGATGTTTCACATCAAAAAGTCAATATAAAAAACAAACACTTAAAATAAAATAAAAGAAAATAATAACAAAATGACTCGATTCACAAAAATAAAAACCTTAGGCTGGGATCGAACTCGAAATTGACTTTTTAATAAGTCACGAGATTGTAAACCAGCGCTGTGCCCCAAGACCAGCTGGCTTGATTTATACCGTGGTGAATATGTAGATCTTATGCTGCTTCAACAGGTCGGTAATGTTCGGGATTGTTCGGGCCGGTTTGACAACTTGACAGTTGGCGACGCCTCGCCACGGCCTGCGTCGCCACGCCATTTTTTGGTTCTATCCGCGCCTATAGATGTTTCACACATCAAAAAACAACATTTTTCGTATTAAAAAAGAAAGCGACAGGTAGCGCCAAATAAAGCGTGGCGACGCATGCCGTGGCGACGCGTCGCCATGGTATGCGTAAAATGTCTGTACTGTGATGTGATACCCACAGATGAGCATGTAATCTACTATTTGACTACTGTAGACACCTATTATAGACCCGAAGGAAAGCCGGCAGGAATCGGCTTCTTAGGTGCCTTCGGGCCTGAATCTTTGATTCAAAGTCTCGGAATTAGTCATTGTGGCAAGATATCTACCAGTAGGTGACTCAGATGGATTCTGGTCCTTCAGCAAATTTGATTATATTTTGTTTGGTTCCAGATGTTACGTGTGCGCGGGACTGTTCCCGCAGCAGTCGATGGAGTGGCTGTCGACGTCCGCGGAGTACATGAACTCGCACGCCATGCACTTCCCTTGCCTCGCGGGGGGCGCCGGTACTGCGCGGGGGGCGCGAGTGCTGGCCTGCTCCCGCTGTGTGCGACACCTGGCGCGCCAGTGGGAGCTCATGGACGCCGAGCGAGTGCCCCTGGAGCATAGGAGGTAATACTGCACGCCATGCACTTCCCGTGTGTGCGACACCTGGCGCGCCAGTGGGAGCTCATGGACGCCGAGCGAGTGCCCCTGGAGCATAGGAGGTAATACTGCACGCCATGCACTTCCCGTGTGTGCGACACCTGGCGCGCCAGTGGGAGCTCATGGACGCCGAGCGAGTGCCCCTGGAGCATAGGAGGTAATACTGCACGCCATGCACTTCCCGTGTGTGCGACACCTGGCGCGCCAGTGGGAGCTCATGGACGCCGAGCGAGTGCCCCTGGAGCATAGGAGGTAATACTGCACGCCATGCACTTCCCGTGTGTGCGACACCTGGCGCGCCAGTGGGAGCTCATGGACGCCGAGCGAGTGCCCCTGGAGCATAGGAGGTAATACTGCACGCCATGCACTTCCCGTGTGTGCGACACCTGGCGCGCCAGTGGGAGCTCATGGACGCCGAGCGAGTGCCCCTGGAGCATAGGAGGTAATACTGCACGCCATGCACTTCCCGTGTGTGCGACACCTGGCGCGCCAGTGGGAGCTCATGGACGCCGAGCGAGTGCCCCTGGAGCATAGGAGGTAATACTGCACGCCATGCACTTCCCGTGTGTGCGACACCTGGCGCGCCAGTGGGAGCTCATGGACGCCGAGCGAGTGCCCCTGGAGCATAGGAGGTAATACTGCACGCCATGCACTTCCCGTGTGTGCGACACCTGGCGCGCCAGTGGGAGCTCATGGACGCCGAGCGAGTGCCTTCAATTTCTCTGTGCTTCCTTATGTGTTCCCTTCGCTGTGCCCGGGCGTCACCAGCTATTTGACTACAGTAGACACTTCGTAGAGCGCCTTGTTCCCGAAGGAAAACTTGCAGGAATCGGCTTCCTAGGTGCTTTGCGGCCTGCTACCATGCGTTCAAGTAGTCGCTTGTATGTTAGATACATCGCATCGAATGACTCGCGTTGATGAATGAGGGAACAAAAGACAGTCGCCTTCAGGGTATGAACTTGGAGAAGAGTGGGAAGGACTTGTCTCCATATCGACACAACTTTCTACATTAAAGTAACCGAAACTTTTTTGTTCCAGATATAATATCCCGTCGCCCCTCCCGGCGAACTCGTCGATAAACGGCGAGCGCGTCATACCCACCCCACCCTCCACCACGTCCGACCGGACCGTCGCTAGTAATAATGGTAAGAGAATGTGCCGCCTTCATTATGGCGCTCAACGTCGCTCGGCCAATCGATTCACATGTTGGATGAGTGGCATTACCCGTAAACCTGGTTTGAAAGATCATCAAAACTGATTCGATTTAAAATGCCATAATATATATATACCTAACCAAGTCGAAGTAAAGTTTAAATTTAAGAAGTTGCGTGTATCAGTCCGTTTAATGGCCTGACTACACGCTCCATGTAATCGAAAATTGTTTTATAAAAATGTTCAGACATGTTACAGTACATCCCACACGACTTCATCATCATTTCAACTCTAAGACGGCTACTTCTGGACATATCCTTCTACCAAAACTGCCACATCTTGTAACTAATGATAGACTGATGACAGTCCGTTGAACTTGTTTTGCCACGTCAAGTGTGGCAACGCTATCACCTATATAAGCGGTACTGACAAAATCACGAGTACCTCTGCCTGTTTATAAGTATACTAAGCGTTAACTAAATGAATGCCTAAATATTATATTAGCTTTAACTGACTTGTGTCTACGTTGAGTGGATCGTCCAACAGAGCGCTTAGATATTTCAGCATTCATTAATTAGATAGCGGCGAGTTTCGAAACGGGTATTCAAATCACAAAGTATGTAGGTACAGAGGGTCGGCTTTGTACAGTGAGTGAAAACATGGTCTACGTGACCATACAACAACCAGCACTTGGTCCTCGTGGTGGATCATAGTGCACACCTGTACACGTGTACACACAGATGCGTGCACGGTCCGCGTGCGTAGCTATACACCCACTTTTATAGAGAGAAAGGCCTGTGCCCAAGCTGTGGGAATATTACACGATGATTCCGCGTCTGTGTGATTGTGCGGCTGTTTCCTCCCGTTGTATAGACTGACTTTCCTTTACTCGCCTATTTTGTGTTGTTATTGTTATCTGTTGTTTATAATTGTTGTTTTTGCAGCTTGTACATCAATATACTGCTTCCTATGCGGGCTGCACTCAGACTTCACGCTGGCGCGCATCCTGTACGGCCAGCCGCAAGGCAACGCGCCCTACTTCCCTTGTCTGCTCACACACCAGGTGATAATATTCAAATAATAAACTCTTACACAACATTACTCCCACGTCCCCGCTAGTGTCGGTCTGTCGTCCCTTAGGAGTATGAGACTGACGGTGACATAGGTTAAGAGCACCTGTGTCTTTATGCACACATTTGTGCACAACAATATTTCTTACAACTAGTATTTGCTCATAGTGGGTGTTATAACCGAAAACGGTCAGAAAGTTTATTATAATGATGTGATGTGTTGTCGACAGAGTCATCCAAACGCGGAGCAGTTGCGTGAGAACGGCTCGGCTCTAGTCTGTACCTTCTGTTACCACTCGCTACTCAGCCAGTGGAGAAGGTGAGTACCTATAACTACATGTTACATAATTAATAGCAAATTCAGTAAAGGGGTAAAAAAGGGTCTTCTGACACGGGCGCTATATGAACCCTGAAAGTAACGACGGATACTAGGATTACCTCCCGAGTGTAGTGAAGAAACTTCAAAGTAAAATCCTGAGCGCAGCGAGAGATCCAAGCTTGTTTAAATTTTCATACCATTTTTTTTGTTGAGGTTTCAATTCATATTATTCACCTGCGAATTATAATGAAAGTCAGTATAACTAGTAAGATAAACGACCATTGAAATATAACAGCTGCCGCTATCATTTAAATCCTAATCAATTATTAAGAAACTTGCTAAATGCGCCATATTTTTTCTTGTTAATATCGTCCTTCTGTCGTATTCTGTACGCGTCCCCCGTTGTTGCAGATACGAAGCGCTGGGTGGGTACCCTCCCGAGCGGCGCGTGTACAACACGCACGACTACCACTGCCATCTGTGTGGGATCAAAACCTACAGGAAACGAGTTAGGGCGCTACCTATTAAAGTAAGTAATCACAAACATAAATACTGGATCAATATATGCACAATCTTAAATAGAGAAAGGTGTCTAGGAGGTATGAAGGTCTTTCATCACAGATGACCTTGAGTACATAGTACTGTGTGAGACGAGGCGGACCAATAGAAAATATCCTTAGGTACCGACGCCAGACGACTAAACTACTGTTTCCTACAAAAGTGCAATACTAATATTTTTTTTTTATATGACTTACCTATGAAAAATCTTTAAGAGTTTTATTAAGATTAATAAAATACCGTTTTGTTTTTGTTCCAGGAATTCCCATTCTTAGTGCAAAGGCGGACTGAAAATTCATTATTATTAGAAAATGGCGATTATGCCGTAGTATGTTTAGACTGTTATGAAAGCTTAAGGTTAGTAACATTTTATTCATTTGATTATTCATTTTTAAGAAAATAGACCAGAATTAATATTTCTAAATATTATATCCGATAAGTAAGTTAGATGTTTAACATTAATTAGAAATAGAAAAGGGCCGAGAATTGAACCTTGGGGTACGCCCATCGTGACTAGAGATTTGGAGGACGTTGCCTCGTTTATATTTACGTTTTGCCTGTTTGCAAAGAACAAGATCAGCAGTATTGTTCACGAATACCATAGTGGTATAATTTGTTGCCAATAAACAGATCATTGTAGTGTGGTTAACGCAATCAAACGCTTTTGATAGGTTACAGTAAATGTCACTTGCAGTCTGGAATTTCTCCTAGGATTCTAAAATGTCACAAGCGAAAAAAGTTTTTAGATTTTTGGGCGAAATATGGGTGTACCGTTAGGTGACATCTCTGTTAAATCTTTGGAGGATCACAGGCACGGTGTCAGTAAGTGGTGTGGTGTGGTGTGCAGGACGCAGGCGCAGGACTACTCGCGGCGCGGAGTGCCGGTAGACAAGCGGGAGTACAACTGGCTGCAGCAGCCGCCCCCCCCAGAGGACTCCGCCGACGTCACCATCGCGCGCCTGCCCTCCGGGGACCGCTCCGACAAACTTGTGAGCATACACTTACTCTTTACATTATATTCATCTGTGTGAGACTGCACCAGCAGACTCACGATGTCCGCGATTACGCGGAGCCCTAATCAAAATAATACTTGTCCAATCGACAAAGGGAAAACACCTATTAGATACACTTACCATCACGTTGGTACTGGTGATGTGACGTAGTCCTGGTCACGTCGTATCTGGGTGGGGTGTAAGTGTAAATGTGCTTGTGTTGTGTTTGTAAAGTCATGTAGATTCGACGGTAACCAAAGGGCGCCCCACAGCGCGTACCGTCGTCTCCCTGGTCAAACTTTCTGATCACACACGTGGCACTTTTCATCAATGTCCAACTGAATTTTATCCCGGTTTGCTAACCCAATCGGGGATGTACAATAGTCCAGCACTGAATTTAGGAAGTTACCGGCGTCCAAATGACAAAGGCCGGCTACATAACCAACAAATTACTCGCGGTCACGACCCAAAGTGGCGAGATCTCTCAATTTTCACTCAATTATCAACAAAATATCAAACACCGATCAAGATGGTATCGGATTAAAATTAACTCAAAGTTTCAATCAATAATTACACGAAAACAGCGTGCATCAAAAAAAAACAAGGCAGCGGAACCAAATTTTCTTCCCAATCAAAATGGCACTGACAACCCACGTCATCTCACTGACAACTGAAACGTCATCTGTTAAACGTCAAAAAGGTGCGTTCAGAAACTTGGTGGATGAAACACTCATTCGAAAATGTCTAAAAAACTTTCTTGGATATCTTTGCATATTACCGAAATGCAAGTTATGTCTTACTGTACGACCAGTTAAAATTGGATGTATATAGGCGGCGACGGCGTCGTCTACGTCGTCTGCGTATTATCAATAACGCGAGCAATTTTTCCGTATCGGAGTCCATCGGCATCGTAAGACGGCGCAGCTAGAGCGGGTTATAAAATGTGGTTGTTTCCGAACACCGGTGACTGTCGCTCGCTTCTGACAGTTACAAGTGGTGGTACCGCGCCACAGACACCGGTGGCTGTGGTTGGTGGCCCATTTGCGCTTGCGAATCTAAATAACATAGGACAAAGGCAGAAAAATTACGAATACCTAATAGGCGTGACGTCACCTAATTTTAATTTGCTAAATATATATAGTCCTCCTTACCGATTTCGGTAACGGCGACCCTTTGGAACTACTTCCGTGCGTGTGCCCTTATATGGCTGGCCAGACCGAATTTGCTTTTAAATATCCGGTCACAACTATAACAAAAAAAATATATATATAAATGTCGGGTTGTCAGGATTTATTTCGCTAGGCTCGAGCTTATGTGGGCAGAAGACGGGTTTCGTGCTATGAAAACACACTGGATGCGATACACTATTTTATTTCACATTGCACGGTTCGGCATGGTAGTTTCCATGGAGAAGAACCGGCAAAAAACTCCATGGTTACTCTTTTGAAACAGATACACTGAGTGTAACAAATTACTTGACATTACACTTTGACACATTAACACTGGGCACAATGATTCGGGTACAGTTTCAAGACGTCTTAACTCCACTGCGATCAGACTCAGAATGTCCGCCTCTCCGCGTGTTGTTAACATCAGGACTCTGTAGAAGCCGCCATGGTGGGGTAGACTGGTAAGTAGGTCGCGTGATGTCACCAGTTCACCACTGGCGCGCTTTCGATACATTCGCCCGTCCGTACTCATGACCTGATCCGACATATATATATAAAAAAAATTGTATTCCATATTATGGCAGGATATGCTGGAATCAATATTGTAACATCTATATGTACCATGTCCTAACAAATAAACATTTTTGATTTGATTCGATTTGAACACCCTTTTATATCCGTCTTCAAGCACAAACTTAACACGTACCCTCGGTCCTCAGATACCTCAATCCCTGGTGATGTCCCGCAGCAGTTCGAAGCGGAATAGTCCGAAGCAGCCCAGTTCAGCGCTCGCGGACCGGAGACTGACGCCGAACAAGATCGAGAAGCCTGACCAAGGTATGTTACACTTACTTTAAGAATTAAGTTAAATAACGATAATACAAGTTAAGTTGCTGTGTAAAACAAGTTAAATAGCGCTTTGGGAAGACTGAAGCGCGTTAATTGGTTCATACAAGGTGTAGAAGACATCATCACGAAGCCGTCAATCAAGCATTCTGTACAACAAACTAAGTAACTTTACGCTAAAATTATTGCTGGGAAACGATTTTTTTTTTGGGGTTAAAAATATATTTTGTGGTAGAACTCAATGCAACGCACTCAAAACATTGTGCTGATGGATGGATTGAATAGTACGGGGGTCATGGAGGGGTTTAAAGTAAAAATCTTACATTAAAAACTTGTATTTAAAAAAAAAAACTTTTCATAAAGTTAGAACTTTGACCCCCAATATATTCGTAATTAATAGTTACCCAGGTATGGTGTAGAACAAAAAAATGATCGCAATGACGAGGAGAACAAGTGCCTTTCGGCTTCGTTAAGTGGTGTTTTACCCCCTTTATATGGGCTAAAACCGGTTAATTTAAGTTGCGTAAACGTATTTTAATACACGTTTTCATCATCTGTGTAGCTTTTTCTCAACTATGTGAGGTTTAGTTTCCAGTCTAAGCAGATGCAGATGAGTACCAGTATTTTACATGTACTAACGCACGTTTTGAAAGATAGGAAATGACCGTAAATCATCTACCTACATCGTAGCGCGTAAATTAATATACTTTTCTCAAAAATGGTATGTAATGTTGCCATAACATCTCTAAAAAGTATCCAGAAAGAGATCTACCGGAGACTTATTCACAACTGTCCAGTAAGAAGCGAGATTTTAAATTTGGAATCTCCAACTGTCCAGTAAGTAAGTAATTTACTTCTGGACAGTAGGTCATCCTCTTTGGATCTGCTTAGAAAAGGCTCCCAATATTATATCTATCTCTCTTTTTGGTATGACATTTTATGAGATACATATATTACAGCCATTTTATAGTATGTGACACTTAACGCGACGCAGAAAAAGTATGCGTTTGTTTTGTACTTAGTAATGTGTAAAGAAGTATAGTGTGGGGTTTTATGTTTGTATTTAGTAATATCAGTTTATAAATCACGTTGGATTAAAACTTTCCATTCTAAAATTAACAGGGAGTTTCAAAAACAATAATTTACATTTTTTACTAAAACATTCATGTAATGTAAAAATAGAACAATTTCCGAAACTAAACGCAAACTTTGTATTAAAAAAAAACAACGACTGTCGGGATTTCACATTCAATTGCGACAATTGTGTTTAAACGAATTTGTTGTTAAACTTTCTTTCATTTTTGCGAAAAGGAAACAAACCTCAACCAGTAAGAAAGCCATCCTGGCTTCGTATATAACCGGACCTCACCTGCGGTTCGGTCCGGTAAACTCATACTTGGCCAGGAAGGCTTACTTACTGGATCCTGCAGTAATGTACTATAAAATGTCACTTACGGGATATCCTTCGTGATTATTGATTATTTTTGAGCTCCCGATATTTCGACGCTGTCGCAAGCGCCATGATCGCGGGTTGACTGGGGAATACGGGTGGATGGAAAATAAATTGTGAAGAGCAGATAAATCTGTCTACCCTCTTTCTTTGTCTTTTGCTACGCGCACTACTGGAACTCGACACTAAGTCACGGCAAAACACACTCACAGTATCACCAGGTTTTGTGGAGTCCTTATTATGTTGCTGGCTGCTACTTTTGAGCCATCTTCTCGATTGAAATTTTTGTGCTTTCTTATTTCAATTGCTTCTCTTGTCAGCCTTGGAAAGTAATGTTTGCATCCAAGCTAACCATATAAAAATATGTGTGGCAAAGCCACTATATTTCCCGTTACAAGTAAGGCTTGTCACTATTATTTATAAATATTTAGAAAAAAATGTATTCATCAAAACAAATGAAAACTGATTACAAATACTTCAAAAAGCATTCACCCCAAATCCGGTTTCACATCTCTGCACCCTAGCGCGGCTCTAATATGACGCATAACAATATAGCCGCTAAAATGGCGCACCACCTGTGGATGTCCATAAAGTGCTTACCCTCCGCGCCATGATTCGTCAAAGAGTAAAGTAGAGAGGTCTTTGGGTGAAGTTTTGTACCTACATCGGTATTGCCTCTTAGAATTAGAAAACGTATGTTATGCAAATAGATGTTGTGGTTATTTAATTATTTTTTTATTTCTACTCCGGAATATTTCGAATTATGCTGAAATACGTGTCAGCTTCAAAACCGAAGGAAAAAGGTTTATAGAATAAGACATACACGAAATAAACGTGTATGTCTTATTCTATGTAAGAAAGACGGATGGGATTCTAATCTCGTAGCTGACGTAAATGACCAAATTCGCAATCGTTTAATACAATTATTTCATAGAGATCACGATTATAATGGTGATGTTACGTTAATTATCCTCACCTCTCCTCCATATTTATAACGACATCCCGACCATGTAGGCACAAAACTCCAAAGCCACAAACGATTGCCGCACCTGTAACCAATCTACTCCATCCCCCTTTCCGACCCTACCGGTAACAATACACCATCTTAAGTGCGCGAGTATCGCTGACGTCCCCCTCCCCCCTACCTCGTGACGTCACCCCCCTCCCCCTGCGCATCTACCGTCTTTTGTAAGAGTTCCGCACTTTATTACCCTTTGTTCATGGGAATAGGGAAATTACTTAATTCTTTCAGATTTTCTTTTTTTCGGGTTACGGAAGTGCGGAAGGTCGGCGGAGGAAAGTTGATTTATGCGGTTTTTTAAGGAAGTTTTCTGCTTATAAGATTTTAAAGCATTGACTTTTAAAGTTTTCGACTAAATTGTTATTCAATAGCTTTAGCTATGTCCACCTTTAGAGCTTGCAAGTGTTCTGAAACACTGCATCGATAAAAAGTGGTGATTGGTTCCCTAAAATATCGACTGTTAATCAAACGCTCGTTACGATAAATAAGTTTCAAAAAGCCTTTTGTAATATAGTTATCACAACAAATCTAATAAGCTGAAAAAGCTACCTATGTTCAATGGACAATAATGTCGTATCACATATCTTTTTATTCAAACACATTGACCGAAATATTATCATTTAAATGTTACAAACAAAAAGCTTTTTCCACACACTCATGGTTTGACACATAAACCTCTCCATTCTGATCCAATTTCAACTTTAAAACATTGCAATACGGTCCTTTATGTGTTGTGAAAGTTGTGACATGTGTCGTTTCTGTGTCGTAAGGGTAGTGATGACGGGAGGAAGTCGGGATAACGTTACATATTGGTATTTCGCGTACGTATATTGTGTTTGGATTGGTGTAGGCCATAAGCTTATAGCGATTTCAGGTATTGTGATTACATTTATTTTTGTGATTACACGAATTTCTGTTTATATAAGCTCCTATAAGATAGTTTTTATGTAATGTATGCACTTGAACTGAATAAAAATTATTATTATTTCTTTATTAATTTCTTTACATATGATTTACTTACATTTTTAAATATTCTTAAAATTAAAACAATTTAAATAAAAACATTTAAAATATTAAAAATAGTATATAATAAAATATATAATATTATTATTATTACTTATGTGTATTTAGCTTTATCCCTAAGAAATTATTTACTTTGATAAGGTTTATATTTTCAACTCCTTTCCTGCTTGTGCACTTAGAAATACCGATTTGATAACCTCAATGTGTTTAGTCTTAGTTTTGGCATTACCAAATGAGGACTAGTCCGCATTTTACAGTTTAAACAGTAACTAATTCATCACTGATCAATACCATTGATCCACTACATAAACAACCTATACATTTCCTACTGCGGGAGACCTCTATCGAATCGCATTACTCGTTAGCGTGCTAACGTAGATCAAATAGATTTCGATAATGCTTGCACCATGAGATTTACGGAGTCTTACGCAGGCGCTAAGGTAAGCTCGATAGATCGTGTCGTTTAGCTAACTTCACTCTACTCACAGGAAAGTAGGAAACAAAAAAAAAAGCAGAAAAATTCATTTCTACACCTTTATGAACTTGGAGGGTTGTATTGATAATTTTGATGATTATAATTCTGTAATTACATACGTCTTACAGCCGCAAATAATATTGTAATCAACATACAACCTAGCACTGGCCTGCAAATTGCAAAAAACGTAAGAAAATTTGAATTTCACGGGCTACCCTCGAGCATTCACCTTAAGATAGAAGCGGTATATAACGGGATTAAGTGAACTTAAGAGGATTGTATTGATGTTTTAATGATATAACTTTGCAAAGCCATATTTGTTACGGTCGCCTATCATATTTTGTTCAACATACAGCTTGACACTGACCAAACGTATGAAAAATTGAATTTCGCGAGCTGCCCACTTAAAACTAATCTCTACACATTAGCTAGTTCACCTGTTGCGACCTCACCGCTCAGTCACAGGCAGCCTCCATTGACCCGCTTGCTGCTATAAATTATTCCGCGGCATAAGTGACGCGGCGCAGACGGAATTGATTCGCGTCAACGACAATGTCTGCTTTGAGGTGTAAACATGTATACATAATATGTACGTATGTAACATCACGCCTATGTTGAAGGAAGGGGTACGCAGTTAAGTGTCTTGAGTAAAACTCAACGAACAATATGCTCGTCCCGCCGCGAGTTTTCATAAGTTTTCCACGAGCGAGAGAATCGCGGCGATATTATCGTCCTTGCCACGTTTTTCTATACACTCTTTTGGACCGTCTCCACGAGCGAGAGAATCGTGGCGATATTTTCGTATAGAAATACGTTGAACCGCTGCGATTCTCTCGCTCGCGGAGGCGGCCCCTAAGTGAACTACGACATTCAATTTATAGTATAAGATCCCTTTAAGAACGACCTTCACCGAGCTGGTTATTGGATGAAAAGTATTTTATTTCAAATTAAATATGTCAAAAATATATTGCAAACGGGTTGTCTAAAAAATTTCAGTCCAGAATATTTTTTTTTTTTAATTTTTTTTTCAACATTTCACTGGTTTGGCTAATAGACGAATTCCATACCAATCGAAAGTATGAAACCTGTAAAATATGCAAACGTTAGGTTAACCTAACATTTGCACATTCTATAGGCTGCATAACTTTTGCATATTCTATAGCCTATATAATATGCAAACGTTAGGTTAACCGGTCAACCTAACGTTTGTATATATTCTATAGGCTTCATACTTTCAATTGGTATGGAATTTGTCTATTAAGCAAACCAGAGAAAAGTTAAAAAATATATTTAAAAAATAAATTGAGAATTAATCATATTCTGGACTGAAATTTTTTAGACAACCCATTTGCAATATATTTTTTCACATATTTAATTTGAAATAAAACACTTTTCATCCAATAACCAGCTCGGTGAAGGTCGTTCTTCAAGGGATCTTAGACATTAATAAAACTGAAGGCTCAGCACTCGTCTGACTTTTACTAGTCAATGCGTCTAACAAAGTAATTCTTATCATAACTTCTATTTATGATAGGCCATAAATGTTGAATGTAAAGTGAATTCTATCAGACTAAGAAATAAAGTCTTCTCTTCATCTTAAAAAAGACGGTAAAAAAAAATCGCATTTCTAGTCCAATTAACCCCTTACAATATAATCTTACCGAACAACTTCAAAGCTGAATTATTAATCGCACTCACTAATACTTAAGCCGCAGAGATTAGCACCATCACGGTATCTCTCAGTAGGACATTGGACAATAGCGTCGAGTACTAATTTGAGGGTCGTCTCCGTCGGACGGACGGCGGCGCGTCAAAGCCTGGATTATTGGAAAGCCATTTGTGGCGCTGTGAGCGGGAGACGGGGTTTGGCTTCTGTTGTAGCGGGTTTTGAGGTTGGAGGCTTTATTTAAAGCGGTTTTGTCGTTGGGGTTTCCGTGATAGTACGATTGCAATTCAGTGTTGACTTCTAGCTTCTAGCCGTGTGGTATCCGGCAGAGTAGAATAGACCCAACCCATTACACTCACGGGTGTCGTATAAGGCGACTAATGTCTGAGGCAGAACAACTTGCGCCTCTGTAGACCAGAGAATGGGCAGCAGCGTTTTCTGTTAGTCTTTCATCACTGCGATCTCCAATCCGCCTGCCAAGCGTGGAGATTACGGCAAATTCCTCCCATCATGGAAGAGGCTTATGTCCAGCAGTGGACGTTATGGGCTGTTGTGGTTGTAGTAGTTGACTTCTGAATATTTTTTTTCTCATCTATACTAACATCACATAGCTGAAAAGTTTTTTGGGTGAACGCGCTAATCTCAAGAAGTAACAAAAAAATATTTAAGTGTTGGATAGATAGATTTATTGAAGAAGGCTATAGGCTAACTAAAACATTACGCTACGACCAATAGGAGCGGAGCATCAATGAAAAGTGTTTCAATAAGAGGGAAAATCTATATCTAATTTAATTTTATATAATTTCTAATTTAATTTAATTAAATAATAATTTAATTTCTTTTTTATATATATATATTTTTTTATATTTCTAATTTAATTTTCTATATTTTTTTTTAATTATCTTGTTGAAACACTTTTCATTGATGCTCCGCTCCTATTGGTCGTAGCGTTTCATTGTATAACAGAAAATAAAAGTTACACAGGAAAACTTGGGGAACTTTTATGATAGCTTAAAAGTTGGTGCAATTTTGGGTCGTATTTAAAAGACCGTCTTATCGTACCGTAAATTTCGCAATTTACTATGAACTATCACACACTACGGGTGGTCCGCACCGGGCCTTAAAGTTTTCAAGTGCGTGATAAAAGCTCAAAAATCAGGTAGAATGTAATCTACTACTTTTCGAAGCACCTTAGAAATTATTTCTTTTATAATTTCCCCTCCCCGCTCCGCTTATATTGCCGCTCTCACTCGCCCTCATATCTTCCCACTGAGCTATAGACAATAGACGTGCCGATTGGAAGCGGGCGTATTTTCTTTGCTCTCAACACAGCTGTCATTTGTCAGCGACAGGATTATACGAGATATTGTTAATTACGCAGCTTCTCGGGACAATAGATTGTTTTACCTTGATTAGAATCTTGTTTTATCTTTACATAGAGGGTGCAAAGGGACCATCACAAAACCGTCAACGGCCACCAAGCAATCTGTACATCTAATAAAATTATCATCTGCCTAGCTTTTTCTCAACAATGTTGGGGTCGGCTTCCAGTTTTACCGGATGCAGCTGAATACCAGTATTTTACATGGAGCGACTGCCTATCTGACCTCCACAACCCTCTTAGTACTGGGTAATACGATACCCCTTGGTAAGACTGGTTGTTAGATTTTTTGGGCCTCTGACTACCTAACGACTGTCAAAGATCTACAAATGACCGCTGGGACCAACGGCTTAACGTTCTTTCCGATTCACGAAAGTAACTCGGTATGTAATGGGCGGTCACCCATCCACACACCAACCTAGGCAAGCACGGCTTAACCTAACGATCGACCCGAGCAGCTTATTATTTAGCCACGAGCTCCTCACGTACATCTAATAAAGTAACACAGTAAAAAAAATGCTTGGAAACGAGTTTATTTTTGGTATGAGCCTAATTTGCTTTCAATCCAATACGCACAAATCACGGACGCGTGTCTGCAATGACTTGGTTAGATAATGTTTAATAATGTTTCTGTAAGTGTCACGTGTCCTCGTAACGTTTTGGCTGAACCTTAATAATAGGAATTTAATTAAGCCAGAAAGAAAAAAACTGTAGTTTTGTTATGAATTTTCCTTAGTAAGTAACTAACTTGAATTCTCTTTGATATCCAAGTACAAATCGTACATGTTATGTTGTTTAGTCAGATGTCCATACATACGCTTTTCTCTCGCTCGTCACTTCGTTCAAACAACGTTTTTGTTCTATCAAATCATCAACGCTATCACAAAGTAATTTCCCGCGGAAAATGTATCGGTTTTAAACGATTTTCCACCCCTCAGTCACGTAGCCACAAACCAGTAACGGTATCCGCAGCGTTCGGGGCGCGAACATTCCGATACACGCTGAAAATAGCTCTTCTACATTACCGGTGTGTTGCGACTACCGCGAGTTACTAGTACTAGTCACTGGCGCAAGTCACTGGCGCAAGTCACTGGAGCGAGTAACTGTCACTATTTACTCCGCGAGTCTCTGGCGCTGACTCTTGTCATTGACGCTAGTAACTGGAGCGAGTCACTGGCACTAATTTCTGGAGCTAGTCACTGGCGCTTGTTACTGATACGAGTTATTAGCGCTAGTTACTGGTTCGAGTTACTGGCGCGAGTAACTGCCGAGTTACTGACGCCATTCATGAGATAGTAAACTGTAACAGAAGCGTATAATTAAAACATGAGTTATTCATGTAACCAAAACCACTTTATCTGCTGTGATGTCGTGCTTAACAATGCAGAATTTAATAAGCTTTGCTACTTACGGAGGGATCACTTGACCCAGAACTAATCTCTGTCATTTAGGAATGAGATAGTTACTAGCGCTAGTATTGAGTAATGGTTCAATTTTCTCCAGTAGATGGCGTATGTTGGAATACAGGTAAGGTTTTATCTAAGTAAAATAACAAGCTTTTGATAGGCTAGCTTCTTCGTTTTCCACGTGTCTCGAAGTATAAATACGCGGCCTGTATTTGTACGTAACACTAGCGCTGAACGAAACGTGGAGGGGATATCTGCGCATGTTATACGACTGGAGAGCCAATCGGCGCAACGCACGCCCCAAGACATTCTTATTTTTACTTCTGCGCAATAACGGTCGGCGCTAGAGTTTCGTGCCGCGAGCCGCGACCTGTACTTATGCGTATTTTTACATCCCTAAAACAAATTGGTTAACTTTTATTTTCTTACAGTGATGTGACTCTTTACTTCCAGTTTCTTGCCATTTCACTTACAAAGGAGCTTGTAAACTACTTACAATCCGCCCCATAATTAGTTGCAACTATAACGAGAAGGTTCCTGGGTTTTCCCGTACTTACCTCCGTCTAATGTTCTAAAACGGCGCCATGTGTGGTTTCTCACGACCCGTGGAACTTCCAACTTCTTCATAAGCGTACATTATTTAGTGAGCAACTGTTTACTGACCACTTCCAAGTAAAAGGGGACTTAGTAGACTTGTAATCAGCATGGCGAGTTGTGTCTTTGATAACTGTAATTGGAGAGAATTAGCGGCATTTATGCGAAATAGGTCTGAGGTCGTCATAGAAAGGGAAAGACGAGTGTAAAGGTATAAGAAAGACCTTTGCGCAGCTCTGGGGCCATGCAAGTTGATTAATAAAAAATCGAATTAAAAAATTCTCTTTTTTTATTAAAAAAAAAAAACAACACTAGCGTTGCAAGAAACGAAAATTCGAAGGTGTTCAGCGTTTGATAAGAAAGAAAGAAAAAAATATCATTTATTAGCCCGCACAGTACAAAACACACAAATTAAAATGGTAAAATTAACAGTAGGTACAACTAATAACAATTGAACAAAAATAAATAAAAATAAAATAAAAAGAAACGAAATTGGTCCTGAACGAGGCCAAAAGGCCAATGCTTACAAATCAAGTTAATATTACTATACAACTTAGTTTGTTATTATCAACCCGAATTTGAGCACGAGAATTGTAGGGTGCGATTTTAAAACATTTAGTTTCGACAAATAAACAAAACATTTACGGCCACGTGTCCACGTTGTGTAACACCCCTAACCCGGTCCATTTGTTATGCCCGTGGCGCCGCCTACCGGTGAGTAGCACTCAGCGAGTTTGAACAACAGCCGTTGCATAGTTATCGTGACTTGCCCCCGTCGAAACATACTGCGGGTTGTCTGGGATGTGATCCGCTGCGTTTTTCATGTTTCAAGTCGTTTTCTTGCTGAAGAGTAACAAAAATGCTGGATTTTGTTAAATGATAAATGATGTTTATTTTGCTAGTAGTGTTTTACAAACACTTTTACACGTCATTTTTTTAAAAACTAGATGGGGCCGGTGTTTCGTACCTGACTACTCTGAGAAGAAACAGCCGAAACAAACTTAGAGGTCATAGTCTCTTTTGAAGTCCAGACATAATCTTGCTCAATTCACATGAGGACTATGCAGATTAGTATCTGAGATGGTCTTTTGAAGAAAGAACCATACAGATTTGAGTGGATCTGTCCATTCATTGCAAGCATTTGTCAGTTATCGTGTAGCTCGACTTATAACTCAAGGAGCTCAACGAAACGACGAACAATACCAAAGAAAGGACATTTGGGTAGGTCGCTTAGAGTACTCAAACTGCCGGACAGTTGTGGGAAAAAATAAACAAAAAATAAAAATGTGACCCACATGGTCCCCCACATTCACAATAATCAAATAAAATTAATAACAAGTTCTTTTCAAAATGAATGTAAATAAAAATCACAAAAATCATTAAATGTCACAATGATAATAAAAGGTAAAATACTTAATGAAATAAGTATTCATGTCAAATCAGTAAATGTCACATAAAATAATAAAAAAATAAAGTAAAAAGTAATAAAATACATGTCAAATCATTCAATGTCAGAGTGTATAAAAGAAAGGAATCAACAATAAACAAACGAAGTTGTGTGTTATAAAAGCTTATCTCTTCTTTCGTATCGATAGTACGTCTTGTCAAATGACTTGGATTTTGTCAGCATCATCATATCAACCCGGAACATCGAGTTATTACTACTACGTATAGAAAAGACAGCGCGAACAAAATCTGTGCAACAAGCGCGGTAGTGCGGGGGGCGGCTAACCCTGTCTATATAGATGGAAGCGAGCAAGCGACTGACTGAACTGCAGCCAGCCGACAGCAGTTGAACGGAGCACAGATATTGTTCGCGCTGTCTTCTCCATACGTAGTACTAAATAGCTCAATGGCCCGGAATCACCCACTGCTTGAGTAGGCCTCCCCTTTTTTCTGCCACGCTTATCCAGGTGCTTCCCGCGACTTTGACGATGTTGTCGATTCAACTATCTTTACGGACGGCCTGGTTTCTTTGGCCGATAGAGCAAGGTTTTCACCGAGTGCCCCCACTCGGTCAAAGCCTTGCTCCATCGGCCATCTCCGTGTATAGCTAGATGTCCTTGGGCCTTGTAGGTAGCCACATTCATCGCGAGATCAGTGGTGGTTTTAGGTAAGAGGCGAAATCTTATTGGCAACTGAATTTCTATTAGAATCTAAACAGTTTCTGCTTGTATTAACAATGTCTATTATCCTTGATTTCAATACCAGTGGTTTTCAGTCCATACTGTTAATTTACATTGTAAAGAAAGACAAAGAATGTTGAATTAGTTACTAATAAACAACGCATAAAATCACACTTGTAACACATCACATTTTGCCAGTATAACAGACAGGAAAAACATATATGAAAATCAAATACTTAGTACTAAAAGCAAGCCTGTAACATACGGCATTTTGCTCGAAAAGCTTGTCACAAACAATAATGTCAACAGTTTACAATAATAAAATACTGCAAACAAAAGTGGTTGTTTACTGCAGAAAGTAATCGATATAAAAGCCGCGTCGCATCGAAGGCTCGTATGCTGGGCGGGGAAAACAATCGTGTCAAGTGTTACGGCCATTAGTTGAGTACAGAGTGGTACGACTTTGCTGTCTTTGCACAGTTGTAATGTTAATATTGGCTTCGGTATGTAAGTTAAACACAAGAGAAGGGTGGTTGCTTTATTTTATACAAGGTTTCTGGACTAAAGCATATTTTGCTTCATCATCAGCTTAGTTCAAGAGCAGACATTTTTGTCGATCAATGTTGTGTATCAGAAAAATGCATTCCTGAAAACTCGAATTTTGTTTAAAACAACCATAAGAGAACATAATTTATGCCGCTTTCTAATTGGGGTAAACAATAAAATATAAAGTCTGAAAATTAATAACATACGATACTAACTGCACAGCAATGTTCAACTTTCCGACAAAGTGCCCATTCTAATACACGAACTCACACGGAGCCTTACTGGCGCCCAGCGTGGGGCAGCTGTCATATGTTGTTTCGCTTTTGTTTCTACTGACTATACTGACTTGAAAGAGTAACTTCTGTTGCCTGCTAGCTCACGTACGATGCTTGTTTGACAGTTTGCTTCAGTAAAACCAGGTATTAAAAATGAACATGGTAGAGTGGAGGGTAGTAGATAAATTAGGCGAATTTTAATCGTGAGAGTGGGCTACCTATAAAACCTTGTTATTCTGAAATCTGCGGACTTATTTTAATTGATGCTTCAAGAAGCTGTAGTAATTCAATTTTATTTGTGGAATTTAATCACGATCCCCAGTTTATCGCTAGAACCCAACAATACATATAAAATTCTACGATTTTCTATAAAAATACACTGCAAAGGTCTTGTGTGTGGCTTCTTGAGTGGAGTGTCGCTTTGTACCGGCAGTACTCGGTCGCCGATGTTTTTGATAGCGGCTGCGCTTTGTCGCAAGTCGCAAGCATTTGTCGCGTGCATCGCTTTGAAGTCTGGGCCTCAAAACTAGAACCTCTTTCTGCAAAAAAGTATCTCTCAAAAGGTGATAAAAGAAAATATGGGATGTGTTGTCTATTTTGTTTACAATTTACAACAAATCATATCCTCTTACAAATAATGCTCTAGGTATATGCTATTAACATCACAAAATCACACAACAAAATTAATAATTTCACACACACCCCATCGTAAAATAGTTAACACTCAACGTCTCGCCATATCCATTCTTAAAGCGGCTATTTAACTTCAAAATCGCGTTAATTTCCAGAGTAATATTAAACTGATTGATTATCATTTACTCACTCGTGTTGACAATAATTCTACGTGATCCAATCAGAATCTAGGTTCATCTTATGTTGCCTAGCAGTCCCGTAACCTACAATTCATAATACCTGTTGTCGGAAGTTTTATTCAACTGGAAGCAGCGTTTTTGTAAGTTGTGTGTGTGTGTGTGATTCACGTAATAATTTAATGAATAGCCTTTGGCTTAATCTCTGTGGGGCGCCAGTTGCCTTTGTTGGCGCCCAACACGGGACTTGACTTCATTTTTGAATTGTTTTTCTCCCAGAACTTGTGAATCCTGTAAAGATTTTCAGATGATTCTTGAATTTTCAGAAGCATTACTGAAAATTCAAGAATCATCTGAAACTCTTTTTTTGGTCGTCGTTATCTTTTAAGATAAAGGTTATATTATTTTCGTTTACGGTAAATAAAAATTGTAGTAACTTGATTTGGATAAAGTTTTTTAAATTTAATTCTTGACTACGTCTAGCATCATGGTGTCCCAACTCTTAGCTTCGCAGGGCGCATGCTCGGCACGAGTCTGAGTGCCGACTTGTTTATTTTTATAGCTCGTCCTCCTCCCCCGCCCCGCTGCCTCATTCATCATGCAGGCTCGCGCCGTAATTGTTTTGATTCCCATCGTATTGGCCTTTTGTTTAATGATCCTGTTAGTATTTATTCATCGAGATATTTATAGGTAATGGAAATTAATAAATTACGCGTCCTTTTTTTAATTGATTGACTGAACTAATAATTGACAATTTGACACCAGTAAAGCTCCTGGAATGCACAACTAGCATTATTGTTTGTAAATTGAGTCAGCAACAAGTCTTTTCTTGATGCTTGTTATATTCTCCTACAAAATCTTATTACTTTTACAACCCAACACTAGCTCCGTTCCTTTAATATAAAAACTGCATTACGCATCTTAGCAGCCCTTTCATAACTCTTTTCTAAAACAAATTGCGATATAGCTATTGTTAAAACGAGGGTAGAAACTACCCACCTTCAAATTATTTATCTTTGCTATTGTCCAACAATCATTAACTTCCTGTCTTTAAACAAACCTGTAAACAACATGTCAGTACTATCCTGCTAGTACGTAGTACGCCGTGACAACTAACAGCGGGGGTAGTTAGAAAACAGAGATAAAGATCTCTTCAACACGTACCTACCCTCTCGTCTGCTCGTGTAGGTACAGTCGAACGAGCTGTTTGGTATACGTGAAAATAAATTAATATTTCCGCTGAACTGCCAATATTCATCTTTACCGCTTTACCAGCTTAAACGACACGCGTGTTGCGACAGCTGCTGCGAAGAAAACTTATGAAAGAATTTGTTTAGGGCACGCAGCCATTACGCGACGGTACTCATGAGAAGGAAACAAGTGACACGTGTTTCACGTCACATGTCGCAATGCCAGAGGTCGTTAATAGGGCGATATTGTGTGCTTAATAACTTGGCAGAGGTACCCAAAAGAGGGATGGAAAAGGAATAACAACTCCGCCAATAGTTTTCAAAGTGGTTGCTAGTGAGGTACCTGTATACCAATCAGCTTGTTTGACTGTACGCATCCTACCCTTTCGCACACTCGTGTAGGTACATTCCAGAGCCCATTAGCGGCGCTGTCACGAGCCAAGCGCTAACCACAAGCGCGCATTAGTGCTAAACACCCGGAGGTACAGAACGGTATAGGATTGTAATGTCGCACGTCGCCTCTGCGTAGCGTACTGTCTTGTGTCGACGCGCTGTTTAGTTAGTAGATATATCGCTACATGGAAAATGT
This sequence comes from Xestia xanthographa, assembly GCA_905147715.2. Taxonomy (NCBI): domain Eukaryota; kingdom Metazoa; phylum Arthropoda; class Insecta; order Lepidoptera; family Noctuidae; genus Xestia; species Xestia xanthographa. The sequence continues at coordinate 2,241,461 of LR990644.1, read as the reverse complement.
GTCGGAAAAGAGTTTGGTGGGAGAAAATGTGGTAGAAATTAAATATACGTAAAATAGAGGAATCATAAAAAAATCATCTAAATCCGAAAGAAAGAATGAAGGACAAAACTTATCAGTTATGAAACCAAGTTTACTTATAAAGAACAACTTCGAACGTCCATATTTGGATATTTCATTATTCCTACACCTGTTCTTAAATAAAGTGAAATCGTAATTAAAACAACGTTTTATTCCCAGAATTGTATAGGTAAAGAAAATTGATTAATCCCAATTCGATTCACGGTACAGCTCTCGCAGTCTCACTGACGAACGCAACACAACGTCGAAATGCATTCTCTGTCTCGGCTTGTCTACTATTCCGGGAACGGGCGCCCAACAAGGGACTATAAAATAGGTAACAGAAGGTCAACTACACTCATCGAGCGAAAACAGGTGCACGCACACATGACGTGTACGTACAGCGGCGGTGATATCAAACAAATGCCGGTCGCGAGTGCCCTTGCACTCACTGTACGGGAATCGTGTCTGTGTGTGTGTGCGACTTCGCTCGTTGTTTCAAACCCTCCTTCTGAAGCTTTCCATTTTGTGTCATGGGACTATGTCGTAATATAACTCGTATGCGTACAGTTGATGCCACGATCGATGGCGGGCTACACGACCTGGCTCGTGTTTCCTATTTTGGGCTTGGTTTGATGTGATTGATGTTTAGATAATTGCGTGTGTCATTTATTTGGCTATGGCACAAAACGTAGCTTTTAGTGCTGTGCTTTTTTATATCCTGGTATAAAAATAAACTGCAATAAGAATATTAACGCGGTTTTCTGAACTTTATAAAAGACTATTTTCTCGGCGGTGTTTACAAGTTATATGATAATAGAACAACCGGCTTTAAGCAGCATTATAGCTTTTTAATAATTCTTAAACAAAGTACAAACGAACAAATCTCACGGACACAGCTCACATAAACAAGACGAAGTAAAACCTCCAGATAGAACTCGCACAATGTTAAGATTACCAGCGCAGCACATTAAACCGCCGCCGGTTATCTCCAACTTGCGACGTATGCCAACAGAACCTCGACATATGAGGGTAGTCGGAGTTTGTACAGTCTACCCTTTAACGAGGGGGGACCTTTAGCAGCCGCGTTTGAACGCGGTTCGAATTTTGAATAGTGGAAACCGTTGACGGATTTTGTTAATGGTGTTTACGTCATTGTTTTTTGGCTGTTAGTGAAGATAGTTGTCTGTATGGTGTCGGACGTAAAGAATAGCACCATCCCATGTCTTCCCGTGGGTGTCGTAAGAGGCGACTAAGGGACTTACCAGAGAATGGACAGCAGCGTTCTCTGTACTTTTGTAACAAGCGTACTGCGATCGCCAACTGCCTGCCAAGAGTGGCGATTATGGCACCCCCTCCCCCCTTGGGGGAGGCCTATGTCCAGCAGTGGACGTCTTTCGGCTGAAATGATGATGATGAGTGAAGATAGCGGTGGTGTCAGCGTTGTATGTTGTGAGAGAGTTATTATCCGCAGATTTATTTGACTTTGCGAATTATTTGCACCTTAGATCCCCTTCTTTACTAAGACTAATTGTTAACCTCATAATAGTTTGTCAAAAGCTTAAGTTCCACTTTTCTTGAAACCAAGGTTTTGTTGATGAAAATTAAAGATTGACTACTTTTAATGCATCTACCTGCTACCTTAATAGGCTTGCTCACAAATTACTGAAGATTAAAAGATAATTCTCGTTCCACTATCTTGTTACTCTCCACAAGTAACTATTACGAAACGTATACTTTTCACTCAGTATTCAGCGAGCGAACCGTTGGCGCCCAACGCCTGTCTCGCCTCGTCCATGACACGACAGAATGTACTTCATCCTTGTTTATACGCCGTACGTAATGATGAGCTAATTGTGCAACTACATGTAATCAGAGACGATTGTGTTTGACATTTAACTTTGACATATGTCATCAGCTGTTTCTTTAGTACGTTCGTTAATTTACTGGGAATTGTTAATTATGAAGTCCAGTACACATTCTTTCATTACTTACATTACATAGCAGCTATAGACTAGTGATGGGACCGTCGGAAAGTCTCAAGTTTGAACCCAAGGCACGAACCTCTGATTTTGATTCCTAATTATCAGTTGCTTCGGTGAAGGAAAACATCGTGAGGAAACCAGCATGCCTGAGAGATATTTCTTGACGACATGTAAAGCCAAGCCAGAGGCCCATGGGTGGCTTAAAAACTCTGACACCAGGTTCGGCACTAAAATAAGATGAAGAAAAATTCATTTATTGGCAGATTGTTACGCGCTGCTGAGTGTAGACTTCCTCGTTTTTAAGCTTCCCTGATTTGCACGAGTCTCAAACAGGTCTTACCCGCGTCTTCTGTTCTGAAACCATCTGTAGGACTATTACGTATCTCTGTTGACAGTTCGAAATTATAGTAACTGGGCTCAGTGTCCATCAATTAACTGCCAAAAGGTTAGTTTCGTATTATGTATGACCAGTCGCAATCAAATATGACGTCATTGGTTGTCATCGTGGCTGATAGTCACCGTAACTCATTTTGACAGACGCTTTCGTATCGATTCTTATATTATTTTGATTGTGTAAGCATAGTGGACAACAAATTGATGACAACTGAGTTTGAAGTGGCTTTCGTGAAAGACGTTAGGTATACCGTACCCGGGCTGTTAGTCACCGTAAAGTGATATCCACTCAGTGCGATACGTCATACCAATATTATGACATTCTCGGTTGTCATCAAAGTGCGGTGTACAACCGAAGCTTGATAGTCACTGGATATCAGAAAGATACGGGCCTACTGGTCGTATGTCCGGTATGTTTGTTGTAATTTAAAAATACCAAGAGCACCTGGCATTGGTCCTTCGATACGAGTTATAACTGACACTTTCTTTGTATTCTCATTAGGTTTAGTACATCCATTATAACGACCCGTTCTTACCACTCACTAGTCCAACTTGCAACACTCCCTCATTTAAATTCCCCACTAGCCCGCTCACTCGTACGAGTAACTCTCCCACTCAAAGGCACTCCACTCAGTATTCCGCTGGCGTGTCGACTCGCCGCCAAGTATTTACTACTCTGTGTACCGACAGGGCGAGTAGCTACACTAGCTCACTAGCTCGAGAGCTGTCTTTGTGCGTCCAACAGAGTCGGGAAATTGTTATTAGCTCAAGAAACTTGTTGGGGAGAATCTCGTTATATCTACATTTTCTGAATGCTGAAAGAAAGTCTGTTTTTAATATTCTCGGGAGTTGGGAGACGTACTTTTATCAATAAGGCGAGGTTTTAGTTTCCTGGTGGGCTTCTTCGACCACTATCGTTGAAAGCCTTTCCTCAATGGGGTATTGTTTTCAGTATAGATGCAGGTCTTTTATTGTATTGTTTTCTTTTCGATATAATTATTTTCAAAGTAGTATTCTCTAATAATAAAATGTATTATTGTAGTCAGTCGAGGAAGACATCTCTATCAAAGTCTTTAGTGACGCAAGTCATTAGAGACGCATTTAAAGAGTGACTATGTATACAGGGGGTGAAATATCAGCAGCTTTTGTGGAAGGAAAAATGCGAAGTTTGTTGCTTAATGTAGCGGTAATGGTAGATGATGTAACATAATCAGGTTTCCCGCTAGTAGATTGACCGTTAGCCATTTTAAACTTTTTGATCAACAACAACAACAGCCCATAACGCCCACTACTGGACATAAGCCTCTCCCATGATGGGAGGAATTTGCCGTAATCTCCACGCTTGGCAGGCGGATTGGAGATCGCAGTGATGAAAGACTAACAGAAAACGCTGCTGCCCATTCTCAGGTCTACGGAGGCGCAAGGTGTTCTGCCTCAGACATTAGTCGCCTTATACGACACCCGTGAGTGTAATGGGTTGGTTCTATTCTACTCTGCCGGATACCACACGGCGGCAACTTTTTGATCGCCCATGCCTTAATCATTATGATTTTTAGTAGATAAACAATTTATCATAAACCTATACGCGCTTATAAATCATCTACATTACAACGATACATCACTGTTTGCCGTCCCTTCCACAAGGAAACCGATACGGTCATCTGCACTCCAAGATGGTCCACTTACCCAACACCCTCCCTAATGTAAACACTGGGACACTAACGCGCTGAATTATACGAACAATTTGGACTTTCCCCTCAATAACAGAAGAAATGATGCCAAACAAACGGAACTGCTGAAGGTCTCACTAAATGGACATGTGTCATACTATCGTTGAAACATTGCCAAGAATCTTGGCACGTGAATTTGGACCTTATTTCGACGTTCAAAGGCTTGTTTTAGTTTGGGTGAGGGTTGGCGGTTAAATCGAGTTTGTGCATCAAGACGTTATTGCCGTACTACCCCCTTTTTACGAGCGCTTAATCCCCAGGTCGCTGTGTGTAGTGGGGAAGCGTTTCCATTGCATACACGTTACGGGATACGTCCGACTCGTAGGAAGTACGAAGTCAATGTCGTAGCTGATTGTGGTCGGACAAAATTGTAGTCAGTGCAAGGTAGTGGATGCCCCATGTTTGCCTTCACCGTTTTTGAAAACAGTGATATTAAAATAAATTACACAAAGTAACGCGCCTCACTAGATTTTTAGCAGAACTTCTAGTTATTTGAGAACTTAACTCTTGATAAATGATAAATGAACGTGGACGAGGTAGAAAGAGTATGTAAGGATCATAGCGGGTCCGGGGTTGCGGGACTGTTTGAAAGAGATACCGTGGCCCCGGAACACAAAGGGCGATGAAGGAACATGGATGGGTTTTAGTCAGTACAAGTCTGACACTCCCTCCTGCTCCGCCCAGAGCGGGTGGTTCTGTGTTTTTTGCGAACCCCCAGGGGCAAAAGGAAGCAGCAGCAGCGGCAGCAGTAGCGGCGGCAGTCTAGTATGAATTTATGTACGTACCTAGTAATACTTAAGTCTAGTGAATATCGCTTGCCGTATGTTCAATGGACACATGTCGTTGCGACGCATGCGCGTGGCGGTGCGGATGCGGGGCGCGGACTGTTGCGATGTCCGCCTGCACGGACCTCGCTGTGACTCCGTAGTTACTTGTTTGTTGTTTGACGTCGCGAATTATTTGCGGCTTGGGGTTCTATTCACAGATGTATCGGCTTATTACTTTCATTGTTATAGGTAGTTTGTTGATGCTCATTGAAGTAAAACATACATGAATACACCCTTCTTTTTCCCAAGAAGTTAGGTAGCAACTACAGTACGCCACCTGCTTCGATCTTTACATATTCCTTTGGCTTTGTCTACGTTCAAACATCTTATATTGAATTACCTTATATCCTGCATACAAATTAGAAAACCTTAACTACACACTTTTCAACTCTTGCATTTTATTAGGAGTAAAAAGCTTGCCCAGTGTAATGAAACGTCTTTGATGCCTTAATAAGATAATACAGACTACTGCACCCACATTTTCAAATACTGCAAAATTAGCTAAAATGGTAATCACAACCTTTTAGCAAGATTTAATAACATTAAAAACTCTTCTTACTATAAACCAACGTAAATCCAAACCACTGGTACTCCTACTTTAAAATACGATCTCTTGCTCGGGGTTTATTTAATGCGGCCCAGTTTACGAGCCGGCCCGGTCTAATGAAATTATGCGTTCATCAGATTACGGGCCAAATTAGTTTTTTTCTCGACCCCTAACGGCCAGGCCAGTAATGAACGCCGTCAGCCGAAATTGTAAGATTCCGCAAGTTATGTGAGAATCGGTATTACGAAGCTATTGGAGAATATTGTGAGGGTTGTGAACTTTTGAAAGAGTTCCGTTTTGTAAGAGAACTACTTTACGAAGATGGAACAGTACAGGCTAGCTGATTTCTTTTCTATCTTGTTGAACGTTTTTGGTGTCTAAAATTTGATGAAGTTCTGCTAGGTTCTCTCAAATTGATTTCATATTATATGAGTCACCAACTGAGCACTACCACCAGCTTTTTATATAGCATGTAACAGTAAGCAGATTTGCAGTCCTTATCCATTTCTCCCATATCAACACCATTTTGGTTAGTCATAACCTACGATCAATGTCTTCAGCTGCTAAAACCTATTTCAAATAAAAAAATGACCTAAAGTCAAAATTCCAATAACAAAATGAATATTACAGAACCTTAAGGAAAAAATGAGCAGTTTTTCAACACAGTTGGAAAACGCGTCGGGGCAGATTTTAATTGGGCCGTTTCAGACTGTTATTGTAGCGATTGAGATGTTAAGTGGCCCGGATTTTGTGCGGAGGGGCTTTAAGGAAATGTAGACGAGTAATAGTGGTGAAAAGGGAAGTCGGCGCGAACGTTAGCGGTGAAACGGTCCGTTGGAAGACGAAAGGGAAGGTTCTAAATGGAGGAATGGACTGGAACCTATTCGTTTTTGCAGAGGATTTTGGCAGTGGGTTAATTCGCAAGGTCTTCTCAAAGTATATGAAAACAAGGGCAAATGACTATTGGGCACTATGGGCTTCTGCAATTTCAATCTCCACCCTCAAGAAAAAACTGCAAAGTTATGTTAAAATCTTTGAAGGCATAGAATTCAAAGCAAAAGTTATGTATTTCATAACAACAACTATTCAAATATCCAAACTCCCGCAATGAAAATATTCGTGCAAATATTATAATGTTTTCGCTACTGCAGATGTGGCCCGACAAATTCCTTCACGTTAACAATGTCGTTCCGAAACTTTTTATATTGTGAAGAGTAAATACAAAAGCAACAGTTAAGGTGCCTTTTACGACGGTTGTAGATTCAAGGCTTCGGCCTGTCGCCGACCCGAAATAAGATCGTTCAGAGTCCATTTGAGACTCGACCAGTCCACGAGTAGCTAGACCACCGACACCCCTTTACAGCGGTTCGAATCGTAAATACGTATAAAACGCGCCCCTTGACGTGCTATAATTATTAATTCAGCTGCAGAGTTGGCTATAACCGCAGAATAAGAGGGTGACAGAAGGTCCTTTTTCGAAAATATGGTGTGCCGACACACCACTCACAATGCTACAGACATGTTTTATGGCGGTCATGGCGGGATCGAAGCCTGCGTAAAGCCACACGGTACACGTTTTTATTCGACAAAATGTGAAGCATATAAAACTAAAAAAACCGGTGTAGTTTGTAAGTTAGGGTTGGCGCAGATTGTGTCACAGTAGTGTAACCCGTTTCAGGTTTATAGTGGTACACGTGGCTTCTGATGGTATCTTAGGACTTACTATTTAGTCAGCAGATTTGACGCCGTCATCTGCGTAGGCTCAAAGCTGCAACGATGGGTCTCTTGAAAATGAGTTTATGAATTGATCACATTTCTTCATCTCTAATAGACATGACTGAAGGATATAAAAACGTTTTCGCAAACTATATCTGCCAGTCTGCCCGCACCTATTTTCTACATCAGTAGCCGAGTGTGTTTGCGAGGAGCAGATCAAACATTGTTAGTAGTCCTTCTGTAGTCCCTTGCGTCGTTCTGCGGTACGACGGCCGTGCCTCGGCGCGACGCTCAGTCGTCCGCCTCGAATTATTCACGTCGACTTTCTGACGGAGTGCATACTTCCCGGACAGAGTTGGGTAATGCTGGGATTTCGATTGTCGGCTTTTATTACGATCTTTTTTTTGTCGATTCGCATTTTTTTTGGTTCGCTGCTAGTGGTGGTCTCTGCGATTTTGAGGTTAGGTGGATTATGAAATGATGACTACCTCATTGCAATTTTTCGTACAACTATGTTGATTTTCATCATTCACTATGTTGATTCTTACAAAAAACTATTTGTCAAAAGCATTAAGTAAAATAAGGCGACACTTTCTCACAAAATTGAACTTTTCCTGAGATTCGCTATGTTACCTTACTGGGCCCTCTCCCTCGCACAAAGATAAAATTTGTGTCCCAACAGTGGGGGTATTACAGACTGATTAGGTATACTAATGCCCTTTTGTAAATTTACACAATACACCATCCAATTCATCCCTAACACAATCGTTTATTTATTGATCAATCACCAAACATTTCCATGCCGATATGATCGCGAAATTACGAACACATTAGCGACTATAAATTGTTCGCTACGTATAGTCGAGGCAATCTAAAAGGAGTTTGGTATCGATATCGCTCGCACCACTACCGGGACGGGAGGAGGGTGGGACAAAGTTTCCTCGTGATTAGCGGAGCAGCGCTGTCGCGTTACCATACATACGTTGATACGTGTGTGTATTGCTAGCGCCTACGTTGGTGTTGGACCTGGGAGTTGTTGTGAGAAGTTCAACGAGTTTGGATATTGGCGATGTTCATGATAAATATTGTGAAAACCTCTGTATTTTTAAAGAGTTATTGCACTTTTATTTCTACTTTAAAATGGCTGAAATGGTACAGGAGAAAAGTACACTACAGTAGAAATAGATCTAACACAATCGATGGTTATGTTAGATCTTATGTAAATTATGAAAATGGGTGAGCCGGTCGTCATAACGCTAGACTCGATCCCTGAAATGCGTATCGGGCAACAGCTGTGAATTTTAGATTATTTCACTCAGAGCATCTTGTTACTTGTTAAGAAGCCGTTGAGGGCTTGGAAAGGGCTACTAAAAAGTACCAATTATTAGTGAATCGTTTCTCCGGGACTCGTCAAGCATCATTGCCTCAACATTTTTCTGTCGCCACTGCACACTGTTGATTGGCGTTTAGAATTTGCAGTGGTTGGAAAAGACCGGTGAACGGCAATCTTTAGCCAAAAATATATCGATATGCACACGCGTCATTGGCACATCACTAGCACGAGCACGTATGTACTACACAATGCAGATACGTGGAACAACATTCAGCTATCGGTTGGTTATGTGCCGCGCTGTCACCGGGATGCGACGCGAGCAGTTATTTGAATAGTTCACCTACTGTTAGCTTTTTATTCTGATTACATTTATAGTAAATGGACTCGCAACCACCTGAAACGAACATGATTCTCCAATGCTAGAAGAGACCAACCAAACGAAGGTCAAAACACCAATGCTCATTCCTATGGATTGTACCTGTCTTTACCACTATTCCCATATTGGCTCTAGGCTGCATAGTCGGCTGATTGTGCCCGACTGGCTGCGGTTGGTCGGGTTTCCTCTCCCATCCCAGAGCATGTCCTTCCTTACAAAAAAGTGCCTCCTGGTGTATCCGGCTTGTCCGGGTCAGGCTTGCTCCTGGCTGGGTGTGGTGCTCAATCATCATCATCGATTACATTTATAGTACGTTGTGAATTGTCGAGAGTTGTGTACGTGAGTAAAATATGAGTTGTAGGTCGTAGTTTCGAACTCGGAGAAGGCACTTTCATCATCAGCAGCATACAGCAGTCCACTACTGGACTAAGAGCCCCTTTACACTGCTGAGGAAACCGACATGTCCTAGAACAGCAAATTCGAACTCATCTGCCAACCAGTATTGGGCCCCTGTGGTGGTTTATGGATCACTATTTGTCTCAAAGAGAGAACGCTTGAATCCCAGCAGTGGGAGTTTTATAGGCTGATTATGCTAGCTTTTTACTGTGCCACATGTCTAGTACGTAGTGGGTTGTGTCGAGTTGAAACGATCTGTTTTGCAATATTCCAGTGACTCAACCCACGTTGTTCCGGGCACGTGTAAACTTTTCAGTTTTCTTCTCGAAAAACTTGCCTACTTATCATAAAAAAATATTCCGATGGAGAAGGCATTTATTAACTTTATGTTGGCTGACATATTATTATGTAGTACTTAGACAGTCGTTACGGGTAGTCAAAAACTCGGAATTCTGATAACCAGTCTTACCAAGGGATATCGTGTTACCCAGTAATTGTAAAGTCATGCTTCATGTAAAATACTGGCAGTTGGTTAACAGCCAGCAGGTTAGATTGGAAGCTGATCCCGACATCACTGAAAAACGGTTAGGCGGATGATACTATACCTATGCATGCAATGAACAGATAAGGCAATATATTATGCTCTACGTACTTATTGTTGTTTAGTCTCTAGTTATCAGTGTCCTCTATGAACAACAACAACAACAGCCCATAACGTCCACTACTGGACATAAGCCTCTCTGGGAGGAATTTGCCGTAATCTCCACGCGGGGCAGGCGGATTGGAAATCGCAGTGATGAAAGACTAACAGAAAACGCTGCTGCCCATTCTCTGGTCTACGGAAGCGCAAGGTGTTCTGCCTCAGACATTAGTCGCCTTATACGACACCCGTGAGTGTAATGGGTTGGTTCTATTCTACTCTGCTGGATACCAAACGGCTAAGTCCTCTAAGAACTAAGGCTTCATTTGATCATGCGAAATAAGATTTCCTTCTGACATAGTTGTTAACACCCGCTCATCGCTTCCCTTCGTGCCACACGTCAACCCATACACAGTCGAGGGTGGCACGCCAATGATAACTGTTACGGAGTGGTCGCGAAACACTGACTTTGTAACCTGAGTGGATGAGGTCGCAGTGGGGAATGGTAGTGCATTGTTAAAGTAGTTATGACCTGGCTATGGTGTTGATGAACCTTAAATAAATGTGTCTTTTCTGGAACGCAGGCGTTGTGTCAAAAGTTTAATTTCTTATCAAGCAAGCATGCTAGTGCGCTGAGTATAAGGTGCTTACCTCCATTATATTATGAAGATGATTATCATATTTATATTCATGTGATGTATTCTTTTAGTAACTTGTTTTACTTTGTAAATTTAATAAACTTTATTTTTGTTTCAGGTAAGTTTTGTATCTCAGCTTTTTCGTAAGTATCGAAACTTTCACATGACGTTTAGAAAAACTTGCTCAAACGCTTGAGGACCGCCTTAGCAACCTGTTGATCCAAGTTTAAAAGACTACTCATAGAGTAAGTTAATAATTTGGAAACAATACCGCGTCTACACCATTCGTTGCTCCACGTTCGTCACAGGACGCATGCGCTCACCGCGGTGGTTAGTGCGGCCGTATCCTCACTAGTTACACGGCCCCACACGGCCGGGCGCGATCCGCCGCACTTGGTACCCCGTCCGCGATCCACCCCGCACCTTGTGCCCCGTCCGTGTGTTATACGCGTTATACCGGGCTATACGGTGCGACGTGCGGTAGAGTATAGGTACGTGTCGCAGCAGTAGTCGCGCGATGATACGAGTGCTGCGTTCAAGTCGGATTGTGTAGGGATGGGACAGTGCTGTGTTTTAGTATCGATATTTTTTTTGTGTGATCGTGTGACCGTTGAGTTCAAGTGTAAAAAAATAGATTGAAGTGAAGAGTAATTTTTTTAATACCACTTTTTTTATATATTTAATTTATTTATTGATTACATTGACACATTACTGACAAATATTTATTTTCTTCCTCTATTAAGCTAAAAACCGTTTTGCGCGTAAGATATTGAAGCGATTTGTTAAGTCAAGCTTTTCTTCATCGTTACCTTCGTTGCTTCAATGCTGAGGATCACGTCACATACAATACGTCTCCAAATTTATCGCTAACCAATCATTTACTTCTATGGAAACTTTCATTGCCTACACTATCATACATAGCACACAGTTGAAGCCCGTTAACTCGAATACGGCCTACATCGCACTAGAGCTTTCAGTTTTTATCCGGAACCGGACACAATGAATATTCATAAAAATCTACGTTTGACAGGGAATAATTTCGTTGAAACGAGCACGGCACGTGGGGTCTCACGTGCCGTGGGATAGATGATAGATGCCTTTTTATTAAATATTCCCTGAAAAATATAGTGTTTCCTGCTCTTCCTGGAATTAGTTATGGAATACGGACTAGTTGACGCCACTGCTTTTTCCAGTTACGAGTAATAACAGCCAATAGGCAGTGTGCACCGTCACATTCCTGGCCAAAGACCTCTCCCATGACTTCTAGTTGTTTTGATCCAGGGATACCGTGATACATTGGTGTCGATTCTGTTTGCACAAACTAAACTTAATTTAGGCTATTGCTATCTTTTTCTCTCTAATAAAACGAGAAAGAGACGGATGTAATTTAGAGTTGTCAAATTTAGTTGGAACTAATATTGCCATACAAATGAAGGGTGCACGTAAAAACATGTCGACTAAAAACACGGTGAAGCGCAAAGCATAAACTAGTTTGACATCTCTAACTAAGTTCATAACTATAGCCGTCCTTTTCTCGCACTGGCTTTTAGTAAAAGATAGCAATAGCCTAAATTAAGTTTAGTTTGTGCACAACAGAATCGAGACCATTGGCTGTTAATGTTGTCAAAATATTTTTTTTTAAATAACGTTACTCTAAAAAAACCCTACTCTGAAGAAACCTAGAGCCAAAAATTCAAAAACCCCGTACAAAGTAATCGTGGTAGAATACAGCTCACTCCATCTCACAGACACCTGTGTTCCACCAGTGGAAACATCACCGTCACAATCACAACACCTCAACATGTTATAACATATAATGGGTAATAGATTGCAATACCAGTACCTCTAAAATACTCTAAAATTACCTCATCACTGAAATTACCGCGTGAAGGCACAGACTAACAAGCTCAAATAGCACTAACGACGATGCACTATAATATGCAATGCTCGACTCGGCAGTCGGCACTGCAAATATAATGCGTTCACATCGCAACGTTACGGGTCGCATAAAGCCATGCGAATACGAACCTACGAATCGGACGTAAATGGTATACGGTGGCAAATGCGCGATCTATAAATCTAGACAGTGTAATTGAAACATTATAACTCAATAACAGGTCTGTGAGCTCGTTAGTGATGCGAAATGTTGCCATTTTATCGATACTTTTTTTAAATGTTTTTTTTTTTCGATATTATTTTTTTAAAGTTAACTTTTTGTTTTCATATTTCAGACGTCTCATTTAAAACTTTGTGTGGTTATTTTGCTTTACTGTCTTTATTTAAAATGATCACATCCAATGTGACCAACTATCTCGTTTATTATCGATTTTTATTAGGTTAAAGTTAATTTTTTTAGAACATAGTTACTGACTCTAGACTTATCCAGCTAAGTTCTGAATTAGCATAAGTACTCGATTTCTTTAGCGTTCTCATTATTTCTTTCAATGAATTTCTCAAATTAATGAAGCTCTACTCAATTACAAATTCTACCAAGTATATCATTAAAAGTTTTACGTAATTTCCAGCCAGAGATAAATCATGCGTTTCTGTCAACGTTGTGGTATTTCGGGAACTTTTATATACATCATGTGGTGAGACTGACGGACGGATAATATTTTTATAGGCAACGTTTCATAATTATCGCCTGAATGTGTTCATGTGTTGACGGATTTCATAGCTTTGACTTCTATTTTTGACGTGATTTAAGGTACTGTGATACTGTGATACTGTCATGCCCTATAGTTAGATCCCCACTTCATAAACCGGTATGCGTGTGACTAGATGTATGAAGCAAAAGGGGTTTGTAAGGATCGTTGCATTAATTTGGCGTTTTGTGGTTTCTTCGAGAGTTTATGTTAGTAAAATTAAATGGTTGTTTACCGTTTCATTTTGTCCTAGATTTGGCGTAGGATGTTGTACTACTGAGTCTCTTAAAGAAAATATTTATTTTTACAATAATGTCAGATAAAGGTAAAGTCTAAAAATAGCAAAATCAATTGTTTATTTTAAAAATAGCCGTCTAAGTTTAACGGATGATTAAGTTATACGATATCTATCTACTCCCACGCTAAGCCAAGCCGAGTAGCCGTTCGATGCAACCGTAATCGCGTTACCGAAGCGAAGCGCGCCCGCCACGGGGCAAATCTCATTTTTATTAGGGAAGTAACGTGGAAAGAGTGGAAATGACACTGCACCGCGCACTTCCGACCCCCACACGCTTATACAGGTGTCTGTACCCAACCACCCCATAATAATAACCCTTATTTAACACCTGACAAAGTCTATTTTTGTGTGGTGGAGAGTCAATTTGTAGCGCATGCGCTGTACGATGGACGCTTGTGTTGTGTCAGTCGTCAGTCGGGCGTCGGGCGCACTAATGAGTGCACGTGCCGCGCGATTCTGTGTGCAGTAGTGATGTGACGTGCTGCAACATCGGTGTCGATGTAAATATGTTTGTGAATTTTTTTTGTGAGTATATGTTTGTGAATTTTTTTTGTGAATTCTCTTCGAAACTGATGACGTGAATCGATCAAATATTTTTTGTTATGATGGATTCCCATGGAATACAAAGTTTATATAAAAAAAAAACAATAAATTAGGTACTCGACTAAAATGATGAAATTGTAAAGTATAGTGTAGGGTGGCCATGCCGCATGCCGCGCCGTTCACGCGGCAGTCCCGCCGAGTGCCACAGTTTATGTTTTAATAATGGAGGTATTAGCGTCGCGGCTGTCACCCCCGGCGGCACTCCGCTGCTACTACTGTCGCCATGAGTTACGCAAACCGCGGACAATCTCTTCGCACTTTGAAACTTGTTATACGCTACCGAAATGGGATTGTTTCTTGTTAAATTGTGTCACTTTTCTGGCTAGATTAGATCTTTCTGTAGATATCTAGGACTAACGGTTTTATTTTTCGTAGAAATGAATGTGCACACATACCCGGCCTATTGTTGATCTCATTATCTCTTTACAACTCTCCGTGATTTAAATACATAAACATAACATGAAAAACGAACAAATTCTAGATCAAGAAGGTTTATTTGTCCAATCTGTATTTTGTTATGGTGTACTTAACAGACATCCGGTAGCAACAACTTAACATAAAAATAACTGAACCATGCAAGGATCTTGATAAACCGTAAGCACTTCTTTAGATGAAAATGTGAAAAAACCGGCCAAGTGCGAGTCGGACTCGCACACAAGGGGTTCCGTACCATTATTATCAAAAAATCACGTTTGTTGTATGGGAGCCCCCCTTAAATATTAATTTTATTCTGTTTTTAGTATTTGTTGTTATAGCGGCAACAGAAATACATCATGTGTGAAAATTTCAACTGTCTAGCTGTCACGGTTCATGAGACTGGCTGTAGCCTGGTGACAGACAGACGGACAGACAGACAGCGAAGCCTTAGTAATAGGGTTCCGTTTTTACCCTTTGGGTACGGAACCCTAAAAAGAACTTTTTTTAAGTTTGCACAAGATATACGTATTAAACTTTATCATTAACACTGAAAACGGGATATTTACCATGTTTTCAGTGTAAATGATAATGTAAGTGACCATGTCAGAATATGCTTAACAAACTTTAAGTGACTTTTCAGAACAAAACCAAATAGCCGGTAATTTCAACTGTGGGGTCCCAAGCAGTTAAGCACCCATTCACTCTTCTACCAACTCTAAGACTAGTTTATTTCTCAACCGTAACTTAAAGACTCCAGAAGCTATAACTCGTTTTCGTTAGAACCAAAGTCGTACAGCAGTCAGTACAGGTTTATATTTATGTATTCTTTGTCGCTACTCTTAACGATATACTACAGCTTACTCGAAGAGACTGACTGGTCGCTAGCGAGCACACTAATGAGCAAGAGGGTTCGACTCCTAGGCCGGGCAATCATCATCATCATCTGCCTAGCCTTTTCCCAACTATATTGGGGTCGGCTTCCAGTTTTACCGGATGCAGCTGAATACCAGTATTTTACATGGAGCGACTGCCTATCTGCCCTCCACAGCCCAGTTAGTACCGGGTAATACGATACCCCTTGGTAAGACTGGTTGTCAGACTTTTTGGGCCTCTGACTACCTAACGACAGTCAAAGAATAACGTGCTTTCCGAGACACGGAGGAAACTCGCTATGTAATGGGTGGTCACCCATCCACAGACGAACCTAGGCAAGCACGGCTTTACCTAACGATCGACCAGAGCGGCTGTTATTATTTAGCCACGATCTCCTCTACTCTACTCTACTATAGGTCGGCAATATTATTGGGTATTTCCATGAGGAATATCTCAGTAGCAGTCCCGGAGTCTAGATTAGAGTCTCGTTTGATGGCAAAAGTCTCGCCGTCGAAATTTGGGTGTAAGGACTATAGATAGGTGATGGGTACTACACCTCTACCTACCTACCTACCTACCTTCGGAGATTACAGGCATGATGTCACTCCAAGAGACTGGTCCTTCGTCAAGTGTGATAAAAATTGTCCGAAATGAAAATAAATGGTCATCTCTTGTTCCACTTTACCTTTTCATAACTCTGCTACATCTTGAAAAATGCTCTACGCTGCATATTGTCTACTCTTTTCAAAAGTAATAACGTTAGCTCCGCTCTCCGTAGGTCGTACCAATCTAGCCGTGTTATTGCTCTGTACACTGTTTCATCCGTTCAGTCTGAATGAAATTACCATGACCTAGGTTAGGACACGATATACTTTTGTACCCAGTCTTACCTGGCAGTAATATCTGTCCTACATGTAGATCAAGCCGCGGGTAAGAGGTAGGTTTTCTATTTACTGGATATGTGGATGAAACAGCTCCAGGACTGATTAGGTATCATTTAACGCAAAGTCATTTAAGGTGGAAATATCCGATAACTTCTTCACAACTTTCTCCCTTGGCAGGTTTGACATGGGATTGAAGTTTTTATAGGAAAATCTGATAGGTGACCTGCTGTCTGAAATCAACATGGATAGACATAAAAAGTTGATAGTAGAAATAACGAAATATTAATTATTGTTACAACCAATAAACTAACTAAATCAACAAACGCCGAAATGTGGTTTAATTCTGGTAATATTGGCAAATATTACCAGAATTAAACCACATTTCGGCGTTTGTTGATTTCATTAATATTGTCGCGGTTTTTAGCTGTAGCCAATACCTCGTTCATATCCACCGCTTAGCCTGTAAATCTGACCGCCTAAGCATAAACCCCGCTGTTTGCTATTGTTTAAAATTAGTGTTTTATCAGCCATTGCTGCAAATGTGCGCGGTACGGCTCGTAAAGTATTTTAGAGCTGCGGTTACAAATCTCCAGATGGATGGTCGCCAGTACTCATGTCAAATGCATTTCACTATTAGTCTGGGGAGTTTTATTACTTGCTTACACGTTGAAATTGGCATTTAAATGTAATACCAGCCTATTGCTGTCCCACCGCTGGGCAAAGGCCTCGTCTTATACAGAGAAGGCATGAGCATTAATCATTATGCTTGATCATGGTTTTCTGATTGCCGATTTCAGGCTGTTTTAGGTCAAGGTTTCTTCAAGATGTTTTCCTCCACCGATGTCGATTGACTTTGGGTTCCTAGTAGGTAATCCATATAAATAACACCCACCAACCATTCATGATTTTTTGCAGTTACATAACTCTTTTGCACTTTCTAAGTCATCATTGGTATTAGTTATTCTACCAGCGTTTATGCAAACAATGGCTAGAGCATTAAACTAAACAACGCTACTTCCACATTCTTTCATTACTTAACATGGCTATGTGTCATACTTTCCCATAGACTGTCGGCTTGCCAAGACTCTTTGTTTGATTTATTCTCTCTGAAATACTTTATCGGGGACGAAATGATACAGTATTATTTTTTTAACCACAAGCTTAACTTCGGTATTAAGAGTGGTAATACTTATTGACGCCAAATTGGCTAGAGCTGGACCTAAAGAGCAATTTTGATGTAATAGAAATGAAAAAGACGTCATTCGTCTCGCTACGGTTTGGACTGTTTGACTCGGACTATTTGCTTCTAGTACAGGCGCTGGCATATCAAGCTACTACAATCTATGAAATTTCTTTAATAGATTTTCTACTCTAACGTCAAAGCATTAGGTTCAAGGTTGATTTGGAAAATTTGTCAGTTTCGGGTAGCTTAATGTGCTGGTGTCTTTACATTAAGCTCTTTCTAACCAACTCAAGCCGATTCTTCATCAATAAATGCGGTCACTCTCTTAAGGATTTGCGTTATTAAATTCCTCCGAAAGTTTACCATGTATTAACAAATTTCGGAGCTCATCTCGAAACGCTTTGCAGATGCGGTTTATACTCATGAAGTTCTAAATGGACTTCTGTTGTAAACTGTACTGTTAGCTCAGTATGCTTATTGATTTTCTCGGCACGATTAAGAGCTGCATATTTGATGGCTCCAGGAGCGCTTGTTGGTTCGGTTAAACTTGGAATGATTATTTATTTATTGGTTGGTATGGTAGTTTTTGAGCATTGTGTGGAGTTTTGTTACGGGCAACAGACTTTGTAGCAACAGATGTCTGCCTCTGTCATTTGGAGGATACTTTTTGCTATACGTCAGTGTAGAGCTTGCACAGTCAGCCTTTTAACATTTCTACTGCTGGGACACAGGTCTCTTCAACGGCTTACTTCAACTCAGCTCAATCATTTCGTAGTAGAAATGGAAGCTTATAAGCTCAGCCTATCTTCCCGCAGCTTACACACACTGGGTAGTGGGTCATAATCCAACATGCCTACCCAGCATGCGTTGGGATGGCACATGTCTTTAAATAGAGCCATTCCCATGACATGCGTAAAATACTGTGTTAAAAAACTTATTCCTTCCAAAATGTCGCGACCGCATCATACCTCTGGGTCAGTAATAACTGTACAGTAACCGCAACAAGCACTTATAGTACTCAAGCGCGTTGGAAATAATTTATTTTAATTACTACACTTAAAAATCCAGTGTAACGTACATCTCCATTAAGGCGGGCTGCCTTACCTCCCCTGGGAGCTGTGTTAGCTCTGTTTGTAAATATACCATGCGACATTTAGCTGTGCAGCGCTTTTTTAAGCTGCTTTGTTTTCACTAAGCCGCTGCGTTGGCTACCAGCTTTCATGCGGTTTTTTTATAGTCGAGTGAAAGATTACTGTCAAAACGTTTTCTCGTCTTCAATGTTTTAAGCTTCAACTTTGGTTGTGTTCACATTATCTCTCTCCCGTACACACCAAATGCATCTCAAAAATTTTACATTAAATTATCGGCATTATATTATTATTCTAATTTATTTGGAGTCAGCGCAGCATGTTATCTTCAGTCATACTTCTTTATTAGTCATCACCTCGGTAGTCACCTCCTTTCTGACATTATTATATTTCACACAGTCTATGTACAGTTTGATGTCTCCTGCTCTTTAAATTCCACATTCTGTGAAGAAGCCAACTAAATGAAAGTTAAAACACTTTCCCACATTCTCAACCGAAAGAATGCCGCAGGTATACAGCTGAGTTTCCCGCTGAAAGCGCCACACTCCGTCCGACCGTCCAATACGTGGTTTTATGGCTTTCTGTGCGTGCCGCCGCGAAGAGCTTCGTGTTTGTTAATTTGCCACCTTCCCTCCTCTTCCGTGACCCCCCCGTGCTCCCCTCACACTCCATCGGGCTAGGAACACACGGAATGCGGTTGCGGTCGCGCCTGTTGCGTTTTAATCGTCCCCTGACCACCTATAATGTGCTGAGCTCGGTATAGGGACCCGTGTTGGTTGCTACGCCTGTTTGTACGCTATTGTTGTGCTTGCGTTTTGTGGTTTTAAATGACCCCTTAACATGTATATCTCACGATCTTACTTGAGTTGCCTTGAAATTATTGCTACTACTTCACGTTCTTTTACGCTAATTACTTTCAGCCCTTATAGTTAAATAGGATCAACCATATTAGTTCCGTCTGATGTACCTTTTATACTATGCGCATCAAAAGAGCCAATCTAATAGTGGTGGCCGTTATGTAAGGATGGTACACCCCCTTGAAAATCAGCTCCGCTACCAATCTTGACTGACTAGTCTTTCAAGTTGGCGATAAATAGAAGAGTAATAGAATTGGAAGATTTATGAAAGTCTTTACAAATCCTGTAAACTCAAGAATTGAAAGAAATCTAACCGATTTCCGCT
This sequence comes from Xestia xanthographa, assembly GCA_905147715.2. Lineage (NCBI taxonomy): Eukaryota > Metazoa > Arthropoda > Insecta > Lepidoptera > Noctuidae > Xestia > Xestia xanthographa. Next base: position 2,221,650 of record LR990644.1, on the reverse strand, counting down.
TAATTCTGATTAAGATTGAAAAGATCTCGGTTCTCCAGATTACCATTAACGTACTCACAAATCCAAACCACAATATTAATTCTAAAAGCAGAGGTCAACTTCTATCAAATACAAACAGTCCGTATTAAATTATGTCACCAGAAAAATAACCAAATGAGAAATACAATCGTATGAATAGCATTCCTATTTTATTTGCAGTAAAGCCTTTTTTTTCCTACCCCGTATGTCTATGAAAATGGATATCGTTTATTACTTTTTCCATTTGATCTGTCGTTCTCACAATTGGCGAGAGGTTTTATTCGAATGGACTGTTTGAATATTATATGGTAAATGCACGCAACGTCAAATAGTGCTGTATTTGTTAATTAAAATCGATTAATAGTGCTGTATGGACTCGTATAGTAATTAATATATCGATGTTGTTACTGTGGTTTTAATAGATCAGTACTTCAAAATTCCCGCGTATTTACTCCCACGTATCAGTAATTGGGTTTCCCACCACATCATATCTATTAATTAGAATTAAATAGTTAAATCATTTGTTTATATTGTTCTGCAAATAATTTTAATCGATTCTGTGTAAAAATAAACACTACACAGAAAGGCTTATCGAGTGGGCAGTTTTTCAAGCGGCCGGGGTTGGGAGCAGCTGCTTCGACGGAACCCATTCAATTATACCGAACGACGTAATTGACGGTTTTTTAACGCAACATTTGAAATTCCGATTCCGCGAACGTGATCGTGGTGACAATTTTATCGATAATTCATTTGAAATTTAATTCCCTGTCCCTTATTTGGCGGAATGAATTAATGAGTTGGTTTGGTTTTTGTCTTTCACTTTCCCGTTTAGGAAACTGATTTTCATTACTTCGAATTCCAAGGTATAAATTTGTTATTACGTGTAAAAAATAATTGATCAGTATTTATCATTATATCTTTGTAATACTCTTACCTACTACAATAAACTTTAATCAATCTAAACAAGTCCGCAACGACATAAAAATAAATAAACGGCGCTCCACCTAAATTATTCCAACTATTAAATAAAAGTTATCTCGCATTATTAACTTTAATGGCGTCATAAATACAGAAATAGTCCAACAAGTGCGTGTAAACCAGTCCGGCTCAGAATACTTACATCAATTAGTTGAATGCGCGCACCGAACACGGCTTGATTCATCCGTCCTGCTCCTGGCGCCCTCTTCATTATTTATGAGCTGAGACTATAAAGTGCTCCCAGCATGACTGAAGAAGAATGCGCGTTCACAGACAGCCGCGCTAAATCACGCGCCAATTGACATCAGCCCGCGATAAAATGCTCTGACGCCGACACAATGGGCCGCGCATCGACATCGATATCCCTAAGTGTATGCCCCATCACTACTTTGTATTCCAGGAGAGTTCAACATTTTTAACATTCGGAAATTGAACGGCGAAACGAAAAGTGAGGGGGAAATGTTGAGTGTTGTGTTCGCGCGAAGGGCGCTAGTGTTGTGTCTGTGTTTGTGATGTGCGTTTAGTGTGTCGTGATGGATTACCGGGCCCCTCCTCCTACGATGAACGTCGGCCCGCCGCCGTACTTCCCACATCCAGGTAAACGTCTACTTTTAATGCTGTGTGTAGTTTTCGACATCATGATTATCTGTAAACATGGTTACGTAAACGTTTCGTGCCTTGGAACGCACGTTAAGTCGTTATTAGTCCTGGCTACCATTTGTTGATCGTTGACAATAGTTACAGGTACCTATATACCTATTATAGTTCTGGCCAAACGTTATCCCCGCTCGGAAGTTAGCTGCGAGTGACGGTCTGCGCATTCTACACTCAAGACGATGCGTCTTCTGCGCAGCTTTACGTTAGATGTTTCGAGCCGCGATAAAGTTTGAACCGTTATATCTGCGCTGACCGCCACTCACAGCTAACTTCCGAACTGCCATAAAGTTTCAAAAACCAAAAGTCTCTATTGGGCAATACCTGATCTCTATAACCCAGTCACTGGACTGGGTTATGGAGATCAGAAAGTCGCCATGTCAAATAACGGGTACCTATTCAGACTGGAAGCCGACCCCAACTTAGCCCGACAGATGATAATGATTTTATCTGTCAGAAATAACCGTCAAATAAAACTTCTCATAACTCTAACTAGAAGGATAAGTCACATAGCAATTCAAATAAATACCATATCATTAAACCCCTAACGGCTCTTAGCACAAGAACCCGTTACCCGTAGCCATAAAGATAATTATACGCGTAAGGTCGGGGCGAACCCCCCGGGGGTCGCCGGTCGCCACAGACGAGTTAATTGAGCGACTCGAGAGCAAAATGTCAACCGGACCCCAGTGATGGATGACGTGTCAGGGACTGTTCACAGATTGAGAGGATGTGGAGCAGATTATGACGTTGCTGATCGTTTTTGACAGGAGGAAGTGGTTTGGCTCCTTGAAATTGTTGGGTTCATTGGTTTAGATCGTAAGATTGTTAATCTCAACGGTCAAGTGCTCGTTGGTAAGGCTTGGACTGTGTAAACTGTGGGTTTAGGTTCAGTCAAGCTGGTACGACAAAAAGCAGATGCAGGTACGGACACTAAGTAGCTGTCAGTGTTCAATGTTGGCAACCGGTCGGTAACTTGCTACAAAAGGTGAGCACCACAGACAGTCAGTTGACTGTAGATCCCTCTTGTTAAGTTTAACATCAGAAGATAGTGGTGATTTGGATTTAAAGACTCAGTTTGCAAGTTATCCCGAATTCCTGACTAACCACAACTAACAACGACATGACCTATCCTCATATTCGTCCAAACGAGAAAAGAAATATAACAAAATAAAACGATTTCCTGCTTAAAAGTCCCAAACATGAGTTCAGTTCTGGTACAAGTGGAGTTTCGCAATAAATAGTTAGTATCTGCGGCGGGGGTTGCGACCCGGCCGGGAGCGGGACTGTCTCGCAACCCCGCGATACCATCGTCACCCCATCGAGTTGCGCGCGCACGTCGCCGTCCCGACTCCTTGTTGCGCCTGCCCGAGGTATGAGCGGATAGCGGACGAGGAAAAACCTTCTGTTATGCGAGATTATTTTGGTGATGGGGTTGCTTGGCCCTGCACTAAACGGTATTAAGTCCATAAGATGTGCTTCATTACTAAACTGAAAGAAGCTCTGCGAACCTGAGCTTTACTTTTCTAGTTGTATGTAGAGGAGCTCGTGGCTAAATAATAACAGCCGCTCGGGTCGATCGTTAGGTTAAGCCGTGCTTGCCTAGGTTGGTCTGTGGATGGGTGACCGCCCATTACATACCGAGTTTCCTCCGTGCCTCGGAAAGCACGTTAAGCCGTTGGTCCCGGCTCTCATTTGTAGATCTTTGACAGTCGTTAGGTAGTCAGAGGCCCAAAAAGACTGACAACCAGTCTTACCAAGGGGTATCGTATTACCCGGTGCTAACTGGGTTGTGGAGGTCAGATAGGCAGTCGCTCCATGTAAAATACTGGTATTCAACTGCATCCGGTAAAACTGGAAGCCGACCCCAACATAGTTGGGAAAAGGCTAGGCAGATGATGTAGTACTCTAAATCATCAATCTAAGATAATAAAGACGGACAGAATTTGAAACGTGTAGATCGCTAAACGTGATCCTACTGATCTTAAGCAAGAAGTACAAGAGATGATGATGAAGTATATCACTGGAAACTGATGACCGGTGTAAAAAAAGCAAAAAAGGTGATGAGGTCGAAAGAGAAAGCAGTCGTACTGCATCCACTCGTACGGCAAGAGATGCTTCTTTTCAAATGAACTTATAGCTCATGACCTTAGCAATCCTATCCCATACCCGCTCGTCCTAACAACCTGTTAATACCGCTCGCTCTCATCACCCACCCCACCCGCTAACACAGGCCCCCGCTCCGGGAGGTGGGGTGTAACGGTACCCGTCGGAAATGGCCGTCAGATTTGTCGCGCCCCGCCGGCCCGCCAATTACCGCCCCGCGATAATTTATATGTAACTTTACTACCCGCAGCAATCATTATGTTGTGGGAAATGAGAGTTTCTGGCACTGTTATACCTTGAGGGTAGTATGGGGTATGTCAGTCCCGAAAGGGGTTTGAATGAGGTATGCTGTAACAGTTAGAGGTGTAAATGTCTTAACTGTTGAAGTTTGGTCTTCTATTGGCACTTCAAAGAATGCCAAAGTAATGCAGTTAGTGACATGGTTAGTCAAGCAGTTTTCTTGCTTGCCAATCAGCGAACAAAATGTATCATGCCTGAAAATCTGTAATTGGGCAAAACGAAATGGGGTGTACCTATCATTTTGACCGTAATGCCATCTTCCTCTTCTTCAACCCTCTTTCAAATCTCTCCACTTTTGGCGGTTTTGTGTCATGGCTATTAAATTTCTTCCAGCCACTTTGATGAGATCGCCTGTCCACTTATTGCCATCAACCGTGCACAAATCCGAACTCCTGTCTGCTACTGAGAAATTTCTGATGGAAAAACCTGATATACAATCTTTCATAATATTATCTTAATTAATTAACAATATTATCTATCCATCTAAAAATACTTCAGCTTATATTCAATCGTGCATAATTGGTAATTCCATACCTTCACAAATCGTTATTACAGAGAAGCTATCATGTTGCGGTACGCCCGTTTCAATGGACACCCTGATACGTATCTGTTGTTGGTATAACATTGTGCGACAAATTAGTCGTTTTGTTTGCTTTAGGTACGGGCAACCATTAGGGATTAAAATTGGTAAATACATGAAAAAGCCGTTAGAATATTATGTCATTAAGTCTGACCGCGACCCATGTGACTAAAAAAGTGATGGACATGAATGTGTATGGATGAAGAGGAAGAGGAAAGCCACAAAATATGGCTGGATTGTGTGAGAAATGATATGAAAGAGAAAGGAGTAAATGATGCCGTGACGTCTGACAGGGGGAATGGAAGGAGACAACGTGTTGCGACGACCCGAAATTGAATGGGATAAGGGCAGAAAGATGATGAAGTCTGACCGTGACCATGGTATTCTGATCATAAGGCATGCTACATGTATGATCAGGTCTTCATGATTCGGCACAATATACAATCTACTTTGCAACCCACCCTCAACTAGCTCCTTGTATCTTCACGAGCGAATCGACTGCAGCTCACTTAGTAATAATAATGTCAGGTATTGCGGTTGGTAGCGTCAGAATAGTTATCAACAACTAAAGTCAATAATCGTGGAAGCAATAAACGGTAATTAATTAATCGAAAACCTAACTAAAAACGAGCCATGAACCTCCACAAGTGTACCGTAAAAGCCAATTCCATGTTTCTCGACTTGAGAGCATCTCAACCGGTCCGGTTAACCTTCTAACCGATGCGGATATCCTTATCCCGGATCGCGGGCCGTTGTATAAAAATATCCCCCCTGAGTGCCCAGGTCGGGCTTTGCAGGGGTACTCTAAGCGGAGACTTGATGATTGCTCCTATAACTTATTACGGTTCATGCCGCGATGTTGGTCCATCTGTAATAGGTAGCTTAAACGATAAATTGTTATTTAACTTAGGTACGTGTAATTCTGCTAGCATCCATGCATTTTAGGAGGCTCCTTAATATTGTACCACCCGTTGTAATCTATCGTCCTTTAAATATTCCAATTTTTTGCTGAATTCTTGTGAATCCGGCTCGAAGGACCACAATTTAAGAGGTATGGAATTTGAAAGACCAAAGATTCCTTAAGGTTAGGTTCCGTAGGTTAATAGATACTTAAGGATAGTTAGTCCAGTTATCTGTCTACAATGTTACCTAGTTCAATCCCTCACTTAAATCGATCCTCTAGACACACAAAGAGCGCTCTCCGCAAGCGAAGCGACTCTTAATTCAATCTGCTCGCCCCTCTTCTATCAATCAAATCATAGTGCTGATGGAAAGCGCCGTGTCATCAAATCAAAACAGTAGAGCGGACGCGTCAATCTAATAATACAGTGACGCTTATTTATCCAGTCAGACCCCTCCGAACTTTTAATTAAAGTTTGACGAACAACCACCAAGGATTACCACCATCCATCCATATAAAAATACATCTAAAATACTGGGTGGCAAGCACCCAAACAATAAGAACACGCAACAACGAAAATCGACTCTGAAGTCGACGCCGCAAATCACGTATTACTTCAACAAACAACCCTTAGAAATCTCGATGAAATCCGTGTCAGTGTAAATTATACTTTATTGTTGACGTCACTGAGTTCACTTTCAAGTGACGCCGACGACGCGAGGCGCCCAAATGGAAATTGATTCGCCCCGAAACGTAAGGTCGGAAGCGGCTTGTGTACCGTCCAATTTACTTTGACCCCTCGTTGGATGGATCGGTCACCCGCTGTGGCGCGTTAGAGTAGGTATGCGGGGAGCGCGGTAGTTCCGGATAGAGTGGTGATTCCCGGCTTTTGTTAGCTATGTATGACGCTGCGGTAGTGAGGGGCTCGGTAGTCGGTACTCCCGAAGTGGCGAGGGAGTACGATTACTAACAGTAATCGCCTTGATCCCAATGAAGTTGGTAACAGACTGCCGCAGCTTGTGCTCTTAGAGTAGGTTAGAATAAGAGAGGACAGTCTTTTGACCACAAAATCTACATGAATGATGATCTGAACAAACCTAACTCGTCGTAAGTTTTTCTCAAATAGGAAAAGATGAAAATGAAAATCCCCACGTCATTGATCACTGGCCTTTTCTGCACTTCTGTACTTAAATGTAGAATTAACGAGATTGTAAAACCGGAAATCGTAATAGATTAATTACCAATTAGCAAAATGAAAGCAATCACCCAAGTTAACAGAACTGACCATTCTGCTTCCCTACCCTTTTCCCCCTACATAATCCAGTCCTCCCTGAGGCACTGTATTCATAGGCATCCAAAATATCAGTGACGCAACAGTAACATGTGTGGACGGGTGGGCCGCGGGGAGGCGCGCCTGTAATGGAAATCCGCAGACGTTATACACAAGTCCGTGGTGCAAGGGAAAGGGTGGAGCGGGGGAGTTAATTCAGTTGAAGATTAATGGTCGTCCTCGCATAGAGATATTTTGTGGATGTAGGAAGAAATATCCATTGTAGTAAGATTTGGCTAGATTCTAGGACTTTGTGGTCAACTATCTTAGAGTAGTTCCGAGTATCACTGGTCATCGGGTTTGCTACTGGTTAGTAGCAAACCCGATGAAAACCCCCTCCGAACCTTGAGCTAGGTTTAGCTCAAGGTTCGGTCACTGACTGATATTATACTGAATAATTTGTCAGCGTTTGGTGCCTGCACTCGCTTCGCAATTTGTTCGGTTTGGGCAAACTTCGGGCATTTCAGTAATTTTATTAAATTGTCTATTCCTCCGTTTCGTTTCACTCGTCGTTTAACTCGTCATCGCTATTTACCCAAATCAGACCCTGAATATAGAGGAGACCATTTCAACATTAAACCGTATCATATGATGAAATAACCCACCCGCTCCCCACTGATACCTTGGTCGGAAGTCAGGGCGCAACCCCGGCCTGCCTAGAGCGCCGACTCCGCTCTATCACTCGCCCCCACCGCTGCCGTATACAGCTACTAGCTACTATTACAGTCACCCTACTGTTAGTACCACTATTGAAACACAAGGTTCCGGATTCCCAAAAACGACTGCTGAAAACTGAAAAGTTCTTGTGGATATTAACAAAATCGTCAATCACGACATTGGGAGTATACTTATGATGATAAAAGGAGACGGTGTCCTACCTACGTACTTACATATGAGTTATTTCCCTGTACTGTAACTGTAATAGTGACTGTACACTCTCTCCCGAGATGTCTCGTAAAAAACCGACTGGGGACGAAGAGCGAACGAGGAACACTGAGGCTAGACGAACGCCTTGCCTCGGAGTGTCTCGGCGAGAGTTTGCAACAATCGTAAGAGACAGGTTAAACTTTTCTTCTCTGAAACAAGTACATGTAAATGCCTGTACCCACAAATTCTTCAACATCCTGCCGTGTATGTTGCCACCACTACTGGCGATATTGTTCCTCTAATCACAGTAAATCTTTCAGCAAGTTTTCGGCGTAGACGTTCTGTCAGCAGTCAGCACCATAATCTGTGGTATATTTGAGCCGACAGCCGGACGTATTTGTGCAGGGGATGCAGTCATATCTACTAATTAATCCGTGTCTCGCCGACTGACTATACGTATACATTAAAATATTGCATACGGGGATATTTCCTTATTCAGGGCTGTTATAATTGAGGCTTTTTTTTTCGAATAGGAAATCATCAAACGAGTGTCACACTTTTACTGACTAAAACCCATCCATGTTCCTTCATGGCCTTTTGGTTCACAACTTATTTTACAGTTGAGGCCTTAATCACACAACTTGTCTTTTTATATTTATTTAGTTAGGTAATGATTTTGTCTTCCGGAATAGTAAGCACTGACATTGTTCTGATAATTTTGGCTTCCCAACTGTATTGCTGTTTGTCTAAACTGGGAAGAGTTTCTGTGTAATCACTAGCATAAACGAGTAAAGAGTTCTCTGATCACCTCATAGACTTTGGGTACGTAGGGTGTAGATAAAAAATCCTAATAGTTACTTTCTAAAGGTTTGAATGCACCGTGTACGTTGTAACACAATAAACATTTAAGAAACCAAGTCAAACACTCATTAACGACCACTAACCCCATGCAGTTTAAAACACTGTTATTTTCGTGTCTTATTAAACCGTCAAACGCAACCTCACATTTCCGAGGGCCCCCATCTTTACCGTCATCCTCAAGCAATTATTACTCTACCATTTACCCTTAACTGCCGTCTAATGATACAATAAAAATATATTTAGCTCATCGTCACCCTCCAAGACGTTTTATTTCTAAAAACAACCGGTACCAAACGCGTTAAAAAACGTATAAAAATGTTTGTTTAAAGCTTTTCTTGACGTGTGATTAGAACCACATGTCGACCTGACTTCAAGCCAAATGAGTGCGTTGCGACTAAAAGCGCGGTGACTGCTGATAATTTATTGTGATGAAGAAATGTTTGGTGTAATGCTGGTTTTTTAAATAAATTAATTGGTTTTCGGGTATTTCGATTATTTTCTATGAATATAATTACAGAAATAGCTGCATAAATATCTACAATTTTTACTAAAAGCTATTTGGTACTTATTGCACTCTTTTAAATTACGAGTCAATAAGAATGTTTATCAGGTCAACATTCGTAAATAAAACACGTGCGGTCTATGCATAGCTGTATATAAAATGAACATTTAAACATTGGTCCTTCGAGCCGGATCATCCATATCAAAACTAAAAGAAAATGAGTTATGGTGGAATAGAATAACCTGGCGACTAGACCTGTAACGTTAACAAGAGAATTATTATTATCGCTTTCGTAGAGAAATATAAATGTAGTAACAACCCTAGCTCCGACATGTACGCACTCACTGGTAATGAACACTCACACACGCATATACATCTCTAGCCAATTAGCGTGGCGAATTCAAGCCAGGGCTGTCAGTATCCCGATAAACTCCAATTTTTTGCCTCGTAACATTATTCTACAGTTACTGAAGATGATGAAACGAAAATTATTCAAAACGTTTTCTAAATAAGCGAAGATGAATGATTATTTGATTTTCTTTTTGCATATCAGTTTACTGAGATCTTCGCTTCAGCGTTTATTTTGTTAAATAAATTTTAATGCTAACTTTATCCGTTGGTATTAGGTGGGATCATGAATAATTTAAAAGTGGCGAATCGCTCGTACTACAGTGAGTTAAACAAATTGCGGTTTCGTGATGGAGCTATCTTGGTGGAGGTTTCTTTCCTCGCGTTTTTTTTTTTACTTTTAGTTACAAAACTGGGAAATGTTTCAATACATGTATATATGTAGCAGGTAGATTTTTGATCTTCTTGGTGTTTTTTTATCGTTATTCAGAAATAAATATAATCGAAATCGGATTCTTATTTGACCCGTTTTTGTTCGCTGAATTCGTCTGTTCCCTAAAAATGCTTTGAGTCTTCCAAACGAGAATGAGTGAAACTTGCATGCATGTACTCAGTCTATGGTAGTCCACAGCTGGACCCAGGCCTCTCCCGAGCTGTCACAACATCCTGTCATCCACCTTTCGCATCCAGCCGGTTAATCGATCGAAATATGCATCAAACGCAATGCCATCTTTAAAACGCAAGCGAAGTCACTTATCTGTGAGCCACGATCTAATCTATGACCGGAGATGTTGCGCGGCCCCGAGAGGTTGACTTCTCTACTCAAATTAGCGCTTCAGACTAAACTAATTGCCGCTCGCCGCTTCGTTGACAACCCTCTGCTAGGCAGCTAGGGTTGCTTCACCGTCGCCCCGTCGTCGCGACGCTGTTGATATAGCGATTTTGACTACGTAATGAATTATAATAATAATAAATAATAAATGGTTTATTTATAAAATTATTAAGATGTCTACGAGAACAAGCTGGTTTCAATGGAAGGCGTATTGTCTTTCACGATATTATAATCTAAACTAATTAAACCAAAAGTAAAGTCGTTCTCCTTTTCAAGTTTTAGTGGCTAAACAGATTGAATGAAATATGGCACAGGGACCAGGGTTAGGATACTTTTTATCCTGTTTGTATGTTCCAGTAGGATTTCTTCCGGAATACTATGATGGAATCATCATCCACAACCTGAATTCACCACTGTTGGGTATAGGCCTCTCTTTACTTGAGCCAAAGTTTCGATAATGGAATACCTATGATTAATGTTTGTTTTCTTTTTTGTTACAGGTAAGAATGCAGACTGTCAAGGATATAATTATTCGGGTAAAGTTAATCTAATAAAACAGTGTCATGACTCATGATAGCAAAACGTATTCAATCAGTTCTGCCGATAAAACGCCACTGAAAAACATACAGCTTGGTCTGTGGTAACAGTGAACTATGTGAACTTACATGGGTATTGAACATTTATAGTAGTAGGTATAATATTGACAGATCAAACTTTATCACCAGCGTACATTGATCGAGATTTGCCAGTTCAATGCACTGCTCGAACTTTTAATCCAATCATTGATGATTTGTGGGTCAGTAACATGCTGGTGATGTAATCTGTAAGATGTGATCTGACTATGACACTCTCGTCTCTCATGATCAATTCATCATCATGATAAATAAGTCAAATCTCGAAGCAATAAAAATCAATTTCCAGGTACTTTAGTATCGTCAACTAGAGCTACGCTCTAAATACACATAAATCAAACCGAATTAGCACGAAACTGGTTGTAACCAAATATCAAATTAATGCGAACTGGATCCACATAGTGTTGTGCGATGATGGTGTGAATTCTATTCCTGTTAGTGATGGGACGCGCGGCCGTCGTTCACCGCAATTGACCCCTGAGATTAATGTGCCCCCGCCATTTGCTTACGCATGTTAAGGTTCGAGCTGATGAGGCCGAGCGAACGATCGTGCATGAGGAATTTATTTGATGGATCGATTCTGTGCTGCTTTCGTTGCAGAAAACTGTACAAGGCATTATGCGTTCTATCTGTCATTTACCGTGACGACTTTGAGACTGTCGTGAACAAACTCTGGATGATTTATTTGTCAAGAGCTCCGCTCAGTTCTGGTAGCGCAGCAGGACTAGAGTCTTCTATCCACGGCACTGTGCAGATGACCATTCAAATGCAGCATGCTTCTTTCAAGAAATATGTTTGGCTTGAATTCTAACTCCGCGCGCTGACACAGTCATAAAATCATTAGTCAGGGTATGCGGCAGTATCTGGTAGCAATAATATCGGTATCTCTTATAGTGTTAATCTTGGGCGAGTCTAACGACACCTTAACACCAGAATTTTCAACCCAGCATTTCGATCAAGCCTGTCTGCCGAAAAAGCCGCATCCCAGCGTAAGTTGCTTACACAATGATCAAGATGTTTGGTTGTAATGTAACATCTATTCTAGTTAGTGATGTTCCGCGTAGCTCCCATTGACCCTTCAATTGACCCCTAAGATTAATGTGCCCCGCGCTAGCCTATTACACGACGTAGGGTCGCGGTGCTCTAGTGCCATCATCGTCTAAATAGGAGCTTTGTTTTAGATCAAAATGTTCGGGGAATTTAAAAGGTAGAGGTGCTCTCTATCAACGGTTGCGGTTACATACTCGTAGAAACCAGCCTTATAATAGATACTTTTTGGTGATTGGGCGTTGGTTGGGTTTTGGTATTGGGTTGGTGTAAGCAAAATCATCAATAATTCAATTACCTCTCATATTTAAACATGAGAATAGGTCATAGCGTGGTTAAAATATTTGTCAGACAGCAAAATGAATTGGCCATTTGAATACATGCAAACTATGATTATGCAATCCGTAAGTAAAATTGGTCCTTAAACTCGTTTATTTATAGTTTATAACACTTCACATTGCCAGCATACTGTTGTTTTAACTGCAGTCATTATACAATATACTTTTACACTATACTTAACTGTGCCACATTAATAGTTATAGAAATAATAGGACCTAGAAACACTCTTGTCGAACCTGTACTAACAAAGTATGGAAATTCATCCCGGTCGGTGTTTAATTTTGCTAACGACACAGCCGTTAGAATGGCCGTCCTAATGTGCTCCCAGCTCAGGTGGGATCCGGCAAACAACAGGGCGTTGAGGATAGCTATTACTTGGATAGGGAAATAAATAGCACCTATGTATAAACGTATATTGATTGCTTATGCAGGAGGGATTGGCTTTCCAAGCGAATTTGTTGCTGTGCAAATATGGAAGTGACTGGTCTTTTGATAATTATGGACCATTTGGTCGTCGGTCTTCCTGGTCGCAAGCGCTAGTGTGTTTGGTATCTTGGGTTCGATTCCCAAGGTCAGCGAAGTGTTTCTTATTCTTTAGTAGTAGCCCGGGGTCTACATGGGACTTAAACCTAACTGAAAAATGTGGTTGTGCTGTACGTACGTACACCTTAGGCGCTCCCTTCGGAGATTACAGCCAGCTATGTGCATTCGAATCATTCTGGTGTATGCGGGATTTGTGTCTGTAAAAGCATACAGAATACACTGTACTATACGGTAGTTCAGGATGTCACCAATAGTCCCTCCATTGCAAGCAACGCTCTGTAATTTTGCAAGAGGGGGACAAGGAGTCACTTTATGCATGTATGTGAAGAGAGAAGAGAGAATGAGTTTCAATTGCAATATATGGAAGTGAGTTATAAACTGGGTTGTGGAGGTCAGATAGGCAGTCGCTCCATGTAAAATACTGGTATTCAGCTGCATCCGGTAAAACTGGAAGCCGACCCCAACATTGTTGGGAAAAGGTTAGGCAGATGATGTTGTTATTGGAAGAAGGATCCTCAATACGCTAGTCCAAAAGATAACAACTTAATGAAAATAATAAATTAAAACGCACAGCCGAACCCGCTGGGACTTCACGCATGAATATTGCATGAGAATGCAACAGCGTTAGAAGTTACGTGGAATTGGTTCTTAGACTTCTCTCTATGAGTTAAAGTTAGTTGAACCATCGTTTTTTCGGAAACGTGTCCCCTATCTTTGCAAAAACCAATCGGACACACGGAATGTTTTAGAAATAAATAAAAAGGTATTGCAGTACATGCCAAAGCCAGTAAACGCCAATAATGGTTACTGAAACCACTCAACATGTTCCAAGAATGGTCAATAACATAAAAGGCATACAATTTCGTGTTACACCGGATACGACCGCCTATAAACGTGATAGGCATATCTGTTTCCGCGTCTACACCGAGCTACGAGTACCGTCAACTGCAAGGAGTAGTAACACTAGAGAACCAAAATCCGCCGTAAGGTCAAATGTTGAAGGCATTGTGGTAGACAATAAATGCAAGCGACAATGCTGCTGCGGTTACAAACGAACGCGTTTATCAGTTTTCATCAATACTCTTTTTGTCAACCAAAAAGAAATATCTTGTCGAGGTTTCTACACACATTCCGTGACGGCCTGGTACGGCCCAAGCTGGGCGGTATAATATTGCCACCCGGATGTGCTGAGTTGCGCCGAATCATGTCACTATAGTGACAGGCCTTTGACCGCAGTACTGGTATGACATCTACGCTAGCCACACCAGTCACCACTGCAGTTCATACGATTGGAGGGCATTACAGATTGCAGCTGCGATTTGCGGTGTCTACCTTCAGAATTGTACATTTACTGCTACCTAATACGTTGTCAAAGTCAAATGGTTACCATACACGTGCAGTTGACTGTTCAAACGGGGGTTTTACGAACTATTCGCGAAACTGTACGGTTCCGGATAACTTACAAAGGCTAGATCTAATATCGGTTTCGGCGAAACTGCTGAGTGGTTTGAAGATGATCTTTCGTCTTGGAGATATTGCGAACGTGCGCGACGAAATCCTTGACGGTGTTAAGCGTTTGACAGAAAATGAACAGCTTTATGCTTCCCGATTAAATCAGTTATAATTTCTTAGTAGTCATGCTTGCAGCTGCAGAAACGGCGAGTAAAAGAAAAGTAAGGAAGGAGATGTATGGTGTCGGACGTAAAAAATAGCACCATCCCCATATCTTCCCGTGGGTGTCGTAAGAGGCGACTAAGGGACTTACCAGAGAATGGGCAGCAGCGTTATCTGTGCTTTTGTAACAACCGCACTGCGATCGCCAACCCGCCTGCCAAGCGTGGCGATTATGGCAAAAACCCCCCTTTGGGGGAGGCCCATGTCCAGCAGTGAACGTCTTTCGGCTGAAATGATGATGATGATGAAGGAAGGAGAAGAGAAAATGCACCGACCCCAAATAAATTGGGATAAGGGCCGAAGAATCATACTTGCTAGCTACCGCCAAATATTTTAGATAAATATAACATTGCGTCGCGATCAACATGTACATACATGTGATTGCGTATGCGTCGGTGGCGCCATAAGTAACAATTGAGCGGGGGCACATTGATCACGGGGTCAATTGTGGGGTCCATCCGATGGAGCGACGGCCGGGACCTAGCTAATAGATGCACGCATATAAGTGGTCGAGATGACATAAATGTAGACTAGCTTGTATTGGATCTTAGTAACTATGATGTATCAAGAAGTAAAAGAGAATTCGGTCGGGATGACATAAATGTAGACTAACTTGTATTGGATCTTAGTAACTATGATGTATCAATAAGTAAAAGAAAATTTGGTCGGGATGACATAAATGTAGACTAACTTGTATTGGATCTTAGTAACTATGATGTATCAATAAGTAAAAGAGATTTCGTAACCTGTTGCAAAAAGGACTGACTTACTGTTAAGAACGGGAGTGTGTTGAAAATAAAGTTAGGCCTTTGTCATGCGGTGAGGAGTTAGTACTTACTGGCTGAATTGATAATACTCCCAAGGTAACTATACAAGCAGAGGAAAATAGATTACCTCAATAAATTGGGTCTTATGGGTTCAAAAGGTTTTAATTTTCAGCCTAATTTGAATTATGCGTCCTTTCATCATTTTAAAGGTCTGTGGTTGATCTACTTCAGTGCCTACTGATGCCATATAAAAGGCATTCAAAATCATCAAAGCATTTATTTCAAGTAAGCCAGTTACAGGCACTTTTGAATTGTCGAAACAAAGATGAAAATTAAATGTAGCTACAGCTCCAGTCACAAGACATAAAAACTGTGAAAGTACTGTAGTTGCCCATTCCATTTTACCATTACTTACAAAGCAATATATTTTTAATCAAACTCATGCTGTACGAAATTATTAATCACCAATCAATCTAAAAATAGCATCGGACCGTATTGTGTGCAATGTTCAGACTTCAGCGCCATGTCAATACCAGGGCTCGTCATATTTAACTAAGTGTGAACATAATTACCGGAGGGTGGGAACAGCCGTGTGGCGGTTACCACAACAATATCACAGGGGCAGAAGTTTCATTGGGATTTCAAATATATACATATAATTTTATTGTGACCGTTGCGAGTGTTGCGACGCTGAGAATAGGCTAGTTTCCACCATCAATAAATTGCAAAATAATCTATTTAGTCCGTCGGTTCGAGTATTGAAAAAATAATGGACACATTATTTTTTTGTAAATCACTGAATATTGACAAAGATAAAACGCATCAAAACTCTGGGAGTGGGGGGGGGGGCTCGTGACGTCACATCACACTAAAAATCACTAAAAATTATACCACGGCGTGACGTATTAAGAAATTTTAAATAATTTTTGGTTTACGTAACAAAAGAAACAATACGGGTCAAATATTCTTTGAAAATCTAACTGACGGACTAATTAGATTTTTACAGTTGACAAGCCTATTTGGGGTAGTGCTGAAGTACAGACGAATGCAGACAGACAGACAGAGAGACACACACACACACAGTCAGACATATTCGTGTCGGCCGCTCGGCTTAGCTGGCACTCTGCAGGCCGTCGCGACTTATTGCCTGACTACATGTAGCTACTGCTTCGGGACGGTTTTTTTGCAAAACAAAAACTGCTCAGTAAAATGTGGCTATATGTATCTGTATAGGCCAGAAAATAATAATAATAATGAATGAGTGTTGATTTTAGCGTTATGTTATAATTCGAGTTCATTTGAAGTTCGACTTCTGCACCTAACATTATCGGCTCGTGGTGGGAAACACACCCGCTGCCTGCTGTTGACGCGCCGTAAAAAATACACAACCACGCCAATGAAACGGCAGTTCGGAGCTCAAACATGCGGAGTTCGACAGCTGCCGCTCTTCCCATTGGTCGCTATTATAAACCAACCGTTTGTAATCGGTGGAGGAAGGTGACAGGGACAGCTGTTCGTCCCTAATCAATATGAGTTCGATCATGTTTTAACGGAGTCAAAAAACTTAAAAGCGGTTGTTCCCAATTTTAATTCGTTTAATTTGTGAGCGTGACGACCAGATCTTGTTTGCGGGGTTAAACATGGCCGCACAAGGTAGAGATATTTGGATACGAGAAAGGGAAGACCTTAGCTCAGACGTGGGAGTGAAAAAATAAACTCTTTTGTCAGCTGGTCATAACCGCTGAGCATCACGTCCTGCCTTCAATTCTCGGGTTAGGCTAAGTGTTATTATACGATGGCACATGTAACTGACAGCAGCGAACCACATAGTCCACTCTGCCAGCAATCATTCTCAGAACCCTGTTAGGGCTGGCCATGACGCGAGCCACCATTAATGCTGCGCGCTTCCGCATTATTGCGTAAAAACAATCTATACGCGCCGCCGCAGACATCCCCGACGCACTGCAACGCCATGGCAACCCCATCAGTTTCCGGAACGCGTTATTGAATTGAACACGAAGGGCCAATTTTCCATCGGCAATAGCTATTACATATTAATTAAATAATCTAGCTAAATGATGGTGCCTAAGGCCGTCTGTACTTACGCATTTGTTGCCGAGAAAAACTACGATTGGTTCGGCTTGTGTTGTGTGGATCAATATGGAAGTTAGCAGATACGGCGTAATATCAGCATATAAAGATAATGACATAAATGGCCTCGTTGGTGTAGTGGACGCAAGCGCTATTGCTAAGCATAAGGTCCTGGGTTCGATTCCCAGATCGGGTAAAGTATTATTGGGTTTTTCTGTTAGGTATTTCTCAGTAGCCTAGAGTTTGCATTTGTGCCCGATTGATGGCAGGACAACACAGGATCGCACCCTACGTGGGAAATAGAAACTCCTCTGCCGAATTCTTTGGCAGTACAGGCATGATATGTGTGAGTGATATAAACCTCTCCGCATTGTCAACAGGTGTGAGTGCGAGCAAGATTCCCAAACGCGCGGAGATCCCTCCCAACAAAGGGGGCCCGTTCGCTGCGGCGTTGCGGACGCTCGCCAAGAACGCGGGCCCTGATGTCAAGGACGGTGAGTGGACCCGTAGCTAGTCACCCTTGACCTTGTGCGAACGGGCGGTGGACTGTGGGAGGTCATGTGACATAGAAATCTTAGAAAAATATGAAGAAGAATAAGCTCTTGGGTTGAGATAATTTGACTTTGCTCGCTTTAAGGTGCTATAAAACCGGCATGAACAGTTTGCGGACCGTCTGCGGACACCGGACGCTGACAGATACTTCAGTAAATTTATCTGTCAGAGTCGGTGGTGTCCGCAGTTGCGTCTGCTATTTGCCCGTTTTAGTTGTCCATGATTCTTTATTGTAAAGAGGATGGAATAGCAAACCAATACAGGTTTTCAAGAACCAGTCTTCATAATCACAGTCCACTACCCTACTAGTCTGCTGTCCCCATTTTCTTTTATTTCCTTCAAATTCAGCGTGCACTTGTTGGGTTATTAACTTGTCCATACGTGTACTGATAATTGTCAACTTATCTCGCTAGTATTTAGTTGTAACTGACATCAGACATTGTGAGGACTGACCAGAGTACCGCATTTCACCGGTTGGTGTAAGAAATCATGCCTATTGTTGTATACTTCGAGTGTTTGAGGTGTATGAGTGGTACAATGGGTGATTTTTTTATAAACAGCTGACAACATTGACCGGTTAAAGTTGTAGTCAAGATTATTTTTATGCTTTTTTAAAAGAATTTTGTTTAAATATCTCTGGTCTATCTGTGAAAAATGCTTGTTCCATACAAATCATTGTATTTATAACTATAAGATATTTTAAGAGTTATTTAATCCTGTAAATAAGAGTGATATTATAATATTTTGTTATTTAATGTTTTAACAATATCAACTTGTAATTTTATTTGTTGATTTTATTGCGTTTAGCTCTTTATAGTGACTGGTTTTTATATATTTTTAACTTTATTTCACTTTTTAGAGTAGGCTTTGCAAATATTGTTATTTAGAAGCTTATAGCTGGATACTAGTCTGTACCAACAGCATCAGATGCTAAGATTTATAAAAGGGAAGAAGGCCTCAAGTTTTAAGAACTTTATCATTGATTTGAGAAATCGTTCTTAAACGAATTAAATCAGACTTATTTATCCTCGTAAAGTGCGTAACTGGTTAAATTAATAATAAAGTAAGAACTCGTAGCTACTTTCTGGGCCGAGTTCTACGAAAAACACAAAGTTTTAACAACTTAATAATCTTCTATCAACATTGCATCTATGAGGTTATATAAAACAAAATAGACCGTTACGTATGCTTTTCTTTCTGTGGTGATAACATTGTAGTTAGCATAGTAAGAGCTAAATGCACGTACGTAGCTGGGCCCCAGCCCGGGGGGCCGGGTCCCTGCTGACTGACGAGTGTGCAGGCGGCGGCTCGGGGCCCGCGGCGGAGCGCGACGCAGGGAAGGACAAGCCCGCGCCCGCGCCGCCCAAGCGCGCCTCGCCGCACCACCTGCCTGCCAGTGGCTTCCAGCCCTACAGACCTGATGAAAGGTGAGAATTCTTCCATGCATCACTATATTAAACTAAGATATAAAAGCTAATTACAGAGCAGTAGCGAAGGGTAATTTTTTGTAACAGGTAAGCCGGTCCGGTGCATATTTCTAATATTGTTTGAAAAAACCATACATCGAACCATTTGTAGTTTTAGTCATCTTTGGGCAATCACGTCATAACTGAATTACATACATGAAACACATAACACACAACAACACAAAACAAAACACATAACACAACACACAAAACAAAACACAAACCCACACAACATAATACACAATACAAAACAACACGTTACATAATACATTTTTGTATACATTTTTTTTTACTTTTGGCAATAGTAGACTGGAGTCTACTATTGCCAACAGTTAAAAAAAATTAGGTAATTCAGTTATGACGTGATTGCCCAAACATGACTAAAGTAGTACAGTGGTTGTTCCGTAAGGAAGCCGGTAACTTTCGAGTTGTATGAACCCCTCGCCACTGTTACAGAGTTAAAATAATAATAAAATATGTTCATGTATCGAGAGGGGGGAAAGGAATCACAGAGATCCGAAAAACGGTCCGGTGAAAATGGGTAAAGAGTCATGTCAAAAAGGATGCCTGTAGCCACTAGAAGAGTGGTCTGAAAACGTGTATGTAAGAGTGAGAAAGAAGAGCAACAGAGCAAAGCATGAAAGACCAATAAGCACAGCCACGGCGAGTTGATCATGAGCAGAGTGGGAGTGAAGTGAGACAGCATTTGCTCCATTTACAAATGTGTACGGCAGCCGAGTGCTTGGATTATCTAAAGTCCACTACTGGATAAAATTACATTTAGAATCAATCATGTGGACATTGTTTATCGCAAAGAAATGTTAGTATTTCTAGCTTCACGTCTTTGATACAGTACACCAGGATTAACAAGAACTCTTAACTCCACGATAATTCTATGTTCCGGTTTTCACCAAAACTGGGACGAGCGTGGCAGAGAGACGAGAGATTTATTTAATAATTTATTAGTATAGGTTCACCAACAGCTTCTGTCATTTAGGTATACATAGGTTTTACAGTTTTGGACTTACACAGTCGCCAATTACAGGTTAACCAGCATTCACAAAAATAAGTGTTAGCTTAAGAGAGAAAATTCAAAATTAAAATGAGTGGCTATAGAAATGAAATACAATAGAGATGCCATATGAAGTTTACCCAATGCGATTGGCGATTCTCTTCACCTCTCGTCTTGAGTTTTGTGATCGTAATCTGAAACCCAAGTTTAACACCCGAGAGTACTCTTGTGTACCTATGTAGGTGCTTGTAAATAATGCATAATTTCCTTGTGTTGTAGACTGTCGCACCCGGCGGCGTCGTTCCCGCTGTTGGAGCCGTCGGCGTACTCGCCGTACGCGCACCCCAGCATATACTCCAGCGCTGCGCTGCAGTACAGGTAATACTTTCTATATCTAGCGTTCTAGCAGTAAGAAGTGTTTTACGGACATTCTAACCCTGTTTTAAACTCTATGTTTTACTCTTTACGGTTGAAATTCATTGTTATGTAGTTTCTGTACCAAGAATGATTCAGAAGTTAAAACGAGCATCTCATTTAGTTCGCTCTGATTTTAACACGTCTGTCTAAGTGTATGACTAGTAACTATATATCGTGGTGGGCCACAAGCTATTAGCCATCAGTTCACAAGTATTGACACCGTCTGAAAATAAGACAATATTCTTTCGTCTCTCGGGTACAGGTGACTGGAAATTAATTTATGACCGATATTTAAACACGTGATTGTACTCTACACTACTACAACAGCCCATAACGTCCACTGCTGGACATAAGCCTCTCCCATGATGGGAGGAATTTGCCGTAATCTCCACGCTTGGCAGGCGGATTGGAGATCACAGTGATGAAAGACTAACAGAAAACGCTGTTGCCCATTCTCTGGTCTACGGAGGCGCAAGGTGTTCTGCCTTAGACATTAGTCGCCTTATACGACACCCGTGAGTGTAATGGGTTGGTTCTATTCTACTCTGCCTGATACCACACGGCTAACATAAGTGATTGTACTCATCGTTCTGAAAATAGGTTTAAAACCAGACATCGCTAAAAATCAATTGTCCAATACATTATCTGTTCCGCACATTTTTTTTTAATGTAAGTAAACGTAAAGTTTTGTAAGTAAGTAATACTGAACAGCTTATTGTTTTCGTCTTCGAACCCATGTGGGTAGATGTAACTCCAGTTTCCAACCTTGCCAAGTGGAACTCGCAACGGAACAGCAGTAGGGTGTGGGTGCAGAGCTGTGTCGCAAATGATGTCCTACCTCTCCTATCTGATTATGGGTAAAACATGCAGATACCTCAATGCTGAAGCCGACGATGCCAAAGAAGGCGCGAAGACAAGAGTTTTCAGCCAACAAAATTTGAAAATAGTCGTGCCAGTGATATGAAAAAGAAAATGATGAGACAATCACGTGTTTAAGATGTGTGTGACTAATTACCAGTCACCATATACCTATATTTATATTCGCGTTTTACATGGTAAAAAACATGGTGTTAACAAAAAAGGCTTAGAGCTAAGAGCCGTTGTAGACCAGTCTGTCAGGGCACAGCCAAATCGAACTCTTACAAGCTATAAATTAAAATATACATAAAACTTAATAAAAATGTCAATATACTTAAAGTTAGAAGTTAAAGATGTCAGTCGTACACAGTCAAAAATTTAAAGTTAAACCATACATGAAAACTAGATAATTATATTTCTCAAAAACAATAACATACAATTAACAAGCATATTATTCTATTATTTGGTGGGCAGGTAGCTATTTCCTTGTGTTTAATCAAATAATCCTCCTGATAAAAAAATGTACCACCAAATTGTACCTACTGCATGTATGAGAAGGGTGAGGTTATATTTTGAGTAAGTATGTGGTTTAGAAGAGACCATAATACTGTACAACATTTTCCCTAGGAACAAGCTAGGAATTAGCTATCCCATACAAAACTTTAATACCTGTCCGAGACAGATATATGAGGCATCTTATTATTTTCCGGGATTGCCATTTTAGTTCCACGTAGAAAGTGATTTATTTAATTTAATTGTTTGGGTGGCTCAGTTAACAAAATAAAAGTTATACTGAGATAATCACCACACCACACGGTATAAATTACATTCTTAAATTTGACCCCATTTTTCTGATACAAAACTGCTGTAAAATTATAGGTTTTGTTTACGTACCCTCATTGTATTCATCACTATGAATAAATTCTACTTTTAATCGACTTCTGAATTTGAGAGTTGTTCAGTAATAGTAAATGATAAATGATGTTTATTTTGCAAGTAGGTTTTTACAAACACTTTTACACGTCATTTTTTTAAACTAGATGGGGCCTGTGTTTCGTACCTGACTACTCTGAGAAGAAACAGCCGAAACAAACTCAGAGGTCATAGTCTCTTTTAAAGTCCAGACAATCTTGCTCAATTCACATGAGGACTATGCAGATTAGTGTCTGAGATGGTCTTTTGAAGAAAGAACCATACAGATTTGAGTGGACCTGTCCAGTCAGTGCAAGCATTTGTCAGTTAACGTGTAGCTCGACTTATAACTCAAAGAGCTCAACGAAACGACGAACAATACCAAAGAAAGGACATTTGGGTAGGTCGCTTAGAGTACTCAAACTGCCAGACAGTTGTGGGAAAAAATAAACAAAAAATATAAATGTGACCCACATGGTCCCCACATTCACAATAATCATATAAAATTCATAACAAGTTCTATTCAAAAGAAAGTAAATAAAAATCACAAAAATCATTAAAAGTCACAATGATGATAAAAAAAAAGTAGAATACTTAACAAAATAAGTATTCATGTCAAATCAGTAAATGTCAAATAAAATAATAAAAAAGTAAAAAATTATAAAATACATGTCAAAACATTAAATGTCAGAGTGTATAAAAAATAATAAAATACATGTCAAAACATTAAATGTCAGATTGTATAAAAAAGGAAAAAAAAAATGTAAAAGGAAAAAAAAAAAAAAGGATAAAGGAATAAATAATAAACAAGCGAAGTCCGAAGCTTCGACAGTAGTAGTTTATAATGAAGAGTAAACTAAAACTATGCTCTCAATAATGGTGTTTATTTGTGTTGTTCCTTACGTCCCCGCAGGCTAGCAGCAGAAGAGCAGATGTACCTGGAGCGCGTGTTCCGTAGCGGCTGGCTGCCGCCCTACGCGCTGTACCCGCCGCTGGGCGCGCACGCGCCGCACGCCACGCACGCGCCGCACGCGCTCGTGGCGCACGTGGCGCACGCGCTGCACGACGAGCGGGACAAGGAGCTCGCGCTGCAGCGGGAGCGAGACAGGTGATACTCACTCGCTATCTTAAATACAGAAATAAATGACATGTTATATTGCAAATGGTTATTGATTAAGATATTTCATTTTGTTAATTATGTTAGCGGGATTTATAGAGGGAACAGACTAAGCATGTGAATATATATTATGGTGTAAGGGACAGTCCCCCGCAAACTGGCAGGACGCATCAGCTACTTATTTTAGGAAATAAGTAGCTGATTCTTTCGGTTACTTATTCCTTTTTTCAATGTAAAATATTCATAATCAATATATTCTCTGTACACAGCACTTCATTTATGTCATGAATACGGCTAAAATAAAATAAAACGACAATGTATGTTGAAATACTCAAATTAATGACGCGTGAAATCAGCTTTTCATTTCTTGCTTAGCAATGATATTTAATTAAACAGATATGTTATGAGCGCGCAATCGTGAAGACTCGAAAACGTGTCAATTGGCCTGTTTTTCCTTTATTCTTTGTCACTGCGTGTATGTGAGCTGGCTCTCCCCCGCGGCACACTTTTTTCGGTGGTTTTGTAGGTGTATAACATATCTGTTTGTTAGAATATCATTCTTGCTTAGCTACAGATTTCATCGAACTCGTCGTCGCGCTTGCTGTCCGCTACGTGCGTTTTGTCACGTTACCAATACATTGCGTGTGAGGAAATAAAATAAATCAAATTTATGGATTGCTATAACGTTCCTGAAATACCTAATTGAATGTACTGGTCATGTTGGTATGACATACTAAATTCACTCGCGTCAGTCTGCGGAGATCTGTCCTTTACACCCTGTATTTAATGAAGAGTGTGAAACAAAGAATTAGGGTAGTTAGGTATAAGAGCTTGTTCGTAGACAGAAGTTGTTGTGTTGAGTTCATCATTAATTAAATTGTAGTCAACTCAAAATCCACAGAGAACGAGAGCGAGAGCGGGAACAACGGGAGAAGGAGCAGCGCGAGCGAGAGCGTGCGCTGCGGGAGAAAGAGAGGGCGCGAGACGAGCAGAGAGCTCTCGCCGCCGTGGCGCTGCACCCGCACAGCGCACACGCGCACGCTGCGCACGCGCACGCGCCGCACCTGCTGCCGCCGCCCGCCTACCTGCCGCGCGGCCTGCTGCCGCCGCCGCTGCTGTACCGGCCCTACCGGCCCTACGCGCCGCACCTGCACCCCGCGCCGCTGGCCCTCACGCACGACGCGCCCGCGCCCGCCCCCACGCCGCCCGCCCCCAGCCCGCCCGCCGCCCCCACGCCGCCCGCCCCGGAGCCGCGCGCCGCAGGTGAGGAGGCGCCGGCCTGACCGCGCCCCCCGCCCCCGCCCCCGCACCCCCCCGTGTGACCCCACGATCGCCCCCTCCGACCTGTTACCGCAGTGCTTCCCTACAGTGACCAGAATAACACTGTTCTCGTCCCGCAGCACTCGTCTTGCTGATGACCGCATGCGAGGACCACAGAGTGCAGTAACACTGTAGGATGTTTATCAAAATCATTTTAACATTTGTCTACATATTTTGACCACAGTAACAATTACGCTTAATAGAAATAAAATTGACAGCTAGGTATGTAATATAAAATTTTGTACAAATTTAATGTTTTGTAAGTGTTTCTGCACTGTGCCGTCCCCGCAAGCGGTCATCATCGGACAAATGCCTTGTGATGAGAATATTAATATCTAATCTTGATAATTATATCATGCGTATCGAGCCGACTTTCTACCGTGACAAAAGATATTATGTCTCAGTTTTCCATACAAACATTCAACTATATCTGCGACATAATACTTTTTGTCCCAACTATAATTATTGTACATCGAAATATGTTAAGCATATAAAAATGTAAGCTGTAGAGTATTAATTTGTAAATAATAAGAATACTGAATTTGAGACATTATCAAAAGGCCTTTGCTATCACTGCCATTAGGAATTGCAAAGGCAAAGAGGATAGCGTTGCTATGCCTTTTAGTACCATAACGACAATTTTCTGGCTTAGTAATCTGACGACATACGACATTAAAAAAAACTTGTACACGCCCTAACGTATGAATTTATTATTATTTTTTGTAGGTATCCGACTTCGTTACTTCCAAACGCATTCAATTAACGTTAGCTTACTTTTGAAAAGCCCTGTATAAATTAAAATTGAATAAAGGCAAAAGAAGGCAGGCTAATGTAACATGCAGAATCGCAAAAACAAAAAAAGTGTCTGATACCCAACAACGCATTTTTGGATACCTTCAAAACTAGTTGGATACTGAACAAATCATAGTTAGATACCGACAAAATCTTAGTTGGATACCGACAAAAGCTTAGTTGGATACCGACAATATCATTGTCGTATACCCATACCAACAAAGTCATTGTTAGAAACCGCCAAAAACAATGTTGGATACCGATTAAATCATAGTTGGTTAACGACAAAATCAAAGTTGGATGCCGACAAAATCATAGTTGGATACCGACAAAATCATAATTGGATACCCACAAAATCAGAGTTGGATACTGACAAAATCAGAGTTGGATACCGACAAAATCATAGTTGGATACTGACAAAATCAGAGTTGGGTACCGACAAGATCATAGTTGGATACCGACAATGTCGTATACCCATACCGACAAGTCATTGTTAGGAACCGCCAAAAACAATGTTGGGTACCGATAAAATGTACTTCTATGTTGTAGGTCGTGTCATGTTGGATTGCTAAACAACCATTATCGGTCGGTCTCGTTACCATGATTAAAAATCTCGTCCTCCCCATCATTTCCTATTTACCTTTTGCGTAAAACATGAATAATATCAAAATGTAAAGTTGATTGTTTCAAGAACTTAGTCGTTTAAGATATTGTTAACAAATGTTATCAATTTTCAGTCACTAGTTCATTTATCAAAAATGTCTTCTTAATTAGAATTATTTTCTGGTTTCTTAAAGCCTATTAAAAAGTTCGGTCAGTTACTTGCCGTCTAGTCCCGATTAACCCACATGTTACAGATTTGATAGGAGATCTATTGACCAGTCTTTTCAAGGCTTTCAGAAATCAGGATATTCGAATCTAACTGAAAATTGAATACGCGCAAAATGTTAGAACAACCAAGCTTTCTTTACGTGAGTCTTACTAAAAATGAATTTGGAGAATATGTGATTTTATAACTCAACGGCAGAGGTGCATAGAATTATGATCTCCAATATTACCAAAGTTGATATAGGAGTGTCTTAGATTTAATTTGTTTCCTTGTACCCTGTGAAGTTATATATAGCACCTAAGCTTAATAAAATCGTATAAGACTTTTTTTTCTGGATTTTGAAATCCATGTAATCTGTCGACAAAAGTTGTTAGAAGTGATTTTTTGAAGGCAGAAAAATAAGGTTAAACTCACGTAATGAAAGTTTATTAACAAAATACCTAACTGACTGAAACCTACAGTGAATCTGTACTCCATTATTGTATCTTCCAAACCAGAGACTTAATTGATTCAGCTACTTGTTATTAAATTGTGTGCTTTTATCGAAACCGATTGACTCGAAGTTGTATATTTGTATTTTTTATTAACGTATGGCAATTTTCGTCCCTTTTATGGGACTAAACATAAAATAGTGAAATGTAAGTGTACCATAGGTATCCTGTCTGCCCCTGCGGGAATTACAGCCGTGATGTTATGTTGTTGAAAATAATTGATGTATCTTTTGACACTTGACAATTTTGTAAAATAAATTATGATTAAATAATTGCGTCAAATGTATTGGAATTATTTCAATTATACAATTTGTAGGAGCTTAAAAATTGAATTGGTTAGTTCATTAATACTGATTTGTAATTAGAATAAATGGTATGAAACTGTTTATGGGAGTGCTAAAGCCATAATTTGTTTGAGTGCGTAAAAGAGATGTTGCTATTCGCTCTGAATAGCTCTGTCTCTGTCTTGCACTGACCAATGATGGCTTTGTCAAGTCCGTATACGGCCATACAGCAAATTGATTTACTGATTTGCGATTAGAAATGGTATATCCAAAGGCATGAAGTTGAGTTTCGCTTTCAAGTTATTTAAACTTGATTGTTTTTGTAAACTGACAATAACATTTTAGTTAGTTATCTTAAGACAATAATTTAACTGTTGGTTGGTTTTTTTGAAGTTTGTCTTTTGCTGATACTTATTACGTTATCACACTTTGCTATTAAATTATTTGTTTCATTTTTGTGATTTTACAAAAGGCAATCCAGTCTTCTGGACCAATATATTGAAGTTGCCATGATTATGTAATTTTTACAAAGTTAATTAATTTATTTTCATCTAGTTTATATGAATACAAGTGATCAGTTTCGATAGAAGTGCATCCTAGTCGTTGCTTCTCGCTATGACGTAATCTGAACCTTTTGTCATTGCGAGAAAGTGTCGAATTGAGTAGCAACAGCTATAGTACTGTACTCTTTAGCTGTGAGAGCGAGAGAGAGGTCGGAGACGACAAAGTGAAGCCAAACGATAGAACTGCCAAGTTCCTACATTATATACTTTGTGTCGCCGCGCGGACTGCCTTACATACATTGTAACATATTGTGTGTAAATAAAAATCTGTTATTATTGTATTCAATCAGAATGTATCCATATTGTATGTAAAACAATTCAGTTGCAGCAACGTTCTATGCAGTGAATGTTACAGCAACTCGTTGCTATGTTCGCGCAGTACACTCGCACAAGTGTGTAGTGTGAAGTTCGCGCGGCCGCACGGTGCACGTACTCTACGCTTACTAAGTCGCCACTAAGATAATATACACGTTGTAATATAACTCCGCTATGATCAAATGACGAATAAACGACTGCCCGGCGCAGACTGTAACTAGATAGGAAGTGCGGTTATTTAAAATTATATATATTATACATGTAGGTGTAAAAAATAAATGTATCGATCGATAATGCACGAATTATATACGTAGGTATGTGATATGTCTCGCGAGTGCCGGCTAGTACTTACGCGACATATCGATCGACTAATTTTATTTGTAATTTCGCTCGTCCGGGGTCAAACGTAACTTAAGTAGCTCTAAGTTGGGCCCGCAAGGCCAAGCGTGCAATCTGCTTCGCAATATTGAACTCTACTGCATTTGTGATAAGACTTGATTCCCGTTGCAGTATTCGCGACCATGACCCCGCGCGAACGACGACTGCAGTGTTTAACGAACATTGAATAAAATAAATTAAAAAAAAACACGAAATTTTATAACAAAAAAACCTCTTTATACGTTAACTTAGATAGTTATTATTAATTTTAGCTTTTAATAGGTGTTCAATATTTTTTTCGATCACGAACAGCATTTAGGCGGACGGCGTGTTGTCGTATTCCAAGTGTCAGTGTCCGATATGTCATGTAAATATTATATTTAATAGTTAGATATGATATGGACAATACCTAACAAGTGAAAAATATGGTTTTATTGAAAAATACATTCAATGAAATTAAGTGTGCATGCTAGCGACGTGGCGGAGTAGCGAGGCTTGCAGGTCGCGTCTCCGCCGCTCGCGTAGTCACTTTTATTTTGGTTTTCACCCCTTCTCCCTCCCTACAGCTTCAAGTTAGCATGTAGTTAGTATTTGTGCAGCTTATAGGTTACGCAGCAACACTATAATATAATATAAATAAATCTTTGCAATTACCATAATATAGGTCGTCGTTATGAACTCTGCCCGCAATGGTTAGGTCTCGGAGAGGTCCCAGCGTACCCGCGTAGGGTCTTAGAGAGGTCCCAGCTTCCTCACGTTGGGTCTCGGAGAGGTCCCAGCGTCCTCACGTTGGATCTCAAGGAGGTTCCAGCGTCCACATGTTGGGTCTCATAAAGGTCCCAGCGTCCCCATGTTGGGTCTGGAGAGGTTCCAGCTTCCCCACGTTGGGTCTCGGAGAGGTCCCAGCGTCCCCGCGTTGGGTCTTAGAGAGGTCCCAGCTTCCTCACGTTGGGTCTCGGAGAGGTCCCAGCGTCCTCACGTTGGATCTCAAGGAGGTTCCAGCGTCCACATGTTGGGTCTCATAAAGGTCCCAGCGTCCCCATGTTGGGTCTGGAGAGGTTCCAGCTTCCCCACGTTGGGTCTCGGAGAGGTCCCAGCGTCCCCGCGTTGGGTCTTAGAGAGGTCCCAGCTTCCTCACGTTGGCTCTCGGAGAGGTCCCAGCGTCCTCACGTTGGATCTCAAGGAGGTTCCAGCGTCCACATGTTGGGTCTCATAGAGGTCCCAGCGTCCCCATGTTGGGTCTGGAGAGGTCCCAGCTTCCCCACGTTGGGTCTCGGAGAGGTCCCAGCGTCCCCGCGTTGGGTCTTAGAGAGGTCCCAGCTTCCTCACGTTGGCTCTCGGAGAGGTCCCAGCGTCCTCACGTTGGATCTCAAGGAGGTTCCAGCGTCCACATGTTGGGTCTCATAGAGGTCCCAGCGTCCCCATGTTGGGTCTGGAGAGGTCCCAGCTTCCCCGCGTTGGGTCTTAGAGAGGTCCAGCATCCCTACGTTGGGTCTTGGTGAGGTCCCAGCGTCCCCACGTTGGGTCTCGGATAGGTCTCAACGGCACCACGTTGGGTCTCAGAGAGGTCCCAGCGTCACCACTACGGGTCTCAGAGGTTACCGTGTCCTATCAGTGGGAGTATTATAGCCTGATTATGCTTATTATGAAGTCTGAGCGGCCAAAATGACCAGTAACGAAGTTAGCCACTATTTGTTTGCACTTTGGCACAAGTTGTAATACATACTTTGTAACTGGTATCGGAAACTTTGTAGTCAAAAATGTGATAGACAAGGTCACATTTAATAAGCTAGAGAAACTACAGTCGTGACGGGTATCGATATCGATGAAACTTAAATAAAGATTCGATATTTTTTTTCTTGTATCGGTAACCGTTGTTCCTTGTCGTATTTAGACATTGATACCCGTAACATTTGGTGTTTCCCTAGCCAATTTAATTTGACTCTGTAGATTACTTAGGCCCAGCACATACCGCTGGAGGCGCAGCGGAGCGCTTTTGAAGAAAACAATTTAATGTAAACCGTAACTACCTTGATATACGGTCAATTTAAGAATAAATTCGCACGCGGTACTCGGAGCGCTCTCAAGCTACTACAAGAGCATGCACGCGACCGTATATCAAGGTAGTTAAGGTTTATATTAAACTGTTGTCTTCAAATGCGCTCCGCTGCCCCTCCAGCGGTGTGCGCTGGGCCTTAGGCTGCATTTTCACCACAGATGAGCGAGGATGTGTAGCGAGGGATGTGTGAAACTAACCAATGATTGCCTTTTTGGTCTATAGCTGAGCATGAGGTTTTGGGTTCGATTCCCAGATTGGGGAAAGTGTTACTAGGTTTTTCCGACCTGAATTTCTCAGTTCTTCACCCTTGGACTATACCTTACTAATTGAACTCACTATATCTTCTAAAATAAGATCCGTAAATCTGTGACTTGGCGACAAGATATGGGAGAAAACAGATCTTCGCTAGGTGCCCTAGTTTTTGAGATATAAATGTGGCCAAGCTGGGAAGACTCTCCAGATCGGCCACCTATAAATAAACCCTTAGGTTATCTTTTGAACCAGTGACCGACAAATTCTGATATTTGGCGACAAATTTCGACAATTTTTTTGTGTTATCAAAATTAAAATCCCTGATGGTCGTCAAACTAGTGTCAGTCGCACGTAATAGATACCTATCTACAATTACTTAATCTATAATCTTCATAACAGATCAGCATGGGCTTTCACAGCTTATCATAGGTTGTTTCAAGAAGCGCTTACAGGTAAAATTTACGTTCTCTCAAAGACGAGTTAAATACCCCAAAAAACGACTCGTTTTTGACATATTTAAACCAGGAATTATGTCCGTTCGTCTACCTCCGTTTAATGCCCTCTGATGCCCGATCCAGACTCTCCACGAGGCTACACGAGGGAACGCGAGTACGAGAGTGTGGACGGTGCGCTCGTGTCCTCTCGTCTTCCCTCGCCTCGCCTCGCCGTCGCTCCGTTTTGTGTTGGTTTTTCGGACGAGAGTCAAAGGACGCGAGGGGTGAGGCGAAGGAATCATCCATACTCTCGCGTTCGCTCACTTTGTTGTAACTGCTGCAGAGAAAGGACGCTCGCAATTTTTTATAATGACGGAGTGGAGTAACGATTTGTGTTACACTTTTAGGGAACTTTATCAAATGGAACCAATCATTTGGAATCCAAAAAATCCATATCACAAAGATAAAAATAAAGTGAACGACGCGTGGGATCGGATAAGCAAACAAATCTACACAGGAGTTAAAAACTAAAAAAGTATCATTAATGGCAACATCCATCTTGTAGTAGTAGACGTAGCGGGCAAGTGATAAATAAATCGAGAGTGTGAATTGCTAGCACTCGTGCAGCCTCCACTCGCCAAGACTCATGCCGAGAGCCTCTAGGAGGCGCGTCGCGAGAGTCTGGATCGGGTAGGTATGAGGTTTTAACTCAGTTCTCTATGGTAGGCAGCTCTATGCTGTCAGAACCTAACCGTCAACCTGTGTCGTCAAAAACAATCTTAGCAAATCTTTTAACATCAAAACACAAAGGAAAACGAAACTATAACTTAATTCACAAAAAAAGCAATAATTTTGTACCTAAAGCTGCATAAAAAACCAAAAAGATGCACTCCAATGGCCCCTCGCATACTGAACGCTGAGATCCAAAACATTTCGGATCAGGGGGACGGAATTATCACACCTAGGAAGACCCCATCGTACTTTGACGTTACCATAGACGGCTTAAAGAGTAATACGACTAAGAATTTGATACTAGGAACCTTCGCGGGCTGGGTTACAGGTGTATCCGTGGTCAGGGTAGGTAGAATCGCCGCTTTTGGCCTCGGAGGGGGGGTCATTCTTCTCCACTTCGCAGCAGAATTTGGTTACATCAACGTCAACTGGGAGAAGGTTAAGGAAGCTGCGACAGAAAGCCAGGAGTGGATGGAAAAGTTACTTCGGTTCGTAAGGAGAAACAGCTGCTTTTCAGTCGGATTTCTTGGCGGACTCTTCTTTGGCGTGGCTTCTACGTAATGTTAGGTAAAAATACTCGAATCATGTTTATTCCTTCAAATTGTAACAATTAGTTAATCTTCTAATACCTATTATAAATATTTGCCTACATTTAAGTATCTTCTGGTTTGTTTGATAGGCCTCTGTATCCTAGTAACTGAATCGGTTAGGCCCGATCCCCCAGGGAGTGGTCTCTGCCCCCAATTTTTGCAAGCAAAAGTACATAATTGGACTAAGTGAAATCATATAGTCTGTTAAAGTAGTTTTAAAAGAGGGTGTCGTGGAAGTACCCTAGGCTAGAGAGATTACATACGACGCTAACAAAAGGAATACAGTCGGGGTCTTTTCCGCCTGACCATTTTAATTTTTTTTCGCTTAAAACGGGAGGCGCCGAGCCACGCCCCCTTAAAGTTTGGGCCTAATATGAAAGCCTCAACTTTGCCGCGCAAAATAACAAAAACTCGTATCTTTTCATTCATTATTTCTATTCAAAGTCAACGGGGCGGGGCTAGAGAGCGTTTCTATGTTGCGAGTGCAAGCAAAAATAAGCTTAGTGGTGGTCTGGCCGGAATGTCCTCGATAGTACCTAGGTAGACCCAAAACAGGGCCAAGCATCTGACGATTCACTTCTAAAGCAGTCATTGTTATAGGTAGGTATACTAACTTACATCTGGCTTGGAATAAAATGGTGCAGCCACCTGTGGCTTCATTGTTTAAAGCCATTTTGATACATTGATTTACTCAAACTCTTTGGGTCGCACAGTACTTCAAACATCGACACCGTCAATCAATATTCCAAATATTGGTGTAGTTAGGTATGTAGAATAGGTTATCTAGGTCTTATTCAACTACATTCGGTTAGACTGGAAGCCGAACCCAATGTTATAATATCCAACGACTGTAGAGAAGTGAAGCAACAGGTGGCAAGCCTTTCGAAGCCTTAGTCAACAGTACGTGCCTTGGTAGGTAGGTACTGCAACGTAGACTGTAATGATCCTACTCTCGAGGCACGCACTTAGCAATAAATTCACATGGTTGGTGATGCAAGCTACTATAGCAGGGATGAGTGAAGATCGCAAGGTTTCGTGGTTCGAGTCCTACTGCTGGACTTTTGACGAGCACTCGTGGAACTACCCGTTCCAGCCGTTGAGCAGGTTCTCTATATGACAACGTTCCACTTGTACCAGTTCGTGGCACCTTTTCGTAAAGCGTAAGTATATGAAATTAATCTTGAAAATAATAAAATCCTGACAATAAACAAACCTGCTGAAAACTAAGCAATAGTACCGGCTAACTGCTGGGCCGCGTTGCAGGTTCGATTCCCGCACGGAAATACTAAGGTCTAAGTACAAAGTACTCTCAGGGCAAATTTGATACCAAACAACCAAAACCAACCAAAGAAAACCAAACAAAGTCATAGAACAATCTGAGAAATACATTGGATGGTCTTCTTTCTTTGTCGTGTGGTTAGTACCTAACCTGGCATCAGAGTTTTAAGCCGCCCATGGGCCTCTGACTTGGCTTAACATGCCGTCGTGAAATATCTCTCAGGCATGCTGGTTTCCTCACGATGTTTTCCTTCACAGAAGCAAGTAATAATTATACAATACGCACATGAATCCGAAAACTCAGAGGTGCGTGTCTTGGGTTCGAACTCGAGACCTATGACTTGGTAGTCCAACGGTCACACGACTAGGCTATCACTGCTTATTGAATGGTAATAATAAAAATGGTTTTTGAAAAACCATAAGCATGGTGACAAAAGATAAAGAAATTCTAGAGGTTCCCACTCCAGACGATAAGAATAAGAGAGTACCTAAAGTCCCCGTCACAAGAAGCTATAATTTTTGTAAATAATGAACTACCAAGTTACTACGTAGCGACAATTTCATCAACAAGAAATAATTCCAAATTCAATCAACTCAAGTAACATACGTGTTATACGAAGCTAACGAGCAATTTCACTTGGTCGGGTTAATGTTAGCGATATAAAGCGCTGTCGTCTAATGTTTTGTGGTACTTGAACGCGTCCGACTTCTAAAGTACTATTGTTAAAAAAAAATTAACCCTGGTCCGGTCAACTGTACCACGGTTCACAGAAAAAAAAATGGTCCAGTCAACTGTAACAATGTTAATTTTTTTTACCATGGTCCAGTCAACCGGACCTAGCCAACTGTACCACGGGCAAGGAATGACTTCGTGGAACGTAAACATTTGGGCCGCCGTTTTGAAGTAAGTTCACGCTGACGCTGTCAATGCTGTCATGTTTTTGTATTTGATCCAAAGGTTGCGAACCCGAATGTGTGTTTACGAAATTTATAGCTTCTCGTGGCGGGGACTTTAGTGAAGATATTAACCATACCGCCACGCCTGTAATCTCCGAAGAGTTAGGCAGGGCCGCGAGCCTATTGACATTTACCGCATACCTAAATCCAAACTCCGAGCTGCTACCCAGACATGCCTGACACAAAACGGACATTACCTGCAGGCCTATTACGTATCTCTGTTGACAGCTCGAAATGATAGTAACTGGGCTCAGTGTCCATCAATTTAACTGTCAAAAGGTTAGTTTCGTATTATGTATGACCAGTCGCGATCAAATATGACGTCATTGGTTGTCATCGTGGCTGATAGTCACCGTAACTCATTTTGCCAGACGCTTTCGTATCGATACTTATATTTATAGTACTTATACTTATTATTTCGATTATGTAAGCATATTGGACAGCAAATTGATGACAACTGAGTTTGAAATGGTTTTCGTGAATGACGTTACGCCGTAACCGGGCTGTTAGTCACCGTAAAGTGACATCCATCCAGTGTGATACGTAATACCAATATTATGACACTCACGGTTGTCATCAAAGTTCGGTGTACAACCGAAGCTTAAGGCCCCGCTCACTTTGGATACGTTTTCGTACGAATTCCATTCGTGCAGAAACGTACGAACACGCACGAACATTCCCGACCTTCTGAGTACTATGAAAGCGCTCACACTGCGCGCGAGTTAGTCGTACGTATACGTACGTGCAAGTCCGACGTCCGAAATCAATCCGAACTTGTTGGGATTTTATTAAACGTTCGTGCGTTCATCATCAATAATGCATGTAGAAAAGTTAATTAACTTGGTTCACGGGCATAAATCTTTGTGGGATCAAAGTGATTCCAGTTATCACTTACGTGACATTGAAATTCACCGAATTCATCTCTTTTTAAATATATTTCGCGCACCCATTCGGTTCTACGATAACGACGACGGCGCGGAGTCGCAATCTACGGTTTAGAAGATGATTATTCAAAAGATAAAGATTATTCATCGCAGCAAAGATGACTTCACGTATGCGCTAACACCGGTACTCTCTATTTGACGGAGAAAAACGTATTCAGTGTGCGCACTCAATTCGTACGAACAGTGTTCATACGTTTACGTACGATATAATTCGCATCCAAAGTGAGCGCGGCCTAATAGTCACTGGATATCAGAAAGATACGTAATAGGCCAGCTGATCTGAGATTCGAGCCCATGACCTATGAGTTCAGCAGAAGCGCTTGCTACTAAACCAAAGTGAAAATAGTCGACTACATTCAAAATTGCCGTCTATAAAGATAAGCGTTCACCTGTCCGCATCGGAAGCATCGCATCAAACGGATCGTAGTATTATTGAACAGATTCCGATGCGTACGATACGGAAAGGTGGACGCACTTGTGTGGTGACTTTCTATACAAAGAATAGCTTTTTTGATTACCTTCTTACGCTCAGCTTTCCGGCAGTTGTTCTGCCTAAATGAGATAAGCATCCGCTCAGATCAGAGGGGGCTACGCGTCCGAAGACAATGCATAGGAGCTGGAAAACCAACCAGCGGGTCTAAAATGGCCGCTATAGTAGATCCTACGCAGAATCTTAGCATGAATCACGTTAAAAAATTTAAATTCTTAAAATGGACTTTATGTGAATAACAATAAAGTCCATTTTAACAATTTTAAATTTTTAACGTGATTCACAAAACGATTCTGCTAAAGCGGCCATTTTAGACCCCCAGAAAATGTGTGCGTTTCAGTTATCTTAGTGGTTACGAATTAGTACGAACGTCACAGAGTTAACCCTCCACTGACAAAACTTTTACGTTTTGCACGTTGTCTTAGTGCATCTTTTATTACGAGTTTGTATGAAGCTATCTCTCTGTTGGGTTACCAACTCTACCCGCATCTAAATGTCACACAGATATAATATTTATGTTCGCATAATTGCGATTTTGTATTTTCGAGAGTAAACTAAAATTACAGAAGCGCATGTTTTTTTCTGAAAGATCTGTAGCGGGGCTAAGGAGAATATACTTGTAACAAAGCATGGTCTAAGTATATTATTAAACCATGTAACAAAGTAGGTGTAAGTATGGCCAAATCTAAAGAAATTACATATATTATAGTATTTATTTTATTCTAACAACAGCCTCAACGTAGTTTTACCTGTAAAAGCCGCATTCTAAATATTTCATATGCTGTATACTATGAACTTAACGATGCGAATGGAAAAAGATCTGCTCCCGTATCCACAAAGGTTTCGATTCGATATTGATTCGGAAAGTCTTATGTCTATCTCGCTCGCTTTCGTAATACTTAGTAAAATAAGATGGATAGGTATTATGACTTGTCGAATCGAAGCGTTTTTGAATACTAGGCCGTGGCCAAAAATAATTGCAGATCGTATGACCGATTCACGCTGACGCGATCCGTTTTTGAATACCAAAGTAAATAAAATAAATAAATAAATATCGCTGGACATAAAACACAGCGCCATCTAAGCGGAGGCCTATGTCCAGCAGTGGACGTTTTTCGGCTGAAATGATGATGTAGTTGTAGGTGGGATTGTCCCCTACCCTGCGAGCCACGGCCACGCTACGCACGGGAGGGGGGGAGGGGGGGCTGGCAAACAAATGAACCGCGCAGCTAATGCAGCAATCAATGATATTATAAAGAAGATACGCCATGTTCATACTGAATGGCGTTCAGATATCGTTGCGAGTAATTTAAAACTACGACAGCGATAGATAATACGGAACGTATAAGATAGAAAGAGATAGCTAGCTATCAAAGTGCAACAATTGTATCACTTTGTCCTCAACAATTTGTGCGTGCTAGTGCGATATCTACCTCTTTTTACTATATAATATCATTGGCAGCAAACCTTTCTGTGCACATCCTGCATAGTAATACTGGGTGGTGGTGTCGATTATGTTGTGCACAAACTAAACTTAATTTAAGCTATTGCTATCTTTTTCTCTCTAATGAAACGAGAAAGAAGAAGTTAAGAAGGAAATACTGCTTTTAAATAATACAAATTCTGAAGGGTACGACGAAATTAACACAAAAATTATTAAAATCTGTGTCGACGAAATCGTTGAAGTACTAACATACTTGATTAATTTGTCATTCTATGAGGGAATTTTTCCAGAAGCTTTAAAGCTTTCCGTTGTTAGACCACTTTACAAAAAAGGAGACAGACATGACCTAAACAATTACCGCCCTATCACCCTAATACCCATCTTATCTAAAATATACGAAAAATGTATGTACAAAAGAATTACAAATTACTGTACAAAGTTTAATATTATAAAAAAAGAACAGCATGGCTTTCAAAAAGGGAAGTCTACAACATTAGCAATCTATGCCCTCATAAATATTATATTAACTAACATCAATGACAACAATATAACCACAGGATTATTCTTTGATTTATCGAAAGCCTTCGACCTAGTTTCACACGATCTACTACTGCAAAAGCTAGAAGCAATCGGGATTAGAGGGCCACCCTTACAGTGGATAAAATCATACCTTGATAACAGGCAACAATGCGTTACCATAACAAACATTAACGAAGATAAAGAATTAACGCTGCGCTCATCAAACTATAGATATAATAAGTTTGGTGTCCCACAGGGAAGCATACTAGGGCCGATCTTATTCTTGATATATATAAATGACATCATTAAAATAACGAAACATAAGTGCATATTGTTTGCTGATGACATCTCGATTATTGTGACATCTAATAAAAAAACAAATACAATTTACGACCATGAAACTGACATTAACAATACAATTGACATTTTAATTAACTGGCTCCATTTACATAACTTGAAAATAAACCTTGACAAATCCGTTTATATACAATTTAACAAATCGAATAATCATAAATATAACCTTAAATTAAATATACCCAAAATTAAACCAGTAACACATACCAAGTTCCTAGGAGTTACTATTGATGAAGATCTACATTGGAAAGTGCATGTAGACAATGTTTCAAGCAAGTTAAATAAGTTTGTGTATGCTCTTAGACAAGTAAAAAAAAGTACTAATCTAAAAACAGCTATATTAGCTTACCGTGCGTATGTGGAATCCATTTTACGTTATGGACTTATAATATGGGGTAACAGTACCGACCAAAATAGAACATTTGTTGCTCAAAAAAAATGCATAAGGGCTCTATACGGACTTCATCCTGAGGAATCATGTCAGCCAGTATTTAAGAAACTTGGCTTGTTACCGCTACCTTGTCTATATATTAGTGAAATATGCATGTTTGTATGGAAACATAAGGAATTATTTAAAGTAGCAAACGATGTAAATCCTCGAAGCCGACGAGATCCTCACAGACTCGTACTTAACAGTGCTCCCAGGCTTGCTAAGTACAATAAAAGCTGCTTAACTATGTGTGTACGAATTTACAACAAATTACCTACTGATCTGAAAATGCTACACTTGAGATATACTTTTAAGAATAAATTGAATGAATGGTTAATTAACAATAACTTCTATAGTCTAAAACAATTCCTGGAACGAAAATAGCGTTGTTGTAATATGATATTGATTTTGTTAAGGAAATTGTAATTACAAATATTTGCATGCTATGTTTAATCTTGGCAAAACATGTCTGGCCTATTTTATACTGTAAGACCTTTTTATACCATGTTTTACGCAAATAAATATATTATTATTATATTATTATTATTAAAGAGACGGACGCAATTTAGTTGGAACTAATTTTTCTATACAAATGAAGGGTACACGTAAAAACATGTCGACTAAAAACACGGTGAAGCACGAACTAGTTTGACATCTCTAACTTAGTTCATAGCTATAGCCATCCTTTTCTCGCACTGCCTCTTAGTAAAAGATAGCAATAGCCTAAATTAAGTTTAGTTTGTGTACAACAGAATCAACACCACTGTGCGACTTTGGGTACCTTCTGGTCGGTTACAAGAACCCACTAACCTAGCAGTATAATATGCATCGGTAGGTATATTGTTATTATTCTTCATAATACGTTGCCTACCAAAAAGTAAGTATAATTAAAACAGCCTAAGCATAGAATACGCTTTTAGAATGCTTGCCATATTGTAAACACCAACATGCGCTGAGAAAGTAAGATTTTAGATACCGACATTGAAGGTAGATACGTCAAGCTTCTACAATCTGTCAAATTTCTTTAATAAATGATAAATGATAAATGATGTTTATTTTGCAAGTAGGTTTTTACAAACACTTTTACACGTCATTTTTTAAAACTAGATGGGGCCGGTGTTTCGTACCTGACTACTCTGAGAAGAAACAGCCGAAACAAACTCAGAGGTCATAGTCTCTTTTAAAGTCCAGACAATCTTGCTCAATTCACATGAGGACTATGCAGATTAGTGTCTGAGATGGTCTTTTGAAGAAAGAACCATACAGATTTGAGTGGACCTGTCCAGTCAGTGCAAGCATTTGTCAGTTAACGTGTAGCTCGACTTATAACTCAAGGAGCTCAACGAAACGACGAACAATACCAAAGAAAGGACATTTGGGAAGGTCGCTTATAGTACTCAAACTGCCAGACAGTTGTGGGAAAAAAACAAACAAAAAATAAAAATGTGACCCACATGGTCCCCACATTCACAATAATCAAATAAAATTAATAACAAATTCTTTTCAAATGAATGTAAGTAAAAAAAAAAAAACACAAAAATCATTAAATGTCGCAATAATAATAAAATAAAAAAGTAAAATACTTAAAAAAATAAGTATTCATGTCAAATCAGTAAATGTCACATAAAACAATAAAAAATAAAAAAATAAAAGTAAAATAATAAAATACATGTCAAAAAAAAATTCAATGTCAGAGTGTATAAAAGAAAGGAATCAATAATAAACAAGCGAAGTCCGAAATTTCGATTTCGAATAGATTTTCAACTTTATAGCTAAAGCCTTACACAAGGTTGATTGAGAAGACAGTTTCGTTCACTAGCTTGATTGTTGTGCTGACGGGAAAAAATGGGTATTTTAGGTGAACATACAGGTATGTACTATCGAGGACACTCCCGCCTGACCACCACTAAGCTAATTTTTGCTTGCACTCGCAACATAGAAACGCTCTCTAGCCCCGCCCCGTTAACTTTGTATAGAAATAATGAATGAAAAGATACCGAATCGGCCGAGCGCACTGACGACGCACGCCAAACGAGATTTATAGTTATTTTGCGCGCCAAAGTTGACGCTTTCCTAATAGGCCCAAACTTTAAGGGGGTGTGGCTCGGCGCCTCCGCATGTTTTAAGCGAAAAATTTTTAAAATGGTCAGGCGGAAAAGACCCCCATAGTACATATAACACGGCCTCGACATCCGTTTCTATAGCTTGATTGGTTGTCGTGCGTACAGCAAACTGCCCAATAGTACCTAATGATAGACCGGAACAATGCGATTAATTTGTTTGTAAGTATCTACCTTACCCTATGAATTTTAATAGGAGACGTTACTTCCATAGAAACTAGTTCGCGGTTGCTATAGTTGCTGCCAGTTAAGATCGCAATAGCGGTTATTGACCCACCTACATTTATTAAAGTTCTTACCTTTGAAATCCAAAAATAAA
The DNA here is from genome assembly GCA_905147715.2 of Xestia xanthographa. Lineage (NCBI taxonomy): Eukaryota > Metazoa > Arthropoda > Insecta > Lepidoptera > Noctuidae > Xestia > Xestia xanthographa. The sequence goes on along the minus strand of LR990644.1, from coordinate 2,180,052 downwards.
CTTGTTCAAGTCTTGAATCGTCATCTATCGTAATCTTCAACATTTTTTCTAATGAAAAACGATGCATGGTTCATTTGTTTTGGTTCGTACGAAGTGATATTAGGGAAAGGGCTATAACCGCTATTGCGATCATAACTGGCAGAAACTATAGCAACCGCGAACTAGTTTCTATTGAAGTAACTTCTCCTATTAAAATTCATAGGGTTAGGGTACAAACAAATTAATCGCATGGTTCCGGTCTTTCATTAGGTACTATTGTGCAGTTTGCTGTACGCACGACAACCAATCAAGATATACAAACGTTGTGGATGTCTCATTGTACGGGAAATCTATACAATACGAGGACGTGTTATACAGTAAGGCTTGATGTGTCGCCGTGTGTACCTATAATACATTTTGCATCTCAGTGCACGTTTTAATTAGTGTGTTAAGTTTGCATTGCTCCCAAATTCCTATCCTCAGCATGACCTCTCTAACTTATTTTATTTTATTACAATTAGAAACATAAGAAACTAAATGGTGTATGCCACTCTTTGAACAATCAATACCTAGGTACCCTACAGCACATAATCTCCACGTCCTCGGTAGCATCAAGAGATGGCAGTACTAAGTAAGTGTCGAGCGAACAGCCAGAAATTGTACCTATAGACGTACAGTAAGTTCAGTTAAAGACTAATCAATAAGACGAAAGTGTATACCTACTAATAAAACGTTACATTACAGTCAATGAATTGTGTAAGTTTCTTTAATATTAATCAATATTGTTAGACATTACAAATAACTTGATCATTAAGTTCTTGAAACAATCAACACTTTGTAAGCAGATTTAAAAATTCACAACTATCGTGGTGTAAGTGACATCGACGCGCAAACTGTTACTATGTAATCAATAGAGTTAGACCACGAAAATGATTCGGAGGTTTAAAAAAACAAAGTGCAAAACCTCTACGGTTAAAATGTTTGATTACGTCGATATACCTTACATCCTATGTAAATATACCTACAATTTACTAACACAGCATTTCTCACGTTACAGTGACGGTTCCCGTGAGGCCGATAACTCCACTAGCGCCGCTGGAACCGGAGAGAGCCTTCCCCCCAGACCCCATTCCCCCCAAACCGCCAGAAATATACAAACCTCAAGAGTTATACAAACCTCCAGAAACATACAAACCTCCAGAATTATACATACCTGAAGAAACTGTCGTGCATGAGAAATCCACCTTTATAATTCCTGCGAAGCCTATACCACATTGCCCGAAAATATCGCCATCATCTATTCCTAACCCTAATCCTAGTGTCATGGCCCCGAAACAAATGGAGAGCGGGCACTCGAACTTCGGAAGTTACCTTCACAATATACCCGGGTTCTCAGCATTCCAGCCTATTACTTCGGTGAACTACCCACCACCATTACCCCCGCGCCCGCCGAGCAATCCCCCTCCACCTCCAATACAGAACGAGTCACCAAATCCTGAGTTATACACCATACCCTTCCCACCATTGCCCAAAGAAAATCCAACAGCACCTATGGTCGAAGAACAAAGTACTGAAATGGAACCACCCAAAGAGATCTTAAAACCACAGACTGACTTTGAAGAACATTTCACTCCTGAGATTATAACAGCTACATCAGTACCCGAGTCTAGTAAAACACAAAGTTCTGAATCAAAGATGAGTATCACATCGTTAGCACAAGGTTCAGGAGCCACGGTCACTATACCGGCCCATAATACAAATCAAGAGTTCAAGAAGAAACCAGAAAGGTTCAGTTTAAAAACCAGTATACCTATAAGTAAAATTGATATGAAATGTGTCAGCAATCCACCCGATACTGCCTTCCAAAGTTCATTGGTAAAGAAAACCTACAGCAAGGAGTCACCAAGAGTTGAAATTCAGAGTAATATTATCATAAAATGCGCAACGAAAGAAGCTGAGATTAAAGAGGCAAAGCCAACTGAGATATCAAATAAAAATATTAGTACTTTAATTAATGCAGCTGACGCTATCAACAAAACCGACAATTTGTTTCGTGTGCCCGAACCAAAAATTGACCCACCAGATGAAGTGAAAGAATTATTCAACCCGAACAATCCGAACAGTGTTGAAGTAAGCAAACACGCCACTTTCAAACCACCGCTACTGTCTTTTACTGATACGAAAAATCAAATAGTTTATATACAAAGTAAGAAGAAGAATTTAGACCCAAAGATGATGTTAACGATAAAGCAGAATGCAAAAGTATTGTTACAAAGAACTAGTTTCGAGCCAAAACCCCTGCAAGCTCCTACACGACCCCTAAACCAAAATAAGAAATGCAAAGACGACGTAGCAAATGAAAGCACTTCGTCGAAAGTGGTGGCATTGAAAAGATTACACCAGGAAAATAGTGACGAAAATGATTTCGAGAATTTAATCACTGAGAATCAAATATATGGTAACAAGATAGTTGTGAAGGAGAAGTCTCAAGGCACATCGCAGGAACAAGATTTAAAAACTAAACAGGTGACTGAAAAAGTTACGACTACTGAGACTAAGAACGTTGTTATACAACCTTGCAACAATTACGTATACTTAAGCAACGTCCAGCTTCCCGCTAATTTCATGATGATTAAAAATAATTCTAAAGTGTCACAAACTCCAGAAGCTTTTAAAGCCAAGATAGCGCCAATAGTAAGTAGCCGAGTAGCACCTGAACTAATTACTGTACCAGGTACAGTACCAATCACAGAAAGTAATACAGAAATAATAAAAACCTCAATACAGAACACAGCAGTGAGTAACGAAAGCCTTGTTTTGAAATCTAACAACAGCGTTATACAAACTATACCAAACATAACTAAGCCTGACATAGTGATACAAGCTAACCCAAGCATAACTAAGCCCGACATGGTTATTCAAGCTAACCCAATTGTAACTCAGCCCGACATAGTTATTCAAGCTAGCCCAGTTGTAACTAAACCTGATATAGTTACTCAAGCTAAGCCAATCATAACGCAGCCTGACATAGTGATTCAAGCTAACCCTTCAGTTATTGTAAGTCCAAAGATCGTTTACCAAGTGCCAATTTCCACAATTAACCTCTTGGAACCTGCAAAAATACAAGCGCCATTCAAAAAACGAGAGTATGTACAATTTGTTCCTCCACTACTTCAAAAAATTGCCCCTAAAAAGGAAGTCTCCAAAAAACTAGATCCACCAAAAATACACGAAAAATTACCCATAGCACGCCCGTATCAAACGGACGCAAAATTACAGCCTACAGTAGTAATGACTAATATATTACCAGTTAATAAAATTGATGAGGTTAGTTCTGTGGATAATTATGAGAAAAGACAACGTTTGAGGCGACTAAAGCACTTGTCGAATCGTGAAACTAAAGACCCTAAACCTGATGCTAAGAAGGTGGAAAAGACTGAAATTCCTAAAATTATAATTACACCTCATAATATAGATATTGAGATATATAAAGAATTTGCAAATAGTAAAGTAGGCACAGATGAAGGCAGCAGTGGAAGTGATACAGATGATTACGGAGAGGATGAACTAAGAATGTACGAAGATATTATCGAGAATTATGGCGCTAAAGCTGATAACGACAAAGGGAAGGTTGCTTTCATGGCTAATCTTAGATTGGCGACACCAGACGCTTATAAAGGTATGTACATTCAGGTGGCCTACCATGACGTCTTAAAGCAGGATTGTTTTGATTTTATTCCAGTGTGGGAAAGAGATGGCGCTAGACGTCCTCTATAGCTCCGTCTCTTACCCACACTGGAAAAAGATTAAAACGATCCTGCTTTAAAACGTCATGGTAGGCCACGAGATCAAAAGATTACTTGATAATTTCGCAATCAATATAAGTTCAATAGATTGTATTGTATTGTGATTGTATATAGACGCTAAACTAACCCCATGTTTGGTTCGGTCTAATTTGGCACAGCAGGCCACAAAATAAATGTACTTTTACAGCACGTAATGTGATTTTACAGCACGGCTTAGTGCGAATCAGTTCGCTCCGTCAGTTTGTGTAGCATATCCCACTTAAAACTTTACAGAAAAAGACCTCGAGCTTCAAGACAAGGTGCTAAGAAAAGACGCGGTAGCATCAGCATATGCAGCAGTAGGTCGTCTGGACGTGCTGCTCAATATTCCGTCCAGGGAGACAGCCGAAGATATTGACATGCAAGAAGTGGAGGAAGAGAAGATACCAGAGAGTGAGGATTTCCAACAAGAGAGCAGGACTGCAACGCAGAGGAAGAAACTGTTCCTATCGAAGTTGAAGTTAACGCAAGTCACGCAGAAATTTAAAGAAGGTAGGACTAAATTTCCGAATATTTGTTGATATTTAGGCAATTGGTCTAATTTGGAAAAGACACTGATCTTACCTACCCGACACTGGGACCTGGGTCCGTGTGATGGATTACACCAAATTCTCTCTCACTGAGAGGACGCCTGTGTCCGTGCTTTTGCTGGCTGATTATACTTATAATACTCTTATTAGTAATTACAGATTTGGTTCAAACTTGATGACTCGTTCAATAATAGGAACACGTTATTGTCACAAGACAGTAGCCTACTTTTAACGGTAACGCAGGCCTGTTTTTTAGTTTCATATCGGATTATTCATTTCAATTTCAGGATACGACAAAGTATGGCAAGAAATATTAAAAGAAAGAAAACGTCGCAACAGCAACCCAGATGGAGAGGACAACAGCAAAGAAGCGCGCCTAGGGTTCGAAACTGACTGCCAGCTCAAACAATTAACTGAAATCGAGAATAACGTCACCGAAAATAACAACCTTATCAAAAAGAAATTAGATTCAGTTTCCAACGGAGACGCGAACGATGACAGCATTAAAGAACTAGCTGAGAAGAACTTCTGTGAGTTAAGCCGCCTATCGAAAATGGCCGACAATAGTGTGAAACTGTTCAAGACTCCAAGCACAAGAAAAAGAGACCTAACCCCTGGTTTCGACAGCGAGAACATTAAAAAACCAAGCACACCAATACCGCTGCCGTACCAAGATTACCCTCAGATTAAGATACCAACTATTCCGAAGATAATTTCGTTGAAGTCGACGCAGGAGTGTGCGACCGTGACGTCAACGCAGGCGACATCTATGGACGAGCCGCAGAACTCGGCGGCGGGGGTGACGGAGATGTTCGAGGAGTCGTCACTTACGGAGAAGATGAAAGACATGAGCTGCCAAGTGGATATACCGTTTTGGCCGGCGGTAGAAACTCTGGCCAAGAGTTATAGGGATTATGATGCAGGTAATTGACCAATCAATCTATGTCATCAATCCTGAAAATAAAACTTTCTGAAGCAATTTGTTTTGCTTCAGGGATCTGTTTAGTTATAAAGGTTGTTAGGTAAGGTAATTTTGTTACTGTGAATGCTTTTCTGGTAGCGGTCTACATACACAATTGGATGATCTACAATGCCTGCTCATAAACAACACTTCGCGAATGACAATTTATTAATAGACGACCCCAAAACCACTCTGCCTGCCTTGGCCATTTTCTGACGTTTTTGTTGAGAGCATTGCTATCGTAGAAGACTAAAATATCTATCAAATATAAATTACTTTACTATTACTTGATCCTCCCAGTGGACCGACGACCTAGTGAAGGTTGCGGGAATCCGCTGGATGCGAGTCGCACGGGACCAGTCAATGTGGCGACACTTGGGGGAGGCCTATGTCCAGCAGTTGACGTCTTTCGGCTGAAATGATAATGATGATCCTCCCATGATGTTTTACTTAAATGAAAAGTGTAACCAACTATTCTTTAATTACTTTAACAATTTTGATTCCAGCTCGCCGAAAAGAGATAGTCGAACTTCACAAGCGCAATACCATCCTCAAAATAGAAGGCGCACACATCACCTGTTCAGCCTCGCGCGACTCTGACCATGCGCGTGCGCTTCTAGCTGAGCGACAGAACCTCTCCATGGAAGAAAACAAACTCCGTCAGTCGCTGCAGAGGATAAAACAAGCCATCGAAGTTATTAAGAACTACTAGCCAGGGTTGAGAGGTCGGTTCATTGAACTCGAGCAGAGTTCGAGCAGGTATGACATGCGAAAACGGTCGAGGCTCGAGAATTTGAAATAGTTGTATATACAAGGTGCTAGGAAAAGTTTCGCGGTAAAATCACGGTAATTAATGGCTACCGATTTAAATTGTATGAATATTCAAATTACAACTGTCATATTTTGTCAGTTGTATGTATGTATGTATGGGTATAACACGTCAAACTGACGTAATGTCGATTTTCTTATCAATAATTTTCGTGAATGTACCTGTTAAGGCCCGTCAGTCAACCTGTATATTTACTGTAAATTGCAAAATGAACCGGCCTCTACGACTAAGGTTAATTTTCTCTAAGATTAATTTTACCCGTTTTTACTTATTGTACTGCTGGAATTTGAACCTTCAGCAATGAGACGAACGTTGTTTGACTTATGCTTCATCAGCATGGTTTTCAAGCGATAATAGTTGACACAAGACCAGCTCATTCATGTGTCGTAATCCTAATTAAATAACACATTCGTATTAACAATATTCACCACTAAGCTAATTTTTGCTTGCACTCGCAACATAGAAAAGCTCTCTAGCCCCGCCCCGTTGACTTTGTATAGAAATAATGAATGAAAGACAATACCGATCGGCCGAGCGCACTGACGACGCACGCCAAACGAGAGTTATTGTTATTTTGCGCGCCAAATTGACGCTTTTATAATAGGCCTAAACTTTAAGGGGGCGTGGCTCGGCGTCTCCGCATGATTTAAGCGAAAAAAAATTTAACTGATCAGGCGGAAAAGACCATGATTGTACCTCTTTACGACTACTACAGGAATGTAAAAAAATATGTATGAATACCATACAGGGTGTCCGGTAATTAATGGATAACCTTGAAATGGCTTATATTAGAACTTATGGCCATATAAAAAAAAAAACGAACAAGTTTATCATAAGTAGTACCTGTAAGTTCATTTATTTTGGAAAAATTAGTATGAAATAATTTTTAAACAAAGTGTAGAACATACTGAGTTAAAAAAAAAAATCATACATGGGTGACCAATCATTTTAAAATAATGTCGGTTTCAAGTAGATTTGCTAATGGTACAATTCATAATTGTATCTGCCTTAGATAGTGAATTATTGTAATTAATGTAGACAAGGAGAAAAAATTACTAAAGCAAAAAAAAAGTAATTAAAAAACCCCATTCTTATGCAGGCCCTACATTAGCGGATGATTTTTTTTTATAAGATAGTTTTTTGTTTCGTATTTTTTTCTAAATGGCCATGGGTTCTGCTATAGGCCATTTCAAGGATATCTATTCGTTGCCGGACATCTTGTATATGATTTCAAAGAGTAAACATTTTTGAGAGAAATGTACTGTTTAAGATTTATTCTCTGTTTGGCATCATTTGCCATAAACAAAAATAGAATGGAATTATTGGATTGACGACTAAACCACTACCCGTCTGCTTACAAACACGAGTGTCAAACTCCGTACATTAAATATAAATATTAAATATCGCTGGACATTACACACAGCGCCATCTAGTGCCACACTAAGCAACGAGGCTTGTGTCGTGGACACCAGATAGTTGATATACTACATACATAGATACTTTTTGTTTGTAAATTCATACTTATTATACATATAAACATCCATGACTAGGAAACATATGTCCATGCTCATCACACAAACATTTGTTCCTACTGGGATTCGAACCCGGGACCCTAAGAACGTTAGGCAGCATCACTACCGCTGCGCCAATCGGGTCGTCATACACATTTACATTACATTTACATTACACACATTACATTGTGATTCAGTTCTGTGATTTGCCGCTGGGGGCACACTGTAAGAATTGGTCACAGAAAAAAAAAAATAACAACATTATTGGATTTTATACTGCGCTTTCATAAATAATTTAAAGTTATAAATAATAATTAAGGGCGATAATCGCCGGTTACAAATTGTAAATAATTTTGTAAATAGTTCCAATTGACGGAGACAATTATTTTATTGTGTTATGTTACTTTAACTTATCACTAGGTGGCCTATCCAGTTTGTGGGCCGTTAAGTGCAATACCAAATGAATTAGACGAAAGCTTACAATAATAGCTAGAGAAAAGTCACACTTATGTACATTTTATCAAACTCCGATGTCAGATGTTATAGATCACTGAGCAAAAAAAAATTTAAAACCATGGCAACACAGTCATGTTTCGGCCTACAGGTGATTGACATTAATACCTAGTCTAAAGATAAAAAAGTGTAAGATAAATATTGTAAATAAATAAAAATGTAAACGTAGAATAATTTTGCATTAAAAACCTAAAATGGTAGCTAAGTAACATAAGAGGAAAACTGAAAATTGCGCCGGTGATTGAAAAGTTGTGTGGTAATCGGTTGTCGTGGTATGGGCAAGTGATGCGGAGGGGTGAGGAAAATGCCGTGAGGAAAGTATGAAGACCAAAGAAACGATGGATGGACTGTGTAAAGGATGTTATGGCAAAAAAGGAGGTGTCTGATGACTCCAAATGAATGGGGAAGGCTGGTCAAAGCTGATAGTAGATGGCGCGTCCATCGCTTAGACCTAATCTGACCAATGAGGTCAAACTATTTTGAAATATAAAATGACATTGACAGATTTGCAACCAATGACTATGTTTGGTTCATGCGATGCTAGCGCCATTAGTTCCACAGTTGCCCACCCCATTGGGCTATGGGCAAGATAATAATGATTATGATGGGAGCTCCCATGATATCTTTTAAAAATATTTTAGTCTGTCTCCGTAATTTATGTATCCAAAAACTAAGAACCTGTGGTCTAACCTTAAGGTTAAATAATTAAAAATTGTACCAAAAATTGTAGAAAAATGTTTTTGTCAATTTAATTGTAAGATAGAAATAACTAGTCAGCTATTTTTAAGTAATATTTTATTAGAGTAAACGTTAAGACTCATTGAAATAACGCAATAATTACACTAACTGTTTTTTAACGCCTTTTTTATTCAAATGTTTTCTGTACACAGTGTGCTTGGTATATTTTGCATGATGTGATGTGCTTGTTTTGCATGGCTCCATTAGCCATGATCGGTTCTAACGCAGCCGCCGCCATCTTATTTTTCAAAAAATCCATAGACAATTTCACATTTATTTACTGACAGCGTCACTGTCAATGTCATTAAAAGCGCCAAAAGAATTATGGCGGCATTTTTATTTATAATAGCTAAAAAGGAATTTGGCAGTGGCTACAACTTTTGCCATCTCTCAAAATATACTGGGCACGCTGTAATTATTGTAGAAGGGAAACGCGAATTTTAGTACGACTCATGTTATAGTCACTGTATAATAAAAAAATTGGTTGCCTGTAAAGTCGGTATACGGGCGAAAGTTTTACGTGACAACGACTTTGAGTGGTAAAATAAACTTTTTATGTCTGTCTCTCTCGCTCTTAGGCGGGCTCTCACTCGCTCTCATTGTGAGCGCATAACGTGAGCGGAGCGTAACGCAGTTTCTTGAAGTGTCACCCGGCAAACCAATTTATAAGACGTTGTCACGTCAATAAACATTAAATATATATTATAAATACATTTATTCCATTCACCTAGTGTTTACTCTGATTAGAACTACACTGATCACATTGCCGATTATTTATTATATTTTTAGGTGTAATATACCTACCGTTTCACACTGTGATTACTTTTTACCAATTAAATCGCTTGTAATGCGTCTGTTTTTTGTTATATTTACTGTAAAATACGTTTCGCGGAAACTAATACTAGTAACGAAACAATAAAAAAGATATTCAACATTTTAAATCTTGTTTTATTACAACTGTCAAATAATAATACTGCTCAAAACGACCATGAACAATGTGGTTGTGTCCTTAGAAAAGTATTAATTAATACTGGTGCCTGGTGCTGCTATATTTGCTACCAGTTAAGACCGCAATAGCGGTCATTGACCCACCTACATTTATTAAAGTTCTTAAAACTGAAATACAAAAATAAGCCTAATCAAGTTTTGAATCGTAATCTTCAACATTTGTTCTAATGAAAAACGATGCATGGTTCATTTATTTTGTTTCATACGAAGAGATATTAGGGAAAGGGCAATGACCGCTATTGCGATCTTAACTGGCAGCAACTATATCGTTTGACTAACGTAGCGTTCATACGGCGAAACGTTCTCATTAAAAACATGTTAAAATCTCTACTTGTCTCTCTCCCTCATCTCTTAGCTGAAATCTTTTATCTCACGACATGTTTTCAGGCAAATGTTTTTTGGAACACAGTAATAAATCAAGAAGTAGCATCATACCGAAACATACTTTAACTTCTAGCTTAAATTATATGTTGTACCGCTGCGCGATGTGATCAACTGGGGTCCTCAAAACAGCAAAGAGCTGTTCCCACCATGATCAGCACAATACCCACGATCGACCCTGGAAATTAAAGGATACTTACTTAAAATACAGCGAGTATTACCATGACATTGTAAGGCATTAAGATTTTGCCATAAATAAATTAAAGCTCGCCTAGTGTTAGAACCGGGCAGTAATTAGGTACACACTTCCCACAAAGCCCAAGAATTGTCTAGGCCCTCAGGTAATGTTGTCACGTTATACGTATAGAGTTTGGACGCTCTCAGGCAGATGGTATGGTAGCAGTAGTTGGATGAGAGTTGACGAGAATCGAGTAGAAAGGCGTGCGATTGGAGAGGCCTATGTCCCGCAGTCGACTAGGTACTGAAAGTCTATGATTTGTGATGCTACAAAAATCACAATTACTACTCTAGAAACTCTAATTACTATCGAACAGGGTCTTTAAGGCTGCTTTACGCCGAGGTAACACTGTGAGGCATTGCAACATGCCATAAGGCCGCATGCTACAATAATGTAGCACTTCAATACCCGCAATTACAGACACAATTAAAATAACAATGCACCGTGCCCCTGGAGGCACGGCCGGGAGCATACGGGTTAAAATGTTGCACATTGTGGCAAGAATCGTGCGGAATGGCAACACCCTGCGTCATGCTGATAGAGTTACTTCATCAGTCATATTCTACTGTGTCTTGTCCCCTCGATCAATCAAGTTAGTAGACCAAAACACTCCAATAAAATTTTATTTATGGAGTTAAATTCACGATGCTTGGAAAATTATCTAGGCACGATGTTGCCTCGGCGTAAAATAGGCTGCCGCATACCGCAATTGCCGCTGTTGGTTATTTGTAGCATACCACAAGATGACACACGCCACAATATGTAGTATGCAGCAATGCCGCACAGTGTTGCCACGGCGTAAAGCAGCCTTTAGACTCATTGAGAGGGAGATGTCAATGTAACCAAACCTACGTTATTTTGTATTATAGTTCAGTATTGTATATCAGCATTCGCTGTGTCAACTTACTTCTTAATCTAAATATATAAAAGAAGAAACTGACTGACTGATTGACTGACTGACTGACTCATCTATCAACGCACAGCCCAAACCGCTGGGTCCACAGATTCCAAATTTGGCAAGTAGGTTCCGTATGTGGTCTAGGGGTGCACTAAGAAAGAATTTTTCAAAATTCACCCCCTAAGGGGGTTAAACGGGACTCCAAAGTTTGTATGAGGAAACAAGATTAGTTAGTCTATTTCATTCGAAACTTTACAGGAGTGCTCCTATTGATAAATGAGTAGAAACGGGTTTCAGGATTTTTCAGAATTCAACCCCTAAGAGGGAGAAAAGGGGTGACAAAGTCTAAAAATCAATGCACAGCCCGAACCGCTGAGTCTAGAGATTCCAAATTTGGCACATTGGTTCCTTATGTGGTCTAAGCGTGCATTAAGAAAGGATTTTGCAAAATTCATCCCCTAGGGGGGTTAAACGGGGCTCCAAAGTTTGTATTGGGAAACAAGATTAGTTTAACTATTTTATTCGAAACTTCACAGGAGTGTTCCTATTGATAAATGAGTAGAAACGGGTTTCAGGTTTTTTCAGAATTTAACCCCTAAGAGGGGAAAATGGGGTGGCAATGTATAAAAATCAATGCACAGCCCAAACCACTGAGTCTGGAGATTCCAAATTTGGCACATAGGTTTTTTATGGGGTTTAGGGGTGCATTAAGGATTTTTCAAAATTAACCCCCTAAGGGGTTGAAAAGGGGGTCCAAAGATTACATGGGGAAATAAGATTAGTTAGACTACTTTATTCGAAACTTAACAGGAGTACTCCTATCGATAAATGAGTTAACATTTGTGTTTCAGGTTTTTTCAGAATTCAACCCCTAAAGGGGGAAATGGGGTAACAAAGCCTGAAATTCAACATAGGTATTTTTTGTATGGTGAATTGGGTCGCGTGTATTACAAAAACAACGTAATGTGGCGGACCTGAATTACCATCATTCCCTGTTGGGGTGCGATGGGGTTGAAATGTCTAAAAATCAATATGGGTGTCGAAACCGAGATTATCAGGGGTGCTGATGTCGAAAATGGCATTTATTTTGAGATCCAGAAGATAGCGGATTCAACTTCTATACAGGGTTATTGTGATGATTGTGATAACGATGATGATGATTGTTATAATGATGATGTTGATTGTGATGATGATGATTATGATTAAGATTATGATGATTGTGATTACGATGATAATGATTGTGATAACGATGATGGTGATTGTGATAGTGATTTGATTGTGATTGTGATGGTGATTGTGATTGTGATAGTGACGGTGATTGTGATGGTGATAGCCATGGTGATCGTGATTGTGACAGTGATAGTAATGGTGATTGTAATAGTGATGCCGATTGTAATAGTGATAGTAATGGTGATTGTGATAATGATTGTGGTTGTGATAATGATGGCGATTGTGATCATGATTATTATGATTAAGATGATAATGATTGAGATTACGATGATAATGATTGTGATTACAATGATAATGATTGTGATGACGAGGATGGAGATTGTGATGATGATGAACGTGATTACAATGGTAGTGGTTGTGATTACGATGATAATGATTGTTAAAATGATGATAGTGATAGTGATTGTGATGATGATTGTGATTGTGATGGTGATGGTGATTGTGATGGTGATAGTGATTGTGATGGTGATTGTGATTGTGATAGTGATAGTGATGGAGATTGTGATTGTAATAACGATGATAATGATTGTGATTACGATGATAATGATTGTGATGGTGATTGTAATGGTGATGTGACGGTGATTGTGATTGTGATTTTCATAGTGATTGTGATAGTGATAGTGATAGTGATTGTGATAATGATTGTGGTTGTAATAGTGATGGCGATTGTGATCATGATGATTGTGATTTAGATGAAAATGATTGAGATTACGATGATAATGATTGTGATGACGAGGATGGGGATTGTGATGATGATGATAATGATTGTTAAAATGATGATAGTGATTGTGATAGTGATTGTGATCGAGATTGTGATGGTGATTTTGATGGTGATTGTGATGGTGATTGTGATGGTGATTGTGATGGTGATTATGATAGTGATGGTGATTGTGATTACGATGATAATGATTGTGATAACGATGATGGTGATTGTGATAGTGATTTTAATGGTTATTGTGATGGTGATTGTGATTGTGATAATGATTGTGATAACGATGATGGTGGTTGTGATAGTGATGGTGATTATGATGGTGATTGTGATAATGATGGTGACTGTGATAGTGATGGTGATTGTGATAATGATGGTGGTTGTGATAGTGATGGTGATTGTGATGATAATAATAAATTTTGATGATTATGAAATTTGGCACATAGATAGTTTATAACCTAAATTAACATGTAGAACACTATTTATCCCTTTAGTATTATTCAGTTAGGCAGTTACCGAACTGCACGCGGGCGAAGCCGCGGGCAACAGCTAGTAATATTATAAATGCGAAAGTTTGTGAAGATGGATGGATGAAAGAAAGAAAGAAAAGTATTTATTGAACTCACACAGGATAAACAGAAACAAAAAGATAGAATAGAAATGACAAAATTATATAAAAAAGTAAACAAGAGAAAAAATAAAAAAAAACAATCAAAATGGTGGTGGTGGTGGTGGATAGATGTTTGTTACTCTATCACGCGAAAACTACTGGACGGATTTGGATGAAATTCGGTAAATAGATAGTTTATAACCTGGATTAACATATATGGTACATTTTATCCCGCCAGTATGATCCCGGGGGACATGTATACCGAGCTTCATGCGGGGAAGCCGCGGGCATATAAGCTAGTTTTCTCATAATATCGCTCATCCGTACATGGCGACCGTGACAATAAAATAAACGCGAGTAGCGTATGTTTACTTACATTACTTTGACCAAAACGTGACAAGTGTCACAATGTATTGTAACTTGACTAATCTTAAGGCTCTTCTAACCCTAAAATTAGCAACTCTATTTGTGGTGGTTCAAACTTCGTTTGAAATACTGTTAGAATAAAGTTCTAATCAGCTTGCACTATAAAGCGGTTGTTACGTCAGTCACTGCGGCCGAATAGTGCGAAATGAGTGTTTTTTTGCAATTTACAAAAAATCAATTGATTGGACTAAAAATAAAACACGTAAGACCTGCTTTATCGAGCCTGTGGACGGTGGGCTATTATGGGCTACCTCGCCGTCCGTCCGTCTCATGACGACAGGCCGTGTCGACGGCGCGTTCGTGTTCCACGCGCGCCTCAAAGAGAGTCAGCAAAAGGGAAGGGGTCCGTAAGGACCGATGCCTGCCGGGGCTGCGGGACTGTTCGAAAGAGATACCGTGGCCCCGGAACACAAAGGGCGATGAAGGAACATGGATGGGTTTTAGTCAGTACAAGTCTGACACTCCCTCCTGCTCCGCCCAGAGCGGGAGGAGTCATTTGATGATTTCCCATCCGAAAAAAAAAGACCTGCTTTATAGTTAGTTCAGTTAGTATGCAAATTTCATGATCTAATTTGAAGTACCTACCTACTTTTTGAATACCAGCAGTTTATTGTTCGATTAGGAGGTAACTTTGGATTTTTTTTCTATCGAGAACAGTTTATGGAATAGTGTTTTCGTCACACATAGTAGCAAATCCTCAACTTTACCATATATTTATTTCAAAATTAATGCTGCAGTATTTTAGGCGTAACGGAGGATCATGCTAAGCCATTTGAGGGATATATAGCCCTTAAGTCCAGGCTATACCATATGCTTATTTGCGCCTAGTTATTGGAGATCAGACACTACAACATACTACTGCACTACTACAACAGCCCAAAACGTCCACTGCTGGACATAAGCCTCACCCATGATGGGAGGAATTTGCCGTAATCTCCACGCTTGGCAGGCGGATTGGAGATCGCAGTGATGAAAGACTAACAGAAAACGCTGCTGCCCATTCTCTGGTCTACGGAGGCGCAAGGTGTTCTGCCTCAGACATTAGTCGTCATAAACGACACCCGTGAGTGTAATGGGTTGGTTCTATTCTACTCTGCCGGCTACCACACGCGGGCAACATAATTTCTATGTTTTTAAAACAATGGTGTCGATTATGTTGTGCACAAACTAAACTTAATTTAGGCTATTGCTATCTTTTACTAAAAGGCAGTGTGAGAAAAGGACGGCTATAGCTATGAGCTAAGATAGAGATGTCAAACTAGTTTATGCCTTGCGTATCACCGTGTTTTTAGTCGACATATTTTTACATGCACCCTTCATTTGTATGGAAATATTAGTTCCAACTAAATTTGACAGCTCTAAATTACGTCCGTCTCTTTCTCGTTTTATTAGAGAGAGAAAGGTAGCAATAGCCTAAATTAAGTTTAGATTATGCACAACAGAATCGACACCAATGCCTTGTAAAGGTAGTGGCATACGGGCCCTCAGGTTGTGAACTTTCATAGACAGCTCCTGCTGCAAACGTGAGTTTGGACGCTCTCAGGCAGATGTATAGTAGCAGCAGCTAAGTAGATGAGAGTTGACGAGAATCGAGTAGAAAGACGTGCGATTGGAGAGCCCTATGTCCAGCAGTGGACTGCTGAGAGCTGATGATAATGTGATGTCTACAAAAATCACTATTACTACTTTAGAAGCCCACTATCCTTTGGAAGTGTGGGCAGCATGTTTTCTGGGCAGGGCTTCTAAGCCGCTTTAGTAACAGACTATACGTACTTCTATCCAGCGGCTCTTCAGTGCCGATGCTCGCTCCAGTGACTGCAGTGAACACGAAGGCCAGGCTGTTGGCGACAGGCACTGCCACCGACAGCGGCGCGCGCTGCACGGCCGCGAGATAGCTCAGCGACCCCGCCTGGTTCACCAGCCACGGTAACACGTACTGCAACATGTTACAATGATGGTTACTAGCAACAGGCACGACCACCGACCGGAACAAATTTCACAATAATTCCACGTCGATAACGTCGAAAATCGTGGTCATTCACTGACTGACCTCCAAATAAGTTTCTTGCCCGTTCTTCCCCAAAGAGATCTACGCTAAAGAATGGGCAACTACAGTATTTTCACAGTTTTTATGTCTTGTGACTGGGACTGTAGCTACATTTAATTTTCATCTTTGTTTTGACAATGAGAGGTTTTCTTTTTGAGGTATTAAAAAAAACTTAGTTTCCAAGACCTCTATAGATGGCGTTGAACTGACTACGTTTCTTGGTGCCAAAGCCAACACTTGAAAAAAAAAATTTCGTCACACATTTCACATACGCTCGTTGACTGACACTTTCGTTTGCCTAAGCTTCCGAATATAGCCTAGTTTTCCTCGCGCTTTGTTAAAATCAGTTTCTTTAGGTTCCGTTCCTTGCAGTAACTTACCAAGTTCAGCGCCATCTATCCAGCGACTAGGGAAGAGCTAAAAAGAAAATCCCTCATTCAAAAGTGCCTACTTGAAATAAATGCTTTGATTTTGAATGAATGCCAATCGTGAGTTCCAGTGTTTATGGATCTGAATGAGAGGCGAGTCCTAAGCGTTTAATGAATGTCCGTTCTAGTGGTCTTAGGAGACCAATGGTTACCTACAAATGGAGAAAACAACCGCTTACCTTCCAATTCCCGAGCAGGAAGGTGACTTCGGCCCAGACCTGTCCTAGCACGGTGGTGGCTGAGACGTCACGCAGTCCCTTCGTACCCTGGCGGATGAAGGGGTTGGTGCATCCCCACAGCACACCAGTCAACACCAAAAGACCTGGGAATTTGAAGATAGTTAGAAATGGTTACTTTTGTACCTTAGCACAATGTCGAGGGGTAGAAAAAGCCTGGTAGCATTAGAAAAAAAATCTTATGCTCACCTTCGTTATGAGGAACCCTTTTCATTTCATGATTCTTCAACCAGTGGCTTAAGCAATTTATTGTTTTTCAATGAGTAGTTGTTATATCTGGTTTATGTGTGAAGGTATTCTGTTCTCAGCATATTTGGAATTCTCATAAATAAGTCGGCCGGCAGATTCGTAATATTAGGATAATATTCTGATATTGCTGTCTCTTTTGTATGTTGCTGTGCTAAACAGTAAGAATCACGAAACATTGACCGACGGCGTTTGACGGTTTTTCAGTCGCCCGACGCCGTCGATCTGTGTCGTGAATATAAAATATAGGACAAAATCTAGCTCTCTCTTTTTGGGATTCATTAGTACTCATTCTAACAGTCTGGGAATAATGGTTAAAGAAAAGTCGATTATGTAGTAAAAATATAAAACTTTATTTTTTAAGAATTTTTCTTGCTTCTATAACTTATTCTATATTTAATCTAATCTCAAAATAAGATTAAAAAACATCAAAACAATTTTAAAATATTTCATCTTTACCGAGATACTCTATATATAATAGTTAACAAAATTTTGGTAATTTTCAAAATAGAGATCAATTTTATGCCAAACAGTTAGTCCATAATAATAGGCAACATAATTATTTTTGAATAAAAAAAAACATTTCTAAAATTATCCAATCTTGACTTTTTTTTGTATAAGTAATATGCTTCCTAAGTACTATAGATGAATAATTAATTATCTTTCTATGCATATATTTGTGTAAACACATTGGTAGTTACATAATGAATTCATTACAGCTAATGATACCTACTTACTCAAATAAACTCAGACTAATAAAAAAAAGTATAATATTTATTATGAATTTGCATTCTGTGTCACATCAGAAATACTTAATAAAAATACAACATTTCTTATGTACACACATGCATTATACATTATTAAGGACATTTAATAATAAAGTTTATAATTACAAAATGCATTATTTAATACCAAAAAGTTTTTAAATTAAACTAAAATCTTTTTTTTTTCAAAAGATCAAATAGCAATCTTTGTTCAGAACAGCCTCAGGCTACTTTTTACAGTAAGTATACATAGTTTCAAATTTAAAACTTATTACTTCCTCAAAAGGCCACTGTTGTGTATTCCACGATAGATAAAATTTATATACCTACTATACTAATTAATATGGTGAATCACCCTATAATACAACGCATCTAAATAACAGTAATAAAATTTAGATAACACACTTTATTATTTCCAAGCCTCTATCTGTACTTTATGCAAAATAAGAAAACTATAAAAAAGAAAAGAAAAGCTTACAAATGTGACTACATAATATAGAATAGCATGCAAAAAAAATGCTAAATGAATACAAAATGCTTTTAAAAACTAATTTTTACATGATTTGTCTTAGGTCATAAAATTATTAAGAAAATTAAAACATGTGCACAAAATTAGCACCATACATTTGACAATACATGAGACTAATGCAGTGATACACTTGCCATATTGTAGCAGAAAGACGTGTTAACTTTTAGTAGATCAGCAAACTTTGCTGGAATAGTAAGGCCGACATTGTGAATAATAAAACACACAAAGTGGGCCATCATATCAGTTGGTCGAGCACCAAAACGGTGATCTCTTCATTGTATGTAAATAAATTAAGTTTTCAACTTTTAAGGGATAAACAATCTTGAAGGTTATTTGCTGAGGTTGGTCTGTGCATAGGTGACCATACATCACATACCGAATTTCTTGTGTCTTATGTGGGTTGAAATATGCTTTCATATTTCAGCCTTAACAATTTGGCGATGCAATATCAAATAGATAATGTTAATCTCCTAGTGGCACACCAAGTCTCATAGCATTGACTTCACTGAATTTACATTGGTTTTTCTCATTGTCGACCCACTCCACAAACTCTTTAGCGATGGCCACTGATGCTTCCATGGCCATAACACAGTCATTTTCTGCCCGATGAGCTTCAATAGCAGGACGACCAACAGCACGCTCATAAACATCTTTTAGTTTGTATGAACTATTAGGCTTTTTGGTTTGATAGAATAATCTCCGTCTAACTCCATTTCTAGTTTTACTGGGCTTTGAAAAACCTTTCTTTTGTACGGGTGTTGTTTCGTTTTGATGTTGCATTGATAGTTGAAACTTCAAATCATCGTTTTCCATAAAATCTTTCAGCAATTCTTCTGTTATATACTCTTCATAATGTATAGTGGCACCGTTGCATTTTTTTTTCTCTGAACTTGTTTCTTCTTCTACTATTTTATCAACTGTTTGGGTTTTCTCTTTTTGGTCACTAGATGACTCATCAGACTTAACACCATTTGTTTTAAGATCAACAACAGACGTACTGGCTTTACTTGCGTTATCCTCTCCCCTTACCAATTCAAATACATCATGGAATCCATTGAGGCTATCAGCACACAAGATATCATCTGGTAAACTGACTTCTAGCTTCTCAAAATGATTTTTTAAGATCGGGAAGTCGAAATTGTGACCGTTGTGTGCGACTAAACACACTGGCTTCTCAAGCAGTTGTAGGAAACAGGTTATAGTGTTAAATACGTTCATGTTGAAGGGTGATTGATACTCCAGTAGGAAGTTGTCCAGGCCTGATACCTCGGAGCTGTCTGGATGAACAAGTCTGCCAGGGTTGAAGCACAGAGTAAGCTTTTCCTGCACTCGCGGCGCCGCACCCGGTCTTGTGTCTAGAATATGCCTTCGTCTCACTACCACCATACTTAATTCAGTAATTCTTGTCTTGTTTAAGTCAAAGTTAGGGAGACCGGTCGTCTCTAAGTCTGTGAACACGTACGTAGCTACCTGTGGCATGATTAAAACTGGCGTAATATCATAAATGCTTACCAATTGCTTCCAGCATAACGCAGTCTTTGGTAAGTGCAATTATATTAGTTCTGTTGGTTACGCTTTCTGCCAGAGATTGTTATTGTTCAAACGCAGACAGATACAACAAATATCTGTTAAACTTTATTACAGATTAAATTCATTTAAATAGATTTTATTAGATAGAGAAACTTTTCTCGTATTGTAAACGAGTTTCGACAAGTGTTCATTTTGTTTGACAATTCATGACAATTGACAATTTGACATTGACATGCTGTTGCAGTGCTGCCAACCCGTCTAACCAAAAACGCGCTGTTAGCTCCACTCCAAGGAACTTTAAAAAAGCGCTAGAAAGTGCTAAATGGTCACTGTCAAAAAAGCGCTGTATTCGGCGCCAAATTCAAACAAAACACCCAATAATTTAGGACTAGGGATGTCTATACGTATTTCGTCGGAATGATTCAGTACTTAGATAAGACAAATTAATTATTTTTAAGTCTTTTGAAGTTTAATACGTAATTAAAATTAATGAATGCATTTTTTATTGAATCAAATCAGCCTCTCCGCAGCTATCTGTCACACATTGTATATCGCTGTCCTACACATAAGCGCTATCTGTCACGCTTGTACTACGCGCACCCGCCTCCCAAAAAACTGCATTAAAAACCGTCTAAAACTGTCTCCTCTAGAGCTTATACCTCTGTGTTCAATTCGTTACTAAATTCCTCAATAATAAAATCGAACATCGCAACACTACTCCATAGACAATTGGCCGAAAAAAAAAAAAAACTTTCATTTGACAGACGGTGAACACTCGAATTTCCCTTCGCAGCAAATGTCGTGATAACTCTGGTATTTTTAATGGTAGCTGATACTATTATATATCAAAATTATCCTTGTGAACCGTGCTTTATTATTTTGTCAACGTAAATTCGTTTTGGAATCTCGAAGTTGCAATATTTCGCCCGTGAAAAAGTAGTTATTATATGTACCTACAGTGATTGTGTTGTGTGAAGAAATACGTGATTTAGTGACTAAAACGTGTGTGAAATGGGAAAAACAGTGCTTAATTAGTGAGGTGATTAGATTGTTCAACTATCTACACCAAAAAACATGTGGGTTTGTGTGTTTTTTCATCCAACACCAGCTGGCAAAAATTAGTTCCCAGATGTAAACAAACAGTGAGTATCTAGTTTCATAAGTATATTTAGATATGATGCTATTGAGCTATAAATGAGATTGTGGTCTTGTTGGAAAGGAAATATAGTCTAGTTTATTTCTTTAATGTTAAAATGGATAAAAAACTAAGAGAAAACTGATATTTCTAGCGAAATATCAGTTTTTGTAACTATTTTTTGCTATACATTATGACTTGGAGTATATAATTAAAGTATTTCATTTTGATTTCTAGATAAGTAGATTCCTTATCTAATCAGCTTGACAACAGTATTTTTGAAATTGCTCTAGGACTTGTAGTTTTTGAGCTACAGGTGTTTTTATCGGATCGGGCAGAAAATGTTTTGAAAACTTGCAAAAATTTTTGCATGTTAGCGTTTATGGGTATTTGCAATCCGCGCGCTCTAGCTGCGAAGTGGATCAGCTACGATACCAACATATGAAACATAATTATCAGCATCTATTTAAGCGATACAAGTTCAAAAAATTTAAGTGATTCGTTCCGTGTTACGCACATCATAGAATAAATAATAGTAGATGTGCATATCTTAATATGATTTCATAAAACGCTAGATTTAGTGCTAGGCGCTATTGAACAAAAAAGCGCTAGATCTGGTGCTGAAAGCGCTAAGTTGGCAGCACTGTGTTTACGTTTTATGACGTTTGAGTGGCTGTGGCGCGATTCATTGATCGCGTTGACCATAGACATATTTTTTCTATCTCTATGCGTTTGACAGTGACACCGACTGATAGATACGATACCTGTAGATCGTATAGAGAATGAACTAGTACTAGTACTAGGTATCGCGTAGATAGTTCATTCTCTATCTACGCGATACCTAGGTGACCGTGACTGATAATTTTTTTTTTTCGTTCGCCGTAAAAAGGCAGGTATCGATCTATAGACCATTCAGCCTCGTGCTCAGAACAATAACTCGTGACTGATACTTCACTTGACAAGTTGACAGTTCAATTCGTTTCGTTCGGTAATTTTGGAAAACCGACCGTGGAATTATTAGGCACCTATCAACTAACAAATTGGTTATATAAAACATATGCGACTTTCGGTTATATAACTGTTGAATAGACGTTATTAGACAACTACGAGGTTGTGTAACTGTTATTCCTACAACGATTCAGTCCCTGTGACTAAAAGGTCCTATTAAATAGTTGAGTGAACGTTTTAACGACCACTTTATACAACGTCGTATAATGGTACGAAATAATAGGTTAGGTAAACGTTTTTACAACTATATTAGGCAACGTCGTATAGTGGTACAAATTATAGGTTAGGTAAACGTTTTTACAACTATATAATGCAACGTCGTATAGTGGTACAAGTGTATAGGTTAGGTCACAGAATAGATAAGTACAGAAGTTGCACTCCTTTGATCTTGAAGAAAGCCGACATTATAAATACCTAAACTGGGCCCGCTCGATCTAAATTGTGCCTTGATGCTACGCGTTAGCGTATTTTATTCGGCGTCTCACTGCTTAATGGTCAGTCGGCAGGGTTGCCTCAAGTACCTACTCAAAATAAAATACCACCAACATTTTTATATTTTAATGTATTATTAGATAAATGTTAATTAAAACTTTTATAATAACAATTATTTTACTCTACTATAATGTCTCATAATATCTTGCCTTCTCTAAAATCACGATTACTTCTTAAATTTAATAGCAGCTTATATGCGAAATCTAACAAATAGGTAATTTTAAGGCCCTTCTAACCCTAAAATTAGCAACTCTATTTGTGGTGGTTCAAACTTCGTTTGAAATACTGTTAGAATAAAGTTCTAATCAGTTTGCACTACAAAGCGGTTGTTACGTCAGACACTGCGGCCGAATAGTGCGAAATGATAAAACACATAAGTAAGACCTGCTTTAGTTAGTTCAGTTAGTATGCAATGTTTCATGATCTAATTTAAAGTACTTTTTGAATACCTGCGGGTTATTGTTCGATTTGGAGGTAACTTTGGATTTTTTTTTCTATCGAGTAAAGTTTATGGAATCGTGTTTTCGTCACACATAGAAGCACACATACTTAGCATTAATCCTCAACTTTACCATATATATTTATTTCAAAATTAATGCTGCAGTATTTTAGGCGTAACGGAGGATCGTGCTAAGCCATTTGAGGGATATATAGCCCTTAAAATAAACTCCGATAGGAAGCATGGACATGGAGCAGTGAAATTTATATAAAAAAGACAATTTTTTTCGACATTTATTAACAGCAACAGTTTATACGGCTTGTCATTTTCACTAGTAATGATTAATGATCAATAAATCAGTCAGTTAACAAACACGAAATACGAGTAGGTAGGTACGCGACGCAAGGTGAAAAGAGCGCGAAAAATTAACGCGGCATACGTACGTACGCAGTAACGCACGGCTGGAGCGCGACGGCCCTAGAAAGCTTGCATATTCAATATGCGCGAAGCGGTAGGTAATTATCTCATGCCTACACACGGAGTGCAATAGCTCTGGTTAGGTAAACGTTTTTACAACTATTTAATGCAACGTCGTATAGTGGTACAAGTGTATAG
Source organism: Xestia xanthographa (assembly GCA_905147715.2). Lineage (NCBI taxonomy): Eukaryota > Metazoa > Arthropoda > Insecta > Lepidoptera > Noctuidae > Xestia > Xestia xanthographa. Next base: position 2,156,177 of record LR990644.1, on the reverse strand, counting down.
GTTAGGTAAACGTTTTTACAACTATTTAATGCAACGTCGTATAGTGGTACAAGTGTATAGGTTAGGTAAACGTTTTTACGACTGCTTTATACAACGTCGTATATTGTAGGTTGTGGAAACCGCGTTTACCCAACTATATAATACGATGTTACATAACAGTTAGATAAAAGGGTTCGTTTAACCAGCGTTGGTGGTCGAAGTAACCTTAACACGACTTTTATGTAATCAAACCGTCGCAAAAAGTTTATTTTTAGACCTGTATATAACAAAGTATTTAAGTGGTGAACTACGAACCATTATACGACTTAAGCGTTATTTTGTAACCATAACAGAACTTTAAGCAGACCTAAAAATTATATAAAGGTCCAAAAGGGCCTTTTTAAAACTAACTTCCATTTTGTCAGCTAAACAAACGCTGTTACAATATTTACAAAAATATGGATCTAGATCAATGGAAAAAGCTTAAACAAAGTGGGGCTTTCAAGCGGAAAGTAAGAAAAACTTTTGAATCACTGAAAACTGGCCCGTCATCTGCTAATTCTGTACCTCAACAAAGCCTCAACAACAAAAATGGTTCCGTATAAATTTTATTTTTATTAGAAGTATTTCTATTGCTTGTTTTTTTAGTATAGTTATCTTATAAATGTCATTTTTTAAATATTCCAGATGAAACTTATGAGCCAAGATCAAAAATTAAAAGTTCATCTGATGGCATTGACATACAACAAAAGAATATTGTACCAGAAATAAACAGTAAGTTTAAATTTTAAAATAAACACCTTATAGTATTATAACTAGGTACACACAATGTCTCAAGTTGATTTAATTATTTTAGGTGACTCCGTTGATCTTCCGATACTTCAAGCTTATCTGCTGATAAAGATATCGAATTTCAGGAAGATATACAGAAATATATTAAATGCAAATTGGTGTGTACAGTGCTTAACGAGCACATGTATTTTGTACCTTTAGTGCATACGAGTGGTAACTGAAAAATAAAAATACTGAAAAAACTGTTTATATCTTTTTATTTACTACGTTTTGGCATGCAAAATCACAGAAGTACAATTAAATTAAAAAGTGGAACTTTCAATATTTTTGTAGTTTTCCTTATTACCTACATAATCACTAAAAATAAATGTTTGCTGCGCAAAGTTGAAGTGGCAGCACCTACCATGCTCGCGAATGTCAAATTTTGTTATGTTTTTTCATTTTGTAGGTCAGTCTCAGATCTAATCTAAATTTATCGACATCCAAAAACACTACCATAATTTATTGATGTCCACTTTTACTTCACCTGAAAAATTATAAAAAATGTTAATTTTCTGTCATTTTATGGAACGTGGAACGAGAAATTAAACAAATAATCACAAGATGCACCTATTTAGTATGTTATGGTCGAACAGAAAAAGTACACTGCGCTCAATAATACGTAATTAATTAGATAACGCATTTTTTATTAAATGTTACACCGTGTATAATGATTTTATTTTGCAAAGTAGGTAAATGCAACAACAAGCATAGTAGGTAACATAATTTTAATTAAGTCATTAACATCAAGTACATTCAATAAAATTAATGTCATTTGTAATGTGATCGTCATTCTCTGTTCATAATGTTTATATATCTCACGGAACTCTAAAATCATTTATAATGGCCGGCTATCTTGGTCGCAAGAAACCGCATTATGGACCTTTTCATTCTATAATTGTTGTATAGAAGTCACTTTGTAACTTTCACAAGATGGCTGGTACTTAGTATTAAAACAAATTTTAAATAATAATTAACAATAGTTAAATTTCAACGAATTCAAGGGGGGCGCAAAAAATTTCACAACAACACACCTATATTTAATCATAAAACTAAAGGTCCCATAAGAACTAGGTGCACCCTCTTCGCGTATATTATAAACCTTGTAAAGTAAATGTAAATTTAGTTAAGATAATTTATAACTTACCTCTTAAATTCTATTTCTGAATAAAATATTAAACGATGCACTATTCCTGCAAATATAGGAATGAATGAGAATGAATGGATGGACTGAATGTATACTATAAACGTCGATGTTAAACACTTGTGCGACATTTCAGTCACCTTCTAATGTCTATATAACTTTTATGGGACTCCAGTGGTTCCATAGCAGTCGAGATCTAACCATTATCTAACCAAAAAGTCGGTCAGAAACTTTTATTTAACATCTAAGCAACATTAAAATAGTTCTCCACTAACTTTTATGTAACTTTTAAATAACAATAATGTTGTATAATTTGGGCCTATTTCGCGTTGCATAAACGTCTACAACTACGTTTATACAACCGACCTTATAGAACCTACAGTGAATGAAAAACGTCTACTCAACTATTAAACAACATAAATTTGTTACTTGGGTAGGTATTTTTCATTTTCATTGTTATGTTCAAATGGGCCCGGCCTGCTTCCTACTTTTGTTTAATTTAAAATGTGCTTGTTTTTTGCTTTTCAGTTTTTTCAGTCAGTTTTTTTTCGTTTTTCAACTACTTTTTTTGAAAATTCGTAAATACATGACTTCGCAGCAAGTGGCGCCATCTGCTTGTTGCTAAGCCACTAAAAACTACCGAAGAGGTCGGTCGTGAACTCGTGTACTCGTGAGCTGAAGCCAGATTATAAAGGGAAGCCGATGTCATTACCACGTCCAGACGAACTGCTTTAATCCAGGTCAATCCTGGTAATATAGCAGTCCCTAGAAGTCTGATGATCACTTCTGGTAAATATCATCCTGCGTGCACCGATATATCTAATGGCTAAGTCGGTTAAAAAGAACAGAACCTTCTTTCCAGTATAATAAAACGTCTGAGAACCATTTATTCAGAACTTTATTATTCTTTAAAAATACATAGAACAGAAATTTTATAGGAAAGTAAACTGTAACAGTGCAATAATGTACTCAACGATAACTTCGATCAATAACATTGGTAGCAGAGCGTCTACATAGAACAGGCCACACGCGCTCATTTTGCTGAACGTTCGATTTCCCAGTATCACGTTCTTGCACAGATGTCTTTGACTCCCTGTAAGAAAAGGTGGCATATTGGAGTTAAACGTTCAACACTGAAAAATTGGCATTCTGTGACACCAATTTTAGAACAGTTCTAATAAAACACATCGTTACCTACATGGTGTAGGTTATACCTTTGTATAATCTCAACATGAATAGGTACCTACTCTAAACAACCTCATCACGAATCCGTCAACCAAGCATTCTGTAGGTACATCAAAATAGGTAACTTTACGCAAAAATTATTGCTGAAAAACGACTTTTTTTTGGGGTGAAATATCATGTTTTGTGGTAAAACTCAAGGTAACACACATTTAAAACATTGTGCCAATGGATGGATTGAATAAAAGTAAAGTATTTATTTAAATACTAGCTGACCCGCGCAACTTCGTCTGCGTCACATGTGAGAGCGAGAGTGAGAGTTAGAGAGAGTGTAAGTCTACCTTAAAAGATAGACATATAACATAAGCTATCGCGGATTTATTTTTAATCAAGAGTGGCAACAATTTAAGGGCTATATATCCCTCAAATGGCTTAGCATGATCCTCCGTTACGCCTACAATAGAGCAGCATTAATTTTGAAATAAATATATGGTAAAGTTGAGGATTAATGCTAAGTCTTATGTGTGACGAAACCACGATTCCATAAACTTTTCTCGATAGAAAAAAAATCCAAAGTTAGCTCCAAATCGAACAATAAACCACTAGTATTCAAAAAGTACTTCAAATAAGATCATGAAACTTTGCATAGGTACTAACTGAACGAACTATAAAGCAGGTCTTATGTGTTTTATTTTTTAGTCCAATCAAAAGATTTTTTGTAAAAAATCGCAAATAACACTAATTTCGCACTATTCGGCCGCAGTGACTGACGTCACAACCGCTTTATAGTGCAAGCTGATTAGAGCTTTATTCTAACAGTATTTCAAACGAAGTTTGAACCACCACAAATAGAGTTGCTAATTTTAGGATTAGAAGGGCCTTGATATACTTAACTTTAATCTACCTACATAAGTTTTTCCAAATAAGGGCTTGCCATGACAGCCTTAGACACTCGATGACAGTCATACTCCAGCTAGGTCGAAAGTTCTCACCAAAGGTGCAGGAAATTAACCCAAACACGATTTTGCAATTTTAAATAGGACCAACTTACTGTGAGATATACCTTTTTTTTTTTTTTTTTTTTTCGGATGGGAATTCATCAAATAACCCCTCCCGCTCTGGGCGGAGCAGGAGGGAGTGTCATACTTTCACTGACTAAAACCCATCCATGTTCCTTCATCGCCCTTTGTGTTCCGGGGCCACGGTATCTCTTTGCAATTCGATGCATTCGATTCTTCCGATGCAACCCCGGCAGGCATCGGTCCCTACGGACCCCTTCCCTTTTGCTGACTCTCTTTGAGGCGCGCGTGGAACACGAACGCGCCGTCGACACGGCCTGTCGTCATGAGACGGATGGACGGCGAGCTAGCCCATAGCCCACCGTCCACAGGCCCGCGCCTACGGTGGCCGGGGGCCACGTGGTGGTGGCCCCCGACGCCCGGGGCGTCACCCGCGGCGGCCGGGACGTTGAGAGGTTCTCTCCCTCTCACGTTCCGCCACCTCGTTCTCTAGCATTACTGCTTCGCAGAAGGAGGTGACGGCGTCCCATTCCGTCTCGCTCCGGACCATGGTTTGCACCAGGGCCGGACGCGAGAGGTCGCCGCCGCCGATCGCCGCTTCGAGGACACGGCGGTGCTCCGCCCACGCGGGGCACACCTCCACCGTGTGTTCCACCGTGTCCTCCGGTCGATCCTCACAATTGAAGCACCCGGGCGTTTCCTCCCGCCCGATTCGGTGCAGGAACCTCCCGAACACTCCGTGTCCGGTGAGAACCTGCGTCAGGCGGAAGGTGAGGACGCCGTGGCGTCTCTCAAGCCACTCCTCAAAGAGGGGACTTATCGCCACTATCGTGGCGTGCCCTAACTGTGAGATATACCTACCTACGCTTTTCACAAAAAAAGGAGCATGCTTATCTTATTAGACTTCTCTGTATAACGTTATGCGTGATCACTGATCATGCAATCAAACATAAAAAACCGGCCAAGTGCGAGTCGGACCCGCACACGAAGGGTTCCGTACCATTGACTATATTTAGTATTTGTTGTTATAGCGGCAACAGAAATACATCATCTGTGAAAATTTCAACTGTCTAGTTGTCACGGTTCATGAGATACAGCCTGGTGACAGACAGACGGACAGACGGACAGACAGCGAAGTCTTAGTAATAGGGTTCCGTTTTTACCCTTTGGGTACGGAACCCCAAAAAAAATACGCATCGAATTGAGAACTTCCTCGTTTTTGTTTCATCGGTTAAAAAACTAAACTTATTGCAACTGACACGGGCAAGAGTCATTCTTTCACGGAAAATCTTAACACCGCGATTCAAAAAATGGAGTGAAATGAACAACGCCATCTATCACCAAGATATTAAACTGCTAAAATATCATGAACCGAAATCATTCTATGTAAATTTTCACAGCAGCATCATGTAGACTAATCTAGAGTGCCATAAGCTATAATAACTTTTTTTAAAGCCGGTCAGTCGATCTAAAAGTTATTAGGTGAGCACATTTTTATGGTTCCGTAGTCAACTAGGAACCCTTATAGTTTCGCCATGTCTGTCCGTCCGTCCGTCTGTCCGTCCTCGCTTAATCTCTGACTGTTAGCACTAGAAAGCTGAAATTTGGTACCAATATGTATATCAATCACGCCAACAAAGTGGTATAATAAAAATTGGAAAAAAAAGTTTTATTAGGGTAGCCCCCCTATATGTAAGATGTAGGATTTAAAAATGAATAGGGGTTTCCTAAAATAATTTTTTGATAATGTCAATAATTTCGGAAATAATCGCTCCAAAAGTAAAAAAACAATGTGTCCCCCCCCCTCTAACTTTTGAACCATAAGTTTAGAAAATATGAAAACAATCTGAAAAAAAAGTAGAACTTTATAAGGACTTTCTAGGAAAATCATTTTGAACTTGATGGAAACAACAGTTTTCGTACAAAAAAGACAAAAAGTAGTACTAAATAATTTCTGGACTAAGTTTGTAGTATATTCTTATATGCAAGCATTTTTACATAATGGATACCCACCTTTAAACTCATAAGTGGGAACACTTATTGTGACAGACGGAAAACTACAGAACCCTACACTGAGCGTGGCCCGACACGCTCTTGGCCGGTTTTTTTTTGGGGATCCTGCCGTTTTGCCGAAAAGATTTTGACAAAATTTCATTACCCAAACAAATTTTAGCAACCTTTTTTTATACCATTGCAATATTTCGAATGATTTTAGTACGCATATTTTTATTTGGTCAAATTTTTACTTGGCAAAATATTACCAAGTATAATGTCATTATGGCATTTGGTCTTTAATCAAATGATTTATTACAGCAAACAATCTTCAGACAAGAAACGTTTGGTGAAATGATTTGTTAAGACAAAAAATATTAAGGCAAAAAAAATAAAACCGACTTCAAAAAACACAAAAAAGTGAAAAATAACTTTAGCTTCAGAAGTCGGTGACCTTTGCTTGATTGATTTAGTTATTTTGTCACCGACTTCTGAAGCTAAAGTTATTTTTCACTTTTTTGTGTTTTTTGAAGTCGGTTTTATTTTTTGCAAAAAAGTTTTTTATTTTTCCATTTTTAGTTGTTCCTAAACAAATATTTGCTATGAATTTATTTGACATTGTTAACCATACATGTCATGGTAATAGGTGATCCCCAATATATGGAAGTAAACATCCCTTGTTTTTTTTTCGGATGGGAAATCATCAAATTACCCCACCTGCTCTGGGCGGTGTGGAAGGGAGTGTCAGACTTTTACTGACTAAAACCCATCCATGTTCCTTCTTAGCCCTTTGCGTTCCAGGGCCGCAGTATCTCTTTAGAACAGTCCCTTTTGCTGACATCTTTTTGAGGTGCGCGCGGAACACGAACGCGCTAACTTAACATACCTAACTGTCGAAATCTGGGTGTTTGTACACATCTGCATACCCCTTCAGAGCATACAGGCGTGATATTACGTCATTTGAGGCGCGCACGGAACACGATCACTCCAACTTAACATACCTAACTGTCGAAATCTGGGTGTATTGTACACATCTGTGTACCCCCTCAGAGCATACAGGCGTGATGATAAGTCATGATATTGTATAAACAATAAACATTCAAGCGATTGCAACATTCGCGGCAGATTTGCCGTCTATTTTTGAAGAGTTCCCTTGTATATCTCCGAAGATCAGCATCAGATGTTTACAAAATTTAAATGGGACTACACGGGAAGCACCAGCTTTCAAATAAAAAAAGAATCATCAAAATCGGTTCACCCAGTCGAAAGTTCTGAGGTAACAAACACAAAAAAAAAAAAAAAAAAAAATACAGTCGAATTGAGAACCTCCTTTTTTTGGAAGTCGGTTGAAAATAAGATTTTTTGGGAATTATAATAATAATTAAAAATTGCAATTTTATTTTAATATAATCATTTGTTTAATGCAAAATATATTTACATTACAATTTTATTTTTTTTGCAATGGACATTAGCAATTATTTAGATTAGGTTAATTTCTTCTTTAAACAAAATGGGTAGGTTAGGTTAGGTTAAAATTGTGCACCAGCCGAGCGAGCGAAGCGAGCAGTGCCGCTGTAGCGGCCGGCGAGTGCCAGAAACGACTTGCATTAATAGTACAAAGATATTATTGTTTTTAGTATATTACCCGGAACTCAACTAGTAAGATTAGCTTAATGTCTTCTTTAAACAAAATGGGTAGGTTAGGTTAGTTTAAAACTGTGACCTCCTACGCACTTAGCAGTTCACATTTTTGTCATTGAAGCTTTTGACTGAATAGGAAAGGGTGAATTGAAAACTGACGATACTACATATTTAGCTTATTTGATTTTACGTAAAAACTGTTATTCCAACTGAAATATTTGACTAAATAAAAAATGTTAAAAGTACTAGTTAATTACGAAGGCTGTAGCCGGAGGATTGAAAGAAATACAAAATTAACTAAAACTTAATTTAATTAAGAAAATTACAATATTAATTACTAGCTGACCCACGCAACTTCGTCTGCGTCACATAAAAGAGAAACAGCTCACAAAAGGAATACATTTTTCCCTGTTTTTGCAATATTTTTCATTTATGCTCCGCTCCTTTTGTTCGCAGCGTGATGTTATATAGCCTATAGCCTTTCTCGATAAATGGACTACCCAACACTGAAAGAATCATTTAAATCAGACCAGTAGTTCCAGAGATTAGCGCGTTCAAACAAACAAACAAAAAACAAACTCTTCAGCTTTATAATATTAGTATAGATGAGCTAGATAGTCGACAGTTGACCGATGCTGTGCCAAAAGTGACGATTTGGCTGCATCACGTTGAGCTGCGTCGGCGCCTCGTGTCTCCGCTGGTGCAAGGTGCAATCCGCGGTAATTAGGCTAACGCGCGGTCAGCGTTTTAGGTGCCATGCGTGTATGTAACAAGTTGGTAAACAAGTTATAGTTTAAACGTTCATTTCCCAAACATTAGGTTTGCGTTAAATTTTTTTGTGAATAGATTTTTTGCTAAGTAATAATTTGGCAAATGAAATTGTGCGAAAAAATTTTTGGGAAGTGAAAATTTGTCAAATTCCTTTCGGTCAAACAAGGGAGACCCTTTTTTTTGTCATTATTACCATTTTTAGTACAATAGATGTCGCTGCATCTTACATTTGATGATTATTTCTTCTTGAAAACTTTAAATTCATATATCTTTTGATATAATTAACCGATTACGATGAAACAAAAACTAAATAATACCTCAAGATACGCACAAATTTTATGTATAAAAGTTATCTACATTGGTTTCGTAAATTTTACGTGATGCTTGATCATCGAAACAGGCAAACAGACAAACAGACAAAAATTCAAAAAATGCTGGAAATGAGTTCTGTTGGTTATCCTTTCACACCCTGGCAATTTTATTTCGAAATATTTTCGATGTACAAAAACGATTTTTCTACAGTTTTATTATTATATTATATGTAATAATAATAGATTTAAAAAAAAAAAACTTGTCAAAAAGTTGGAACTTTGACCACCGATATCTCCGTAACTAGAAGGTTCCCAGGTATGGTGTAGTACAAAAAAATGATCTCAATGACGGGGAGAACAAGTGCCTTTCGGCTTCGTTAAGAGATTTTTTACACCCAATAGTGCAAAGGTTTTGGAACAATATTTTGATTAAAAAGTAGGTAGTCGGTTAAAAAGAGTTCGTGGATTTTCTTGCACATTCTTCTCCATAGAGATCTACGCTTTGGAATGGCAACTACAGTCCCTTCCAATGATATTCTATTAAACAGATATGTTGTGAGCGCGCAATCGTGAAGACTCGAAAACGGGCCAATTGGGTCGTTTTGCCTTTATTCTGCGTCACTGCGTGTATGTGAGCTGGCTCTGCCCCTCGGAACACTTTTTTCGGTGATTTCTAGGTGTATAACGTATCTGTTTATTTGAATAACATTGGTCCCTTCATAGTAATTATTATGCCTTGTGGCTTGACTGTAGTCTGTAGTCTTTTTGTTTTTGACAGTCCAAAAGTGCATGTGACTGGTCTTGTACCAGGTTTTACACCACAATATGAAAATCTCCTAATAGCTAATTTTCAACTTGCCGTCACTCGCATCAATCGGGTGACGAGCGAGTCAAAGTATTTCCTAATGTTCTTCAAACATTCTTACTTGGACAGTTCCTGTTCTTCATAAGCTGTATACACGCGGTCTCAGCCTCCTCAACAGTTATGTAGAACTTCTCACAGTGTAAGCTGTGCATAAATATGAATGCCAAGTTCCTTGTAATGTAAACAAATGTCATAAAATCGAGTCCTGGAGCCTGGAAAATCAAGTTTATATTTTTTTAAATAAAATATCTAAACGTACAGTAAAATCTGAAAAAGGTATACGGTTTGGTAATCTTCGTGTTTCAGAATTAGCACGAAGATCACGCCACAGAATAATTCCTCACAGTGCAACCTTATCAAACCTCGAATGGGTTCCACCTTCCAAAAATCTTCCACGGACATAAGTTTCTTTGATCAGCCTGGAAGTCATTAAACAGACTAAGGTTGGCCGAATCAAGGAAAACCGGCTCTGTAGAGATTCATTGATAACACTGTCCAGGAGTGTAAAAGTGGTGCTGTTCCACAAACTGTTAGGATTTTAGTAAATTCGGTACGCAGTTGTCATCTATTTTAACGGCCAACCGCTTTCTTGTTTGAATCGAGTAACGGTTGGCTGGCAACGCCTGTTTGTACAAGGTTATATAAACGACGGAACGGCCGTCCGCAGTTCACTTGCTCCTGCGACGCCGAAGCACTGACGTATAAATCATATGGACTTGAAATGTTTGACTATAGAAAATACAGTTATACAAATATGAGGCATATCGACACCGAAATCATAAAACTACTGTTATCTCTTTTTAACTTTTAGAATTTTGCCTAAGTGATAAAGGCTAACAGTGTTTTTGACAGTTACTGTAATAGCAAACCTTCGTTCCTAGCATCATTGAAATACCTATTTGCGGCCGGGTCGCCATTTTATTTTCCCGCTGTTTGGCTATTGCTATCTTTTTCTCTCTAATAAAACGGGAAAGAGACGGACGTAAATTAGAGCTGTCACATTTAATTGAACTAATATTGTCGATGTCGACTAAAAACACGATGAAGCTCAAGGCATAAACACATACACTGCCCTTTTAGTAAAAAATGGCGATTCTCTAATTTTAGATTAGTTACTGAACCAGAGAGTCGGCAGCAATATCATCCAAACTAAACATGCAAAATGTTAGCTTAATCAAAAACCGAGAAGTGGGTCAAAAATAACTTTTAAGATTTGCTTACATAGTTATTTTGTTAAGAAAAGTGTATTAAAAATACTTATCCGTTGATATTGGACCCGTGACAACGTGAAAACATTCTCACAATCTTTTATCTAACATCGATTGTAGAGAAATATCGATATGGGCTACCCTATTAGCCGCCATTTTATTTTCCCTCTCTAATGTAGGTATGTCCACGTTTTTCTTGTAGGTATGCCAAGTCCATAGGATTTATACGTCAGTGCGCCGAAGCGTAAAGACTTTAAAGTGGTTAATGTTACTCTGAAGAAATATTGTTATCTGTTCAAGCAAAGCCAGGTCAGTTATATTTGTGTTAATATATTTAAATATGTGAATGCTATAATTTATAATTGCTATTTTTTTGTGCTATTTCTGTGCTATTTTTGTGTACCGTGTTTTCTTTTAAAACATTATTTAAGCCATGAAACTTATATAAATAACCAGAGATGTAATGTCATTGCTGATGTTAAGTAAAAAACCCGTTGAATAATCAGTGTCTTATTTACAATAAATGCTTGTATGATTATTCAATTCTTTTATTCCATACACTACCCTACATAACCTATAGTTAATTGTCTAGTGCTAACAAAACGATGGGGCACTCATGTCCTGCGTGTTTTGTTATTTGTTTATTAAGAACTGATGGACGCTAGTTTTGGGCCCCTCAAAATTTTGGACTGTTTCACTTGTACCTAGTAAATATTTTGCACTCACCTTACTTTTTGCCTCTGTTCCTCCTTCCACTAGTGCACTCCTTTTGAGCGCATAGAAAGTTAAGTCAAGATAACATAAAGTACGGACCAATGCCTCGAATGTTTGAAACAGAGCCTGCGAAGAGAATGTAGGAATATACCTAACACTAGAAGAAGCATTGGTACTAATATTTCCAGTAATCTTATACTACGTACATATTTTAGGATATTCCCGAAAAATAAATAATGTGGACGTGGTGGCACCTGTGGTATGGCAGGATAGTTCAATGCGTTCAATTTCAGACTTACCATTCCTTGAGAAACCTTTTTATACAAATCATAAGTTTTGAAAATATTTCGGTATATCTCAAGCAGTCTGCGACATTTTTCATCATTATCCTGTTCATCACTTATCATTTCGTTAATATCTTTAATCCACACATCGAGATATTTTCTCAACAGAATTATAATACGGATGGCAATCATCGTATTGACATCGAACTTTATAAACACGATATCACAAATATAATCCGGGATAGACTTGACAAAATTAGAACCAGCATTGAAATAATAATACAAATTAAAAATAATAATTTGAAAACAGATGTTGGTTAATTGTGAGATCCAGTTCCAAATGATGAAATTGTTGATGTTCTTGCTAAAATTGACACGGTTTTGGATGGCTTGGATATGCAGTATAAGAAAGACGTTATTTTGGTTATGAAAAATATCCAGTATAAACTTTATTGTGAAACCGATGATATAACTGATGAAGAAACTAAAAGCAATAAAAGTAGTGATGATATTCTCAATGTGATCCATACGCCTATCGGTAAAGTCTACCGTTAACAATCTTTTTAAACATAGAGCGTTCATCACTAACATAAAGCAGAACGCTAACAAATGATATCTCTTTCCGTTTGAATAGATATGATAATCTCGAACGTAGTAATTGGAAGAAAAAAATAAATACAACGGAAAATTCAAAGAATGCGCTATTCTTTGAACTTCTTTGTCGAGTCTATTGTTGGGTAGCACTTGGATTGAGGGGTTTAGAGTAATTTTGCATTTTTGGAATGTCGTTAACATTCTGAACTGTTGGTCAATGCGGAAGCCGGATATGTTTATGCGACGACAATTTAAAGAAGCTTATCAGCATCGTTTAATTTTAATGTGCTGATCTTATCAACGCTAAAGATAAAGCTAATTTTCCTAATAGTCTTATTACCTACAGAGCATTTTTGTTACCAGGCGGATATACCATCATCAGCGGTAACTATGACTATTTATAGTTACTTTATTAACTGAAAAGCATAACAATAACAAGACAACGAAATACGGTATTGGATTAATTGAAATCGAAAATACATTACATGATAAATTTGACTAAGTGTTAAACATACAACGGGCAAATAGCACCAAAATTAATAAAATTGTGTGGAGGGTTTGTTTGTTGAAGTTAAGTTTGGTTTCGCATTCTAGTAAGGTAAGCGGTTAAATAAGAATAAAAACGATCAGTTCGTTTTTTTTACTATTATTTACTAGCTTTTGCTCGCGGCTTCGCTCGCGTTATTTTTATTTTAGAATTTGACAATTAATTCGGGTTGTACTCTGCTTGTAATAATATAATTCAATCATGATTCGAATGACACGTGGCGTGATCTATTATCATAAGAACGTTATTGTTTTCCTCGGAAACAGTATTGTTTCGGGATGAAAGGTACCCTATGTTAGTTTCTGTACGGTACACCTGACAAATCATTTTTATGATGATAGGTTCAGTGGTTAAGGCGTGAAAAGCTAACAAAAAAACAAACTAACTTTCGCATATTATTTATTAAATTATATCTATATTCATTTACACACACTAGAGATTTTAAAGAAAGAAGAACTGCAAGAGTACAATAACGTAATTAATGATAACTCCAATCAAACTGATTGCTAGCGTCGCGTCTACGTAGAACAGGCCACACGCGCTCATCTTGCTGAACCATCGATTTGCATGTAGTACGTTCATGCAAAGATGTTTTAGACTCTCTGTAAGATAAAAAAAAATATCATGTACAGTGCTGTAAGGATATTTGGCGTTCCAATGACTTTGACATGCATTGTTGATACACATTTCTAAAATATATTGAAACACAAGATGGCGGCGCCGCTGCCGCCACCGTCAGTTCCAGTTTTGATGACGATGCGTCAAAAAAATCATGTGCAGTTTTAAATTTAAATGTTTTGGTTTTCAGACAATGGTGAATACTTTTACGGAATGTAATCTTCTCAAAAACATTTAATTCTGTTGTCGTAATGATTGTTAATTCTTACTCTGATAGTTGCTGTTCTTCATTAGCTGTATACACGCCATCTTAGCTTCCTCAACAGTTATATAGAATTTCTCACAGTTAATACTTTGTATTAATACATAGATTATGTTCCTTGTTATATGTGCCGTGTTCGTAAATACAGAGATGAAAAACTAAAAAGCAGAATTTCTTATTTTAATTGGATTGGATAAAAAAGTACAAATTGATATGGAGGCCACTTATCAATTGTTTATTGATATGTGGCCTCCAAATAAATTTATTTGTATTTTTCCAGAGACTGTGGAATTGGGGCAGCTAAATGATTACGTTAAATATAGGTACCTATACAACAATACAATCGATTTCATAGCGTTTCGTATTTCCACGAGGACTTTTAACAGAATTGACAGTTTTCGATAGCTTATGTCAATCTAAAATTTTAGGTCTCGGCTTTTATTCGTAGAATATCATTCAGCTGCATCCAGTTAGCCTGAAAGCCGAAGCAAAATAGTTGGGAAAAGGCTAAGTAGAAGATGGGAATATAATCACTATTACCTTGTTTTTCAATACCGTCTCTGGTTCCGATTCTGATTGTCTTTTCATTGAATTAAAAGTCAAGTCTAACATTGCTAAAGTGCGGAAAAATGCTTGCAATATTTGAAATAATACCTGTAAAAGAAAAAAGTTCACTTTTTAAAAGTAAGGTTTCAATTAGGTAAAATACTCATTTGCAACAAGCATCATTAAAACCATCAGTCATCTACTAGCTCATGCCTCATGTTACTCGGGGTCAGTGTGTTATTTCAAATCATCCGCATTTAGAACATCAGGATCACTTAGTGTAAGAACACAGTGGCCGCTCGAATCGAGCGTGCGGCGGGGCGGCGTGTGCAGCGTTCATGTCAAACACATGCATTTATATGTGTGTGGCCACAGTAGACGCCCGCCGCGCCGGTCAGCAGCTCGACGCCCGGCGCCCCGCAGAACGCGCTGCCCGACGCTATTGCACTGTGTACGAACACATAGTGTGCGTCCACACTGAATGCGCGGTGACTGGAGCCTAGGCGGGCGTGGCGAGCGGGGACGTGCGGTGGCCACAGTGACGCGCGAGCTCTTGTGCTGTTCGACGTATATCAGGTGTTGCAAACTATGGACGAGAATTTGCTATTTTTACTAGACAGTCCGATCCTGAGATGGGAGGTGTTTAACACTAGAGATGGTGTGCACGAAATAAATAAAAACAGAGGAATAACTGGTGATTTTTTTAACTTATATGAAGTATTGAGATTATACCCTAGAAAATTCTTTGAGTATACTCGAATGCCCGTGTCAACATTTGACTACATAGGTACTATGTAAAATATCACAAAAAAAAATATTTTTATAGACAAACAAATACAGACGCGTATACGCCGAGCGACAAGACCAAACTGGTTTGTTACCCCCGCTACCCGCGCGTTGGATCGCTCACTGTCTAGGCCCGTAGTGCGGCCAGAACGCGCGGACAGGAGCGTTTGAAAACTACGCGCGCTGTCTCGCTCAGTCCCGTCGCACTAGGCTTCCGCCTTAGTCACTACAATATGGACGCAAAGGCGTGTTTCATAAGTTTGATACTTCGCGCCCGTCGTCGTCGCAACCGCGCTAGGCTCGCAGTGTGGACGCACACTTAGGAGCGTCGCTCAAACAAACTAAAGTCGAGGCGGCGTCAAATATTTATTATTGTAGTCTTTGGCGCGGGCTAACAAGCGGCGCGCTGCATCTACATTTTCTTTAAGAATCGCCGGCCGGTCGCCGGATCGGTTTCTTGGTAGCACTCGCGACGTCGTCGTCGCCTCGACTTACCAGTGAGCGACGCGCATTACCATTATCGTTCTCATTATTCTGCTCTCAATACAATTTACTTAACGGCCGTTTCACCTTTGTCTTCTTCTTCCATACTTCTCCATTTGTCGTCATTTCAGTCATCACCCCTTTTCTAGCCGTATTATCATTTTCAACACAATCCATATTCCATTCATTGTTTCTTTGGTCTTCTCCTATTATTACAGCTATTCACATCATACACAAAACTTTTCTCACGACATTTCCTCTTTCCTTCGCACAACATGTCCATAGTTACCATGACAACCGATTATGAGTATCACTTACCAATGCTTGGAAAATAGATTTATACAGATTGTAAGCTTTTAAAATATTTTTATGTATCTCAAGCAGTTTGAGACATTGCCCATCATGTTCCTGTTCGTCATTCATCCTTAGAACTTCAGTAATCCACTCCTCGAGATATTTCCTTAGCAATATTATAAATCGGATGGCAACGACTAAATTGATATCGAATGTAATATGCAAGAAATCACAAAGCATGTTTGGTATGAACTCAATGAAAAGAAACCCGTCAGGTGTAATATAATATAAAGAACATACAAAAGAATCACATATGATGGTAGTTATTACTGAGATCCAGTTCCAAACGATGAAACTCTGGATATTCTTACTAAAATCGATGTTCTCATGGATAGTTTGGATCTTTAGAATGAAAAAGACATTCTTGTGCTTATGCACGATGCCCAGAATGAACATCATTGTGAAACCGATCAAGTAACTGGTGAAAAAGAGAACAGCGGAGAACACGGCGAAGCGTTGTCCTAAGTGATCTATATTTAAGCCTATAAAGTCCAAGTTATAAAATCGATACACAGTCAAAGAATTTGCGAGCAATAAATAGCAGAATGACATCAAATAATATCTTTTTCCGTTTGGATAAATATGATTATTTTGAACACGATATTTTGAAGAATTAAATAATTTCAAAGCAAAATTAAAAGAATACACAAGTCTTTGAACTTCTCTATCCAGTCTGTTGTTTGGTAGCACTTCGAATGTAGGTTTTGGAAGAATTTTACTTTTCTGGAACATTGTTATCATCTTCAAGTGGCAGTTGGTCGAAGAGTATGACTTTTAATGTTGAATTGTACGAGTAGTTTATAAAAAGATCCATTACAGTAATAGCGTTTACTATTTTATTAGTAGAATATTGATGTACTACTAAACTTTTCAAGGCCTCAGGAAGGCTCATATTCCAATTTTTGATACATCATTGTGTTGAATTTTTAATATTGAAAATTATAACGACATGGACTTATTATAATTTATTAATTTAAAATAAGTCTGAAAGTACCAATCAACCTTGAGCAAGCAATGTATGTTGATCAAAGCTAGTGTCTTTTCATCATCAACTTCCTGATTGCTTCCTTTTGTTCCATGCTACTTGGGATCAACACGTTTTCTTCTTCCATTCCGCCCTGTCAGACGTCAGGGTATAATTTACTCTTTTCTCTTTTAAATCACTCCTCACACAGTCCATCCATCTTTTCTTTTGCCTTCCTCTCCCTCTCCATCCATCAACATCACTCTTTTAGTCACATGCATTTCTTCCGTCCTTGTTACATGTTTGTTGCCAAGTCAGAGGCCCATGGGCCGTATAAAAACTCTGACAGCTGGTTAGGCACTAACCACACGATAAAGAAAGAAGACGTCATGTTTAACGTTCGTGTCTTTTCTTTGCGTGAAAAGGCCCTATAGTGGACCAGTATTATAATTTGACTTACTTTAATCTATCTGGGTATAGGAAAGTATAGGTAGCCTAGATATACATTTACAGTGCTGTGAGTAGGTACCGCACTACAGATATTTTTGTCTCATCTACCCCTTGGATGGAAAGGCATATGATGCTGATGCTTGTTCTTTCCTATTTATCAAACTGGGAGCAAAAAGCAAATGTCAAAATTAAAAGAGATCGAAATACTGACCCAATCAACCGCGACGTAACCATGAAGTTTCTTGCCGGCTTTTCTCCATAAGATACAAGCGACCGTGCACATTTTCTCGACGTTTAAAAAGTGCCCATGTAGGCCCACGTGAAATAAAATACTTTATATTTGTTGTAATTTTTATTTGATCCATCCAAAATGCCTGCGTCGTTCACAAGGTCGTACGATGTACAATTTCAGCGAGAGAGCGTGACAACATCTGGAGTTATCAACACTAGTATTAAAGAAATAAAAATCATTTTAATTTGCATTATGCTTATTTCACTTTATAGAAAAAAAACCTGGACCATGGGCTACCTCCAATGGACGGGAATATAAGTTTCCAAAAGTCGGGTTGACTCAACATTGAGACTTACTTTATCGTATCCTTGAGAATTCCATCCTGAATTGTAGCCTGAATTAAAACTTTCTAGCGATCATTTCTCCTACTAATTAATGCCCTGATGCATAAGACTGGGGGTGCTTTCAACAGTCACAGGTTAATACAGTGTTTATTCTTTAAAAATAAATAACCATTTTGAGGTGATTTTGCTGCGTTTCGAGATTTCAACAATATTTTTTTTCTTTGAATACACCAGAATTCAAAGAAAGAAGAACTGCAGTAGTACAATCGCGTAATGAGTGATAACTACCATCAAGTACATCGGTAGCGTCCCGTCGACATGGAACATGCCACACGCGGTCATCTTACTGAACGTACGGTTTGACTGTATCACGTTCTTGTAGAGATGTTTCTGGCTCACTGTAAGAAAAGATACAGAATATTAAGATTTTTATTCATACTCTTTAGGCCTCGTTCACCACTTGGCTATGAGCTTAACGAGCAGCAAAATGGTAGTAAAGAAACAAATGAGACGCGAGAGCTGGCGTTTTCGTGTCACGGCCTCGGCTATGTTCTAAGTCCCGGACTGCACCAAAGCGGAGACGAGTGCAGATATGTGAAGCAGAGAGGGAGGGGTTATTCCCAAAGTACCATGCGTAAAAGCTAGGGTGTATCCACCGAAGCTGTGTGAAGATGTAAAGAGGACAGAAGACCACATCCTGCAGCCAAAAATTTTCTTGCAATAACGATTGGAGTAAACACGTTGGGATGCGTAGCCCAAACGCCTTAAAATTGACATGGATTTATTTTATCAGTAATTAAAAAAATACACCTGTTCCATGCATTTTGATTCTGTAAGTATTGCTCTTCTGTTAGTAAACAGCTGATTTTTTTAACCGTTTGGGCGTCGGTGCTGATTATTTGCTGTGAAAATGCTCTTACCTGGACAGTCCCTACTCCCCATACGCTGTATACACGCCGTCTCAGCATCCTCAACAGTTATATAGAACTTCTGACAGTATATACTGTGTATAATTGGAAATAGTATAAATCTAGTTGCTGTTAAAACAACAGGAATAACGAATGAAAAAATCTGGAAAGAGTAATACAACATCACATAACATCTCGCGTGTAATCGTTGAGGGGTAAGGTAGAGGTGTACTTTAAACAAATGTTAAAAAAAACCCGGTCCAATCTGAAAGGGGCAGATAGGCATACCAATGACATTACCAAATAAAATTATATACGGACAAAATAGCACAAAGGTACCGCTTTTTTTATTTAGAAAGCTCTTTCAGCATTTTAACTGTGATTCATTACAATAATTATGTCAATTGAATAATTTTCTGCGTCGTAATGTATTTTAATTATTATATTTTGGTTATCAATTTGTGTTTTTAACTTTTAATTTTTTCTGTGGTAGGTTGTAATGTAATTTTATTTATTGATCAACTTAGATTTTTCTTGGTTGGCATTGTATTATTGTTTAAATAATAAATACTTATATCCGCAAATAGTGCATGTGGTGTTAGCTTGTAATTAATTGTTGCACTTATAAATGTAGCTGTAACCATTGTTTTGTAAATATATTGTGCAATAAATGTTGGAAAAAAAAAAAAATTGAGTGAAATCAAATGGAATCATTTTACTCACCTGGCTCATCGACGCTGACTCACTTGCTACTACTTGTAGTAGTTTCAAAAAAAAGAATATTATCTCAAAAAAACCTAAAGAACGCAGAAATGCTTCAAGAATTTGATATAATACCTTAGGACAAAAATGAATTGAAGTTAAACTCTTATTGTTTCTAAAGAACAGGGCTTTGCACAAAATACGGGTTCCCAGTTCAGGCAAGTAGTGATGGGCTGGGAAACCACTTTATTGGGGTGAAAAATCACAATTTACAGTAGTACTCAATGTAAAGCACTCAAAACATCGTGCTGATGGATGGATTTAATAGTATGGGGGTCGTGAAGGTGTTTACAGTGAAAACCTTACATTATAAACAAGTATTTCAAGAAAACTTGTGAAGAAGTAGGTAATCGGCACCGTTCTGTGAACAACTACTTTGTGTGCGAATCGTGAAGAATATATTGCTGTGACTTTGAAGCCTCTGCGTTTTACTTCTACTTCCTGCTACCGGAACCCCTGCGCCTGAATAGTCGCCTCTATAACAATGCCGAGAGAATTATGATATTTGCAACATCTTTGATGGCACTTTTATGACCGCACTGCGGCCATTTTATCAATTGTACGTTATACATTGGCCTCCAATATCTCTTTAACTAGAAGGTTCCTAGGTATGGTCTAGAACAAAAAACATCGGGACAGGTGTAGCAGGGGCTAAATAAAAGCTTGTAAAGTGATCGCAGCGACGCGACGGTGAGAATCAGTGCTTTCCGGCTTAGTTAATGGTCTTATTACACCCTTTATAAGTCGCACATTAAGATATAGGTGGAGAAAAACACAAATATAGCAAAAGATATTACAATAATCTAATATAAAATATAGCAGATATAAGTTTTCTGGTGCTGACATATCGACAACTGATATATTATATCTTTATGCAAGTACCCGAAATCTTCAAGTGAACGTATCACTGACTTACCAATACTTGAAAAATCTGTTTATACAGATCATAGGCTTTCAAAATATTTTGATATGTCTTAAGTAATTTCACACACCGCTCTTCATTGTCCTGTTCATCATTCAACATCAAGACATCTTTGATCCACTTGTCGAGATATAATTTTAACAGTATTATAACTCGAATGGTAAGCACTGAATTAACATCAAATTCTGTGAACATGATGTCGCAAATAAAATTTTGTGTGAAACCATCGAAAAAGACGTAAAGAAAAATAGATTGAATACAGATTGTAGTTAACATTGAGATCCAGTTCCAAATAATATAGCTCCGAATGTTTTTACTGAAATCGATGCTCTTATGTATAGTTTGGAGTTCCAAGATAAGACAGACGTAGTTGTGCTTATGCACAATGTCCAGAATGAACATGGTCGTGAAACAGATGAAATAACTAAAGAGAAGAATAAAAACAACAAGCACAGTAATGGGAAGTCCGAAAACACCCGTATAAGATATATTGCAAACACGAAGTAGTATTCCAGTCATCTGGTATAAGCAAAACGCACTCGGCACTAACATATGACAAAATGACACAAAATTATAAAATTTTCCCATTGGATAAATATGATTATCTCGAATACAATACTTTGAAGTAAAAAAAAGATTGAATGCAAAATTCAAAGAATAAGCTACTCTTTGAATATCTTTATCGAGTCTATTATTTGGTAGTACTTCGAATGATTGCTTTGGAAGTATAGTACGTTGTCGAAACATTATTTTCATCTTCAACGGCCCGATAGTAGATGACGACTGGTTACTTTACATGGATCCAAGTTAAGTTGTTTACAAGACTAAGTAATTATAATATATTTATATTGATCGTAACGCAGTTAAAGCACACTTCCGAAATATTGTCTACTTTACTACTCTTTTTGCTTACTGATATACATAATGGAATGATAAAATAAAGATTTCACATAATCAGACATCGCATAAAGTTGGCAAGTTTTTGTGTAGATGTATTATTATACATAGGCAAATAACGTGAAACTTTCATTATATTTAGTCATACCGTCATCAATCCAGCAGAACATCTTCCTCCCGGACATGAACTCAAGTGAGCAATCTGGAAATCTCTTAATCGATTGCGGGCTGTCCGCTGTAGAAATGATTTGGGGCATCCTCTCAACCCATACCAATACAACGCCAGTATGGAACACCTCTGCAGGATATGCCCTACCTCCATTCTTTCGCATCTTGCACAACCACCACCAGAATTTAAACGAAGTTAACTATAGAGCTGTGCAGGTAAATACTTGCTGGTTGGAAAAATTTTGAGCCCATCGAAATGTTAAGTAGAAGAAGACGTCTTAACCACCGTTTGTAGTAGAAACAAAGATATTTAAACATATTTACGACTAGGTCTTGCCCGCGACTTCCACCCGTGTGAAATAATAATAATAAAAAAAACATATTTATAATACTTATTTGAATTCAGTGTGTACATTATTAAAATATATAGTATTTACAAGTATTAAAATGAGAAAAGAATTGCAGGGCGTCAAAAAATTCGTCCACATCGCTGTCAATAGGAAAAGTGCTCAAAAGTCTAACAGCATTGCCACGGTGATTGGCAGTGATGAGGTTTTGGCTAAAAAAAGCCAGCCCTGTGGTCACGTGTAGAGTTGACCAACCGCTTGGCAATATTCTGAAATACTAGGTGGGCACTCGGACCCCATGGCTCTAGTGTTTTAACCTCGAAGATCTCAAACACACCATCCTTCTCCTGCCCTTATTAAAATTTATTTGGATTGGCGCAACATGTCTCCTTCTTCCATACTTCTCTAATAATCGTCATCTCAGCAGTCACCTTCTTTTTAGCCATACCACCTATCAACACATAACTACCAATAAAGTTATTGTATTTGCACCGTTTGTGATTTTCAGCACCTGCAGCAGCAGCCCACCGTGCTAGGAAGATGGGATGGCGCAAGGCTGTCGACGCGAGTTGCATCCCACACCAAAGGCCTACCCCAGTTCCATGGGGATACGGTCATACCATCTGGTCACTTGGGATGTTTGAATCTCATTATGTTAACAATTTCAAACGCTTTAATTTTATTGCACGGAACCCTAATTGTAAATCAAAAATAAAGGTAGCCAAAATTACTCCGTGTATCATCCATACAATTTGCCTTCGTCGTTGACAAGGGCGTACAAATTCTGCGAGAGCGTGACAATATCTGGAGTTCTCAACATTACTATAGAATTAATAACTCCCCCATCCCCAAAATTTGCAGGCTTCTTAATAATTGCGATGAATCAATAGATATTTTTTCCACAACACTTCAGAAGTTCAAGCGCCAGGTCCATCAAAACTATTCACCATAATGACTTTTTTCTTTTGTCATCTTTGTATTTACTGTGTTTCTAAAACTACTGTTGTTGTAAGTGTTATTTCTGCACTACTATTGTAATTTCATTTTTTATATAATTTTGTTTTTTGCATGTTGTGTCTATCGCATCATATTGTACAGTCGGGGTCTTTTCCGCCTGACCATTTTAATTTTTTTTCGCTTAAAACATGCGGAGGCGCCGAGCCACGCCCCTTTAATATTTGGGCCTATTAGGAAAGCCTCAACTTTGGCGCGCAAAATAAAAATAACTCACGTTTAGCGTGCGTCTTCAGTGCGCTCGGCCGATTCGGTATCTTTTCATTAATTATTTCTATACAAAGTCAACGGGGCGGGGCTAGAGAGCGTTTCTATGTTGCTAGTGCAAGCAAAAATAAGCTTAGTGGTGGTCAGGCGGGAGTGTCCTCGATAGTACACTATGCTTGTATCATATTGCTTGTATTATTAGAATAAAGAGTGTAACAATTGTAGATAGGGCAATAAATAAATGTGGGATCAGGTTCTGGAGCCAAAATAAATTGCGTAATCGTTTAATATACGTTTATTTTAAATACAACTTTTATAATTTTGGACACCGTACAGTGTCGACTAAAAGTCGATAGGCAATCTCACAAAGCAATAGCTTGACGTTTAGTTTGACTTACGACCTTCTACTTTCAAGAAAATAGACATTGTCATCTACAAGTACTTAAATGTAGTCCAAAATTTCAACATGGAAATATAAGTCAAGATGGCCTAGTGGTTAGGCGCGTCCACATCTAAGAGTGAATCAGTAAGTCGTGAGTTCAAATCTCACTTTGTTACTTTTAGACTTTTTTTAAGTGTTTACTCGATTGGAAGTAATGGGACAGAAAAATATTCTCGCTTTGTTCACACATTTCATAAAGTTAGAAGAAGGTAGATCATAGAAAAATAAGTCAAGAATTTATATTTCTGTGAGGTAAACCTGAGTTTTATGAATATTTTACTTGATCGAAATGAACGTTGTCGTTTGGTTATGTTAAATTTGGTTAGTGACGTGTGGTTTAATAGATAGCGGTATTGTTGTTGGTATTTCTCAAAATGCAGGCAAATATTGATATTGAGGCGAGGGCGACTAATATTATCGTGCTGCATAAAAGTGGTCTTAATAGAACACAAATATCTGAAGAAACCAGACTAATGTGAGTATTATATTTATGAATTATTGTAACAAAGTTTTATTAAAAATTAAAGCCTACTTTGTTATTGTTTATTGATTTGGTGACTTAGGGATTAATAAATTGATTTTAAATCCATCATGAGGCATAAAAGATAAATAATATAAACGCAGAGTGAATGATAACTTCAGTATTTTATTATAGCTGCCTAACATATTTTTTTTGTTTTTTGTTTTAGAGGAATACTGTGAAGTGGAAAGCCGTCGCTTATTATCGATGTGCAGTGACGACGTAATATATGGTTGGCGAATAAGAAACAAATGGTTTCACACCTAAGAGACACTTTGTGGAATTATTTGACACCTCATCGCAAACTGTTCGCCGTGCCCTCAACGCTGAAGGCTTGTATCACGAAGACCAGCTAAGAAGCCCTTCTTGACAGAAAGAGTTATAGAGGAACGATTACGTTTCCCACGGGATTATTTAGATTTTTACTGGAATACTACCATGAGAAGACTCAAAAAACTGACTTTTTAAATAAAGTCAAAAGATTAGGCTTCATTTATGGCGCAATCCTCCACGCGCCAACAGTTCTACTTAATTATGTAGAAGTATTAGAAGATGTCATGCTACAAAATTAATCCCTAGATGCTTTAGTTTTAATTAGATGTGTAACAAAATATTTAGTGAATATTAACTTATCCGTAATTATATTAATGATCTTAAATTGAGGTTTAGTTTCAATCTTCTTTTCTTCGGGAAAATGAACAGTTAAACTATACCCTCAATACTAGCTACATTTATTGTGACGTCACAAAAAATATTATATTCATAAAGTCTAAATTATTTATATTAGTTTTCAATAAACTCTGCTGATTACCGATACCTATAATAAGTGGGTATCAACTGTATGTTATATTTGTGTGATTATAATATCCTTTCCTTGTTACTTAAGTATGTTATTATGAATTGAAAGTAAGTGGGTATACCGTATACAATAAAAAATCTTATGATCGGTTACAAGAGAACTTTTTTACATCTAGGTAGGAAAGTTTGTTAATTTTATAAATAAATAAAACGAATAAACATTTTTGTTATCATTCACCACGACTTTTTTATTTCCACCTTCCAACACCGAACAGCTAAAATAATAAATAAATAGTTGAATAATAATACTATGTTTTTTTTACTAATATTTAACTTATTCTTATAAAAAATAAATAATTAACCAATAACTAATGTTACCAAGAAACAAAAACCCCACACGTTGTTAACAGGATTTGAACTCGGATCTCTTTGATCGTGAATCCTACTGATTACCCCAACAGCTATCAACACATGGTCAATAGATGTGAATTTTAACTATCCAATGGTAAGAACAGGTCGCTACACAAATAAGGTATGCTGCGTCCCTTTTATCTTCTGTTCCTTTCCCTTCCTCAACATTCACATCATCTCTAGCATACATCACCTGTCTCCCTCACACTTACACTTATGTCTCTTTCACACATCTCATGCTTCCGTCGCGTTCCATTCCTACATAAATAAAATGCATTTCAATTTGCGCCATGTTTAATTCACTTTATGGGTGAAAACTGGGTAAAAATCTGGACCATGGGCTAACGCCCAAGCTGGAGTTTCTTGTCTTTTCATTAGCACAAGAATAACACCTTCGAAACAATGGGCTGACTTAACTTTGTTACTTATTGTTCATTACAATAAGTAACAAAGTTAAGCCAGCCCTGGAGGTGTTTAGAACGCCCATAGTTTCACACAGTTTTTTTCTTTAAAAATAAATACACCAGAGTTTAAAGAAAAAAGAACTGCAGTAGTACAATAGCGTAATGAGTGATAATTCCCACGAAGTGCATCGGTAGCGTACCGCCGACGTAGAACACGCCACACGGGGTCATCTTACTGAACGTACGGTTTGACTGTATCACGTTCTTGCAGAGATGTTTCTGGCTCTCTGTAAGGAAAGATATCGTATATTAAGATTTGTATTCATACTTGTTGGGCCTCGTTCACTACTTGGTCACGTGCTTAACGAGCAGCCGAAGAGGTTGTCAAGGAACAAATGAGACGCGAGAGCTGGCGTCTTCGTGTCACGGCCTCGGCTATGTTCTAATTCCCGAACTTCACCGAAGCGGAGACGAGTGGAGATATGTGAAGCGGAGAGAAGAGGAAATGCGTAGAAGCTAGGGTGTATCCACCGAAGCTGTGCGAAGATGTTGCAAAGTGGTGTGGAGAGGAGATTTTTAAAGCGGCAGGCCGCACGCCGTACACAGCACACCGCTCACCACTCACGTCTCTTTTCGTCTCCGCTAGCCTAAACAATTGCAAGACACACTCCTTTCCTCTCTGCTCAACCGTTTCCACTAAAGCTTAGCGGAGAGGAGAAGTGTTAATAACGAAATACTATTGATGGATTACAACACATCTCTTTTCTTCTCTTCTCGTCTCCGCCTCGGTGGACTACGGGCCTGCAAGCGCATGCTTTAAAAAAAAAATCTCTAATTTCGTAGTCGCGCGCGCGCAGTCATTATCTGCACTCGTGTTATCGGTTGACACGCTGCCCGAGCGCAACTACCAAAAAATGTCGGATACTGTAAAGTGTGTGTCATGTAACATTGTTATCGATGAGCTATTAGCTTATGTTCAAAACAAAGTGTCAATCGCAGAAAAGCTGATGCACATATTTTCACAAAACTAGTCTCTAGTTTGGTAAAAATATGTGCATCAGCTTTTACCAGTGAGCAGATTCAAAAATCAAAGTCGTTACTGACAGAATCGTTGTCATCGGAGGTGCGAAGCACTGTCCGTAAAGGAAAAGGCAAGGATAATAGGGTGTTAAACGACATCATTGCCATTTTTATGACGACTGATCCAGATATTTTGCCGGTTTTTGTAGCCCGTGATCTCGAGAAGCTGCCACCGATTACTTTCAATCATCTTGACGTGTTCAAGCTACTAAAGGATTTAGTGCTAGTCAAAGTTGAGATTGATAAAATCAAATCATCCTACGTGACTGAAGAGGAGCTGCAAAACGTAAAAACGGAGTGTAACATGAAATTAAGGTCACCTATCACAGTTGCCAGTGTTAATACGAAAAGAGGTGCATCAAATGATAACAGTTTCATGTGCTCAGTTCAAGAGGATTCACCGGGCAGTTATGGACAGTCATTATCTACTGTCGAAATAAATCGTCAATCAAATAATAATTGTGCGAATATGAACGTTATTCGAATAGAGGGTTGCGCTGTAACAAAACCTCCAACGGTCACTCGTTCTGAGTCACATAACGGCGACAGAGACAGCGCGATCCGTTCGACAAGTTGCGCAGGCCAGGCCGATGCGTCATCATTACCGTTATTAATAGATGCTAGCGAGCCTAGTAATCAGCTGAGTGAAGCCATGACGCATTCGTTACCGCCGCCGCCGCCGGCGCGATATTCATCGTATGCTAGCGTTGCTGCTATGGATGATGGTTTTACAGTAGTGCAATATAAGAAGCAAAAATATAAAGAGAGACTGAAAGGAAGCACAGGTAGTAGTGTTGTCAAAACAGAGGAGAAATTCAGATCAGCTAATAGAAAAATACCCATGTTTATCACAAATGTGCATAGGGACGCATCGAAATCGCATATAACCTCTTATCATCACATCTCATCACTTCAGCCGAAAGACGTCCACTGCTGGACATGTGCTTCCCCCAAAGGGGGGTATTTGCCATAATCGCCACGCTTGGCAGGCGGGTTGGCGATCGCAGTGCGGTTGTTACAAAAGCACAGAGAACGCTGCTGCCCATTCTCTGGTAAGTCTCTTTAGTCGCCTCTTACGACACCCACGGGAAGATATGGGATGGTGTTATTCTTTACGTCCGACACCATACAGAACCTCTAACCTCTTATATTGAAAAGAAAACTGGGGCAAAAGTGAACCTAGAAAGGATTAATATTAAGCGGCAATGTGAACACAATGCGTTCAAGTTCTTTGTTTCCCAGAGTAAGCTACAATTGTATTTGGATGATAAGTTGTGCCCACAGCGGATAATATTTAGACGCTTTGTAAACTATAGGCCGAAACATGTAAGCGATACATCCAACATAAAGGATGCACACAACTTGGTGATAATGTTGAGTAACGATAGTGTTTGCAAGTTTGTGACATTTAACTGCAAAAATGTCAAGCGCTCCATTCAGAGTATTCGTGAACTATGTAAACAATCGGATGTAATTGCGCTACAGGAAACGTGGTTACTGCCTCATGAAGTCTCGTTTCTTGACTCAATAAGTGATGAGTTTAGCAGTAATGGAGTATCAGCAGTAGATACGTCAGCGGGCATTCTTCGCGGCGGGCCGTACGGTGGCGTCGTCTGTTTCGCGATGTGTCTGTGGTTCAGTGCGGTAATCCACGGATTTGTGCTGTGAAAGTAGTCACAAATGATAAATCCTTTTTAGTGTTCAGTGTTTACATGCCCACGGATCTGTGTCGAATTTAACGGATTTTACGAACATCTTAAGCTCGGTGAGTGCCATTATTGATAACTGTAATATAGACTTTGTTTACATGTTAGGAGATTTTAATGCGCAATAAGCAATTTTATGACGAACTTTCCGGCTATTGTAGTGAGCAAAGATGGACATGTATTGATATGAAAATGTTAGGATAAAGTTCGAACACATACACATTCCTGAGTGAGGCGGCTGTGGCCTCCGTCACGTCTTGACTTAGATGGCAACACTGGTTGAGTGACAGACTTAGATGGCAACACTGGTTGAGTGACATGTCAAAATTTAGCTCCGTAATTTTAAATTAGTTTTAATTAATATTTTAGTGTAAAAAACTTGTATTATTATAATTAAATGTCTATTAAGTGTATTAATACCCAAGATTATTGTTTTCACGGAAAAATACACTGTAACACGTAGTGTTTGGTTTCCTAACTCAACCGGTAACCTATAACACGAACAGCTGATGTACCTGCGGATCTATCTGGGGAGTATAATTGTTTCCTTTTAATGTCTAATAAGTAGCTCATATTAACCAATTAAAAGCTCTGTAGCACTAAGTTCATTATTCTGACTAATCTGGCACTCTTTTGTAGTTGAAGTTAGGTTCTGTGTCAGTTAGCACTTGTTAGTTATGTAGTTGTGTAGTTTGTAATAAGTAAATGTACTTGCTATCTATATATTTAATTAACTAAATACACAACAAAAAAGTACGTTGGTTATTCTTTATTAATTTTTGGCATTATTATTCAAATAAGTCCAATAATTTTAAACCAAGAGTCCTACCCACTTCATAAAAAAGTTAAAGACATGAAATCAATTTAAAGTTTAACTTAATTTAATAATCTTATTAAAGTATTTTGTGTAAGACTCACAAGCCTACCACAGTTACCAATTTATTAATCACATATTCCAGTCTATTCTCATTTTCTTCTTTCATTTCTAGCTTTCCTAATTTTGTCCATCCAATTAGTTCTCACCATTCTTTGTACTTCTACTTTCAGTTCTATTCCCTGAAACCATGCCTGTGATGACCCGTAAGGCAACTACCCAGGAGTTACAGGCTAAGTTGAGAACGGCCCTTGATGAACTTAAGGAAGCAAACAGCAAATGTCAACAGCTGTTATTGGATAGAGAGGAACATGAAGTTGAAATCGAGAAGGTCGTTCACAAAAACACAAGCCTGAAACGGGAGCTAGTGGACCTGCACCAACAATACATGGATGTTGTTGAGGAACGGGACAATCTGCGGGTGGTCACAGATGGTTTCAACGACTGCAGTAACCATTATGAAATGGCTTTATGTAAGGTTAGGGACTTAGAAGTTGAACTGCTTCATGCCAACAAACAAATTATTGAGTTTCGGAAAGAAAGAGAATGTACTCAGGTTAGGGAAACAGATCACCTATATAATCAATTATTAAATTCAAATTGCAACCCACATTTCTTAACAACAATAGATCTTACTGAAGATTCTATTCTGAAATATAATTGTAGTAGTTATAAAGTAAGCCAAAATAAAATAAAGAAATATGCAAAACTACATTGTCGTATTCTCTTCCACAGCGGCAGAACTAGAGCTAATGTTAAATCAACTCAGTAATGCAAGCCTTGAGGTTGGACTGGCGATGAACATGTCAAAGACCAAACTGATGTCAAACACCACTAAGCATAGGATCAGAGTGAATGGTGAAGAATTGCAATATGTCCATGAATACATCTACTTGGGCCAGTTAGTTTCTTTCCAGTCCAGACAAGACAAGGAAATCACAAGACGAACCGAAAATGCCTGGAAGAGCTACTGGTCCATAAAAGAGCTTATGAAGGGAAACCTTCCGTTGTCACTAAAGCGAAAAATCCTGGACATGTGCATTCTTCCCATTTTGACCTATGGATCCCAGACTTGGTCTTTGACAAATAATCAAAAGTCCAAACTCAAGGTCTGCCAGCGTGCAATGGAGCGCAGCATTCTAGGCGTTAAACTAACCGACCGTGTACGCAACAGCACACTGCGCTCCAAAACACAAATTACTGACGTTGCTCAAAAAGCCGCTAAGCTGAAGTGGGACTGGACTGGCCACGTCTGCCGCATGCCCAGTGAGCTGTGGGCCAAAATAGCCACTTTCTGGAGCCCTGACACAGCTAGAAGGCGTCGCGGCAGACCTCGTAGAAGATGGCGGGACGAGCTGGATAAAACCAACCACCAGTGGTCCACATTAGCCCTGGATAGAGAAAACTGGAAGTCATGGGGGGAGGCCTTTGCCCAGCAGTGGGATGACGCAGGCTAACAGTATCAGTATCAGTATCAGTATGCAAAACTAAATAGAATTATAAAAAAATGCAAGAAATTTAAAAAACAACAAAAACACAGTTCCAAAAATATTCAACTAATAAAAGAACGTGTTTTCCTCATAAAAAAGTTGAATAATTATCAAATTAAATTAGAGGATAGTAAGAAGTTTTATGAAATAGACACTCAAAACTTACAGTCTGAAATTCAAGTTTTAGAGCGTCAACTAAAGTCATGTTATTCTATGTATGTAAATTCTCAAAAACAAATTAAAGAACATATCCTTGCTGCAAACGAATTAGTTGATAGCGGTAATAGTAATGCAGACTGTGTAGACACGATGACCTTCAACAACACTCAATGTACATCACAAAGTGAATCCAGCCCGGACACTCTCCTACCCGAGGTAACGGAGAACCCGACCCGGCTGAGCAGTGTTCCGGACTGTATCTCCATTCAAAATTCACCAGATATTGAACAAGGTTCATCACAGGTAGGTCAAATAGATAGTAGTTCTCCCCCTTCTTGTAATACACACAGTTGCTGCTCCATTTTGTTCTCAGATAGTATAGGAAAAGGGTTAGGCAAGTTAATTAGTAACAATCTGAGTCATTCTTCTCTAAATTATTGTACTCCTCAGGCTTCTTACAACCAGATAATAACATCAATAACTCGGAAGGAATTTGATCCTAATACCATTATAACTGTACTTGTAGGTAACAGTTCTAACGTTAAACTTGATGATATCACGGACAATGTCACTCAACTATTAAAACTAAATTGTAAGAGAGTAATTCTGTGCTCCTTCCCGTACTTTAAGAAATTGTCTAGCAAGCAAAACCATTTTATCCATGCCATAAATAATCATTTGCATTTTCTAGTTAGTCATTATAGTGACAGGTTGACATTTTTCGACACTAACAGTTTCGTTCAGAAATTGAAGTCAACCAGAAACCATGCGTACTTGCCTATTAGTTTTAGACGTCAAATAGCTCGGCTATTAGCTTTTAATATAAACTCAGACATATGTGGTATGTCACAGTTTTTTGTAAATAGGTCTACGGAAATTAGTAATTATACTAATTGTAATTATACAAATAGTATTAGCTTAGATTTAAACTAGTCATTAAGACAATAGAAGGTACGAGTGACAATTTAGTTAATCTCGTCAACTTCGAGGTATCTTCTAGC
Organism: Xestia xanthographa; assembly: GCA_905147715.2. Lineage (NCBI taxonomy): Eukaryota > Metazoa > Arthropoda > Insecta > Lepidoptera > Noctuidae > Xestia > Xestia xanthographa. Next base: position 2,123,946 of record LR990644.1, on the reverse strand, counting down.
TCGCAATCAAATAACTGTAAAAAAGGGGCTGAGCAGAATTCCTTAAAATTGTTTCACCAGAATATTCAGGGACTTTCTTCCAAAGAACTAGAAATAAAACTATTTTTAGAAAAAACTAAGTTTGATATTATCTGTTTTACTGAACATTGGATGAAAGATTATGAAGTAATGCAAATAAATTATGAGAATTACAATGTGAGCAGTTGCTTTAACCGAAAATCTAAGATGCGTGGGGGTTCATTAATCCTAGTAAAAAATTGTATTAAATCTAAGTCTCGTAATGATATAGTCGATCTATCGGTTGAACATAGCATTGAATTGTCTTGTGTTGAGCTAGATAAGCATGTAATAGTGTGCGTTTACAGACCCCCTAATTACCTGAACTATTCTATCTTTGAGTCAGTAATGGAAGATGCTTTGGCAAAACTTGTAACTGGTAATAAACCAATAATTATCTGTGGTGACTTTAATGTCAATATCATAGAGAATAATGTGAATAGCAGTAGATTCTTAAGTCTCTTTAAATCATATAACTTGTCAAATGTGTTTTCAGAACCAACTCGAAGTACGACAAATACTGCTACATGTATCGATAATGTTTTTTGTTGCTGCGATTACATAAATAAATCCATCGTAAATTACCTGCCTTCAGATCATAGTGGTCAGACGGTTACTTTCGCGTACAATAGACAATTACAAAGAATTCAGATACAAACTAGACAAATAACACCCAGCAATCTAGACAAATTTAATAATAATTTAATTAGCAAGTTAAGTATACCGGGTCATATTAGAAACAATGCAAATGTATTTTATGAAGAATTCTTTTCGGTAGTGCACACCGAATTTAATAATACTTTAAAAAAGAAATCTAAAACTATTGGCCCAAAGTTTATTTTCAGTGACTGGGCAACACAGGGTATTCGGAAAAGTAGGGAACGATTGTTTGAGCTGTACGGCCTTAAGCCTTACATCAACACTGAAGCTTTTAATAAATATGTTGCTACTTACTCGAAAATTTTTAAAAACAGTTGCAAGGTAGCCAAATCCTTATTCATTAGCAACAAGATTAAATCAGCCGACAACAAAATAAAAACGGTTTGGAAAATCATCAACAGTGAAACTAATAGAAATAAAAAACAAGGTAATGACTTCACACTAGAGACATCGCGTGGCCTTGTGAGCTCCAACAATGAAGTTGCTCAAGAATTTGTAAATTTCTTTACCAGTATCCCACTTAAAACTACAGAAACCTTAAATTCCTCTCCCTTGCTCTCTATTGATTTATTGAAAGCGAACGTTTCAGCCTGTCCAAATGAATTTAAATTTCAGCATATAAACCCCATAACAGTCTTAAAAGGTTTTAAGCAAATCAAGATCAAATTAACGGAAGATCTATGGGGTATGTCTATCAAAGCTTGTACCTCAATTATTGAGACTGTAGCGCCGTATTTAGCCTCAATATTTAATTTGTGCGTGGATCAAGGGGTCTTCCCGGATCTAATGAAATTCAGTAAGGTAATACCGCTTTTTAAATCCGGGGACAGTAAAGACACCAATAACTATAGGCCCGTATCCGTGTTGCCGGTTTTCAGCAAGGTGTTTGAAAAGATAATGCTCAATCAAATGCTTAACCATTTTAACACTAATAAAATATTACACGAGCAACAGTATGGTTTCACCAAAGGACGTTGTCCAACTGACGCCGGTGTCACTTTATTAAAACACATATTTACTGCGTGGGAAGAGGCACAAGATGCCATAGGAATCTTCTGTGACCTTTCGAAGGCATTTGATTGCGTAAACCACGAAACCCTGATCTTGAAACTTCAGCATTACGGTTTAGGTAAACTTGCGCTCAGTTTAATAAAATCGTATTTGAATGATAGACAGCAGCAGGTACAAATAAATGGAGTCAACTCAATGGGTTTAAAAGTAAAAATGGGTGTACCACAAGGTTCGATATTGGGTCCCTTCCTCTTTTTAGTATATATTAATGACCTACCCCATCTATTTAACAACCATCCGCATATGGTGTTGTTTGCTGACGATACTTCTTTAATATTTAAAATAAACAGACGTGCCACTAATCTTGATGACGTAAATAACGCCCTACTGCAGGTCCACGATTGGTTTACCGCTAATAATTTAGTACTAAATGGGAAAAAAACTAAATGCATTAGATTTGCTCTACCAAATGTCAAAAGTAGTGATTGTGACATAATATTGAATCAAGAGAAACTAGAATTTGTCGATAAAACGGTTTTCTTGGGAATCACGCTCGACTTAAGGTTACAATGGGGTCCTCATCTAACATCTCTTGCAGGACGGCTAAGCTCAGCAGCGTATGCTGTTAGAAAAATCCGTCAATTTACTGATGTTGATACCGCGAGGCTGGTCTATTTTAGTTATTTTCATAGTATTATGTCATACGGTATTTTACTATGGGGACGGGCTGCAGACATTGAGTCTATATTTATTCTGCAGAAAAGAGCCATCAGAGCCATTTATGAATTACGTAGACGCGATTCTCTAAGAGAACTGTTTAAGGAAATCAATATCATGACAGTACCTTGTCAATACATCTATGAAAACATCATGTACGTTAGAAAAAATCGGCATTTATTCAGTAAGAGAGGGGACAGACACCACTATAACACTAGAAATAGGGACCAACTAGTTCAGCCAGGTTTCAGGCTTGCTAAAGTGGATTCATCTTTCATGGGGTACTGTTTGAAATGTTACAATAAAATACCTCCCCACATTCTTCAACTGAATGAGACGAAATTTAAATCTTGTATAAAACGCACACTATGTAGGCAAGCATATTATAAGTTGGGGGATTACATTGATGATAAAAATGCTTGGCTAAATGCTGGTCCTGCTCCACAACCATAGGTGGGGGGGCAAACTAATTGTTTGTACTGGTCGGGCATTATTTGAGTCCATCGACACGTAAAGAAGAAGATGAAGAATTGATTCCCATGTTAATGTATTGTGGAAGCTGCAGAAGATTGTAAAAATATACTTGCATTGTATAGATTCCAGTTCTTAGTATTATATAATTGCATAGCACATGTGTGAGTACTTTGTACTGTTCAGCCACCATTTACATTTATTTATCTTTCATTGACTTGAATATGCCTTGGTGACTGAGAGAATGTCATGCTCACTTAAATGTCTCGCTGATGGTGGCGGGTGTGTCGGGTCATTTAATTCCCTTCAATATGGTTGAGTTGAATGGCGCCGGTACATGCGTCATGTCTGTGAACGGGCGCTGTCAGTTGGGACTGGTCATCTCTTAGCTGCCAAGGTTCATTTTAATTACTTTATTCATACATTTTTAATCTAATCTTTCACTCTGGATGCTCTTAGTGTGCACGTCTTTCTACATCGTTCTCACATATATGTATAATCTCAAAATTAATGATGTAACCAAGATTTTGTAACAATATTTTGATTTTAAAAGAGTGTCCATGGAGTTTCTTGCCCATTCTTCTCCATAGAGATCTACGCTAGGGAATGGGCAACTACAGTACTTTCTCAAGTTATTATGCCTTGTGACTGGGACTGTAGCTTTGATTTTCTTTTTTGTATTTTTGACTTTCAAAAGTGCCGTAATGGTCTAATTGAAATAAATGCTTTGAGTTTGAGTTTGAGTTTGAGTTTATGATGTACTTTGGTTTGATCACCTGCCACTAGTTGTTGAATGTGATTTGACTGTGATACTGCCTAATTTTTGTGCCAATATAGTATATTTCAACAAGGTAGTGTGGGGGGAGAGACGTCAAAACCAGATTCTAACTTATCAGCGTAAATGTCATGATAGATTAAGACTAATTGACATCCCACATGAACTTGGTGAATGCTGTGATGGTATGTGTAACGATCTTGGTCATGGAACTGTCATTGATAAGCTGTATGCCGACATCGTACATGGCTTAAGTGACGCTGCTGTATTGGGTCGAGGAAGCGGCAATAGGCGCTCGAAACGGGTAGTAGTAGGCTGGAACAAACATGATGCCGGGGCTCACAGAGAGGCTAGGCAGAAGTATTTGCTGTGGGCGTGGTACGGTAGGCCTACCCCTATAGGTCACTTTATAATGAAATGTGTGAGGCTAGAATAGTTTTCAAGTCAAAGTTAAAGTGGTGCCAAGACCATGAAGACCAAGTTAAAATGGACATTCTAGCCTCACACCACTCTAAAATGATTTTCGTAGTTTCTGGAAGCACACAAATAAGTTAAAAACTAAACCGGGAATCCCTGTGAGCGTCGGTGCCATGAGTGAACCGGAAGACATTGCCAAACTTTTTAAGGAGGCGTTCTTTGTGAAGTCGCCTTTAGGACCTTCGCGGTTGGTGCACGATGTTGCGCCCGGTATGGAATTAGGGGTTAAATTTAAATCCCAGGAGATAACGCATACTATTAGAAGTATGTCAAGAGGCATGACGGGCTCAGTATCGAGCACCTCCGATATGCTGGCCAATTGCTAAAAACAAAACAGTAGTAACTATAGGCCAATTTCACTAGCTACTGTGATTTCGAAGGTGTTTGACACCATGCTTAATACGCAAATAAATAAAAATGTAACCTTACATGATAACCAGTTCGGATTCAGAGCTGGGTTGTCAACCTAGAGTGCAGTTTTGTATATTAAGCATGCTGTCACTTACTATACGAAGCGCGAGACGCCGATTTATGCCTGCTTCCTGGACCTGGGGCTTTTGATCTGGTTTCCTATGATGTGTTATGGAGTAAATTAGAGCAGGTTGATTTGCCATTGGAACTAGTTAACATTTTAAAGTTTTGGTATGGAAACCAGATCAACACTGTGCGATGGGCTGGGGCGTTTTCTCGTCCGTACGGGTTGGAGTGTGAGGTGAGGCAGGGGGGGTTGAGCTCGCCAACGCTTTTCAACCTTAATGTGAACGCACTGATTGCCGAGCTCAGCAGTACCAGGGTTGGATGCTACGTGGACGGTATTTGTGTCAATAATATCAGTTATGCTGATGACATGGTGCTGCTGAGTGCGTCAGTCTGTGGCTTGAGAAAATTGGTTGCCCATTGTGAAGCTTACGCCAAAGTACATGGTTTGGCGTATAATTGTTAAAAGTCTGTGTTCATGGTCTTTAAGCCTGGGGGTAAAAGCCCTGACAGGGTGCCTCCTGTACTACTGTATGGCACACCTTTGCAGAGAGCACAGAATTTTAAATACCTTGGTCATATATTGACCCCTAACCTTAAGGACGATGATGACGGTTAGAGCCAACATGTTGGCTCGCAGGTTTGCACGCTGCTCACTTCTTTTTACACGTGCAGCCTGTGGGCTAGGTGTACGCAAAGATCGTATAGTGCTCTCTGCGTTCAGTATAATAACGCGTTTATGATGCTGGTGGGGCTGCCGCGCTTCTGTAGTGCGTCGGGGATGTTCGCAGATGCGCATGTGGATTGTTTTTACGCTACAATGCATAAAAGGTGCGCCTCCCTGGTGCGCAGGGTGTGGGGCAGCACTGTACCTGGACTGTGTTTATGTGGGTCGCTGTTGTGCAATTACTTATGGTTTGTCGCAGCGGCAATTCACTGTTATTTGTTGTATTGTGTGTTTGATGCTTTAGTGTTTACTAACATAGTCGTAACTTTTACTAACACCTTTTGAGTCATGGATACTTGAATAAATATAGATTCATTCATTCATTCGTTTTCTCCACACTCGTTGTCGCAAGACACGTGTCACTTGAGTGTGTAACTCGTGGCCAAGACTTTATTGCTATTACGTATTGTTTGATGAAGACAATAATATTAATGGATTCTTCAGATATCAATTCACATATCGGAAATAGTTTGGTATTTTACAGTCCACATTCACCGATTAATTAATTTTAGTAACTTTTTAGTAATCCATTTTTTTCTGGTAACAAAGACCCATAGATACTCCCATACTAATTAACATTGAGTTAGTAAATGAAACTTAAAAATATAGCTTGATCTCTGCGACATATTTATGTCAGCCTAGCATTGCCAGGATATAAAAATTGCCTGCATTTGGTTACCACCTTCTTTCAGTCTTCTGCAGATACATTGTCGACCGCTCTTTTTAATAACTGCAACATTTTATTTGCCGTGAAAGGAAAACCGAAACTCATGGCACGTTGACGGATGGAATGTTACATGAGTAGGTGAGAAATTGGATTTTATTTACTCATTATTATTTAGATCAATACAAAAAATGGGCGATATGACTCATCGCCCATCACCAATTAGGTCGGCATGCCCGTAAAGTATGACATTCACAGGTTACTCTCTGTACTATTATGAAATTCAGGACTTCATAGGCGTGATTTTACTGACAGCTGTCGCAGAGATCAAGCTATCTTTTATCAAGTATAGTAACACTACACTTGCACGATGTTTTGTGCGTTAATTTGGAATATGTCCACGGAAACAACAGATCACCACATGTTACGGCCAAAAACTTTGTTCCAATACCGATTGGAGTAAACACGTTGGGATGCGTAGCCCAAACGCCTTAAAATTGACAAGGATTTATTTTATTAGTAATTAAAAAAAGAACACCTATTCCATACATTTGGACTGTGTAGGTATTGCACTTCTGTTAGGAAAAAGCTGATATTTTTAACCGTTTTTGCGTCGCTGCTCCTTCTCCCCTTTAGATAATTTGCTGTGAAAATGCTCTTACTTGGACAGTCCCTGTTCCCCATAAGCTGTATGCACGCCGTCTCAGCTTCCTCAACAGATATATAGAACTTCTGACAGTATATGCTGTGTATAATTGGAAAAAGTATACACCTAGTTGCTTTTAAAGCAAACGAAACAACGAATGACAAAATCTGGAAAGAATAATATAACATCACATGAAGAAAGAAAGAAAGAAATTACATTTATTTGACACATGCAACAAGTGCACACAATGTGAAACAAAAATAAAGAAAAAATGCGGAGCTCATCATCTCCCTCTCTCTCTCCACAACTTCTGCGACATGACGGTTTCGCATAAGGATATCACCGCGCCCCAGGACTGCGAACAACGGTCGGTAGCGATACGTCTCTTCCTACTACTGTAACGAGGGCACGGCGTGGCTCATCCCACGCGGCACACTACGTGTGCCACCCCGTGTCCTCTAGATGGTGGACGCAGTAATGGTACCGGGCGTCCGGCTCCCTGCTTATGTGACACAGGTAGGTACGTCGAGTACTGGCCGGATCACCTCGAATATGTCGAGCTCTGACCGGTCCTGTCGGAGCTGAGACCGGACTAAGCTAACCTAAAATATTTTTCTTTATTAGAAAAAAAGCATCGATTGCCATTGATTTGTCAATGGCAATCGATGCTTTTTTTATTATATTGTATCATAAGACTGTTGGAGGGTGGGAACGGGGTCCATACAAAAACGCTCATGGTCAAACATAGCGATCTTGACATCAGAATTAGATCTTATTATACTGTACCTACCTATATTTTACAAATAGATAAGAATTTTGAAGTGTTATGTGTGCACATGAAGAATAAATAATTAGTGTGAATTCAAATATAATCGACTTACTCACCACGGTGATCGACACTGACTCACTTACTCCTTGTAGTAGTTTCATTATAAAGAATATTATCTCAAAGAAACATAAAGAACGCAGAAATGCTTCAACAACTTGATATAATGCCTTAGGACAAAAATAAAAATTAAAGTTAGACTCTTTTGTTTTGGAATAATGGGGTTTTGCACTAAGATACGGGATATCCCAGTTCAGGCAAGTTGTGATGGGTTTGTACCGATCGGTGGACGTAAATACATAGTGCCAATACTCTTTGTTTGTGCTCGCAAAAAAAGAAATATATGCAGTAAAACATAAATACAGCAAAAGAAGATACAAATTTTATGGTGCTGACTGCTGCTGACATATCGGCACCAGATATACATTATATCTTTATGCAAGCACCTGCAATCTTCAAGTGATGGTACTTACCAATACTTGGAAAATCTGTTTATATAGATCGTAAGCTTTCAAAATATTTTGATATGTCTGAAGAAGTTTCAAACACTGCTCTTCATTCTCCAGTTCATCATTAAGCATCAAGATATCTTTGATCCACTTGTCGAGATATAATCTTAATAGTATTATAACGCGAATGGTAAGCACTGAATTAATATCAAATTCCGTGAACATGATGTCGCAAATAAATTTTGGGGTGAAACCATCGAATAAGACGTAAAGAAAAACAGATTGACTACAGATGGTAGTAAACATTGAGATCCAGTTCCAAATGATATAGCTCCGAATGTTCTTAATGAAATCGATGCTCTTATGGATAGTTTGGAGTTCCAAGATAAGACAGACGTAGTTGTGCTTATGCACAATGTCCAGAATGAACATGGTCGTGAAACAGATGAAATAACTGAAGGGAAGAATAAGAACAACAACTGTAGTTAAAGGAACTCCGGCCGACAAACCCATAATAGATGTTTCGCAAAGTGAAAGTATTATTTGAGTCATCGGGTATAAGCATAACGCACTCGTCACTAACAAATGACATAACGATACAAAATTATAAAACTTTCCCATTGGATAAATATGATTATCTCGAATACAATACTTTGAAGTTAAAAAAAGGTTGAATGCAAAATTCAAAGAATACGCTACTCTTTGAATATCTTTATCGAGTCTATTATTTGGTAGTACTTCGAATGATTGCTTTGGAAGTATAGTACGTTGTCGAAACATTATTTTCACCTTCAACGGCCCGATAGTAGATGACGACTGGTTACTTGACAAGGATCCAAGTTAAGTTGTTTACAAGACTAAGTAATTATAATATATTTATATTGATCGTAACGCAGTTAAAGCACACTTCCGTATTATTGTCGACTTTACTACTCTTGGCTTACTGATATACATAATGGAATGATAAAATAAAGATTTAACATAATCAGACATCGCATATAGTTGGCAAGTTTTTGTGTAGATGTATTATTATACATAGGCAAATACCGTGAAACTTTCATTATATTTAGTCATACCGTCATCAATCCAGCAGAACATCTTCCTCCCGGACATGAACTCCAGTGGGCAATCTGGAAATCTCTTAATCGATTGCGGGCTGTCCGCTGTAGAAATGATTTGGGGCATCCTCTCAACCCATACCAATACAACGCCAGTATGGAACACCTCTGCAGGATATGCCCTACCTCCATTCTTTCGCATCTTGCACAACCACCACCAGAATTTAAACGAAGTTAACTATAGAGCTGTGCAGGTAAATACTTGCTGGTTGGAAAAATTTTGAGCCCATCGAAATGTTAAGTAGAAGAAGACGTCTTAACCACCGTTTGTAGTAGAAACAAAGATATTTAAACATATTTACGACTAGGTCTTGCCCGCGACCTCCAACACACTATTGTGAAATAAAAACAAAAAAAATATTTATAATACTTATTTGAATTCAGTATGTACCTAAAAGTATGTGCAAGTATGAAAATAATTAAAGTGCGTCGAAAAATTCGTCCACATCGCTGTCAATAAGAAAGTCCTCAAACGGTTAACAGCATTGCCAAGGTGATTGGAAGTGCTGAGTTTTTAGCTAAGAAAGGCCAGCCCTTTTTTTTTTTTTGTTTTTTTTTCGGATGGGAAATCATCAAATAACTCCTCCTGCTCTGGGCGGAGCAGGAGGGAGTGTCAGACTTTTACTGACTAAAACCCATCCATGTTCCTTCATCGCCCTTTGTGTTCCGGGGCCACGGTATCTCTTTCGAATACTCCCGCAACCCCGGCAGGCATCGGTCCTTACGGACCCCTTCCCTTTTGCTGACTCTCTTTGAGGCGCGCGTGGAACACGAACGCGCCGTCGACACGGCCTGTCGTCATGAGACGGATGGACGGCGAGCTAGCCCATAGCCCACCGTCCACAGGCCCGCGCCTACGGTGGTCGGGGGCCACGTGGTGGTGGCCCCCGACGCCCGGGGCGTCTCCCGCGGCGGCCGGGACGTTGAGAGGTTCTCTCCCTCTCACGTTCCGCCACCTCCTTCTCTAGCATTACTGCTTCGCAGAAGGAGGTGACGGCATCCCATTCCGTCTCGCTCCGGACCATGGCTTGCACCAGGGCCGGACGCGAGAGGTCGCCGCCGCCGATCACCGCTTCGAGGACACGGCGGTGCTCCGAAGCACCCGGGCGTTTCCTCCCGCCCGATTCGGTGCAGGAACCTCCCGCACACTCCGTGTCCGGTGAGGACCTGCGTCAGGCGGAAGGTGAGGACGCCGTGGCGTCTCTCAAGCCACTCCTCAAAGAGGGGACTTATCGCCACTATCGTGGCGTGCCCTAGAAAGGCCAGCCCTGTGGTCATGTGTAGAGTCGACCAACCGCTTGGCGATACTCCGAAATACTAGGTGGGCACTCGGACCCCATGAATCTAGTGTTTCAACCTCGAACACCTCAATGACACCATCCTTCTCCTGCCCTTATTAAAATTTATTTGGATCGGCGCAACATGTCTTCTTCTTCCATACTTCTCTATTAATCGTCATCCCAACAGTCACTGTCTTTCTAGCTGAACAAATATTATGCTGGTGAGGAGTTGAGGAATTAAATAATATCACATTGTAAAACACTGAACTTAATAGGTATATTTTCCATAAAAAATCTGACGTAGAACTGAAAAACATCTTGGGAACCATAGCAACATTATTTTTACTACAGCACCATCTACTGATAAAAAACTAAACAAGTACATATTTTCAACATACCGCCCACCAAGGAGCTATTTTACATAGTCCTTTAAATACTAATCACATTTACACGGGCACCGCCCACCATGAAAGTACCTATCAACAACCAAATTAAAAAAAAACATTATGATTACACAATACAAAAAATAACATACAATAAACTATTTGTATCCTATAACCATTATGCGATAGGTGGCCTGTTGATGGTGGAAGTTATAGCCTATACAGGTAAGTATTCCATTCACTTTTTTATACTTTTCTTTCACATTTGCATTTTCTTTTAAATTTGGTATGTAATGCATGCAATCTTTTTGTAGCTTTCTCTTCAAACCCACCTACTTGGCAAGTCAAAGTCTGTTCCTGGAACGGAAGTCTAACCACAACATTCGAAGAAACCTCAGCAGATGTGTCAACTATCCCGGACATTATCCATCCAAATTTGGAACATTGAGCTATTACTGACCTATCCACATTCCTTTTCAAACCTTCTTCAATGATCTGGGTATAAACATCAGTTCCCAATAAAAGATTTATTTTATTCGGAGTATAATATTGTGGGTCTGCCAGATTTTCCTCCTGAAGGTCTTCCCATTCTACCGTCGTTACCTTCCTAACTGGAAGAAGCGTTGTTATAGATTTTAAGACATACGCCTGGACTTGAATATTAACATGCGAATCTATTCGAGACCTTAGATTTATTGTGACTACCGACCTTGACGTTATTTCCTTGTCCCTTCAAACTGATTTGAGGGAATTTTCTTCAATCCTAAGAACTGCACTGTAGCTTCAGTAACCAAAGAAACTTGCGAACCTTGGTCTATTAGTGCTCTAACCACCTGGTAAGTTCCTGCCTTCGACTCAGCTCTTATTAGAGCTGTGGGTAATAAAACTGTATTACGCAATTTTCCTGTCGAAAAACAAGTAACAGACTGACCTTCCCTATCTTTTGTGGAAATAGAGCTATCAATGTTTTCTTTAGTTAGTAAGTTTTCATTATTTGCCGACGTTTCTGTGATTGCTCGTGTCTTTATATTAGAACCAGTGGAAGAAAACCCGTTCGTAGGGTGTAGTAAAGAATGATGACGACGTTTACAAATTCGGCATTTGACGGTACTCTTACATACTTTAGCAGAGTGGTTGTTACCCAAGCAATTGAAGCAAATACCTTTCTCTAGTACAAAACTACGACGAGCGTCACAATCTAATTCTTTTACAAACTGTTTGCAAGAACTAAGCCTATGTGGCTCCGAACAAAAGGAACACTGAATATCTGTAACATGTAAACTATGTATCTTGTTTGAACCCGTATTACCTTTTTGATAATTTTGACTTCTAGATTCAGAATTAGATTTATTATCCAAAAATTCCAAAGCTCTGTACCGATTTGTTAAAAATTCGGTACACTGAATGATTGTGGGAAGTTCCTCCGACGAGTTATGTTTAGTTATATTAAATTCCCACTCTTTTCGGGATTCAGGATCTAACTTCAAAGTTATTATATGGATTACTAAAATGTCCCATGACTCAACATTAATCCCAAGATTGGAAAGCGCCTTTAAACAGTCGTTGGTATTATCAAGTAATTCTTTTAGCCCAACTGCTGATTCATTATTAAGGTTTTTCTGACTAAGTAGCTTTTTTATTATATAATGTACCAAATACCTTTTATTGTTATAACGCGCATTCAATAGTTCCCAACATCGGTCATAGTTCTCATCGGAAATGGGTATTTGTCGAAGAAGTTGTTCTGCTTCCCCAGACAAATTAATATCCCTTCAAATACTGCATTTGCTGCACATTATCTAAACTTGTATTAAAATGGATAAGCGATAAGAACAAATCTCTAAAAGTTACCCAGTCGATATAGTTTCCTGAAAATACTGGAATAATTATTATTGGTAATTTTACCTGACACTGCTTTGAACTACTAGCATTAAAATTTTCTTATATATCCTGCACTTTAATATCAAATGACTCTAACACAGTTTCAAGTTCAGTTTTATATTGAATATAGACTTCATCAGCTAAATCATAAACATTATTCTTCACATATCGACTCTGTTTCAACTTATCTGGCCCATACTCCGCATACAATTTACTATGGCCGTTTTCTAACTGATCCCACAGTTTTTCCAAACTTTCTAATCTTACTTTACAATAAGGACGTGTTATTCGTTCCTTAGATGATTTTTTGAAGTTCACATGAGCTTTATCTATTCTACTATAAATATCTTCTTGTTTGTTAATTAACGACTCCATTTTCTATTGAAAGGTCACTCGCGGTTTTAAATTCGTTTGATACCACCTGATGATGAGTCGTCCACTGGTAGATTGACGTTGCGTCACGTCGCGTTACGCTCGTCCCACACCTTCCTCCAGGTCACGGAGGTCACCTGCTGCTGGTCCTGACGATGTCGGTCACCCGGCACCGTCTGCAGTAGCTCGCTTCTCGCGCTGCTACTGCTGTTCCCAGAGCTGCTGCTGCTCCTCACCGCCGCACTGGTGCTGCTGCCACTAGCATCGTTTGATGCTATGATCTTGATCAGCTATCGCAAGCATTCCACTTGCCCGACCAAGATTGATACACAAAAACTTCACCACACCTCCGGATGTGTTGGATCCGGCTCTCGAAGGACCAAAATGAACAAATATTATGCTGGTGAGGAGTTGAGGAATTAAATAATATCACATTTTAAAACACTGAACTTAATAGGTATATTTTCCATAAAAAATCTGACGTAGAACTGAAAAACATCTTGGGAACCATAGCAACATTATTTTTACTACAGCACCATCTACTGATAAAAAACTAAACAAGTACATATTTTCAACACTAGCCTTACCACCTTTCAACACATAATTACCAATAAAGTTATTGTATTTGCACCGTTTGAGATTTTCAGCACCTGCAGCAGCAGCCCACCGTGCTAGGAAGATGGGATGGCGCAAGGCTGTCGACGCGAGTTGCATCCCACACCAAAGGCCTACCCCAGTTCCATGGGGATACGGTCATACCATCTGGTCACTTCCCTATTTGAATATAATTTTGTTAACAAATTCAAACGCTTTAATTTTATTGCACGGAACCCTAATAAAATTGTTATTCAAAAACAAAGTTAGCCAAAGTTACTCCGTCCTCCATCAAAACTGCCTGCGTCGTTGACAAGGTCGTACGAATTCAGCGAGAGCGTGACAATATCTGGAGTTCTCAACATTACCTACTACAGAATTAATAAAATTCATTTTAATTTGCACCATATTTAATTCACTTTATAGGTAAAAATCTTGACCATGGGATTAACGCCCACGCTGGAGTTTCTTGTCTTTTCTTTTCTACAAGAATATTAGCTTCGAAACGATGGGCAGTCTTAACTTTGTAACTTATTGTATTGAATCCTTGTTAATTCCATCCTGAATTCTGGTAATTACATTCCCCGTTGCGTGAGGCTGGAGGTGTTTAGAACGCCCACAGTTTTATACAGTTTTTTTTTTAAATAAATACACCAGAGTTCAAAGAAAAAAGAACTGCAGTAGTACAATAGCGTAATGAGTGATAACTACCATCAAGTACATCGGTAGCGTACCGTCGACATGGAACATGCCACACGCGGTCATCTTACTGAACGTACGGTTTGACTGTATCACGTTCTTGTAGAGATGTTTCTGGCTTTCTGTAAGAAAAGATACAAAATATTAAGATTTTTATTCATACTCTTTGGGCCTCGTTCACCACTTGGCTATGAGCTTAACGAGCAGCAAAATGGTAGTAAAGAAACAAATGAGACGCGAGAGCTGGCGTCTTCGTGTCACGGCCTCGGCTATGCTCTAAGTCCCGGACTGCACCAAAGCGGAGACGAGTGCAGATATGTGAAGCAGAGAGGGAGGGGTTATTCCCAAAGTACCATGCGTAAAAGATAGTGTGTATCCACCGAAGCTGTGCGGAGATGTAAAGAGGACAGAACACCACATCCTGCGAATTTTCTTCCAATACCGATTGGAGTAAACACGTTGGGATGCGTAGCCCAAACGCCTTAAAATTGACGTGGATTTGTTTTATCAGTAATTTAAAAAATACACCCGTTCCATACATTTTGATTGCGTAGGCATTGCTCTACTGTTAGGAAACAGCTGATTTTTTTTTTAACTGTTTGTGCGTCGCTCCTCCTTCTACCCTTTCGATTATTTGCTGTGAAAATGTCTTACCTGGACAGTCCCTGTTCCCCATACGCTGTATACACTTTGTCTCAGCTTCCTCAACACTTATATAGAACTTCTGACAGTATATGCTGTGTATAATTGGAAATAGTATAAACCTAGTCGCTTTTAAAGCAACCGTAAGAACGAGTTTCAAAATCTGGAAAGAGTAATATAACATTACGCCTGTAATCGTTGAGGGATAAGGCAGAGGTGTACTTTATACAAAAGTTAAAAAAACATTGGCCGATCCGAAAGGGGCACATAGGCATACCAATGACTTACCAAATAAAATTATTTACAGACAAAAGAGCACAAATGTACAGCTTATTTCATTTAGAAAGCTCTTCCAGCGTTTTAACTGTGATTTATTACATTAATTATGTTATTATTATTATAAGCCTATATTGTCCCACTGCAGGGCAAAGGCCGGGGCCTTCCTTCCTTCCATATTTCGTGATCTAGTGCGATTGTAGGCCAATCCTTTGCGAAAGACTCTAGCTCATCCCGCCATCTCCTTCTAGGTCATAATTAATTATGTTAATTTAATCACTGAAATTGTTTATTGAAATAATTGAAAAAGATATACAATAATTGGATTATACCTGAAGTAAGAAGAAAACGAATTAGAACCTATTGAATAAGATCGGCGTTCTCACGCGTCATTATAATCGATGGAATTGACATAATCTTGCCTCAGCTATTTTCTTAGCGGGGGGCACTCTAAATCACCTGTTTTGTGGTTGCAGGGTTTTATAAAACGCAAGCATGTTGCACTTGCACACTGAGGCAGTTCAGCATTTTTATTGCATTCATTGGATTGATGACCTTGTTCTCCACAATAAACCACACGTGTAGGTAGCTTCCCGACAAGACTTTGCAGCATGTCCATACAGTTGACATTTAAAGCATCTGGTCACAAGTGTAAAGTCCTACACTGGGCAGGATGTCCAATTAATGTACACTCGGTTTTGGTTTACAAGGGCCTTTCTAATGCTGGCAGTAACTTCAAGATTAAACTTACACGTAGGTCCTTCCTTTTTACCCGACTTGTGACTTAATTTTATGGAAGCTATAAAAGAGCCACGAGGTAAATTAGGCACCTTGTCCGCTAAGTTCTGCTCATAAATGCAATTGTAGACTTCTTGATCACTTAAAACGGTCGGAACTTATACGAGTCAAACTATAATTGATCTGCAGGAAAAAGTTAAGCAGTTATCTAAGGATTTACAAAGTGCTCACCAGGAAATAGAAAATAAATAATATAATATAATAATAAATACAGAAAATTTTCGACTCAAAACAGACGTACAAAAATATATTAAAATAGTAAATGCATACAAAGAGGTAAATACTGACACGAAAATTTCGACACCGCCGTGTCAGGGAGAAAACGGCATAATAAACAAAATAAAGTAACGCCTGTGACACACAAAAAGCAACCAATTGCATCGCCACAGAAACAAAAACAGACCGAAGAAAATAACAGTGCTCCTACAGACATGGTTACTAATGCAAATATTTTTGAATGCTAGTACGACTTCAGATAATGACTTAATAAAATCAAATTCGACCTCGCACCACATCGACGTTCAAGCAAACATAATATCAAAAAGTCCACAACAAAGCGCCGAGATTTGAATAAATACTGAAACACAAACAGAACCTTTAATTAGATTCGAAAAATTACAAAAACTGGAAGAACAACATCATCAAGACACTCAAAGTACTTACGGGATAATATCCGTGGTTTTCTATGTTGATGAGCTCCCGATATTTCGACGCTGTTGCAAGCATCATGATCGCGGGAATACTGAAGAGGTATGCGGGTGAGGCGAAAATTATTATTAGACTAAGAAAGAGGGTAGACAGATTTGTCTGCTCATAATAATAATTTTCGCCTCACCCGCATACCTCTTCAGTATTCCCGCGATCATGATGCTTGCAACAGCGTCGAAATATCGGGAGCTCATCAACATAGAAAACCACGGATATTATCCCGTAAGTACTTTGAGTGTAGTGAAAAACCGTGAAAGTCTTAAACAGTGACAACAATCAAGACAAATTTGAAAAAAAAAAAAATCTGCATAATTAGCAACATCAAGAGCAACAATATTCTACATGTTGCCGAAGAAACTTTTCAAGGAGATTTCAATAAATGCCTCCATAATGACTAACGGCAGTACTGAGCTTTTATTTGAAGGTTTACAATCAAAACGGCAATCATTCACTATGAACGATTTTTGCATCATCTTCATTGGCGAAGAAGACTTCCAAACAACACGTGACTATTTTGGCAAGATATTTTTCATTAGAGAGTCGCTACGCTCAATCAAACACACAAATGTCATTATATGTTCTCCGACATTCAAATACAACAGCGGTTCCTTGATGTATAACTGGCGTGTAGAAAATTTCAACAATCTACTCTACATGGACATATTAACTCACGAACATGCGTACTTCCTTGATTCCAATAGAAACTTATCATATGACTATAAAATGTTTCACAGAAGAACAAGCTCCATAAACAATTCTGGTATGGTAACAATTTTTAAAGACGTTCTAAATTATATTCACGATATTGTACAATCAAATATGACTACCGAAGACACATGTACTAATGACATTAACTTAGAGAATAATGAAAGTGATCAGTTTTTTCTTTGTAAATAGTATGCACTTAATGCACCAAAATATAGCTGGCTTAATAAATAAAACTGATATTCTAACTATACATATTCAAGAACTTTCAGAAAAGAAAATTGAAATAGATGTATTATGTATGACGGAACATTTTATCATGAATGGCCACGAAAAATTGTTATTTATTCCAAATTATAAACTAGCGGCATGCTATGCTCGCTCAACTAAACGAGGCGGTGCTTGCATCCTTGTAAAAAATAACATTGTTAACAAAGAACTAAAACACATTGCTACACGATCTCTATCAGGCATTATCGAATGTTGCGGTATCGAATTACCGCTGCATAAAATAATTATTATTTGTATATACCATCCTCCTAAAGCGTGTAATCTGAATACTTTTTACGAAACTCTAGAAAAAATATTAAGAGAAATATGCACAAAAATAATACTATGCGGGGACTTCAATATTGACGTCCTCAAAAGGAACAAAACTGCGTTAGATTTTGAATACTTTTTACTAAACTACAATCTTAAATTACAAATAAATCAACCTACTCGACCCAGCAGCAAAACTTGCATACAATTTTGCCCATAATAATAAACAAAAATGTAGTAATGATATTATTGATTATGGATTATCTGACCACACTGCACAAATATTAAAAATAAAAGTTCATAAAACGTATAAACTAAACTATTGGCGTGTTAAGAGTCCTATTAAATTTTTTAGACAAATTCATGATTTTTGACGCAGTGATTCTCAGCAGCAGTAAGATATTTTAATTATTTGCTTAAGAATAACGATAGTGCCATTCTCTTTCTTGTAAGTTAGAGTTACACATTTTAATTTTTCTTTTCGTGTAATTTACTATAAATATTTTACGAACTCAGTTTGCAAGAAAAACCGTCGACGATGGAACTTTGACGCTCATGCTCTACATTCAATTCTTATAAAAGCTAAAATTACTAAAAGATAAGTTGAACGTTTTACTTGTTTATTGGAGTTTTAGAATTTCTTTAAATTCCTTGAGTTTTCACGGAAAAAATCGTAAATAAATAGTAATTTAAGCCTCAGATGTCTTAATTCAGCGTCCATTATATTCCAAATTAACTCAATTTTATCAAACAAATTAATATGATATAAAACTTCGATCTACAATGAATAAGTTTCATTAGTTTTCGTTTGTCAATATAATAAGACAGACAAAAATACAATAAATAAAACTAAAGTACCTACTATAATTCTCAATTCAGCTCGCTCCTCAGTCTCATGTCAGTCTCGTCTCTAATATTCGTCAATATCAATCGACGATCGTCCAAATATCGCTATTATTATCGACTCGTGTACGCCTACCGAAATAATTTGATCCAGGAAGTAAAAATCAAAAATTTGCATAAAAAATGTAATAGGACTCTTAAGCAGCGCGCGTGACATATCAAAAGAAAATTTATTTAGATTTAGAAATTACCTCAAACAATTGACATTTTCACAAATATATGACAAGTCAGATCCAAATGAAGCATATGATGAATTCGTAGAATTATTTAGATTATTATACGATTTATGTTTTCCCATTAAATTAATTACCATAAAATGCAAAAAACTGACTAAATGGATTTCGAGAGGAATACGAATATGTACTAAGAGACAAAGAAATTTGCTTTGGAAATATCGATTAAAACCAACAAGTGTGAATAAAACTGCTTTTAAATCGTACTCATACAGATTAAAGAGAATACTCAAACTAACACAGAAATCGCAAAATAACCACTTCATACAAAATTCCAGCAACAAATCTAAAGCAGCATGGCAAATAATAAACAATACCAAGTCAATTCCAGAGCCGATACCACAAATACAATTCTCTGGTAACATTATTAAGCACCCAAAAGAAATAGCTACGGCATTTAACGATTTCTTTATTGACCAAATTTCCAGAAGATCCACCTCAACATTACATAAAATAAAACCATTAACTCAAAGCAGCAATTCCCTTTTCATGCCACCAGTTGTACCACAAGACATAATACGAATAATAAAATCTCTTTGCAACACAAACAGATAAAATTAGAACGATGAAATTAGAACCAACGTAATAAAATCAGTATGTAGCGTCATAGCAACACCACTCTGTCACATTACTAACTTATGTCTTAGTACTGGCATTTTTCCCAAAGGCCTCAAAACCACCATCTTAAAGCCACTCCATAAAAAGGATTGTAAAGAACAAATGCAAAATTATAGACCTCTTACCTTCATACCAGTTTTCTCGAAGGTGATAGAAAAAGTGATTTATGAAATATTAAACTCATATTTGACCAAATTCAATATATTATGTGACGAACAAATGGGATTCCGTAAAAATAGAAGCATCAATTTGGCAATATATAATCTTATCAATCATATAATTTCTAATGTTGACAGTAAAACGCCAGTATGTGCCCTATTTACTGATATGACAAAAGCGTTTGACTTTGTAGATCATAAGACACTAATTGAAAAACTAAACACTTACGGTGTAAGGGGAAATGCTTTGGAACTGTTAAAATCTTATTTAAGTGACCGTAATCAGTATACAGAAATAACTAGAATCAATTTAAATACGAAACGGGAAACAAAATACAAGTCAAACTGTAGGAAACTCTACTATGGGGTTCCACAGGGCAGTGTGCTTGGGCCACCTTTATTTCTTATATATATTAATGATCTGTCACAACAAATAAAGCATCCAATGATTCTCTTCGCTGATGATAGTACAGCAATAATAAAATGTTCCAATAATCAGACTTATGAAGAAGATGTAAATAATACCCTTAAAGACATAATTGATTGGCTTGACGGAAATAACTTGGTTATTAATATACAAAAAACCAAGTTATTGCATTTCTACCAAAGGTTAAAACCTAACCATTTAAACATATCATATAACGGACAAAGTGTAGAAGAGGTAAAAGTAGCAAGATTTCTTGGCATTCTAGTTGACAGCCAACTAACGTGGAAAATGCAGGCAGATGACATATGTGCGCGGCTTAGTAAATCTGCTTATGCTCTTTTCATCCTGGCAAAGAAAGTTAATTTACAAACAGTACTTATAGCATACCATGGTTTGTTTTTACATTGTTTCCTCAGTATTAAGATTATGCATAATATTTTGGGGCAACTGTGCTGAAAGAGAAACTATATTTAGAACTCAAAAAAGATGTATACGATGTATGGTAGGCCTAAAAACTACTGATAGCTGTGAGCCTGTCTTCAAATCATTAAAAAATTTAACTTTCCCATGCCTATATATATTTGAAGTAGCAGTGTTTGTCAAATGTAACTTGAACTTGTTTCCTGCGATAGTAGATAAGAGAAAACGAACCACTCAACTTAGATCCCAATACAAAACCATGTTGTGTACAAGTAAACACAAAACAGCACTGGCAAGAAGTATTTTAGGCATGGGTCCGGTTGTATACAATAAAATTTCTGATGGCATTAAGAATGAAAATTTGCACCACTTTAAAAGAATATTAAAGAATTTCTTTAATAGAAAAATGCTATTATTCAATCACCGAATATTTAAATGACATGCTGTTATAAAATTTCTGATATTTCATAGGTAACAATTATTGATCTTCCTTTTGACATTTAATTTTAAATTATGACATCATTCAATTTCTTTAACATTCTATAGAGAAGTGCTGACAATTTGCATTTAATTACAATAACTGCGGACATTTTTTTATTATTTTTCATTATTTATTTTTCTCAACTACATTCAGTGTTTTAATTTTAAATATTGCATGCATTAATAATTTTGTACGCCCTAGAGGCAAAACATAGCGCCCTCAATGTATTACCAAATAAGAATTTATAATGTACCTATGTTTTACAATAAATAAATGAATCTGAATCTGAACTACTATAACAGCAATTCTTGGTCTTATGTGGTTCTTCAATTTTCACGCCGGAATTACTTATCTGTGTGTGACGATTGTCTAAGTTTTTCTGTCGTTTTTTGTCTCCGTGCTGATAATAACGTACCCGTTTTTAGTTTTGCGTAATCCTCGAACGTGCAATTTCATTTGTTCCGGGCATTTTATTTTTTGGACCAGTTTTTGTGTCGTCACAAGACTTCAATTTATCTGTTGGATAAATTACAATAGACTGAGGTTATTTGGGCACAAGTAATTATTGTTATTGGTTTTAACCATGTCAGCAAACGACACTTTTTCTGCCATGGTTGTCTTGATGCAGTTTTCTTGAATGCTGCTTGAATTGTTGCTGGAAATTTTCAAGGCAATTCGTGAGGTTCGTTTTTAGGGTTCCGTAGTCAACTAGGAACCCTATATGGTACCAATATGTATATCAATCACGCCGACAAAGTGGTAAAATAAAAATTGGAAAAAAAATGTTTTATTAGGGTAGCCCCGATTTTTTTTTATTTTCAACCCTAACGTGTGATATATTGTTGGAAAGGTATTTAAAAATGAATAGGGGTTTTCTTAAATCATTTTTTGATAATGTCAATAATTTCGGAAATAATCACTCCAAAAGTAAAAAACAATGTGTCCCCCCCCCTCTAACTTTTGAACCATAAGTTTAGAAAATATGAAAAAAATCTGAAAAGTAGAACTTTATAAGGACTTTCTAGGAAAATCTTTTTGAACTTGATGGAAACAACAGTTTTTGTACAAAAAAGACAAAAAGTTGTACAAAATAATTTTTGGACTTTGTTTGTAGTATATTCGTATATGCAAGCACTTTTACATAATGGATACCCACCTTTAAACTCATAAGTAGGAACACTTATTGTGACGGACGGGAAACTACGGAACCCTACACTGAGCGTGGCCCGACACGCTCTTGGCCGGTTTTTTTTTTCTTTTAACGCTTGAGCAGAATTTTGTATTTCTTTAACCCTGAGTCTCAAGTCCTGGTAGTAAACTGTCATTTGTGAACGCCATGTTCTTTCTACCTTGTGCGAAATGTCATTGATCCTCAGCTTTTGTTCGGAGTTCGACTTTCCTTCCTGAGCAATGAGACAGAATTCACTCAGGCATACGGTCAACCAGTTACTGATATCTTCGGTTTTTACTGCTTCTGATCTTCTTTCTGCCGCATGGTAAGGTTTTTGAGGTTTGCTGGCAGGGCTCCTAGGAGGTGGAATACTCCGAGGGCTGTTTTCAATATTTGACATAATAATATATAGTTAGTTCTTAGATATTTCTCATAACTACTTGGTATTCACCAAAGTAAATCACATACTCAGCACATAAATGCGATTCGGTATCTAGGTCACAGATCCCTCGAATACTAACTATAAAATCGCTAATAGAGTAGAGCGTGTGCTACTTGAGTAGTAGTAAGTTTTTTTACCAAAGTAATTTTGTTCATCAAAGTGTGTTTTTAACTTTTAATTTTTTCATTGTAATGTACTTAATTTTATTTATTGATCAATTTAGTTTCTTTTTCTATGGTTGGCATTGTATTATTGTTTAAATCTATACTTAATCTATACTAATATTATAAAGAGGTCACATATGTTTGTAAGTTTGTATGTAGGGGGTAATCTCCGGAAGTAATGAACCAATTTTAAAAATTGTTTCACTGATAGAAAGCTACGTTATTCGTGAGTGCTATAGGCTATATTTTATTCCCGTACTCCCACGGGAACGGGAACTACGCGGGTGAAACCGCGGGACGTCAGCTAGTCATAAATATAACCACAAAAAGTGCATGTAGTTAGCCTTTATTTAATTGTTGCACTTATAAGGGTGCTCTTCCACCAGAGATGTACTAGGATACGTTGCTATGGATGCGTTTGATATCCACCAATAATATTCATCGGTGCACATAGCTTAGCACTGATGGAAACAGATTCAACTAAGATATGATTTTTATATGGAAGGATGCCTGCTATGGATGGTCGCTAATGGTGTAGCTATGTGCTGAGCAGAGTATCTACCTACAGTAGGCCCGCGTTTGTCGCTGAAAGTAGACATGCAAGCTACGTGGAAGCAAAATTTATTTTATATCTCGCAATGTGCGAAAAAGAACTCATGGAGGAAGCTGAATTGTTGCGCATCTTACCCGCGCCGTGACCGTTTCTACTGATACTAAGCTATATAGCTATATAGCTTAGTATCAGTAGAAACGGTCACATAGTTTCACAGCTTAGCTATTAGACATCCCCGCAGCGTAGCTGCATAGCACATCAGTGGTGGAAAAGCTGTAACCATTGTCCTGTAAATATATTTTGCAAAGAATTGTTGGTTTTATTAACCAAATAAATAAATAAGTAATTTGTGTGAAATCTAATAGAAACATTTTACTCACCTGGCTTATCGACAGTGACTCATTTGCTACTACTTGTAGTAGTTTCAAGAAAAAGAATATTATCTCAAAGAAACATATAGAACGCAGAAATGCTTCAAGAATTTGATATAATACCTTAGGACAAAAAATAATTAAAGTTAGACTCCTATTGTTTCTAAGGAACAACAACAACGGCCCATAACGTCCACTGCTGGACATAAGCCTCTCCCATGATGGGAGGAATTTGCCGTAATCTCCACACTTGGCAGGCAGATTGGAGATCGCAGTGATGAAGAACTAACAGAAAACGTTGCTGCCCATTCTCTGGTCTACGGAGGCGTAAGGTGTTCTGCCTCAGACGTTAGTCGCCTTATACGACACCCGTGAGTGTAATGGGTCGGTTCTATTCTACTCTGCCGGATACCACAAGGCTTTGCACAAAATACGGGTTAGTTACGGGTAGTTCAGGCAAGTAGTGATGGGCTGGGAAACGACTATTGACTTGTATTGGAGTGAAAAATCACGATTTACAGTAGTAGTACTCAATATAACGCACTCAAAACATCGTGCTGATGGGTGGATTTAATAGTACGGGGGTTGTGAAGGTGTTTAAAGTTAAAACCTAACATTAAAAACATGGTATTTAAAAAAAAAAACTTGCGAAAATGAAGGATCTTGACTCCCAATATCTCCGTAACTATAAGAAGGTTCCTTAGGTATGGTTTAGAACAAAAAAAAAGATCGCAGTGACGATGACGGTGAGAATAAGTGCTTGTCGGCTACGTTAATGGACTTGTTACACCATTTATAAACTCGCACATAAAAACTAGGTGGAAAAAACATACAATATTTCTGGTGCTGACATATCCGGCACCTGATGTATATGTCTTTATTCAAGTTCCTGAAATCTTCAAGTGAACGTATCACCTACTTACCAATACTTGGAAAATCTGTTTATACAGATCATAGGCTTTCAAAATATTTTGATATGTTTTAAGTAGTTTCATACACTGCTCTTTATTCTCCTGTTCATCATTCAACATCAAGACATCTTTTATCCACTTGTCAAGATATAATCTTAACAGTATTATTACTCGAATGGTAAGCACTGAATTAACATCAAATTCTGTGAACATGATGTCGCAAATCAAATTTGTGGTGGAACCATCGAAAAAGACGTAAAAAAGGACAGATTGACTACAGATTGTAGTTAACATTGAGATCCAATTCCAAATGATATAGCTCTGAATGTTCTTACTGAAATCGATGCTCTTATGGACAGTTTGGAGTTCCAAGATAAGACTGACGTAGTTATGCTTATGCACAATGTCCAGAATGAACATGGCCGTGAAACAGATCAAATAACTGAAGGGAAGGATAAGAACAACAACTGTAGTTAAGGGAACTCCGACCGACAAACCCATAATAGGTGTTTCGCAAAGTGAAAGTATTATTTGAGTCATCTGGTACAAGCATAACGCACTCGTCGCTAACAAATGACAAAACGACACAAAATTATAAAAAAATCCGTTTGGATAAATATGATTATCTCGAATAGAATATTTTGAAGTAAAAAAAAGATTAAATACAAAATTCAAAGAATACGCTACTCTTTCAATATCTTTATCGAGTCTATTATTAGGCAGTACTTCGAATGATTGCTTTGGAATTATTATACGTTGTCGAAACATTGTTTTCATCTTCAACGGGCCGATAGTAAATGACGACTGGTAACATGACAAGGATCCAAGTTAAGTTGTTTACAAGACTAAGTAATTATAATATATTTATATTGATCGTAACGCAGTTAAAGCAAACTTCCGTATTATTGTCAACTTTATTACTCTTGGCTTACTGATATACATAATGGAATGATAAATAAAGACTTAACATAAACAGACATCGCATAAAGTTGGCAAGTTTTTGTGTAGATGCATTGTTATACATAGGCTAATACCGTGAAGCTTTTCGTAACTTTTCGTTTTTGTATACCCTCATTAACCCAGCAGAACATCTTTCTCTTGGACATGAACTCCGATTGCAGTCGATCCGCTGTAGAAATTATTTGGCGTATCCTGGACCCATACCAATACAACGCCAGTATGGAACACCTCTGCAGGATATGCCCTACTTCTTTTCTTTCCCATCTTACACAACCACCACCAGAATTTAAACGAAGTTACCTAGAGAGCTGTGCAGGTAAAAACTTGCTGGTTGGATACATTTTAAGCCCATGGACATGTTAAGTAGAAGAAGAAGTCATAACCAGCGTTTGTAGTAGAAACAAAGATATTTAAACATATTTACGACTAGGTCTTGCCCGCAACCTCAACCCGTGTGAAATTATTACACAAATATTATTTCCATATTTATAATACTCTTACAAACCAGAAGCGAAAATCGTTTAAAAAAAAAAAAATAACGGTCTACAACAACCTAACGCTTTTATTTAACTTCAAAATAATTTTAATCACCACAATAATAATTAGATTAACATGATAGAAAATAAAATATAGAGGAGCACTATAATCACACAACCAAAGTAACGTCCGTCGCATCCGAGAGCCGCACGTAAAGTGAGCCGAGTCCAAGTGACGCAGCCTTTTTATAACGTTCCGCTCGCCTCAGACTCGGTTGTGGGGGAACTTGCTAAGACGGCCGTTCCTGACAGCGAGGCGTCCTCGACCGCACTTGCTGTTCCACTTGACGTGCTAGCCCCAGCTATGTCTTGATCACAATTTGTTATGTCATTTTCTGCAATGTGAAAAGCATAACACGTTTAGAAAAGGTGAGACCAGCAAGGTTTAATTTGATCTTCAGTTATACATCAAAACTAAATTTAAAGCAATTAAGTTATTGAAGGTGACAGCTATGGTAAACTCTAAGAGTATTACTTGAACTGATCCCTTGTTGCAGGCGCAAGCGTGCACTCAAGCGCCCACAAGTAAAGGATCTTAAGCAACTTCAGAAAACAAAAAAAAAAAAGACTGTAAGCGAGTAAATTCGAATGATGGGATTCCGGACTTCCATCAGTCGAACACCCGTAAAAAGTTAAATGCACATGAAAAGCATAACGCCCTACACACTTCATAGTATTTTATGACAGAGGCCCCAAGTTCGCATGTCATAGGTGTAGTCGCGACAGAGGCCCACAGTTCGCATGTCATACATGTAATCACGACAGAGGCCCACAGTTCGCATGTCATACATGTAACACGACAGAGGCCCACAGTTCGCATGTCATACATGTAACACGACAGAGGCCCACAGTTCGCATGTCATACATGTAACACGACAGAGGCCCACAGTTCGCATGTCATACATGTAACACGACAGAGGCCCACAGTTCGCATGTCGTCGTCGTCACTCACCACACTCAAAGAAAGCGGAACAAGTTTCCGGCGTCCACTCGCCACGCCACCGAACCATGTGTTCGGCCGCAGCTTGCGTCTTTTTGCCGTATGAGCCAGCCAATAGTTCGAGCTCGTAGCGCTGATGGGGCAGCGCACGCAGTACCTTGTATGGCCCGCGCATGCCAGAGTCCAGCTTGCCAGTGCTTTGAGTGGCCTTGCTCACAAACACTTGATCACCCACGGCAAAACTACGTGGCTGTCGGCGATCTTCGTTGACGTAGGCGTCCTGATGCTGTTGATTGGCAGTCAGGAGCTCTGACGCCCGCTGTCTTCTGAGGGTCATTAAAGCTTCTCGGTTAGGTTGGCAGTCGCTTAGCGCTACATCTCTCACCAGGGTCCTGATGGCAGGAGTCGCGGCATCAATACCCACCAGCAACTGCAGGGGTGAGGCTTGTGTTGTAGCTTGCCTCGTGATGTTCAACGTGAGCTGCCTCCTCCATAGGACTTCTGACCAGTCGGATCCCTTGTCACCCACCTCGACACGCAACATATTGAGGACGGTTCTACAGTACCTTTCTGCTTGACCGTTTTCACGGTGCATGCCCGGAGTAATAAAGTGCACTTGGCACCCTTGGTCACTACACCACTTTTGAAATGCAGTACTTTCATACATTCTTCCCCGGTCACAAACTATGAGGCTTGGGGTACCAAATAGAGCCACTGCATTTGTAAACACGCGTTTCAGTTCATCGGAGTCTTGTCGATACAGTGAGTAGAGTAAACAAAATTTTGAAAACGCGTCTACAATGATCAAAATGTATTTGTAACCATGTGATTCCGGAAGCGGTCCGAGAACGTCAGTATGAAGAGTCAAAAAAGGGACGTCTGGTTTAGTCCACGATTGAATCGGTTGCGAAGGAGCTCTAGGCACCCTTTTGTGAGATAGGCAAACAAGGCAGTGATTAATGTATTTCCGAACAAAAGGTCTTAAGTTTGGAAACCAGAAATGACGTAAAATAAGATCAATGGTTTTGTCAATGCCAATGTGATCGTGGTCATCATGAAAGACCCGAAGTAGGCTTAACCTGTGACCTTTAGGTATAAAGCACAAGAGACGCGACTCTTCACCAGTAGGTGTATGTTTATAAAATAAAAGTTCATTTTTAATAAAATACCTGTTTTGGTCTAACTGACCTTCCCGGAGTTTAGTCATCAACTCCTGTGTTTCCTGATCAGCAGTCTGAGCAATCTTTGCCCAATTGGCCGGATTGCGTATCTGGTAGACCTGTGCTGGAGGATTTCTGCTCAAATAATCGGCGTGTTGCATCATACATCCTTTCCTATACTCGAGGGTGAATGTGAAATCCTGAAGGTAAACCCACCAGCGTGCAACCCTTGGTAATAGATCCTTTTTGTGCTCAGTCATTTTTAAGGAGTTGCAGTCCGTCACTATCTTAAAGTTAATGCCAACAAGGTAGTGGCGGAAGTGCTGAAGGGCTCGAACTATGGCCAGGGTTTCCAGTTCATAACTGTGATACTTAGCTTCAGCGCCCTGAGTGGATTTGCTGAAGTATGCTACAACCCTCTTTCTCTTATTAGAATGTTCCTGGAGCAGAACAGCACCGAGGCCAATAGCACTGGCATCGGTATGAAGCTCAGTGGGTAGTTGGGGGTCAAAGATAGCCAAGACAGGCTCGTTAGTCAGGCAATGGATAATATATTCGCGAGCACGATCTTGCTCGTCGCTCCAAAGGAATGGCTCCCCTTTACGGAGTAATCTAGCTATGCAAGCAGTTTTAGAGGAGTAGTTGGCAATGTAGCGCCTGAAATATCCTGCAAGTCCCAGAAATTGGCGGACCTCTCGGACGTTACTGGGTTTTGTCGACTTTACTAGGGCTTCTATTTTTACAAGGCTCGGCCGCACCTGACCATGACCTATGAGACGGCCTAAATATTCAATTTCAGTGTCTAAAAAGGTGCACTTTTTCAAATTTATGGAGAAACCAGAAGCAGTTAGAATTTTAAGGACATCGACTAAATTACACAACCCTTCTTCAATCTTATTAGCCAGAATTAGTACATCATCTATGTAAGTTAAGACGACACCAGCGTCAATTAACGGCTTAAGGGTTCTGGAGATGATTCTTTGGTACACAATCGGCGCATTCGCTAACCCGTAGGGCATTTTAAGGTACTCATAATGCCCCTCGGGCGTTACGAAGGCCGTTTTGGCAATAGAATCATCATCTTTCATTGGCACTTGGTGAAAACCAGTAGCCATGTCTAGACTGGTGAAGTATCTAAACTTACCAAGCTTATCGATGTGGTCATCAATGAGCGGCAAGGGAAATCTTTCCTTGACAGTAATGGCATTAAGTGCACGGTAGTCCACACACATCCTATCACTCCCGTCCTTTTTCTTGACGAGAATGATAGGGCTTGCGTAATCTGACTGGGACTCTCTAATTATGCCCTTACTAAGCAAATCATTAATTATACCGCGAACTCTGTTTTTCTCATCAACTGAGAGCTTATAGGGACGATGACAGATCGTAGAGTTCGAGGTCAATTTTATTTCCATGCTGCCCGTGTTCACCGTGGAGGTGGCTGTGCCGGTAATAAAAGAATTCGAAAATGTTTTAATTATTTCCAAAAGGCGGTCTTTATCATGCCCAACTAAAGGCGTCTTAATAGATTCGAGTTCCACGGTGTTCACGTGCTGCACTATGGCAAAATCATCAGCTCTAACCAACCTTTGCTTGTCATTAGTCCTTATGTATGTCAGTCCTACTCGGTTCAAAACATCTGTGCCCATCAATATTGGGGCACTAATGCATTCATCAGATACAACGTATAAATCAGCTTCTAATGAAATTTCGGGAAACTCTAAAATAGCAGTGACATAAGAAGTTGTCTCAATCTCCTGACTTCCTATACCACGCAATAAACGATAGGTTGGGATTCTATTAAAATTAAAATGTTTTAAAATTGATTGTGAAATTAGTGAAATAACGGAACCGCTATCGATCAAGACATCAACAGGTACCTTCTGAATGAGAGCTGACATTACATTGGTTTGTCTGGATTCGGGTTGGAGCAAAAATTTACATCACTTGATTTATTGTTTTTATCATTAGAACGTTGTTTAAGAAAACAGGAATCAATAAGATGACCGTTGCGTTTGCAAAAAGTACAAAATCTGTTTGACTTTTTATCATCATTGGATGATGAAGGGGCTGCTTTAGAAGCAGAGGAGGTAGCCTGAGTACTAGTCGTATCAGTCTTAAACTTTTTAGGGCAATTCCATTTTTTGTGACCAGGCTTGCCACAAGCGAGGCACTTAAAATTGTCTCCAAACCTAGGTGCATCTCGCTTACGCGATTGCATTGGCCCTGAGTGGTCTGACGAACGGACAGCATTGTTGGAAGCTTGTGATTCACGCTTTGGTTTAACGTATACAGATAAAAACTCTACTAAATCCTTTGACAGTAGCTTAGCATTGGTAGCCGCGGCCTTGACTTGAGGATCGGCAATACCCCGTATCACAATAGAAGTTTTAAGTTCATCAGATAAGCCCCTAACAATATTAAGACGCAGCAGTGACTTGCGGGCATATTCAGCATAGGTTGAATATTTATCTGAATTGGTACACATTACTTCAAAAAGTATAGTTGCGAAATCAATGTTACGCGGACACAATGATCGAAACTCGGTTTTAAAATTGGTCCACGTACGATTATTCGTGGTCCAATCATTCAACCATGATTTTGCGTCACCCCGCAGGCAACCCCCAATGCGTCCGAGGCATTCTCGATCGTCCCAATTGTTTAATTGCCGACCGCGGTCTACCTCCGCACACCACATGTCAAAATCATGTATAGACGGGTCAAAAGGAGAAATATAATAATTTTGAGACCTTACTTGTACCAAGGATGAGAGAGCTCCAACAATCCTGTCCGTTATGCCCTTCTCTGCGTTGGTACTAGCGTCAGTATCCCGTGCTGTACCCATAGTCACCCTATCGGTAATGCCGGAGCCCCGCTCGCTGGTGAGGGCCGGCGCCACGACAAGTGATGGCGTGAGCGTGCGGTCAGCAGGAAGATGCGACGGACTTTCAACCGTTGGTGATAACGTAGGTTGTTGTAGCCTATTTTCAATAGCATCTAATCTAGTAAGAATTCGATCAAGCGTCCATACCTTGCAAGCTCTCGCGGCGGTCACTTGAGCTGTTACTATGATCGCGAGTTCGATTTTGCGAGCTATGCGAAGCATTATGACGCCTATTAGACCTGCTTCTATAATCTACCGAACGATCATCATGCCTGGGCAACGGCGGCGTATTGGAGGAACGGCGACCACGACGTTCACGAGACGGGTCCTTAGAACGTCTGTTTTTATCACGACAATCACGATCTACAGGTCTTGAGGAACGTCCTGACATCTTAATTTAAATGTAAGAGGAAACAAAGAAATCACAAAACAAAACACGTGGCACTTTATCGAATAATCACAAAACACGCGACACTTTATCGGATAATCACGAAAACTAAACTATTGGATGGCAAAACAAGCTAACAGAACGCGTAGTGTATCCCACTTCTGATCTTACAAACCAGAAGCGAAAATCGTTTAAAAAAAAAAAAATAACGGTCTACAACAACCTAACGCTTTTATTTAACTTCAAAATAATTTTAATCACCACAATAATAATTAGATTAACATGATAGAAAATAAAATATAGAGGAGCACTATAATCACACAACCAAAGTAACGTCCGTCGCATCCGAGAGCCGCACGTAAAGTGAGCCGAGTCCAAGTGACGCAGCCTTTTTATAACGTTCCGCTCGCCTCAGACTCGGTTGTGGGGGAACTTGCTAAGAATACTTATTTGAATTCAGTGTGTACATTATTTAAAATATGTATATGTCGCATCCGGTCATGAGTACGGATGGGCGAATGAATCAAAAGCGCGCCAGTGGTGACATCACGCGACCTACTCCCCACCATGGCGGCTTTTACAGAGTCCTGATGTTAACACCTCGCGGCGAGGCAGAC
This sequence comes from Xestia xanthographa, assembly GCA_905147715.2. Taxonomy (NCBI): domain Eukaryota; kingdom Metazoa; phylum Arthropoda; class Insecta; order Lepidoptera; family Noctuidae; genus Xestia; species Xestia xanthographa. The sequence continues at coordinate 2,091,656 of LR990644.1, read as the reverse complement.
ATGCTGTGTCTGATCGCAGCGGAGTTAAGACGTCTTGAAACTGTACACGATTCATTGTGCCTAGTGTTAATGTGTGAAAGTGTAATGTCAAGTTATTTGTTAGACGCAGTGTATCTGTTTGAAAAGAGTAACCATGGAGTTTCTTGCCGGTTCTTCTCCATGGAAATTACCTACCCGAACCGTGCAATGCGAAATAAAATAGTGTTTCGCATCCAGTGTGTTTTCATAGCACGAAACCCGTGTTCTGCCCACATAAGCTCGAACTTAGCGAAATAAATTCCTGACAAACCCGACATATAGTAAAAGTATTTACAAGTATTAAAATGAGAAAAGAATTGCAGGGCGTCAAAAAATTCGTCCACATCGCTGTCAATAGGAAAAGTGCTCAAAAGGCTGACAGCATTGCTAAGGTGATTGGCAGTATTGGCCAGCCCTGTGGTCACGTGAAGAGTCAACCACCAACTTGGCGATATTCCAAAATATTAGGTGGGCACTCGGACCCCATGGCTCTAGTGTTTCAAACTCGAACACCTCAAACACACCATCCTTCTCCTGCCCCTATTACAATTTATTTGGATCGGCGCAACATGTCTTCTTCTTCCATGTTCTCTATTAATCGTCATGTTGCTGACATGACGATTAATAGAGAACATGTCACCTTCTTTCTAGCCATAACACCTTTCAACACATTACTACCAATAAAGTTATTGTATTTGCACCGTTTGAGATTTTCAGCACCTGCAGCAGTCGCCCACCGTGCTAGGAAGATGGGATGGCGCAAGGCTGTCGAAGCAAGTTGCATCCCATACCAAAGGCCTACCCTAGTTCCATGGGAATACGGTCATATTATCTGGTCACGTCCCTATTGGGACATGTATAAAGGGTGTAAAACACCTCTTAACGAAGCCGAATGGTACTTGTTGTCCTTGTCATTGCGATAATTTTTTTGTTCTACACCATACCTGGAAACCTTCTAGTTAGGGAGATATTGGGGGTCAAAGTTCCAACTTTTTGCCAAGTTTTTTTTTTAAATCCAAGTTAATGTCAGATTTTTACTTTAAACACCTCCACGACCCCCGTACTATTCAATCCATCCATCAGCACAATGTTTTGAGTGCGTTACATTGAGTTCTACCACAAAACATGATTTTACACCCAAAAAAAAAGTCGTTTCCCAGCAATAATTTTTGCGTCAAGTTACTTAGTTTGATGTACAGAATGCTTGGTTGACGGCTTCGTGATGAGGTCTTTTACACCCTGTATATAAATCGTTTGAAATTGTTAACAAAATGAAATTTATCTCATTTTGTTAACAATTTCAAACGCTTTAATTTTATTGCACGGAACCCTAATTGTTATTCAAAAGCAAATTTAGCCAAAGTTACTCCGTCCTCCATCAAAAATGCCTGCGTCGTTGACAAGGTCGTACAAATTCAGCGAGAGCGTGACATTATCTGGAGTTCTCAACATTACTATAAAATTAATAAAATTCATTTTAATTGGCACCATGTTTAATTCACTTAACAGGTAAAAATCTGGACCATGGGCCACACTGGAGTTTCTGGTCTTTTCTTTTCCACAAGAATATTCGAAACGATGGGCTGACTTAACTTTGTTACTTATTGTATTGAATCCTTGTAAATTCCATCCTGAATTCTGATAATTACATTCCCCGGTGCGTGAGACTGGAGTTGTTTAGAACGCCCACAGTTTTACACAGTTTTTTTCTTTAAAAATAAATACACCATAGTTCATAGAAAAAAGAACTGCAGTAGTACAATAGCGTAATGAGTGATAATTCCCACGAAGTACATCGGTAGCGTACCGCCGACGTAGAACACGCCACACGGGGTCATCTTACTGAACGTACGGTTTGATTGTATCACGTTCTTGTAGAGATGTTTCTGGCTCACTGTAAGGAAAGATATCGTATATTAAGATTTGTATTCGTACTTGTTGGGCCTCGTTCACTACTTGGCCACGAGCTTAACGAGCAGCCGAAGAGGTTGTCAAGGAACAAATGAGACGCGAGAGCTGGCATCTTCGTGTTACGGCCACGGTTATGCTCTAATTTCCGGACTTCACCAAAGCGGAAACGAGTGGAGATATGTGAAGCGGAGAGAAGAGGAAATGCGTAGAAGCTAGGGTGTATCCACCGAAGCTGTGCGAAGATGTTGTAAAGTGGAGTGGAGAGGAGATTTTTAAAGCGGCATGTCGCACGCCATACACAGCACACCGCTCACCGCTCACGTCTCTTTTCGTCTCCGCTAGCCTAAACAATTGCAAGACACACTCCTTTCCTCTCTGCTCAACCGTTTCCACTAAAGCTTAGCGGAGAGGAGAAGTGTTAATAACGAAATACTATTGATGGTTTACAACACATCTCCTCTGAGTCAATTTCAACAACTCGATTTTTTACCTAATTTCCATGGACATTTTCATTTTCAGGTTTTTTGAAAAACTTTAATAACAAAGCGCAACATATCCACATTATATATATATTTTCTGAAAGGGGATATTATAAAAAAAATACTTAGAGAGTTATTTGGGCCACCGAAATTGGCGAGCCACAGAAATTTTATTATTGCCACCGAAATTGTATTGGTGACACAGAAATTCTGCGTTTGCACCGAAATTGTGAATTATTATATAAATACATTGTTTTTTAATAATATGTAAAGAAAGATAAGGTTTAATGAAAAAACTGATATAATACGAATATCGTCGTTAATATATGTATATATTATCGTTGCAATTATGTAATGAACACCTGCATGTTACCCATGTATCACAAATAAACGATTTGATCATTTTAATAAGCATTTCTAAAAATACAACGTGGTGTACTTAATGAAAAAACTGATATAATACGAATATCGTCGTTAATATATGTATATATTATCGTTGTAATTATGTAATGAACACCTGCATGTAACCCATGTATCACAAATAAACGATTTGATCATTTTAATAAGCATTTATAAAAATACAACGTGGTGTACTATTAATTGGATAAATCAGTATTATAAAATTAGCAATCAAGGAACTGATTATGTTTTTTACTTCTATGAAGAGGATGGGAAATCATCAAATGACTTCTCTCGCTCTAGGCGAAGCAGGAGGGACTTTCAGACTTTTACTGACTAAAACCTATTCATGTTCCTTCATCGCTCTTTGTGTTCCGGGGCCACGGTATCTCTTTCGAACAGTCCCGCAACCCCGGCAGGCATCGGTCCTTGCGGACCCTTTCCTATTGCTGACTCTCTTTGAGGCGCGCGTGGAACATGAACGCGCCATCGACACGGTCTGTCGTCATGAGACGGACAGACGGCGAGCTAGCCCATAGCCCACAGGCCCACCACGTGGCCCCCGGCCTCGACTGCATGTGTATGGGCCGCACGACTCCTGCGTAGAGCCTCCGGCAGGGGGCGTTTGCCCCCCCCAGGTTGGGCAGGAGCCGCTTGAAGGCAGCGCCGGTCCGTTCCAGTTTGGGGGCCAAACTTCGGAAGTGCTCCACGAAGATCCACTGGCTGACAAAGACAAGTCCTAGGTACTTCAAAGTCGACTCGACCACACGACGAAGGTAGGTCGGCACCCGGTGATACCGGAGTGCCTCCCTAATGCAGCTCCAGGGCATGGTGTTGAAGGCATTAGCGATGTCGAGAGACACCACCAAGACAACCCCACCCCGGGAAACCGCATATCCCGTCGTGAGGGCTCTCACGCGCATGATGGCGTCCACCGTGGAGCGCCCCTTGCGGAAACCAAACTGTTGTTCCGCAAGATCCGGCCCCGACCCCGCAAGGTGCTCGGCGAGGCGGTTTGCAATTACTATTTCAAAGAGCTTTCCCACCTCGCCGAGCAGCACCATGGGCCGGTATGCGGACGGAGATTCCGCAGGGCGCCCCGGCTTCCGAATGAGGACCAGCTTCCCCGTCTTCCAACGAAGCGGGAACTGGCCTCTCTCCAAGCATGCGCTTAGGAGCACCTCTAGTCGGTGCCTGAGAGCCTCCAAGGCCAGGACCCAGGCTTTGCCAGGCAAGCCGTCGGGTCCCGGGGCGGTATTTTTGACACTGAGCCTACGTACCGCCACTCTCAGGTCTACCCCAGTCACTTCCGGAGCGTTTTCGTCGTCGTTCTGTTGGTCCGTTTCCAGCATCGCAGGCGGCGGAGCTATAGACGGGGGGGATGTTCCCCTCGCGGAGGGAACAGAGTACTCATCATGTCATCTCCACGAGCTCAGGCCGGAGACTCTGCGTCAGTAGAGGGGCCCAGGTGCGGAGTTTATCCCGCACCATCTTGTAAGGGCGCCCCCACGGATCTCTGTCGAGAGTCCCCAGCATCTTCTCGCGAGCCAGATCCCTGGCCCACGAGGAGATGCTGGGGACTCGACATCTGCGCACGTCGCAGATGTCGGACATGGCCTCCTGGAACCACCTGTCTCATTGTCAACGTCGGCAGGTCTGGCCGGTGATGTCACCCAGGCCTGCACGATCGAGGCTTCCAGGAGGAGCTTCTGGAGGATGAAACCCTCAAAGTTAATCCAATTGAATGACTTTAAGGACCTAGTTCTGTCAAAGTAATTTCGGCATAACAAGTATTGATTCTTTTCAAAAATCTTCATTAACATTAATACAATAATTGATTGGTACAATTCCTGTGGAGTCGTGTAATTTCCGTGGGCCACGAGATGCCACGGAAACCACAGAAATTGCCCCATAGGAATTGGAAACTTGGCTATTTTTTTTTTTTTACAAGAAACTATCAAGGCTATGACTATTATTTTCTATAATATAAAATTTGTACCAAAGGCTACTTTGCATGCATAAAAGTGATAACTTTATTTCTTGCAAAAATCCTTTTAAAACCTAATCACCGAAATTGCAAAATTTCGTTCCGAGTAAAGTGAAATCACGTACTTATATTTTTGGCGGAAAGACCTGGCGATATGGTGCACTACCATTCTTACTGCACATAAGAGCACGACTGTCTCTTGCCGAGCAGGGATTTATTGTTCGTTTAAACTCATTGGTGGAAGCTCAGGACGGTGAAACAAAATGACCATAGAAATTAGTAATTTCGCTTGGACAAACCTACCGTTGACATGTACTCATTAACTATGAGTCTAAACATTCAAAACTAATTAACGTCTTGTAGGTCAATCATTACTTAACGCAATCAAAATACTTTTTCCTATATATGTTGGAGATTATCTTCCTGAGAGGTAAATGCTGTGTATGAAAGTGATTGTGGACAAGACACAGAAATTGATAATTCATCACTTACCGATTTTTTTCATAAAAAGTAATAGTCTGATAAATATAATTTAAGTGGCTTCATTTAGATTCATGTCACTTTAATTCTGAGAAAAAAAATCGTTGCATTATCTGTAAAGCAGCAGTGCGATTTCAGCCTAGACGCGTAAATTTTTCGCCTGAGAAATTCACTCCTCTCTTCTCTTCTCGTCTCCGCTTCGGTGGACCTCGGGCCTTAAAGCGCATACTTTAAGCAAATTTCTCTTATTTGTTTTCTCCACACTCGTTGTCGCAAGACACGTGTCACTTGAGTGTGTAACTCGTGGCCAAGACTTCATTGCTATTACGTATTGTTTGATGAAGACAATAATATTAATGGATTCTTTATATATCAATTCACATACCGGAAATAGTTTGGTATTTTACTGTCCACATTCACCGATTAATTAATTTTAGTAACTTTTTAGTGAGTAATCCATTTTTTTCTGGTAACAAAGACCCATAGATACTCTCATACTATTTAACATTTACGTTAGTAACTTAAAACTATGTTAGTAATACTTCACTTGCACGATGTTTTGTGAGTGCATGTGGAAAATGACCGCGGAAGCGACAGAACACCACAGGGTGCGCCAAAGTTCACCTAAATGTTCTACTCCGATAATTGGAAATCCGAAAATGTTCTTCCTAAAATTTTTCATCCTAACAATCACAATTCCTAACTACTCTGTCTCTAATGTTCATAATTCCGAAGCATTCAACTTCATAATGTCAGTAGCAATAAACATCTATTAGGTATACTTTCATTTGTTTTCTTATATTTTCTCAACATAACCATCTTTTACACTATTATTCAAAGTCATATTTTTTTTGTTTAGATTTATTTTTATTCATAATAATCAGTATTAAATACATGTAGGATATTATTTTAATAGTAACGAAAGTGTGTGGAATGGAATGTTGCGGTGTGAGTGAGAGGAACATAGTATGAAAGGGAAGAAAAAAGAACAAATGAGAAATGACAGAAGAATGGACGACGGGTAAAAGAGTAGAAGTTGATATAAGACGGAATATATTTAAGAAGCATTTTTTTAAGTTTTATTAGGTGTAAAGCATATTTCAAAATAAACCCAATATTCAAGACCGAAGAATTTTATTACCACGGTCCCGAATCTACATTTTGGGGGCTCGTCCGGGATCGCGGTCACGTGCAATACGACGACCGCGGCGCATACACCAGAAAAACGAATAAAACGACGAATAATAAGACGTAAGACGCATTAGACGAAAGCAGAACGACGGGGACGTTATATTCAAAACCTAAGTACGCTCGCGGCACAACTATGCAGACGCGATCAATGGCGGAAAACAAAGACGGTAACGACGCATTTTTCAACATGATTGACATGACTAAGTTCAGTGGCGAGGACCATACCTACTCTTCTGCGAAATGGGCTCAAGATCTGGACGATAACGCGGAGATATTTGGGTGGTCTCCTCAGCAACGACTCATCATAGCCCGTAGGTCCTTGACGGGGACAGCAGAGCTATGGCTGAAAACTGAAAAGGTACACAAAACCTATGACGACTTAAAGGCGGCCG